>CM054058.1:9888858-10488858 GCA_028641055.1 Alopecurus myosuroides | reverse complement strand
TGGCACAAAAAAATACGAGGAAATAAATATACAAGGAGTTTCTACATAAGATAAAAACACCTTTACTTAAAGAAAACATTGCAAAAATAAAAACATGGGTTATCTCCCAAGAAGTGCTTTTCTTTAACGCCTTTCAGCTAGGCCCAGGAAACAAGAATCAAGTATTTTCAAGTGAAGAAGCATCAAACATCATTAATTTCCTCTAGAGCACAGCTTGTAGCAATTGGTACTTTAGGTACCCCTGAAGATGATTCAACATCTAAATCACACTTTTCACTAAAAAATTATCAATTTTAAGCACATTATTGGGATTTGGTTTAGACACCTTTGGGACATATATCATTTTTTTTCTATTTTCCCACAAAAGCTTTTTCCCTGTTAAATTTAAGAGAAGAAAAGTTGAACTTAATGATTCCATAGCCTCATCTAGTTTACCAATCCTAATGTTTTGATTATCATGGGTATTGCTAGGTCCTTAAACAGTGATTCTTATATTAATACTTACTATTTATTCTTTAACTTTGCTAGCATTATCAAGGAAACTTGGCAAAAAATATTCCATAGAGTTCAGGTTTTTTATAACATCATCTAAACTTATCTCAATTTTAACAACTTTAGTAGGTGGTGTTCCTACTAAAATTTCAATTAGATTACAAGCTTCCAAAGCAGGAGTTCCTAGAAAATTACCACATGTAAGAGTGTCTAGAACATACCTATACCAGCTAGTAATACCAACATAAAAATTCCTAAGAAGGATCAAGGTAGAATATTTTTTAGTACATCTATGATGGGCATCACTTATTCTATACCAAGAATCTTTCAAACTTTCTCCCCCTTGTTGCTTACAGGAACAAACATCAGCTTCAGGAATACTCATTTAAGATTTAAAACAGGATAAAAAGAAAAACTAGAATAAGAACTAAATTTTTGTGTTTTTTTTATAAAGAAGCAAACAAGACAAAATAAAATAAATTAAAAAAACAATAAAAAAAGTAAAGATATTAGAGGTGAGAGACTCCCCTTGCAGAAACCCTCTTTCTCCCAGGCAACGACGCCAAAAACAGGCTTGATGCGCGTAGATGTCGCTCTTTGGGAGACCCCAAGAGGAAGGTATAAAGAGTACAGCAGAAAGTTTTTCCTAGGAAAGAAACCAAGGTTTAATCCACCAATAGGAAAAAAATAAATCACTTCTAAAGGTTCATGACAGCTGATGTTGGTAGGGCGCGCTACCAGGCTCATCAGCAACATGGAATCTGAAGACAACACAACCAAGATACTTTGCCCCAACGAGACGGTGAGGTTGTCAATCCCACCGGTTTTGCTAACACAAAGGATTACATGTATAGTGTGGAAAACAGTACTTGTTTGCAGTAAATGAAAAGAAAACAATGATGACATTGAATGAAATGAAAACAGTGTTTGCAGTGGTTGTATTATGAGTCTAAAAGAATAGATCGGGGTCCACAATTCACTAGTGGTGTCTCTCCATAAAAGATAGATAACATGGTTAGTAAACAAATTACACCTGGGCAATTGAAAGCTATAAAGGCTGCACCGCAGTGTATATGTTGACATGATGATTACTATGTGATTCATGCGGGCATTACAACATAATTCGTAGACCGTTTTCGAGCTGCATCTATGACTAATAATCCACCCTCGGAGCGGAATCTAATCAAAGCTCGGGGATTAAGTTGCAAGCAACAGATTATTGCTTTAATTCAAGTGTGTAATGTAAACAATGAAAATATTGGTTTTTTCTCCCTAATGGCAACAACTCATCCCCCATCCGTCACGTTTGTCTCCCTTGAGCATGGATGAAAAGGAGGGATGAACCCACTATCGATCATAAATACGCCATCTTGGAGTTCAAATTATCAACTTGGCCAGAGAATCTACTAGTAATGGAGAGCATGCAAGATCATACTTATCATAAACATGGTAGATTGATAATCACTTGACATAGCATTCAATATTCATCGGATTCCAGCAAACACAACATGTAGCATTACAAACAGATGATCTTGATCTTGTTAGGTATCTCACAAGATCTTAACACGAGTATAAAGAGGAGAAGACAACCATCTAGCTACTGCTATGGAGCCGTAGTCTAAGGATGAACTACGCACACATCACTCTGGAGGAAGGCATGGTGATGTAGAGCCATCCGGTGATGACTTCCCCTCCCGATAGGGTGCCGGGGAAGCTCCAGAACCCTCCCGAACTAGGGTTGACAATGACGGCGGCTATAGAACTTTTCCTGGATGGAGGCTCCGGTATTTTAGGGTTAACGCGACGAGGAGCTTAAATAGGTGAAATGTCAACGTCGGTGGGTGGCCAGGGGGCCAACACCACCTGGTGGCGCGGCTAGGGGGCACCACCATAGGGTGTGGCCACCATGTGGCCCCCCTATGGGTCTCCTCCGGACTCTGTATACGTGACAGAGTTCTAAGACCGTGGGATATTTTTCGTCCAATTCCAAGAATATTTCCAGAATAACTTTTCTAAGAGCAAAAACAGCAGAAAACAAGAACTGGCTTTATGGCATCTTGTTAATAGGCTAGTCCCAGGAAATCCATAAAAATGACATAAAGTGTATAGAAAACATGTAGCATATGACATGAAAACAACATGGAACATGAGAAATTATAGATACGTTTGAGACATATCAACCTACAAAGAGTGTTGATGGTGAAACCTCATTAAAAATTCATAAAGATGTTATTTTTCCTAGGTCTGGTATGCCTAGATATCTTATGACTGATGGAGGTTCTCTCTTTATTCTTGTTGGTTTTAGAAAAACCCTTGCTAAATATGATGTTAATCATAGAATTGCCTCAGCTTATCATCCCCAAACAAGTGGGTAAGTAGAATTATCAAATAGAGAAATTAAATCCATCTTGCAAAAGACCGTAATAAATCTAGGAAAAATTGGTCTGGTAAGCTAATTGATGCTTTATGGGCTTATAGAACTGCTTTTAAAAATCCTATGGGTATGTATCCTTAAAAAATGGTTTATGGAAACTCTTGTCACTTGCCTTTAGAATTAGAACACAAGTCTTTTTGGGAAATGAAAGAACTTCATAGGTATTTTAAACTTGCTGGTAAGAAAAGGTTGCTTGATTAGATTTCTTTGGATAAATAGAGAAGTGAAGCTTCTGAAAATGCTAGACTATTTAAAAAGAAAGTGAAAAATGGCATGATAAAAGAATTCTTAAGAGAGATTTCCATGTTGGTGCGAAAGTTGTGTTGTATAGGTCTCGTCTCAGATATTTTGCAGGAAAATTCCTCTCGATATTGGAAGGACCTTTTGTTATTCAAGAGGTGTATCGTTCTGGTGCAATCATTATTGTTTCACAGAAAGATAACACTACACAAGCGGTGAATGGGAAAAGACTCAAACATTATATATCTGGAGATTCTTATAATGAAGAGATTAATATTATTCAAGTGGTGAATCTGGAAGTTTCTAGTAAAGAGAAAATTCAAGAAACACCAGACTCCGTTATCAAATAGGTAACAGTTTTGGTAAGAAAAACTTCGCATTTGACTCTCAAACACATATTTTTGTTGTTTTTATTAAATTCGGAAAATTACGAGACGAAAATAGGTAGGAAACGGTGCCCGAGGGCACCACACCATGCGACGGCACGGTGATACGTCTCCAACGTATCTATAATTTCCAATGTTCCATGTTGTTATTATGCCAATTGCTACACGTTTTCTCCCTTCTTTATAGCATTTTACACGTTTTCCAAGACTAACCTATTAACAAGATGCCAAGTGTCAGTTCCATGTTTTCTGCTTTTTTCTTTCAGAAATTTTTTTCTGGAAATATTCTCGGAATTGGACCCCATGAATCCCAAAGTTCCTATTTTCCCCGGAAGCATCCAAAAGTCCGAAGACGAGTCGACGGGCACCAGGGGGCCCTCACCATAGCCATATGTGATCCCCCTTGGCCGCGCCTGGGGGTGGTGAGGCCACCCTGGTGGCCCCTGGCATCACCCTTTCGCCCATATATACCCCCCCCCAATGCCTAAACCCTAGAGGAATCGACCTTTTCCGCAAAAAACATCCGTAGCTCCGCCGCCGTCGCCTTTCGGGGGACAGATCTATGTTCTGGCACCCTGGCCGGGACGGGGAAGTGTCCCTAGAAGCCATATCCATCGACTCCACCGCCATCTCCATCGCCGTTGCTATCTCCTAAGATGAGGAGGGACTAGTTTTCCCCCTAGGCTGAGGGCTCCACCGGTAGCTATCTGGTTCATCTCTCTCTCCCATGGTGTGATCTATATGTGATCATGAGCTTTGTAATCTAGTTGAATAAGTAGATGTTACTCTTCATCTTGTGATACTCAAGTGTTTTTATAAATTATGAACTTTGGATTCACCTTGTCCCGCCGTGTGAAGGTGACAGTGTGCACATCGTGTGTCTATCCTCTATGAATTGTGTGTTTGTCTAGTACCTTCTAGGGCGCTCATAGTGATAGCGTGGGGTTAACTAGGCATGGAATGCTTACTTAAGGAATGCTTTTTCAGAGCCCTACTACGCAATGATTAGTGTTTGTTATCAACCGGAGAGGGTTAAGAAGTACCATAGTGAAGAGAAGATATTTAGTTACTCAATTAGGTGATCATTTTTTAGAGTGTCCACTAGTGAAAGTAGGATCCCTAGGACTTGTTTCCAAGCATTGAAACACTGTTTTCCGCCTCTTTTTCTACATGTTTGCTTGCTGCCATATTATTTCAGATTGCTATTATTACTTATAAACCATCCATATTACAAGCAATTCACTATCTATTCGCCGACTAGTGCACCTATATACTGACAAGTATCTGGGTGGGTTGGGGACACAAGAGACTTCTTGTATCTTAATTGTAGGGTTGCTTGAGAAGGATATCTTTGACCTCTACCTCCTAGAGTTCGATAAACCTTGGGTGACCCACTTAAGTGAAACTTTTTGCTGTTCTACAAACCTCTACACTTGGAGGCCCAACACAGTCTACAAGAATAGAAGCGTGCGTAGACATCAAGCTCTTTTCTGGCACCGTTGCCTGGGAGGTAAGGTAAAAGGTACTCACATCCTCGGGTGAGAGTGCTCGAAGTTATTTCCTTTAGATTCAGCAATTAAATCTTTTTCTTTCTTGTTTTCACTAGTTAGGCTTAATGGAAAACAACAAAAATATGAGAGCACTTTATAATATATCTTTAGTTAGGACATGAAGTGTTTGAAGAGAAAATTAAAAAAACCTATGGAACTTTATTTGCATGCTAGTAGCAATGTTATTAGTATGAATTCTTTGAACACAATTATTGCTAATGCTATGGAAAAGTCTAAGCTTGGGGAAGTTGGTTTTGATGAATATGTTATTTTTAGTCCCCCAAGTTTTGAGGAGGAAATTTTCTTTGATGATACTTTGCCTCCAATATAGGATGATTACAATGATGAATATGATATTTTTAGTCCACCTACTATTGAGGAGAAAATTAATTATCATTACAATATGCCTCCTATATTTGATGATTATGGTGATGAGAATAATAATTATAGCTATTCTTTTTGAATTTTCTCCCGTTGTTATTAATAAGAATGATATGTGGAGAATATTAATTCTTGTATGCATGTGGCTTATGATAAGAATGTTTTATGTGATAGCTATAATGTTAATTTTATTCATGATGCTATTGAAGGTTATTAAGAGAGAGGGAAACATGGTTTTATGCATCTCAACAATATTAAGTTTCCCCTCTTTATGTTGAAATTTTTGAAGTTGCACTTATTTTGTCTTCCTATTCTAGTCACTTTGTGTTTCGTTGACTTGTTTTTCTACAAGATTTTTTTCATAGGAAGTGGGTTAGACTTAAACGTGTTTTTATATTTGCTTCTTGATGCTCTCATATTGTGCTTCAACAAATATTTCTTATGTGAGCATCCTTCAAATTATTATGCCTAGCTAAAAGGCATTAAAGAAAATCGCTTCCGGGAGACAACCCATTTTATTTCTCCGTTTTCAACCCGTTTTCCATCGTTTTTTCTGTGTGCTTTGCACCTGGGTGTTGTCTATTTTCTTAGCAACCCCACTGTATCTTTTATTTTGTGTCTTTATTGAGCCAAGTATGTTTTGCCCCAGTCTTAAGGACTTGCGAAATATTTCTTTGCCATGCTTTCTTTATACTTGAAAAAAATGTATATCTTTCTTTGCATTGTTATTCATGATCTTTTATTTGAGTTACTTCTCAAGCTTCAAAGTGATTGATACGATTTATTATTAAAGTTCTACTTATCATGCTTGTGTTTAAATTCTATGATCTCAGCTTAAATATGCTTTTACATTAGTTTGATGATCAATTTTATGTTAGTAGCATGCCACCTCAGAAATTGTTGTGTTTTTATCGTTTACCTACTCGAGGACGAGTAGGAACTAAGCTTAGGGATGCTTGATATGTCTCCAACATATCTATAATTTCTGATGTTCTATGTTGTTATTATGCCAATTGCTACCTGTTTTCTCCCTTCTTTATAGCATTTTTTACAATTTTTCCGGGACTAACCTATAAACAAGATGACAAGTGCTGTTTTTTATTTGAGAAAATTTGTTCTGGAAATATTATCGGAATTGGACCGCACGAATCCCGAAGTTTCTATTTTCCCCGGAAGCATCCAGAAGTCTGAAGATGAGTTGAAGACGGGCACCAGGGGGCCCTAACCATAGCCAGGCGCGGCCCCCCTTGGACGCTCCTAGGGGTGGTGAGGACATCCTGGTGGCCCCCGACATCGCCCTTTCTCCCATATATACCCCCCGATGCATAAACCCTAGAGAAATTGACATTTTCCACCAAAAACATCTGTAGCTCCGCCAACGCCGTCCACAAGTTTCCGGGGAACAAATCTCTATTCTGGCACACTGCCGGGACGAGGGAAGTGCCCCCTGAAGCCATCTCCATCGACTACACCGCCATCTCCATTGCCGTTGTTGTCTCCTATGATGAGGAGGGAGTAGTTCTCCTCCGAGGCTGAGGGCTCTACCGGTAGCTATGTGGTTCATCTCTCTGTCCCATTGTGTGATCTATATGTGATCGTGAGCTTTGTAATCTAGTTGAATAAGTAGATGTTACTCTTCATCTTGTGCTACTCAAGTGTTTATTAATATGAACTTTGGATTCACCTTGTCCCGCGGTGTGAAGGTGACAGTATACACATCGTGTGTGTCTCCTATATGAACTGTGGTGTTTGTCTAGTACCTTCTAGGGCGCTCATATTGACAGCGTGGGGTTAACTAGACATGGGAATGCTTACTTTAAGGAATGTTTTTTGCAGCCCTACGCAATGATTAGTGGTCATTATCTAATCGGAGAGGGTTAAGAGTAGCATAGTGAAGAGAAGATATTTAGTTATTCAATCATGTGATCATTGTTGAGAGTGTCCACTAGTGAAAGTAGGATCCCTAGGCCTTGTTTCCAAGCATTGAAACACCATTTTCCGTCAGCTCTACTACATGTTTGCTTGTTTCCATATTTATTTCAGATTGCTATTATTACTTATAACCATCCATATTACAAGAAGTTCACTATCTCTTCTCCGAACTAGTCCACCTATATACATGACAAGTATATTGGGTGTGTTGGGGACACAAGAGACTTCTTCTACCTTTATTGCAGGGTTTCTTGAGAGGGATATCTTTGACCTCTACCTCCCTGAGTTCGATAAACCTTGGTTGGTCCACTTAAGGAAAACTTGATGCTGTTCTACAAACTTCTGCACTTGGAGTCCCAACACTGTCTACAAGAATAGAAGCGTGCGTAGACATCACGCGGGCCCACCCCTAGCCGCGCAACCACATGGCGTGGGCGCCTCGAAGTCCGTCTCCGACCCTTTTTCACCCATGTACCTTCCTTTTCTTATCAAGCTTCTCGCTATATAATCCTCTGGATCCCCCGAGATCCGTATATCATTTTCTCATCTTTTTTTGTTTTGACCTTTTTCTATCAGGAATTGTTCCCAGTTTTAGAGGCACCATGGTCTCGGCCAACAACGACAAGGGGAAGGATCCTTTGGAAGAGGATCTCTAGGTTCCTAAGATGGAGGAGGAGGTCAAGAGTGAAGCTGAAGGGGGAGTATAAGTAGACCCGCGTTTACCCTCGAGCTACTACTACAAGCATTGAAGTGGTGGCAAACCCCTTTAAACTCAAGAGAGGCACACACATGAGCACTAGAGGGAAGGTTCCATGCCACTTATTAGCTTCAAGGACAACATCTTCAGGCATCAATAACCCCTTCCATGCTTTAATTCATAAGAGTCAATTTCGAAGGGTGCCTGGGGCAGAGTTGCCCTCTGGTTGGAATATGGATCGTTCTAAAAATGCAGGAAAGGAAAGCTCTTAATTTGAAGAGGTGTTGGGGAATAATTCGAGGAGCTCGGACTCACGGTCGATACCAACACTCAGCAAATGTGGTGGTGCACTCGATACCTCCACTCATCCAAGTCATATACCAAGGACCCTCGGTGAAATGCAAAGTGGCATAGAATTCCTGAATAAGTTCGTGTGCAAAGCTACGGCTAGATACCATGAGTGAGCTGATGACATGGAAATACATGGCCTTCCTTACCTAAGGCTAGAGTTGTCATGCTGCATCCACATCAATGGAGTGATGCGAGACGTGAGCATTCTTCAGAGAGAAAATCAAAAGCTCATAGAGTTTTTGGTCCATCTTGGAACAGAAGCGGTTGTCACGGCAAGTCTTGTGTAGGTACGCATATGGGTTGAAATCACGGCGATCATGCTCAAAAACCTCAAGCGGAAGCTTCCTCCAAGAGACATTTACTGGTTTATCCGGATTTACCGGAAGTTCCTGGGCTGAAAGGGAGTGGAGCCACAAGCCTCAGAAGAACTTCTCTTCTTACGAAAATAAGTGGCAGTTTCTTTGCGGGTGTCCTTGGCTTGAGGTCCTATCTCGTGATCTTTGAAATTTAGAGCATATATACGAATATGCATAATAAGTTTTCATGGTCACATGAAAAAAAATGCTTTCTATGTGGAGCAAAGAAAAATAGTGTAGCACTAGACATTCATGTTAGCATAAATTTGCGATGGTAATAATGTCTATAATAGAGCTAATCACCAAACTACACTCACTAGAATCTCTATAGGATACTAGGTCAAATAGTGGTGTGATAAATTAGTGGAATAAGACATGAACATGAGCCCTTGCATGAATTACTCAAAAATCCCACATCAATGGTCTATATAGGAAGAAACAAGGGATTTGAGAGAGAGAGAGAGAGAGAGAGAGAGAGAAAACGAAAACATACCCGAGGAGGACTACATCCTTGCCCTAAATTGGCGTAGGATGCACCTAGCAGCCCAAAGGTGGGTAGAGATACCAAGGGAACAAACAATGGAGGAGAGAACCTCCAATCCACCAACAATGGGGATTCCGTGTGGAGGAGTGGAGAGATCAAGGATGGGGCTTTCAGATCTGTGGGCTAGGGGGTGAGGGTAGTGGCTAGGGGTTGGGGAGGAGTTTGGGGCCCTCTCATGGAGGTTTTTTGGGTTGGGTAGTGGGGAAGATGGCGGAACAAGAAGGTACCCCCAGGGCTGCTTTTGACTTTCCCCATTCGAGCCACCCTGGCCGGCCTCCAGGCCAGGCAGTGAACTGAGCTCGCCGGCCTAGGCGATAACCGTCCTTTTTCTACAAATTTGTTTTATGTTCCCCTCTTTTCCCCCTTCTTTGTGTTGATGCACACTGATGTGTTCTAATTTTCCCGCTGGTTTCCAATATTGACCATGTAAAAATATTGATGCGGTATTTTCAAGAAATATGAGGGATTATAAAGATGCTGATAGACACATGTGATTAACCCGTTAGCATAATGATTTCACACACATCCAATGGGAAAACAAAAAAAATCCCCAAATAAGCAACATTGTATGTGATATTAAAATAAAAATAAGAGCAAAGATATTGAATTCACAATACAATTTGACCCAAGACCCAATTTCTATTAAGTTAAACAACAAAGAAGATGGGGTCGGTGGCCATAGCCACCATGTATGAGTATGCTCGAAATGACACTGCGAAGATATATCTTGGGCTCATCATAAAAAATTCATCATTTACGCACATTTTTTCATAGATATGACAGTTAGGCATGATTTGTTTACTTATATATTATAAAGGTAGTGTTAACTCATTAATTGAGCTACACTCCCCCTAAGTCCATGCGTGGATCTAAAAGCCAAATAATAGTCCCTCTGTATTTATTTACTTTACGTTCTGGGTTTAGTCAAAGTCAAACTTGGCTAAGTTTGACCAAATATTTAGGAAAAAATATCAACATCTACAATATAAACTCAATAGTATAAAAATCATCAGAAAGTGTATTTTCATATTGTATGTATTTGGTATTATGGATACTGATACTTTTTCCTATATTTTTGGTCAAACTTGATAAAATTTGAGTTTGACTAAACCCAGAACGCAAAGTAAATAAAAACGGAGGGAGTAGTATAGAAGAGGTGTGTATGCAAGATTTCCAATCAATCAAAATTTCTTGCACATACTATGTTGGTCTCACCCGTCAATTGTATGGATCTCTTTTCATCAAGTGTCTTTGTGAATATATCGACAAGTTGATATTTCGTGTTGACATAAGAAACTAAAATATCTGCATTAACCACATGATCCCAGATGAAGTGATATCGTATTTCAATATTCTTGTTCTTGCCATGGAGCACTGAATTATGAGCTATCTTTATAGCACTTTCATTGTCACATCAAAGAAGTGTTGTCTTAATCTTAATTCCAAAATCCTTAAGTCGTTTACTGAATCATAATAGTTGAGAGTAACAAACTTCGGCGAACATATACTCTGGTTTAATGGAGGAGGTGGCAATACAATTTTTCTTCTTAGAAGACCAACACACAAGTGTCCTACCAAGTAGTTTGCAAGGACCCGAGTTTGATTTTTTATCCACTTTGTCACCTCCCCAATCTGCATCACAATATTCCATAAGATCAAAACTTGTGTTCGAAAGATACCAGATACCATGAGTGGGAGTCTCAACTAAAAAGCTAACAGTCTTTTGACTGCAATCGTATAGATTTTCTTGGGGTTAGATTGAAATCTTGCACGCAAATGCATAATAATAATAATAATATCCGGTCTAGATGCCCAAAGATAAATAAATGAACCAATCATAGAACTATTAATTTTTTGATCGACCGGTATACCTTTGTGATATATTTCAAGATTCATGTTTATTGCCATTGGAAATCCTAATGGCTTAGAGTTGGCCATACCAAATTTTGGTCTTGACAGTTTTCGAACTAGTTCGCTATATTGTGATTTTTAAATCAAGAAAAAGAGGGAACATAACCAATTGAGGGTGCTGCGATCCTGAATTGAGATGCGATTAAAAATAGTTGTTTGCATGCAGCCCGTACAGGTGAAGCGAAATGATAGGATGTGAGGTACTAGAGTAGAGAGAGTTTGGGTGCCATCTATGAAATTTGGCACCCAAGCACGTTGTAGAAAAACTAGCAATTTCATGGTGTAACCATTTGGTGATGTTGTGTAAGATTTAGAGCACCTCTATCCGTCACCTTAAAACCGCGAGGACTGTAAAATCCCGTCACCCTATTTTTCTGACCGTAAGAGACCCCTTATTGCACGGCCGGCATATACACGCCTTTTAGACCCGTCTAATCGCCCATCAAGCCGCTATTTTAACCGCCTCGATCCCCAATACAGGTCACGACATGTGACATACGCCACCGTCCTCCATGAAATTCCTCATCGATTTCTCTCCGCCCGCGATCAATTCCCTCGGCTCCCACCAGAGATGCTCCACCATGAGGCGAGCCTACATGGAGAGGAGTGGATTTGTGTTATCACCGACTCTGTGAGGAATCAGAGCATGAGGAAGTGGACAAACAGGGGCCTGCCGCCTCTAGAGTAACTTCTCTGCAGCGAGGTCGAAGAGTTTGGTCGACATGCGTGCAAGCACGAGTAGGAAAGCTCATCCACTACACAACGCTACGAGGCGGGCATCTCCTCCATCGCGTGCACGCCGCAGTCGGCGCAGAAGAGAGAGGGGGACGACTTCGAGGGCTACGACCCGCCACATTTCTTCGGCGCTATCGGCCTAGAGAACTTCGCCCCTGACGGCGCGTATGACACAACTGAAGGGAATATGCCTGAGAGGCAATAATAAAATGGTTGGTATCTTATTCCTTGTTTATGATGAATGTTTATTTCTCATGCTAGAATTGTATTAACCGGAAACGTTGATACATGTGTGCTTAATAAACAAACAATGGTTCCTAGTAAAGCATCTCTTTTAACTAGCTCGTTGATTAATAGATGATCAAGGTTTCTTGATCATGAACATTGGATGTTATTAATAACGGGGTCATGTCATTAGAAGAATGATGTGATGAACATGTACCCAAAGAGAATATAGCAATGTGTGACGCCCCGAGATCGGGCACTATGCAGATTTCAGCATTTCCGCCAAAATCCACATAATAACCGATTCCAGGTTGCCACTTGTGATAACATTACAACAGTTCACGAATAATCCACAACAACAACAGAAGAGGTATATACAAGACGACTCAAACGAGTCAAGGATACAACTGATACAATACAAAGATCCAAATAACAGCGGAAGAAACAACATAGTGTCCGACTACGGACAAGATACAAATTGGACTAAGAGTCCTGAAGATAACCGATGGCGTCCAATCCCTGCCCAGGCCAAACCGGAGGGATTCCCAAGCTAACATTGTCAGACTTCAAACCTGTTGACTGCAATGTGGAATATGCAGCCACGAAAAGGATTCGTGGGTCAGTACGGTTAAGTACTGGCAAGTGGATAACCCATACTCACAAGATACCAGCGTAACCCATCATCACCAGATACAAATACTTTGGGTACAACGGAAAGGAAGGGATTATTGCAAAGGAGCGACAGCGGGCTGCTCTAACTAACTACAGAGACGCGCTACAACATCCGGCTAAAAGAAGGGGATAAGAGAGCGTATCAGAACCAACTACAACTACTCACCAAACAATACCCATCCAATGTTACCCCCTACTAAGGAAGCAACCCAAGGAAACTCACACTGTTGATTAAAGTGACATTCATTTTTATGGTGGAGGTAATCTATATTACTAGTCAAGTTATCATCGTTAAGTGTAAGTTGTCTGAGTACTTGTTAGCCGGCACTTTCACCAAGTCATCCATAACCGCGGACAACACGGCTTCTCGAGAAGATTTAACCCTGCAGGGATGCACCAATTTGGCCGTACACGTAAGAATGACCCGCCAGATGGAAATGCACTTCCACCAAGCGAGGCACTCAACACAACCCAACTCTTCTTCGCATCAAGCCCAAAGAACCACATGTTGTGCGTGCGCGGCTAATCGAGCCCCCACGAAGAAAAGGGGGACCCTCATAGCACCGGAAGACCACGCCGTCTTAAATGCCGACTACAAAAGTTCCACCCTGGCGCCAAGGGCTCGCACCTGCATATGCATGCATCAAATGGAAAGCCCGAACTAAGTGTGGCGATTTGGAAGAGATGCGAATCGAATCAGAATTGTGGGGGGCGCCCATACTCGCTTCCCACATGCGGTTAGTGCGCTCATCATGGATCGGAGGACAAGACACTTTTCCTAATTAAGTTCGACACTAGCAGGCCTCAAAACCACGCCGGGCCTCCTGCCGGTGCCTTATCATCAAATTAATATTACCCAAAACATTAAGATGTTGTTGATTGAATTGAGACCCAACTATCAAACTAAACATTTGATAAGACGAACGACAAGACTTGAGCACAAACAACACTAAGCATGCAACTACGACACGAGGGCCGACAAGGTAAACAAACAACAGGTAATAGGAAGTGGAAGGAAGGCTATATCATGGCTGCAAGGTAAACATATGATAGGATCGATACACAAGCATCGAATCATAAGGCTAGCATAAGAACAAAGGAAAGAATCGGTAACAAGTGATGAAAGGCAGCCATAGGCAGCAAGTGAGTATACTTGCCTGGAATCCAGCAAGTAGAGGTACATCCGAAGAACTTGTCGTTGCTCACATCATCTCAACGCCCTATCCGCGAAGAAGCAACGAACTAGAACAAACACCGGATGCAAAAATTACTTCTACGACAAAATATCCAGCATGATCAAGATATGGATGCATGAAAAGTTTAAGGATGCATCAAAGATAAACTAGTTGACATCGTAAACATATTTAAATGGGCCCATATGCAATTTGGATTGCATATGGAAAAGCCCATGAATTAATGTTGAATTAAATGATCTACAAATAACCATCATGTGAAAGTTGATTAGAATGATGCATGGATGATGAAAACAATAAGAAAACAACAATAGCTTCAATTTGATATGTTGTTTACCAAGTTTGGAATTTTATTTATTAAGTTATGAAATTTGGCTTCTTAAGTGAGTTGCACAACATTTATTGTTTTCACCCATTTTAATTGTTCAAAACAGATAAAAAAATTTATATTAGGAAAGAACACAAAATTTTAGATGGAATACATATTTCATTTGTTGAATTTGGATTTTAGATGAGCAAGTTATTAAATTGACAATTTTAAATGCATTAATTAAGAAATAGTTGTTTTCAGCAATTTAATTTATTCAAAACAGAAAACAAAGTTTATATTTGCAAACTTCATGAAAAATGGGATGGAAAACATATTTTACATGTTGGAATTGGATTTGAATTTCCCAAGTTATGAATTTTGCAATTTAAAAGGTTTAATTAAGGCATTCTATTATTGCACCACTTTTAATTAGGAAAAACAGTAAACAAATTGTATTGAAAGGGTTGAAAACATGTATAAAATGTTTCAATGAACAATTTGAGCTATTAAACATAATTTTTGGATCATTATTGAATTTATTATGCAATGTTTCATAAGCATTTTTATTCTGCCGTTTTTAGTAAACAGAAGAAAACATGTTCAATTTTAATTCAACTGTGATAAAAAAAAATACCAATGTGTAGAGTTTGTTAAGACAAATTTCTAGAGCCCAAGTTTTCTCAATTTGGGTGAACACAACTCAAGTTATGAAATTCCAAAGTTTCAACTTTTAATAGCCATTTAGGTATTTAATTATTTAGTGCAAAAATTATTACAGAAACATGTTGAAACTTTGACATTAACAGAAATAGCACAAGATTTTGAATCCATAGCAATTTGAATCGTTGAAATTGGATCAATATTCAATTTGTTATTGATTTTACAATTAAAGGCTCAGATCTGTTTTCTGGATTTCGGGCAAAAAAGAAGATAAGGCCGAAAAAGGGGTGGTTTTTGCTACTCGGGGGACTCGAACTCGGGTCTCGGGTGCGCACTGGGATGGCGCTAGCCAGTTGGGCTGCTGCTGCGTTTGGTGACTGAACTAGAACGCGCATGTTTTTGAGGTGGGGGGGTGCGGACTGAATCACGTTTAACTGAACGCGATCTGGACAGAGAGAAACGACGACCATGGACGACGGCGAGGGACCGGCTGCTGGCGTGCGCCGGGGCGCTGGGCGTGCGCCCTGCTTGCGGAGGGAAAGGAGAAGGGGAGAGGGGAGAGCAGAGAGAGGAGGGGACGAGGGCGGACAGGGGGTGCTCACCGGGGGCATGTCGAGGAGCAGCGACAGGAAGAAGATGGTCGGCGACGGCGGCTTGGCGGAGGCGAACGGCGGCCTCCCGGGCCTCGCTCCCTTCGGCAAAAGGGGAGAGGGAACCCTCCCGGTTCCGTTCCCGCAGAAAGGAGGACTCGACGGCCACCACGGCGACGGCGAGTGGAGCTTCAAGTTTCGGCCATGGAGGCCATGGTGAGCTTCAGAGAAGAAATACAGAGAGGAGGAATTGGGGGGGAGGAAGAAGAAGATGGCGGCGCAGGGGATGGAGTAGGGCTAGGGTTTGGTGCTCTCGGGTAGAAATAGGAGGAGGGATGGGACTTGTGGAGGTGGGGGCCATGGAGGGGAAAACGACGGGGATGATCACGTTCTCCTCCTCGCCTGTACGGACGGAGGAAGGAGAAAGGGGTTAGGTGGGCTGGTTCGGTTAGGCTTGGTGGGCTGGGTGTTGGGCCTGGCTGCCTCCCCCTCTGGGTTTTCTTTCTTTTTCTTTTGTTTCTCTTCTTTTTTTTTGTAGGAAAGAAAAGAAGAGAAATAGAAATAGGTTTTAGGGTTTTATTTTTTATGAAATAATTTTTATTGATTTACAAAACAGTGAGGCCAAGGTTTGTGAACTTTATTTTCAAAAATTTCAAATTGCCAAATTGATTTGAATTTGCCATTTTAATTTCAAAGCGTGTTTCATAAGAATGTTTTTTGAAATAACCAAGCAAATATTAATTCCAAACAACTTTTATTGAAAAACAATTTGAGTTTGAAAAACATAGGTGCATTGTTTGAAAATTTTAAATTGATTTGAGTTTTTGTTTTGTTTTTGAATTGGTTTGCGAACAATGTGCAGATGATGCTTGTGATGCAATGCCAAAAAGGAAAACAACCAATTTTCTAAAATTAGGGAAAACACCCCAGGTGTTACAGACGACACCACTAACAAGGGATTGCGCCCTCGCAATCCACCCAAGGCAAGGGGAAGAGAGGTTTCAACTACGGAGTCTTCGTGCTGCGGTTGATTTCCCGGGTCAGTGGGTGGATATCTTCTTCTCGACACCACTAACAACAGTTTCTCGACACCACTAACAAGAGATTCCTGCTCGGATTGTTGACGATGTTCTTCCACCAGGAATCTTCCGATGATCGAACCTATTAGGTTAACGGCTCAGAAAACGTCCAACCCACGTAGGATCCTAAACTTTCAAAATAGGTACTAGAGTAGACTCCAAAACAAATAAGATGGGAGGGGAAATAGAATAGAGATAAGGAGAAAAGAAGAATCCTATTGAGATGTTTCCAAAATTGTTTAGCAGAAATAGTTTTTGACACTCTAGAACCAACGATCGTTAGCGAGGTTATCCTACAGGCTTTGCGGACCCGTTGCTTCGATAACCATTCGTATCGAAACAATATCGGGAATCGGAAACCATGCTCTGATACCATTTGTGACGCCCCGAGATCGGGCACTATGGAGATTTCAGCATTTCCGCCAAAATCCACATAATAACCGATTCCAGGTTGCCACTTGTGATAACATTACAACAGTTCACGAATAATCCACAACAACAACAGAAGAGGTATATACAAGACGACTCAAACGAGTCAAGGATACAACTGATACAATACAAAGATCCAAATAACAGCGGAAGAAACAACATAGTGTCCGACTACGGACAAGATACAAATTGGACTAAGAGTCCTGAAGATAACCGATGGCGTCCAATCCCTGCCCAGGCCAAGCCGGAGGGATCCCCAAGCTAACGTCGTCAGACTTCAAACCTGTTGACTGCAATGTGGAATATGCAGCCACGAAAAGGATTCGTGGGTCAGTACGGTTAAGTACTGGCAAGTGGATAACCCATACTCACAAGATACCAGCGTAACCCATCATCACCAGATACAAATACTTTGGGTACAACGGAAAGGAAGGGATTATTGCAGAGGAGCGACAGCGGGCTGCTCTAACTAACTACAGAGACGCGCTACAACATCCGGCTAAAAGAAGGGAATAAGAGAGCGTATCAGAACCAACTACAACTACTCACCAAACAATACCCATCCAATGTTACCCCCTACTAAGGAAGCAACCCAAGGAAACTCACACTGTTGATTAAAGTGACATTCATTTTTATGGTGGAGGTAATCTATATTACTAGTCAAGTTATCATCGTTAAGTGTAAGTTGTCTCAGTACTTGTTAGCCAGCACTTTCACCAAGTCATCCATAACCGCGGACAACACGGCCTCTCGAGAAGATTTAACCCTGCAGGGATGCACCAATTTGGCCGTACACGTAAGAATGACCCGCCAGATGGAAATGCACTTCCACCAAGGGAGGCACTCAACACAACCCAACTCTTTTTCGCATCAAGCCCAAAGAACCACGTGGTGTGTGTGCGCGGCTAATCGAGCCTCCACGAAGAAAAGGGGGACCCTCATAGCACCGGAAGACCACGCCGCCTTAAGTGCCGACTACAAAATTTCCACCCTGGCGCCAAGGGCTTGCACCTGCATATGCACGCATCAAATGGAAAGCCCGAACTAAGTGTGGCGATTTGGACGAGATGCGAATCGAATCAGAATTGCGGGGGGCGCCCATACTCGCTTCCCACATGCGATTAGTGCGCTCATCATGGATCGGAGGACAAGACCCTTTTCCTAATTAAGTTCGACACTAGCAGGCCTCAAAACCACGTCGGGCCTCCTGCCGGTGCCTTATCATCAAATTAATATTACCCAAAACATTAACATGTTGTTGATTGAATTGAGACCCAACTATCAAACTAAACAGGTGATAAGACGGACGACAAGACTTGAGCACAAACAACACTAAGCATGCAACTACGACACGAGGGCCGACAAGGTAAACAAACAACAGGTAATAGGAAGTGGAAGGAAGGCTATATCATGGCTGCAAGGTAAACATATGATAGGATCGAGACACAAGCATCGAATCATAAGGCTAGCATAAGAACAACGGAAAGAATCGGTAACAAGTGATGAAAGGCAGCCATAGGCAGAAAGTGAGTATACTTGCCTGGAATCCAGCAAGTAGAGGTACATCCGAAGAACTTTTCGTTGCTCACATCATCTCAACGTCCTATCCGCGAAGAAGCAACGAACTAGAACAAACACCGGATGCAACAATTACTTCTACGACAAAAGATCCAGCATGATCAAGATATGGATGCATGACAAGTTTAAGGATGCATCACAGATAAACTAGTTGACATGGTAAACATATTTAAATGGGCCCATATGCAATTTGGATTGCATATGGAAAAGCCCATGAATTAATGTTGAATTAAATGATCTACAAATAACCATCATGTGAAAGTTGATTAGAATGATGCATGGATGATGAAAACAATAAGAAAACAACAATAGCTTCAATTTGATATGTTGTTTACCAAGTTTGGAATTTTATTTATTAAGTTATGAAATTTGGCTTCTTAAGTGAGTTGCACAACATTTATTGTTTTCACCCATTTTAATTGTTCAAAACAGATAACAAAATTTATATTTGGAAAGAACACAAAATTTTAGATGGAATACATATTTCATTTGTTGAATTTGGATTTTAGATGAGCAAGTTATTAAATTGACAATTTTAAATGCATTAATTAAGAAATAGTTGTTTTCAGCAATTTAATTTATTCAAAACAGAAAACAAAGTTTATATTTGCAAATTTCATGAAAAATGGGATGGAAAACATATTTTACATGTTGGAATTGGATTTGAATTGCCCAAGTTATGAATTTTGCAATTTAAAAGGTTTAATTAAGGCATTGAATTATTGCACCACTTTTAATTAGGAAAAACAGTAAACAAATTGTATTGAAAGGGTTGAAAACATGTATAAAATGTTTCAATGAACAATTTGAGCTATTAAACATAATTTTTGGATCATTATTGAATTTATTATGCAATGTTTCATAAGCATTTTTATTCTGCCTTTTTAGTAAACAGAAGAAAACATGTTCAATTTTAATTCAATTGTGATCAAATAAAATACCAATGTGTAGAGTTTGTTAAGACAAATTTTTAGAGCCCAAGTTTGCTCAATTTGGGTGACACAACTCAAGTTATGAAATTCCAAAGTTTCAACTTTTAATAGCCATTTAGGTATTTAATTATTTAGTGCAAAAATTATTACAGAAACATGTTGAAACTTTGACATTAACAGAAATAGCACAAGATTTTGAATCCATAGCAATTTGAATCATTGAAATTGGATCAATATTCAATTTGTTATTGATTTTACAATTAAAGGCTCAGATCTGTTTTCTGGATTTCGGGCAAAAAAAAAAGGCCGAAAAAGGGGTGGTTTTTGCTACTCGGGGGACTCGAACTCGGGTCTCAGGTGCGCGCTGGGATGGCGCTAGCCAATTGGGCTGCTGCTGCGTTTGGTGACTGAATTAGAACGCGCATGTTTTTGAGGTGGGGGGTGCGGACTGAATCACGTTTAACTGAACGCGATCTGGACAGAGAGGAACGACGACGATGGACGACCGCGAGCGACCGGTTGCTGGCGTGCGCCGGGGCGCTGGGCGTGCGCCCTGCTTGCGGAGGGAAAGGAGAAGAAGAAGATACATGAGGTGGTGGCTATGGCGCAAGCTGCGCAAGGTGGTGCACCAGGCATGCCGGGTTCCCAGTACGGGAAGGCGTTCCAGGCATCCCAAGAGACAAAGAAGATCCAGGTTGACCCTGAGTTCCCCGACCGTGTTGCCATCATTGGCTTAGGGTTGGGGGAGAAATAGGAAAGCGAGCTCATCCACTTCCTCCGTGAGAATCAGGACGTGTTCGCCTGGTCCAATGAGGATCTACCAGGTGTCCCGAGGGAGTTGGTTGAGCACTCGTTACATGTGCGCCCCGACGCCAAACCAGTGAAGCAGGCTATGCACCGCTTCGGAGATGAGAGAAGGAAGGTCATTGGTGATCAGATCACCAAGCTGCTGATAAGCAATTTCATCGTGGAGGTGTTGCATCCGGATTGGCTAGCCAACCCGGTCATGGTTGAGAAGAAGAAGGTGGTCCCCAAGGCCGCCACCGCGTGGCGCATGTGTGTCGACTACACCGACTTGAACAAGGCCTACCCCAAGGATCCCTTTCCGCTACCCCACATCGATCAGGTGATCGATTCTACTGCTGGTTGTGAGATTTTGTCTTTCATAGATGCCTACTCTGGTTTTCATCAGATAGCTCTCAACCCTGCTGATCAAATAAACACTGCTTTCATTACCCCGTACGGGGCTTATTGCTATCGTGTCATGTGCTTTGGGTTGCGGAATGCGGGTGCTACTTATCAGAGATGCATGCAGAAATGCTTGCATGATCAACTCGGCAAAAATGTGCAGGTGTACGTAGATGACATTGTCATCAAAACTAATAAAACACATACTCTGCTTAGTGACCTTGAGGAAACTTTTGCTAATTTGCGCAAGTATAAGATGAAGCTGAACCCGAGTAAATGCACCTTTGGCGTCCCGGCTGGCAAGCTACTCGACTTCTTGGTATCCTGTCGGGGCATTGAGTCCAATCCTTCAAAGATAAAAGCTATTGAGAGCATGTCTTTGCCGAGATCCCTGAAGGATGTGCAAAAATTCACTGGTTGCTTGGCATCTCTGAGTCGTTTCTTGGGCAGAATGGGCGAGAAGGCCCTGCCTCTGTATCAGTTAATGAAGAAAAGCGACAAGTTCGCCTGGACACCGCAAGCTGATGTGGCATTCAATGAGCTGAAGGTGATGTTGGGTAGCGCTCCCATCTTGGCTAGTCGCTACCCAAAGAACCAATGCTGTTGTACATTGCTGCTACCAATCGGGTAGTCAGTGTGGTAATTGTGGTGGAGCGAGAAGAAGAAGGCAAGAGTGTGCAGCGGCCAGTAAATTATCTCAGTGAGGTGTTGTCCAGCTCCAAGCAGAACTACCCGCACTACCAGAAGATGACTCACGGCGTGTACCTAGGGGCCAAGAAGCTGAAGCACTATTTCCAAGAACATCCCATCACCGTGGTGAGTTCAGCTCCCATCTCGGATATCATGGGCAACAAGGAAGCAAGTTGGTAGAGTAGCCAAGTGGGCAATCGAGCTGGCCGCGTACGCTCCCGCGTATGCGAGAAGAGAAGCCATCAAGTCGCAGATTCTGGCGGAAATTTCTTGTGGATTGGGCTGAGGTGCAGTACGAGCCTCCTTCTCCGGTATCCAACTATTGGAGGATGCATTTTGATGGTTCCAAAGTGAAGGAGGGCCTTGGCGCTGGCGTAGTGCTTACGTCACCCAAGCGGGATCAACTCAAGTACGTGCTCAAATCCATTTCAAGGCATCCAATAACGTAGCAGAGTACGAGGCTGTAGTACACGGTTTGAAGGTGGCGAAGGAAGTTGGAGTGCAGCGCATCATATGCTATGGCGACTCGGATCTAGTGGTGCAGCAAGTTTCTGGTACTTGGGATGCTCTGGATGCCAACATGGCGTCATACCGCCTCCTGGTCCAAACCATGACGGGATTCTTTGAAGGCTGCGAGTTCCAACACATCCACCGAGCAGAGAATGAAGCAGCGGATGAGCTGTCCAAGTTGGGGTCTTCTCGGCAGTACATCCCGGCTGGGATTGCCTTGGAGCATTTGAGAAAGCCATCCATCAAGCCAACCCCCAACTCGGAGTCCATTTTCGTTTCGTATCTGCCTAGTGAGGAAGCAGTTCCAATGGAGATTGACTGGGAGAATGCAACAGAGAACCCGGGGACTGCAATCTCCATCCCCGGGACTGGCGCCTGCAACTCGGGGACTGTCTCTCCTTACTCGGGGACTGCCCCTCTCAACTCGGGGACTGTCGCATTCATTGAGGAAGTTCTTGCCAATCGCTCAGGACTTCAGAGAGGCGCTCCCAACTCTGAGGAACAGACATCGGTGGCTGTTCCAATGGAATTGGACGAACCAGTGTTTCCCACACGGGAAACACCGAGTTGGGCTATGCCCATATTATCCTTTCTAAAGGACGGCACCCTGCCAGATGATGAGGTTACCGCAAGGCAGATTCAGAGAAGATCCAAGGGCTACACCATATTCAGAGAAGTGCTGCATAAGAGAAGTCCCACTGGCGTGCTGCAACGCTGTGTGGAACCAGAAGAAGGAGAATAAATTCTGGTGGAGTTACATCAAGGAGAATGCGGACATCACGCCTCTTCTCGGGCTTTGGTCAAGAAAGATTTTCGGCACGGCTTCTTTTGGCTCACTGCCTTGAAGCAAGCTGAAGATATTGTGAGAAAGTGCAACGACTGCCAGAGATTCGCAAGTAAGATCCATATGCCTGCTTCTGAGTTGAAAACCATTCCCATTACTTTGCCATTTGCTGTTTGGTGTTTGGATATGGTTGGTCCCTTCAAGCCGGCTAGAGGAAACATGACTCACATCTTGGTCATGGCTGATAAGTTCACCAAATGGATTGAAGTGAAGCCTATTCGGAAATGTGATGGAGCCACTGCTGTGAGTTTCCTGAAGGATGTGATCCTGAGGTACGGCTACCCGCATAGCATCATCACGGATAACGGCACGAATTTTGCTGAGGGTGCCATGGTGAGATTCTGCAGAGATAAGCACATCCGACTAGATGTCGCGTCTGTCGCGCATCCCGCCTCCAATGGGCAGGTGGAAAGAGCAAATGGCATGGTGCTTTCAGGCATAAAACCAAGGCTGATTGAGCCGCTGCTGAAAACACCTGGGTGTTGGCTAGACGAGTTGCCAGCGGTGTTATGGAGTCTAAGGACTACCCTTAACCGGTCAACCGGCTACACACCATTCTTCTTGGTTTCTGGGGCTGAGGCCGTGTTGCCAATTGACCTAGAGCATAACTCCCCCCGAGTAACCCTCTACACTGAGGCGGAGGCGAGAGATGCTCGAGAAGATGACGTTGACCTGCTAGAAGAAGCAAGAGAGCTTACTCTGTCACGATCAGCTGTTTACCAGCAAAACTTGAGGCGTTATCATAGCCGGAAAGTGAACCCAAGGGTTTTCCGAGAAGGAGACATGGTGCTTAGGCTCGTGCATCGCATAGCCGGGATGCACAAGGTATCTCCTCCATGGGAAGGGCCATTCATTGTGAGCAAGGCTCTACACAATGATGCCTATTATCTTGTGGACGTACAACCATCACAGAAGAACATGCCGGATAAAGCTGGAGAGGAATCTAAGCGCCCCTGGAATGTAGCTCTACTCCGTCGCTTTCATTCATGAGCAAAAATGTGTATGTACTCTCTTATCCGAGTTAAACTCCTACTCTGCAATCTGAAATTGAACTCGGGGACTGCCCTCGTCCAAACTTGCTCTCTGTGGTTTCTATTCTGTTTTACTTTTGTCTACTCGGTTGCTATGCGTAGAATTTCGGAAGTACATTTAGTACTGTGTTTAAACCTAAAAGCCAACTCTTCGACTCTGCTGCTGTCCAAAACTCGGCTTCATGGCAAGCAAGAGAACAAGCTAGAGGCCAATGAGCACAAGAAAAATGACTAAGAAAAAGAGGAGTGCAAGAACCGAGTAGAGAGTTCTTTACAGCTTTTCGTTAACTCTATTCGGCTTGTGGTGGGTAGCGTTACTATGAATGTTTCTAAGTGGCTAAGTATTTGAAGCTCCAACTTTAAACTCTTGTGACTTGATCACCAAAAAAGCAACAAGTTGCTGGTAAGAGCTGAGATAAAAAGGAAGAGTGGATAAAAAATGCAACTCAGGGACTTGCATGATAACGCAACCCGGCATCGAGCCAGAACTGCTCAAATACTAAGTATAAAACGTCAAACTGAATTAAAAACTGGGTAGCAACTGGAAAGATAATTGTTTGATACATATGCACCCAGCATCCTAGGGATCTGATAAAAGTTTTGGAGCATAAGTATTTCAGGAGGTAACTAGTGGGAAGTAGCAGTGTTCTCCAAGTTGGCGTTGGCAGCATCCGCTTCAGTGTTGGCAGCAGCTTGCTCCGAGGTGGCAATGGCCACCGAGATGGGGTCGGTAGCTGAAGTGGAGGCAGTGGACTGAGTGCGGAGTAGCGCCGCGTCATCGAGTACCGCGCCAGAAGACGAGCCCAGCTCGGGAGCCGCATTCTGGATCACCATCTCGGGGGTGATGGTGGCATCCTGGCTCTTGGTTTCCTCGTCGCTATCCGCGGCAGCCTTACCCTTCCCCTTCTCGGAACCATCCTTGGCACCTGTGTTTTCAAAGCAACCCAAGTTATCCGACTCAGTGTCCTCGTCTTCGTCTTCATGTTCATCCTCACCCTCGCTTTCCGCCTCGGTGTCAGGCTCGGTGAGGCCGTCGATGAAGAGGGCGGTGTCCGCGTAGGAGGCGATCTCGTACGCGACTGCCTTGCGGTGAGCCACGCAGTTGGAGTCGAACTCCACTTCGAGTCCCGGCACAACTCAAGGATGGTGTCGAGATTTAAGTTCTCATACCAGCTGCATATGAAGAGGAATAGCATATCGGCGCCTGCCCGAGGTCCAGACGCACGCCATTTCTTCAACTCGGCCTTGACACCATTGAGCTTCTCGGAGAGCGCGCGGATGGTCTTTGGCGCAGAGTCTTGAGGCCAGAACAGAGCGTGAAGCTTGAAGGCGGTGGACACCAAGTCGGTGCCCAAGCCCCTAAGTTGATGGAGCTGTGCCTGGATGCTCGTAAGATTGTCCTCAATTGTAGACGTGGTGTTCGTCGGCAATCCTTTCTCAGCTCGAATTTCTTGTGCCTTAGCCAGGGCAGGTGTGCAAGCCGCGCAGAGGTCAGGGAAGATTTCTGAGAATGCTATCAGAAAGGATTAGAAACGGAGGCAGAGAAGAGATGCAAATCAAGCCAAACAGAAGAAGAAGGAAACAGGCGAGTGCAGAGAAGCGCGGACTTACTGTTAAGTTCGTAGAGTAGCGCTTCCAGCTTTCTCCTCCAAGCCTCCTCATCCGCAACGTGCCTTTCTTCAATTTTCCGACAGTTGGCCAGCTGGAGCATGAGATCCGCGTTGCTCTTCTTCAGCACCTCGTTTTCCAACTCGAGGGCCTTCTCCTTAGCTTTGGCTGCGGCCTTCACTTGGTCCTTCTCGGCGGCTAGGTTCAGAGCATCCTGCAGAGTGTATTTCAGCTTGACCTGCATTTGTTCGAACTCGGCGCGCTCGGCGTCGCGTTCTTTCTGCACTCTGCCTCTCGGGTAGCCAGCTGCTGCTGCACGTCGGCAGGCATCAGACAGTTGAGATGCTCTTCCTGGAACTTCTTGTTTTCTTCTGCGGAAAGGATAGTACGGTTAGCAGAGTAACAAAGGAGAAGGAAGAAAACAAGCAGGGTAGGCGGCAACTCACCTTCCATTTTCTTGACGGTGGTCTCAGCATTAGCAGCAAAGACATGGCAGTGCTCGTGCTCCTTCACCAACTCATTAAGTTTGCCTGCAGAGCAGAAGGAGTTAGAGCAAAGAGCAAACGCGGGCGTAAACACAAAACGCATTAACCGAATAGCTAGAAGCTTACTTTCAAGTTCCGAAAGTTGGAGGGCACGATCAACCGCAGCCTGCTCCGTCTCAGCGTCAGTCTTGCGCTCCTTCTCCAGGGTCTCAATGCGCCTCTTGGCGATGTAGTGATTCCAGAGCAGCTGCTGGAACAGATTTGTCCTCTTCATGAGGCTATTCTGTGAAAAAGAAATAAAAGGAGTTAGACAGTTTTTCGAAGATTTGGCCCGAGAAGACGGCGACTCGGTTGAGTACTCGTCTACTCGGCCCAAATCTCGGGGACTGGGTAATGGATAAGGACAAAAAGAAGAATAGAAGAGAATAAAAGTTGCAACTCGGAACAAGCAAATGAAACTTACAGCATATGTCTGTTCGAGGTCTTCGGCGGCCTTGCGGTGAACGAATAGCTTCTCTGCCAGTGTGCTTGTATTGGAGGAGATGGTCATGGGATTTTAGCCCATGTCAGCTTTGTTCCAGTCAGTGCGCCAGTGGTCCAGCTGGCCCACGGTCATGCCATCCCAAGTCTTGTTGCCGTGAATGGCGCTTTCCCACACCGCGTCGATGAAGCCTACTCGGTCAATCATCTCCTCGAGCCCCTCGGATTGCACCTCAGTCTCTTGGACCTCGCGTGAGTAGATCGCAATGGCTTTCTTCTTATCCGGCAACTTGGCGTCCATCGCTTTGGCCTGGCCGCCCTTCGTAAGGGCGATCCGCTGCTCGCCCGGGCTCAACTTGATACTGTGCTGCTTGGCCATCTGAACCATGTAGGGCAAGAAGCTAGGCGGATCTTGAGCGCTCGATCCCGCGCCTGCGCCAGCAGAACTGCCAGAAGCGCCAATTGTAAGCTGCCCGCTCTTCGCGGCAGGCTTCGGGGGTAGTTTTGGCGGCGGCATCATAGCAGCATCCTGCGCAGTGTTGCGCGATGGATTCCTGCGAACTGGGGCGTCAGACTGAATGGCCTTCTTGCCCGCAGCATCTGTCTGAGAAGCGGTCTTCTTTGTGCTCTGCTTGGCAGGAGGGCTTGCTGCAGTCTTGGTCTTCTTCGCTGGTCGTGGAGGGCTTGGTGCAGTGGGTGGAGTAGCCTGCTGAGTAGGCGGCACAGGGGGCCGGCTACCCGGCGCAGCGTCCGGCTGCGCTTGGCCCTGCGGGTCTTGCTCCACCGCAGTCGTTTCAACCCGCTGCTCGGCAGCGGGATCTTGTAGTACATCTTCTGTTACTTCTACCCGCGGCTGGGCCGCGGGATCATCTTGGACAGCAGCTTCATTGTCTGGCTGCTCCAGGTTCTCGTCCTGCCTCTCAAGGGCGGCATGGTCTTGGTACTCGGCATCTTGTTCGGTATTCTCCCCAGCTGAGGCAGCCGGGGGAGAAGGGGGGGTTTCGTCTTGAGCAACATCCTGCGCACTTTGTTCTGCGCGGGCCTGCTGCTCCTGGTTCATGTCTTGGGCACCAGCGCCCATGTCCTCGGCGTTGGTGCCTTCTTCTTCTTCCTTCACGGGAGAGGGCGCACGTGTCCTATCCCGTGCTGTTGTCTCGTCCTCATCTTCGGAAAGATCGATGAGCGCCTCGAGGTCGATGGCGGATTTCCTCTTGGATTTGGTGGAAGCGGCAGCAGCATCAGCATCCAAAGGATCGCTGAAGAGAAAAAGAAGTTCAGAAAAGGAGGAGGGGAAGAAAAACACCGAGAAGCAATAACAAAACGTAACTTAGAGGGAAACTACTTACCCTTTGCGGGTAGGGAGTGGCCTTCTGCTGGAAACCTTCTTCACCTTCTCGGGCTTCTTGGCTTTCTTGGCAGCAGGCTCTTGGGCACCGCTACCCGCCCTGTTCCGAGGGTAGGAGCAGCCACAGCAACGGGATCGACGTCGAGGACATCCTCGTCTTTCTCGTCCGCGTCGGGTTCATCTGCAGAGTAGAGGAGAAGAAGGAGTTGAGAAGCGGAAAGGAAATTGGATTGCGCTACTTGCAACTAGAAAGGCGAACTCAGTCACCTTCTTCGTCGTCCTCGGACCAATCCCGAATGGACGCATCAACTTGCTGCTTACCCGGCTGGTCGGCGCGAGGAACGCAGAGGGTGGCCTGGGTGTCGTAGGCGATCTCGTCGTCTTCTTCCCGGTCTTTTCTCCTGTTGCCTTCGAAGTGCTCCTCACTCTCAGCGCGCTGGCGATCAATATGCTGGAAAGACAAGCAGGCAATACAAGTCAATTAAGCACAAGGCAAAGGAATCCTACTCGGTACGGAACGCAAACACAAAGCATATGAGTCCAGAAGCTCCTATTCGGAGTAGTATGCAAACACAAAGCATAATTGGCTAAGATTCTCTACTCAACATGGCGTGCAAACACAAAGCACATAGAGCCAATGAGATGCTAGTGGTGTCCTAGTCGGCGCAGCGTGCAGAAACGCATGCTAAGCTGAAAAGACGCCTACTCTGTAACCGAATGCAAGGATAAAGCACAAAGCGCTAACCTGTTCAATTGGCTTGTCGCGGCTATACGGCGTGAAGCCGTATTGCCAGTTGTCGGTGAGGCCTGTCTTCATGATGGAGCGCGCCCAGACGGCTACGTCCTCAGTGCTCAGCTCGAATGTGGTGGTCCTCGTGCAGTCCCTGCTGCCTCCCATGTAGCACATGATGTGCGTACGGCGCTGTAGCGGGAGCACTCGCCGAGAAATCCAACAAGCGATGGGATCGTCGAGTTTGAATCCCAATTCCCTCAGCTCGGCGAGGCGCTTGTCGACCTGAAGGATGTCGCCTTGCAGCTTCGACTTGTATCCCCAATTCTGCTGAGTGGGCGGCGTGTTCGTCCACTTGGGAAGCCCAATTCGGTCCACGACTTGCGCTCCCTCTTCAGCAGGAACGTTCTTGACATAGAAGAAGGTGTGCTGGCACTTGCGCACCGTGTCGAGCCCTTTGATGCGCGGGTGGTTGGCGGAGCTGCGTTGCAACATCATCGCGCTTCCCTTCTTCGTCATGCTGCGAGAGCTCTCCGTGCTTCCGGGCTTGCGGACGCTCTACTTCCGGAAGAAGAAGTATCGCGCCCAGGTGTGCACCGTCGGGCGCACACCCAGGAATGCCTCGCAGACCACGGCGTGGTATGCGAGCATCACCACCGCGTTGGGAGGCAGGTGGTGCGGCTGCAGCCCGAAGTGGTTGAGGAAATCTTTGAAGAAATCCGAGACAGGCAGGCCGAATCGTCGCTTTAAGTGGGCGAGGAACACGACGAACTCGTCCCCCCCCCCCGGCGTGGGGACAAGTTCGTCGTCCGGGCGCCTACACCGCACGCAGGGAGGAACACGGCGGGTGTTTACCAACCATTGGGAATCATCCGCCGTGACCTCAGATCCTGCCCATCCGGCGCGGGCGTCGTCATCACGAGCCATGGAGAGGAAGTGGATGGATGGAAGATTCGTGGAGATTTGGTGGAAGAGTGGCTAGCTTTCCGGCGTCGCACAGAGCAGCGGCACGACAAGGATGCGCGGCGGCGGAGTGCTCTGCAGCGACGGAAAGGCAGAGAGGCAGGAGATGAATACGAGCAGGAAAGAGAAGGAGGAATTACCGAGGGGGTATTTATCCCTCTCCTCGGGTTGCCATTACCAGCGGAGTTAGTGGGATCAGTTGTGCGCGGAGATCGTGCGACGTGGGATGCGGGCCGGTTAGAAACGCACACGTCGCAGGTTGCGCGCGTAACGGGCACAATTGATCCCACGTCGAGATCGTGGGCTAATAACTGCAGTTGAAGTGACCTAACGGGCCAGTGGGCCCAGGTCGCAGTGATAGGCGCGTGGCCTGTCATATCCCAGGCAACGAAACGTCGGGGGTACGAGGGAGTGACACGTGCCCAGTTGCGATGCGGAGAGATGGATTTGCTCTGCTAAGCTGAGATTCTGTTCAAGATTTCACAAAGTCATTTATTCGGCGACAGAGAAGAGAAATGGTCCTACTCGGAGGAGAAGAGACTCGAGCCAAAGTTGAGGGCTACTCGGAGATGCTACTCAGCATCTTAGAGTTCAAAGACAAGATTGGTTTTTAAGCTGGAAGAGCCCAGTGAACGAGTTCGCAGGACTCTACCAGCTTCGAGGACTAATGTCGGGGGGTTACCCCCCGAGTAGGGTAAAGGCAAGTGCTAAGGGCAAGGTCAGAAGAGATGTTTGGCAGAGTAGTTGGCTACCCGGTGCTCGTTACCCGGTCGACTGCTATTTGGCCGTACACGCTAATGGCCAGGAGAAAGAATCAAGGAAGTTGCACTCTTTCGAGTAGAAGAAGTGGTCCGGGTAGAGGGAGTGGGTTCCTACTCGGGCCAGAAGTCAAAGGAGCCGTTCTGACACCGGATCCCGCGTATCCTGGGTCCGTACTGGTGCACTGTTCATCTACAGAGCGCGTGCTTATCCGCGCCAGGGTGTCAGCAGGGCGGCGCAGGTTAGAGAGCCTACCCTGTGGCCGTGACAGTGATAACACATCGTCATCTTGGTTTTGCACAACGACTTTCCACACAAGACAAATTAGGAAGCCAAAGCTGTCAGCGAGAAGCTGGAAGTGTGCACTATGCACACTATGTCGACATCTGTTTGTACTTTTCCCTCTTGGCTGTATCCGGTAGGGCACCAGTATATAAGGTGCCCTGCCCACTCCTGCGCGAGGGACGTTGCCTTAGTTCGCATTCTTGACCTAGATCATCACGTGGAGAGAAGAGTGGCTACTCGGCTATAGGCCAAACTTGTACTGTGGCTACTCGGTGACACACAAATATAAAGAGAGAAAGGCAGGAGTAGGAGTTTTACCTCCACACGAGGGACCTGAACCTGGGTAGATTCCGTTGTTTGCAGTGCTTGATTCATATCACACGCGGCTACTCGCTGCGTGATCCCTCCCCGAGCACATCCAGCGTCCATCGATCCCAACAGATTAGCCATCCTATGGCATCTGTCGTGATACCACCACGACAACGTGCACGTGGCAGCGCTCGGCCGAATGAATGTTCCGAAGCATCGAGTGCATCTTTGTCGACATGCACACGACAACGCTCGGCCGTAGGACGTGGGCTAGCGTGTGCCACCTCGGGGTCATGGGAAACGATGCCCACGCCAACGTCAGTCGTGGCAACTGCGTCGGCGTTCATGCCGGCCGCAACGTCTTGTGGCTCACTCGGCGCCTAGAGCCGTGTTGTAGTACATCAGCTTGGGCGGCATCGTGCAGCTTCTGGACAAGCAGGCCGTCCGGGCGTCATGTGGGCATGATGTCGGGGCGTCGGGTACTCGCGTGGGAGTGCGTGCTCTTGCCTCCTGCCACACGTCACTACAAAGCCACTTTCCAATTGTCGCATGGCTCAAATTAAATGGTTTCAATAGATTAGGGGTGTTTTCTAACCGGTTTAGAACTTTAGGGTTGTAACTTAAACTTCAGCATAAGTTCAGGGTTGTAATATGCACTTCTCTCAAAAAAAACATAGTCCGACGGGGTTGCCGTCGGTGTAGCCCGATTTTTTTCATTATGGGTTACCATGTCGGTCTACGCCGACGGCCCCGATATTTGGCCTTCGGCGTATAAAACGGCCGTTGGCGATTTTAATGTCTCCCGTAGTGACATGTGTGCACGCTTGATAACTTGATCTGTTTCGCCTTAATTTTGGAGAAATCATTTTGTTACTTAAGATTTAAGAAGAAGAAATGATACAACGATATCACCCTATATGTCTCCTTAATGTTAGTTTTAAAATCTTTAGGAAAGTTGCAACCATCAGGTTAAGCTGAGTGGCAGGTCATGTGGTAAAACCCACACAAACTGTGTTTATCCAGGGTAGGAATATCCTATACGGTGTAGTAGTTTCACACAAAACCGTCATTGAGGTGCATACTAAAAAACTTAATGGTGTGTTTTTCAAAATTGACTTTGTAAAGTCCTATGATGAAGTGAATTGGTCGTTCCTCCAACAGACTCTAAGAATGAATGGCTTCTCGGACGAGTGGTGTGCTTTGATCCATAGTTTTATGTCTGGAGTGAGTGTTGATGTCGAAGTTAATGATGACTTACGCACATATTTCCAAACGCAAAAGGGATTAAGGAAAGGTGATCATTATCGCCTATATTATTTAATATTTTGCTGGTATGCTAGCTATGATGATTGAACGTGCTAAAGAAAATGGCCAGATTGAAAGTGTGGATCCACATCTTGTAGATGGGGGGTTATCAATACTTCAATATGCATACAATACGATTCTATTTATGGATCACGATCTAGATAAAGCTACGAATCTGAAATTAATATTATCAGCATGCGCAAAACTCTCTGGATTCAAGATTAACTTTCATCAAATTAATTGTTTTGCTTTGATGAAGCCTAGGATGCAGTCGCCCAATATGCTGAATTATTCGGATGTGGGAAAGATCAATTTACTATTAATTATTTGGGTATATCAAAACACTATAAAATATTGACCAATGCAAAATGGAAAGAAGTCGAAGATCGGCTGCAAAAAAAGGCTAGCAAGTTGGAAATGAAAATTGTTACCCCTTGGCGGAAGATTGGTTCTTAAAAATTCAGTATACCTAATATGGTACTGTATATGATTCCTTCTTCCAACTAACCAAAGGAGTCATAAAGAAGTTTGATTACTCATGCTCTAAACTCCATGTTCATAACTATTGGCTTTGCCTGACGGAGATAACCAAGCCGTATTGAACGTGGTACACTCAGTTAGTATAAACAGAAAGAAATGTTACGAACTTCACCCCCATCTTCAGTTTTAACTTGCAAAGAAACGCCGCGAACTTCACCCACATCTTCATTTTTATCTTGCATAGCGGAAACTTGACATGCACTTTTTTCCTTGACAGGCACTCTCTTGGCCTTGTCATGCATGTGCCAATATTTAAGCGTTGGTTCTCTCTCACAGGAATTGGACCATTACCACATGAATTAATTGGACCAGGGACAAAAAAATCCCTGATCAGATAGAAAAGAAGAATATGAAAAATTATTATATCAACCGGGAAGCATGCATAGTAACTATCGTTAGGATCTGTAATATATAAGAAAGAAAGAAATACACTTTCCATCCATCTGGCCCATCACCGTGACTTCAAGGACTGTGCATGTTTATATTGATACTCTTACTGGTGTGTGCTTGAATCAAACAAAATGCATGTTTTTTAAGAGAAGTGATTGTGCTTGATTCGGAATGACAACAACAACATGTACTTCTAGTAGGTACTTCCGTTTATTGATAAGTTTAGTGGTTTCTATTTAGCTCCAACCAAGACTTATATATTCTAGATTTTGCAGCCTTTGTTCCCCCATTCCCTTATTTACATTTTACATTTGTGCTTTTATTGTTTTCTCCCACTCTTAGAGAATTTTTTCTATTTTGTTCCATTTGTTATATGGACTGTCCTGATAGGACCACAACTACCTCGCCTTGCTAATATGATTTTTTTTCACATTCCATGTTTGCAGGATGGATGATGTATTAATTTATTTGCAGGTCAAATAACAATGAGATCCAAAGATAAGGCTTGAGCTTCGAGGAAAAAAGCCTCGACTAGGCGCATGCATATTTTGGTAACTGAATGAATCAAACCTGATTGTTCAGTCTGTTGTTCTTAAGCATCTCCTTCAAATTTTATGACTCCCACTTGATATGATTTTTCTTATGTCAGTTAAAGCTATTTACCGTTCCATTAGTGATCATGATATAATTTCAAGTATCCTACATGTAAGAAATTTTCACGCCATGTAGTATTCATTCGTTGGGTTTAGTTAAATATTGTAAAATATACCAGATTTTGAACCTTAATCCATCTTAAGATTGTTGTATATATTTGTTGCAGTAAGATTTTTATTTCATTGTTTTTTGAAGAATTTTTAGCATATTGTCCCATAAAAAATACCTAAAAGTGTCGATATAATTGTCAGGTGTAAACATAAGAATAATCCTTAGTGGTATCCATTCAAATTACAATTATCTCATAACTATCAAGTGCGGAGCATAGACCTCTAAGACATCTTGGTTCATCTTTCGTATGTTAACAAGAACTACCCCCCCCCCCCCTACGCACACACACACACATAATGCAAGCGATTGTATTTTTCATAATGTTGTATATTTATTATTGCTACAACATGACGCTATGCAATTGTCTTCTTTGGTACGAATGAGATGTCTTTCTTGCTATGTGAATCTTGACGAACTTTTTCACTTTTCGTTATTTTGAAGTGACCTTTCATTCCCAGAAGAACTTCGTATTTTTATTTTTGCAAAATCGATTTTAGAGAAATTATTCAATAATAATAAATTATATTATTTATTCTCCCCTCTTCATGTCTACGGTTGATCCTGATGGCGCGTATATTGAAACATTAGCTCCAACACTTTATGCACATATATTTAAAGAGACTATATCATTATATTACTAATAAATTTATTATTATAGAAATGGGCGGGGCGCGGTAACGTGCGCCATCATGGTCTAGTTAAGAGTAATAACTAGTGGATTCCCCGCGCGTTGCTGTGGAAGTTAAGAACTAATTTAGAATGAATACAATAAAAATTTCTGAAATCATCCGTAAATAAAGGACAAACCATTCATAATTCCTACCTAATTCATGTGTAAGTAAATGTGTTTTTGAATAAAGATGATCCCTATATGTTCTATAAAAAGCAACAAAAAAATCGTCAAGAGGTAACACAATTCAAACTGCAAGAGAGGGATCGGTGTAGCCATATTGCTTTGATGAAAACACACAACTCGCAAGCCTTGAGTTTGATGGACACGTCTAGAGTTGTACAGAAAGCATTGCGCGAAATAGAAGAGAGAGAGATATGGGAACATCCAAATATGTAGGCTGATAACATATTTCTTATATGCAACCTAATCACCTGAAGGGTATGCACAATCATTGTGAAACACTGCAAAACACAACTAAACATGCAAGACTTCAGCTTGATGGTAACATCTGGGCAGGTCGAAAAAGTTATGGTGCAAAGAATAAGAAATATGATCACATGCAATGGTGTGACAATAAGAAAAAAAATGTAACCTAATCAATTGAAGGGTAGCCACAGACAGATTTTTTTTGGTTTGAATATAACTAGACAATCAGCACATGGGTAACTTGTCTCGTGTGAGTCTGCCAAGAAACGAGCAAGCCGTGATTCTAGTTGAAATCAAGCTGTAACTTTTCCATTTTTGTTAGGCATGTTCTAAACTGTCTAGCAGAAAAGGCTATAAGCATCACCTTGTTCATCGTGCATGGCATGCGAGCGCGTCATACTAGTTACTGATTGTTTGATGCTGTGAAATTTAGAAAAGAGAGAATGTGGCACCTTTTCTAGCAAACAGTTTGAATCTCAATGAAGGTGAGCGGTTGCGAGTGCAATGACGACCTCATCACAACATTCCTTTGGCCTTGGTTGTCATGGAGTGAACCTAGATCGGACTTAATGAAAAAATGGAAAACTTTGCCAAGCGATGTCATGTGTTCCTTGGTTTAATAAGTGGTGTGATCACCCTTAGTGTACTCTTGGAACTCCCTAGATAAATATATTTCCAATAAAGTTTTATAACTACAAACCCAATCTAGACCATCCTTAGTGAACTCTTGGAACCCCTTAACAAGTATGGAACCAATAGATAATGAATCTTTCAAACTCTAATCTTAACCTTGTCCTAGCTAACTTGTTTAATCCACTTTTCCTATGTTTGATGTTTTGTATGTACTCTTCACTTGTATGCTTGCTTGCTAGGATGCTTGTTTATTTTGTCGTTGTGTTTTCAATGTATAGATTGTACGGAAAGAAACGATATTTTGTGAAGAGTGTGATTTCTCACCAACTTTAATAACGAAAGTGACACATTCATCCACCTACTATTTTTCAATGAATTACTAGAGTTTTGAGTAGTATGCATAATAGGTGATTTTTCAATATGTATTATGCTATGCTAAGATCCTAGTAGTGTGTAGCCTTCTTATACCTTGGTATTTTTGAATCCTAAGTACTTAGTAAATTCTTAGCATTGCTACAAATTTGTTTTACTAAATGTAGTGCAAAAATATAAGTATAAACTTCAATGAACCATATGGGTGGCATTAGGTTGTATGGCTTATGAGAGTTGAGTGTCTCCCCCGAGGGGTGTTCACTTGCGAAATGCCACCCAGGAAGAAAATGATTATTATGTTCCTAAGTTTAGATTGCTAGTGCAGTATTTGTTCGTATGGGTTCTCGCTTAGTTGAATAAGTTGCATGGACTCGATCTGTGGCTTGGACAAGCAGCTGTAGAAGAAATATAGGAGGAACGGGTCTTGCCGCTTCATATGTCTATTTGCATCACTATTTTATATCATAATTTACTGCTATACATTGATATATTTCATCTTTACAGATGATAAATATTTATTTCTCTATATTATGCGTGGTTGATGATTATTAGAGAATTAACTGCCGGAACCAGAATTTCCGCTGGGAAAAAGGACGTCAAGATAACATATTTCTAAAGATCAGTGATTTACGGGAAACATCAAGAAGCTCCTATTTAGTGATGCTCGGAGACAGCCAAAAGGGGAGCAGAGATGGGCCACCAGGGGCCACACCATTGCCATGGCGCGGGTCACACCCCTGGCCGCGCCGCCACAGTGGTGGGGTGGCCCATGCCCACCACTGCCGGTGCCACTTCACGTACCTCATCCCCCCCCCCCCCAAAACCCTAAGACTCGGGGGGGGGGGCATAATGACCCACAAGTATAGGGGATCGCAACAGTTTTCGAGGGAAGTAAAATCCAAATTTATTGATTCGACACAAGGGGAGCCAAAGAATATTTGTGAGCCTTTTACAAGTGAGTTGTCAATTCACCTACACCTGAAAGTGACTTGTTCGTAGTGGTTTATCAGCGTACCAGTTTTATAACAGCAGCAGTAGTAAAATAATAGCAGTAGTAGTATGAAAACAGCAGCAGTGGGTGATTGAAGTAAACAACGAGATTACATATTGTAGGCATGGGGATAGATAAACGGGCGTTGCATGGATAGGATAGTTCATATAATGATCAAGTCCTGGGTATTGCAGATAAATAAGATAAAGCATCCAAGCACTAAGTAACCATAGGCATGTGTTACGTAAATAGTCGTACGTGCTCGCAATGAGAACTTGCACAACATCTATTGTCCTACCATCCCGTTTTCAGTGGGGCCTCAAGGGAACTACTGGTAATTAAGGTGTTCCTTTTAATAGAACACCGGAGCAAAGCATTAACACTCCATTAACACATGTGATCCTCACATCACAGCCAACCCCTCCAGTTGTCCCAATTTCTGTCACTTCGGGGCCTCGGGTTCCGGACAACGATATGTGTAAACAACTTGCAGGTATAATCAAGAAACAATAATTATCATCATGATTCAATAATATGTTCAGATCTGAGATCATGACACTCGGGCCCAAAGTGGCAATATTAAGCATAACAAGTTGCAACAATGTCAACAGCAGTAATAGAGGATACTAGGTACTATGCCGTAACAATCACGACATTATTGCATGAAAGTACTCATCCAATCCCTACCATCCCCTTGAACCTACAGCGGGAGAATTACTCACACATGGATGGGGGAAACATGGATGGTCGATGGAGAGGCGTTGGTGATGATGGTGGTGATGATCTCCTCCGATTCCTCGTCCCGGCAGGGTGCCAGAATGGAGTTTCTGGACCTCGAAAAAGGATTCGCAATGGTGGGCGGAGCTACCGACTTCTTTCTAGAAAACTATCGAACCCCCTCGTGTTTTAGGGTTGAAGACTATTTGTAGTCGAAAGGGGAGACCGAGGGGGGCTCTAGGTGGCCCACACCATGTGCTGGCGCTTCCAAGGGGGGAGCCCGCGCCAGGGGGTAGTGTGCCCCCCCCCCCGTGGCTCTTCTCCTTGCCTCCTTCTAGCTCTCAGGGTCTTCTGGTGTTTTAGGAGCAATGGGGTCTTTTCTTGGCAATTTCCCGAAAGTTGATTTTTCTGCACAAAACGAGACACCAAGGTAATTCTGCTAAAAACATCGTTAGTCCGTGTTAGTTGCATTCAAAACACACAAGTTTAGAGGAAAACAATAGGAAAAGTGTTCTGAAAAGGAGATGCGTTTTCGACGTATCAGCCATTGAGGAAATATTCCGCCACCTCCACGCGGCGGAAAACAACAGAGAAAAGAAAATCTCTCCGGCAGTGAGAAACTGCCGAGGAAATTCCTTCCCGAAGGGGGTGAAATCATCGCCATCGTCACCGTCATTGAGCTGGACTTCATTGTGATAAAATCATCATCATCTCCACCGCCATCACCATCATCTCCACCGCTCCACTTCGTTCTGCTCTAACATCTAGGGTTGTATCTTGTCTATTTCATAGGGGAAACTTCCCGGTGTTAATTACTCCTTGTGGTTGATGCTATTGAGTGAAACCGTTTATTTAAGGGTTTTTATCTAGATTGTTATTCATCATTATATCACCTCTGATAATGATCCGTATGATTTCTTCTGAGTAGTTCGTTTAGTCCTTAAGGACATGCAAGAAGTCAAGATGTTAGTATTGGAATTATGTTGAGTAATATTTAATAGTTTTATATTTAAGTCGTGTTGCTACACTTCTAGTGGTGTCATGTGAACGTCTACTACATGATACTTCACCTTTATGGGCCTAGGGGAATACATTGTGTATTCGTCTACTAATTGTGGGGTTGTCAGAGTGACATAAACCTAAACCTCCGTTAGGAAACTGATGCATGAGGGAGTGTAGGACCCCGGAGTTTAAGGTTGTGGTTAGATTTATCTTAATTACTTTCTTGTAGTTGCGGATGCTTGCAAGGGGTATAATCACAAGTATGTATTATCCCAAGTTAGGTCCGTACATTAGCATAGGTTCACCCATACAACACCTATCATAACAATAAAGATTAATCAACTGTATGAAGCGAAAGCACTTGACGAAATTCCCGTGTGCCCTCAAGAACATTTGGTCATCATAACTAAACCAACTGGCTTGTCCTTTGCTTTAGAAAGGATTGGGCCACTTGCTGAAATTATTATTACTATATTTTATTTAGTTGTACTTTATTTATCTGCTATATCAAAAACCCTTGAAAACATGTCTTCTAGTATTTGCAGTGAATCCATCATCCAAACTACTTGTCAGCACCTTCTGCTCCTCGTTGGGGTCGACACTCTTATTTATCAAATGAACTATGATACACCCCTATACTTGTGGGTCATCAAGACTATTTTGTGGTGCTGTTGTCGGGGAGTGAAGCGCTATTGGTAAGTGGAATTGGTAAGGGAAACTTTTACTATGAGTGCTGTTATTATTTCTGTCTGCTGCTTTATTTCATTATGGAGAGATCTCCATTCGATTCCCCATTTGGGAGTACTGCTGCCACGAGCTAAAACGGAGTTGCAGGAGCTAGAAAAACTAAGAATACGAGTATGATAAACGAGGAGTAATACTATTCATATGAAAAAAGTAAAGCGTGTCTCTATCCCACAAAAGAATGTTGGGTTCCAACTGAGTTTATTGCAGCAAGGAAAATAAAATAAAACTAAACAAAAACAAATAGACACTCCAAGTAAAGTGCCTATGATGTGACAAAATAAAAACATAGTTTCACTAGAAGTGACCTGATAAGTTGCTGATGAAGAAGGGAATGCCATGGGCATCCCCAATCTTAGACGCTTTAGGCTTCTTAGAATTTTCTGGGATGAACCATGGGGGTATCCCCAAGCTTTCTCTTTTTACTCTTCTTGATCACATTATATCACCCCCATCTCTTGACCCTTGAAAATGCACACCAAACTCAAAGTATTTCTCATTAGTTGGTTAGTGAACAATAAAAAACTCACATGTTATACATGGCCACAACCATTATTAATACTTTTTAAAGATTAGCTACAACCGGTGATGTTTTATGGAGCAAAGAAATCCACTCAACATAGTAAAAGAGAGAATGCAAGTAAAAAGGCAGAATCTGTCAAAACCAGAATAGTCTGTAAGACGAATTTTTCAAGGCACATACATTGCTAAAATAAAAAAAACTTAAACCTAGAAAAAGTTTCAGAAATAGCTCTGGATTAGGCCCAAAAAATTTCAGGTCATTTTGATCTTTCTAGAATTTTAAACGATTTTAATAGTGGACATCAAAAATCTGTTTCTGCGCAGAAATCCAAATGTGCTACCAACTTTTCACTAGAGACTTTACATGGCACAAAAAAATACGAGGAAATAAATATACAAGGAGTTTCTACATAAGATAAAAACACCTTTACTTAAAGAAAACATTGCAAAAATAAAAACATGGGTTATCTCCCAAGAAGTGCTTTTCTTTAACGCCTTTCAGCTAGGCCCAGGAAACAAGAATCAAGTATTTTCAAGTGAAGAAGCATCAAACATCATTAATTTCCTCTAGAGCACAGCTTGTAGCAATTGGTACTTTAGGTACCCCTGAAGATGATTCAACATCTAAATCACACTTTTCACTAAAAATTATCAATTTTAAGCACATTATTGGGATTTGGTTTAGACACCTTTGGGACATATATCATTTTTTTTCTATTTTCCCACAAAAGCTTTTTCCCTGTTAAATTTAAGAGAAGAAAAGTTGAACTTAATGATTCCATAGCCTCATCTAGTTTACCAATCCTAAGTTTTGATTATCATGGGTATTGCTAGGTCCTTAAACAGTGATTCTTATATTAATACTTACTATTTATTCTTTAACTTTGCTAGCATTATCAAGGAAACTTGGCAAAAAATATTCCATAGAGTTCAGGTTTTTTATAACATCATCTAAACTTATCTCAATTTTAACAACTTTAGTAGGTGGTGTTCCTACTAAAATTTCAATTAGATTACAAGCTTCCAAAGCAGGAGTTCCTAGAAAATTACCACATGTAAGAGTGTCTAGAACATACCTATACCAGCTAGTAATACCAACATAAAAATTCCTAAGAAGGATCAAGGTAGAATATTTTTTAGTACATCTATGATGGGCATCACTTATTCTATACCAAGAATCTTTCAAACTTTCTCCCCCTTGTTGCTTACAGGAACAAACATCAGCTTCAGGAATACTCATTTAAGATTTAAAACAGGATAAAAAGAAAAACTAGAATAAGAACTAAATTTTTGTGTTTTTTTTATAAAGAAGCAAACAAGACAAAATAAAATAAATTAAAAAAAACAATAAAAAAAGTAAAGATATTAGAGGTGAGAGACTCCCCTTGCAGAAACCCTCTTTCTCCCAGGCAACGACGCCAAAAACAGGCTTGATGCGCGTAGATGTCGCTCTTTGGGAGACCCCAAGAGGAAGGTATAAAGAGTACAGCAGAAAGTTTTTCCTAGGAAAGAAACCAAGGTTTAATCCACCAATAGGAAAAAAATAAATCACTTCTAAAGGTTCATGACAGCTGATGTTGGTAGGGCGCGCTACCAGGCTCATCAGCAACATGGAATCTGAAGACAACACAACCAAGATACTTTGCCCCAACGAGACGGTGAGGTTGTCAATCCCACCGGTTTTGCTAACACAAAGGATTACATGTATAGTGTGGAAAACAGTACTTGTTTGCAGTAAATGAAAAGAAAACAATGATGACATTGAATGAAATGAAAACAGTGTTTGCAGTGGTTGTATTATGAGTCTAAAAGAATAGATCGGGGGTCCACAATTCACTAGTGGTGTCTCTCCATAAAAGATAGATAACATGGTTAGTAAACAAATTACACCTGGGCAATTGAAAGCTATAAAGGCTGCACCGCAGTGTATATGTTGACATGATGATTACTATGTGATTCATGCGGGCATTACAACATAATTCGTAGACCGTTTTCGAGCTGCATCTATGACTAATAATCCACCCTCGGAGCGGAATCTAATCAAAGCTCGGGATTAAGTTGCAAGCAACAGATTATTGCTTTAATTCAAGTGTGTAATGTAAACAATGAAAATATTGGTTTTTTCTCCCTAATGGCAACAACTCATCCCCCTTCCTCACGTTTGTCTCCCTTGAGCATGGATTGAAAAGGAGGGATGAACCCACTATCGATCATAAATACGCCATCTTGGAGTTCAAATTATCAACTTGGCCAGAGAATCTACTAGTAATGGAGAGCATGCAAGATCATACTTATCATAAACATGGTAGATTGATAATCACTTGACATAGCATTCAATATTCATCGGATTCAGCAAACACAACATGTAGGCATTACAACAGATGATCTTGATCTTGTTAGGTATCTCACAAGATCTTACACGAGTATAAAGAGGAGAAGACAACCATCTAGCTACTGCTATGGAGCCGTAGTCTAAGGATGAACTACGCACACAACACTCTGGAGGAAGGCTGGTGATGTAGAGCCATCCGGTGATGACTTCCCCTCCCGATAGGGTGCCGGGGAAGCTCCAGAACCCTCCCAGAACTAGGGGTTGACAATGACGGCGGCTATAGAACTTTTCCTGGATGGAGGATCCGGTATTTTAGGGTTAACGCGACGAGGAGCTTAAATAGGTGAAATGTCAACGTCGGTGGGTGGCCAGGGGGCCAACACCACCTGGTGGCGCGGCTAGGGGGCACCACCATAGGGTGTGGCCACCATGTGGCCCCCCTATGGGTCTCCTCCGGACTCTGTATACGTGACAGAGTTCTAAGACCGTGGGATATTTTTCGTCAATTCCAAGAATATTCCAGAATAACTTTTCTAGAGCAAAAACAGCAGAAAACAAGAACTGGCTTATGGCATCTTGGTTAATAGGCTAGTCCCAGGAAATCCATAAAAATGACATAAAGTGTATAGAAAACATGTAGCATATGACATGAAAACAACATGGAACATGAGAAATTATAGATACGTTTGAGACATATCAACCTACAAAGAGTGTTGATGGTGAAACCTCATTAAAAATTCATAAAGATGTTATTTTTCCTAGGTCTGGTATGCCTAGATATCTTATGACTGATGGAGGTTCTCTCTTTATTCTTGTTGGTTTTAGAAAAACCCTTGCTAAATATGATGTTAATCATAGAATTGCCTCAGCTTATCATCCCCAAACAAGTGGGTAAGTAGAATTATCAAATAGAGAAATTAAATCCATCTTGCAAAAGACCGTAATAAATCTAGGAAAAATTGGTCTGGTAAGCTAATTGATGCTTTATGGGCTTATAGAACTGCTTTTAAAAATCCTATGGGTATGTATCCTTAAAAAATGGTTTATGGAAACTCTTGTCACTTGCCTTTAGAATTAGAACACAAGTCTTTTTGGGAAATGAAAGAACTTCATAGGTATTTTAAACTTGCTGGTAAGAAAAGGTTGCTTGATTAGATTTCTTTGGATAAATAGAGAAGTGAAGCTTCTGAAAATGCTAGACTATTTAAAAAGAAAGTGAAAAATGGCATGATAAAAGAATTCTTAAGAGAGATTTCCATGTTGGTGCGAAAGTTGTGTTGTATAGGTCTCGTCTCAGATATTTTGCAGGAAAATTCCTCTCGATATTGGAAGGACCTTTTGTTATTCAAGAGGTGTATCGTTCTGGTGCAATCATTATTGTTTCACAGAAAGATAACACTACACAAGCGGTGAATGGGAAAAGACTCAAACATTATATATCTGGAGATTCTTATAATGAAGAGATTAATATTATTCAAGTGGTGAATCTGGAAGTTTCTAGTAAAGAGAAAATTCAAGAAACACCAGACTCCGTTATCAAATAGGTAACAGTTTTGGTAAGAAAAACTTCGCATTTGACTCTCAAACACATATTTTTGTTGTTTTTATTAAATTCGGAAAATTACGAGACGAAAATAGGTAGGAAACGGTGCCCGAGGGCACCACACCATGCGACGGCACGGTGATACGTCTCCAACGTATCTATAATTTCCAATGTTCCATGTTGTTATTATGCCAATTGCTACACGTTTTCTCCCTTCTTTATAGCATTTTTACACGTTTTCCAAGACTAACCTATTAACAAGATGCCAAGTGTCAGTTCCATGTTTTCTGCTTTTTTCTTTCAGAAATTTTTTTCTGGAAATATTCTCGGAATTGGACCCCATGAATCCCAAAGTTCCTATTTTCCCCGGAAGCATCCAAAAGTCCGAAGACGAGTCGACGGGCACCAGGGGGCCCTCACCATAGCCATATGTGATCCCCCTTGGCCGCGCCTGGGGGTGGTGAGGCCACCCTGGTGGCCCCTGGCATCACCCTTTCGCCCATATATACCCCCCCCCAATGCCTAAACCCTAGAGGAATCGACCTTTTCCGCAAAAAACATCCGTAGCTCCGCCGCCGTCGCCTTTCGGGGGACAGATCTATGTTCTGGCACCCTGCCGGGACGGGGAAGTGTCCCTAGAAGCCATATCCATCGACTCCACCGCCATCTCCATCGCCGTTGCTATCTCCTATGATGAGGAGGGACTAGTTTTCCCCCGAGGCTGAGGGCTCCACCGGTAGCTATCTGGTTCATCTCTCTCTCCCATGGTGTGATCTATATGTGATCATGAGCTTTGTAATCTAGTTGAATAAGTAGATGTTACTCTTCATCTTGTGATACTCAAGTGTTTTATAAATATGAACTTTGGATTCACCTTGTCCCGCCGTGTGAAGGTGACAGTGTGCACATCGTGTGTCTATCCTCTATGAATTGTGGTGTTTGTCTAGTACCTTCTAGGGCGCTCATAGTGATAGCGTGGGGTTAACTAGGCATGGGAATGCTTACTTTAAGGAATGCTTTTTGCAGCCCTACGCAATGATTAGTGTTTGTTATCCAACCGGAGAGGGTTAAGAGTACCATAGTGAAGAGAAGATATTTAGTTACTCAATTATGTGATCATTTTTTAGAGTGTCCACTAGTGAAAGTAGGATCCCTAGGACTTGTTTCCAAGCATTGAAACACTGTTTTCCGCCTCTTTTTCTACATGTTTGCTTGCTGCCATATTTATTTCAGATTGCTATTATTACTTATAACCATCCATATTACAAGCATTTCACTATCTCTTCGCCGAACTAGTGCACCTATATAACTGACAAGTATACTGGGTGTGTTGGGGACACAAGAGACTTCTTGTATCTTAATTGTAGGGTTGCTTGAGAAGGATATCTTTGACCTCTACCTCCTAGAGTTCGATAAACCTTGGGTGACCCACTTAAGTGAAACTTTTTGCTGTTCTACAAACCTCTACACTTGGAGGCCCAACACAGTCTACAAGAATAGAAGCGTGCGTAGACATCAAGCTCTTTTCTGGCACCGTTGCCTGGGAGGTAAGGTAAAAGGTACTCACATCCTCGGGTGAGAGTGCTCGAAGTTATTTCCTTTAGATTCAGCAATTAAATCTTTTTCTTTCTTGTTTTCACTAGTTAGGCTTAATGGAAAACAACAAAAATATGAGAGCACTTTATAATATATCTTTAGTTAGGACATGAAGTGTTTGAAGAGAAAATTAAAAAAACCTATGGAACTTTATTTGCATGCTAGTAGCAATGTTATTAGTATGAATTCTTTGAACACAATTATTGCTAATGCTATGGAAAAGTCTAAGCTTGGGGAAGTTGGTTTTGATGAATATGTTATTTTTAGTCCCCCAAGTTTTGAGGAGGAAATTTTCTTTGATGATACTTTGCCTCCAATATAGGATGATTACAATGATGAATATGATATTTTTAGTCCACCTACTATTGAGGAGAAAATTAATTATCATTACAATATGCCTCCTATATTTGATGATTATGGTGATGAGAATAATAATTATAGCTATTCTTTTTGAATTTTCTCCCGTTGTTATTAATAAGAATGATATGTGGAGAATATTAATTCTTGTATGCATGTGGCTTATGATAAGAATGTTTTATGTGATAGCTATAATGTTAATTTTATTCATGATGCTATTGAAGGTTATTAAGAGAGAGGGAAACATGGTTTTATGCATCTCAACAATATTAAGTTTCCCCTCTTTATGTTGAAATTTTTGAAGTTGCACTTATTTTGTCTTCCTATTCTAGTCACTTTGTGTTTCGTTGACTTGTTTTTCTACAAGATTTTTTTCATAGGAAGTGGGTTAGACTTAAACGTGTTTTTATATTTGCTTCTTGATGCTCTCATATTGTGCTTCAACAAATATTTCTTATGTGAGCATCCTTCAAATTATTATGCCTAGCTAAAAGGCATTAAAGAAAATCGCTTCCGGGAGACAACCCATTTTATTTCTCCGTTTTCAACCCGTTTTCCATCGTTTTTTCTGTGTGCTTTGCACCTGGGTGTTGTCTATTTTCTTAGCAACCCCACTGTATCTTTTATTTTGTGTCTTTATTGAGCCAAGTATGTTTTGCCCCAGTCTTAAGGACTTGCGAAATATTTCTTTGCCATGCTTTCTTTATACTTGAAAAAAATGTATATCTTTCTTTGCATTGTTATTCATGATCTTTTATTTGAGTTACTTCTCAAGCTTCAAAGTGATTGATACGATTTATTATTAAAGTTCTACTTATCATGCTTGTGTTTAAATTCTATGATCTCAGCTTAAATATGCTTTTACATTAGTTTGATGATCAATTTTATGTTAGTAGCATGCCACCTCAGAAATTGTTGTGTTTTTATCGTTTACCTACTCGAGGACGAGTAGGAACTAAGCTTAGGGATGCTTGATATGTCTCCAACATATCTATAATTTCTGATGTTCTATGTTGTTATTATGCCAATTGCTACCTGTTTTCTCCCTTCTTTATAGCATTTTTTACAATTTTTCCGGGACTAACCTATAAACAAGATGACAAGTGCTGTTTTTTATTTGAGAAAATTTGTTCTGGAAATATTATCGGAATTGGACCGCACGAATCCCGAAGTTTCTATTTTCCCCGGAAGCATCCAGAAGTCTGAAGATGAGTTGAAGACGGGCACCAGGGGGCCCTAACCATAGCCAGGCGCGGCCCCCCTTGGACGCTCCTAGGGGTGGTGAGGACATCCTGGTGGCCCCCGACATCGCCCTTTCTCCCATATATACCCCCCGATGCATAAACCCTAGAGAAATTGACATTTTCCACCAAAAACATCTGTAGCTCCGCCAACGCCGTCCACAAGTTTCCGGGGAACAAATCTCTATTCTGGCACACTGCCGGGACGAGGGAAGTGCCCCCTGAAGCCATCTCCATCGACTACACCGCCATCTCCATTGCCGTTGTTGTCTCCTATGATGAGGAGGGAGTAGTTCTCCTCCGAGGCTGAGGGCTCTACCGGTAGCTATGTGGTTCATCTCTCTGTCCCATTGTGTGATCTATATGTGATCGTGAGCTTTGTAATCTAGTTGAATAAGTAGATGTTACTCTTCATCTTGTGCTACTCAAGTGTTTATTAATATGAACTTTGGATTCACCTTGTCCCGCGGTGTGAAGGTGACAGTATACACATCGTGTGTGTCTCCTATATGAACTGTGGTGTTTGTCTAGTACCTTCTAGGGCGCTCATATTGACAGCGTGGGGTTAACTAGACATGGGAATGCTTACTTTAAGGAATGTTTTTTGCAGCCCTACGCAATGATTAGTGGTCATTATCTAATCGGAGAGGGTTAAGAGTAGCATAGTGAAGAGAAGATATTTAGTTATTCAATCATGTGATCATTGTTGAGAGTGTCCACTAGTGAAAGTAGGATCCCTAGGCCTTGTTTCCAAGCATTGAAACACCATTTTCCGTCAGCTCTACTACATGTTTGCTTGTTTCCATATTTATTTCAGATTGCTATTATTACTTATAACCATCCATATTACAAGAAGTTCACTATCTCTTCTCCGAACTAGTCCACCTATATACATGACAAGTATATTGGGTGTGTTGGGGACACAAGAGACTTCTTCTACCTTTATTGCAGGGTTTCTTGAGAGGGATATCTTTGACCTCTACCTCCCTGAGTTCGATAAACCTTGGTTGGTCCACTTAAGGAAAACTTGATGCTGTTCTACAAACTTCTGCACTTGGAGTCCCAACACTGTCTACAAGAATAGAAGCGTGCGTAGACATCACGCGGGCCCACCCCTAGCCGCGCAACCACATGGCGTGGGCGCCTCGAAGTCCGTCTCCGACCCTTTTTCACCCATGTACCTTCCTTTTCTTATCAAGCTTCTCGCTATATAATCCTCTGGATCCCCCGAGATCCGTATATCATTTTCTCATCTTTTTTTGTTTTGACCTTTTTCTATCAGGAATTGTTCCCAGTTTTAGAGGCACCATGGTCTCGGCCAACAACGACAAGGGGAAGGATCCTTTGGAAGAGGATCTCTAGGTTCCTAAGATGGAGGAGGAGGTCAAGAGTGAAGCTGAAGGGGGAGTATAAGTAGACCCGCGTTTACCCTCGAGCTACTACTACAAGCATTGAAGTGGTGGCAAACCCCTTTAAACTCAAGAGAGGCACACACATGAGCACTAGAGGGAAGGTTCCATGCCACTTATTAGCTTCAAGGACAACATCTTCAGGCATCAATAACCCCTTCCATGCTTTAATTCATAAGAGTCAATTTCGAAGGGTGCCTGGGGCAGAGTTGCCCTCTGGTTGGAATATGGATCGTTCTAAAAATGCAGGAAAGGAAAGCTCTTAATTTGAAGAGGTGTTGGGGAATAATTCGAGGAGCTCGGACTCACGGTCGATACCAACACTCAGCAAATGTGGTGGTGCACTCGATACCTCCACTCATCCAAGTCATATACCAAGGACCCTCGGTGAAATGCAAAGTGGCATAGAATTCCTGAATAAGTTCGTGTGCAAAGCTACGGCTAGATACCATGAGTGAGCTGATGACATGGAAATACATGGCCTTCCTTACCTAAGGCTAGAGTTGTCATGCTGCATCCACATCAATGGAGTGATGCGAGACGTGAGCATTCTTCAGAGAGAAAATCAAAAGCTCATAGAGTTTTTGGTCCATCTTGGAACAGAAGCGGTTGTCACGGCAAGTCTTGTGTAGGTACGCATATGGGTTGAAATCACGGCGATCATGCTCAAAAACCTCAAGCGGAAGCTTCCTCCAAGAGACATTTACTGGTTTATCCGGATTTACCGGAAGTTCCTGGGCTGAAAGGGAGTGGAGCCACAAGCCTCAGAAGAACTTCTCTTCTTACGAAAATAAGTGGCAGTTTCTTTGCGGGTGTCCTTGGCTTGAGGTCCTATCTCGTGATCTTTGAAATTTAGAGCATATATACGAATATGCATAATAAGTTTTCATGGTCACATGAAAAAAAATGCTTTCTATGTGGAGCAAAGAAAAATAGTGTAGCACTAGACATTCATGTTAGCATAAATTTGCGATGGTAATAATGTCTATAATAGAGCTAATCACCAAACTACACTCACTAGAATCTCTATAGGATACTAGGTCAAATAGTGGTGTGATAAATTAGTGGAATAAGACATGAACATGAGCCCTTGCATGAATTACTCAAAAATCCCACATCAATGGTCTATATAGGAAGAAACAAGGGATTTGAGAGAGAGAGAGAGAGAGAGAGAGAGAGAAAACGAAAACATACCCGAGGAGGACTACATCCTTGCCCTAAATTGGCGTAGGATGCACCTAGCAGCCCAAAGGTGGGTAGAGATACCAAGGGAACAAACAATGGAGGAGAGAACCTCCAATCCACCAACAATGGGGATTCCGTGTGGAGGAGTGGAGAGATCAAGGATGGGGCTTTCAGATCTGTGGGCTAGGGGGTGAGGGTAGTGGCTAGGGGTTGGGGAGGAGTTTGGGGCCCTCTCATGGAGGTTTTTTGGGTTGGGTAGTGGGGAAGATGGCGGAACAAGAAGGTACCCCCAGGGCTGCTTTTGACTTTCCCCATTCGAGCCACCCTGGCCGGCCTCCAGGCCAGGCAGTGAACTGAGCTCGCCGGCCTAGGCGATAACCGTCCTTTTTCTACAAATTTGTTTTATGTTCCCCTCTTTTCCCCCTTCTTTGTGTTGATGCACACTGATGTGTTCTAATTTTCCCGCTGGTTTCCAATATTGACCATGTAAAAATATTGATGCGGTATTTTCAAGAAATATGAGGGATTATAAAGATGCTGATAGACACATGTGATTAACCCGTTAGCATAATGATTTCACACACATCCAATGGGAAAACAAAAAAAATCCCCAAATAAGCAACATTGTATGTGATATTAAAATAAAAATAAGAGCAAAGATATTGAATTCACAATACAATTTGACCCAAGACCCAATTTCTATTAAGTTAAACAACAAAGAAGATGGGGTCGGTGGCCATAGCCACCATGTATGAGTATGCTCGAAATGACACTGCGAAGATATATCTTGGGCTCATCATAAAAAATTCATCATTTACGCACATTTTTTCATAGATATGACAGTTAGGCATGATTTGTTTACTTATATATTATAAAGGTAGTGTTAACTCATTAATTGAGCTACACTCCCCCTAAGTCCATGCGTGGATCTAAAAGCCAAATAATAGTCCCTCTGTATTTATTTACTTTACGTTCTGGGTTTAGTCAAAGTCAAACTTGGCTAAGTTTGACCAAATATTTAGGAAAAAATATCAACATCTACAATATAAACTCAATAGTATAAAAATCATCAGAAAGTGTATTTTCATATTGTATGTATTTGGTATTATGGATACTGATACTTTTTCCTATATTTTTGGTCAAACTTGATAAAATTTGAGTTTGACTAAACCCAGAACGCAAAGTAAATAAAAACGGAGGGAGTAGTATAGAAGAGGTGTGTATGCAAGATTTCCAATCAATCAAAATTTCTTGCACATACTATGTTGGTCTCACCCGTCAATTGTATGGATCTCTTTTCATCAAGTGTCTTTGTGAATATATCGACAAGTTGATATTTCGTGTTGACATAAGAAACTAAAATATCTGCATTAACCACATGATCCCAGATGAAGTGATATCGTATTTCAATATTCTTGTTCTTGCCATGGAGCACTGAATTATGAGCTATCTTTATAGCACTTTCATTGTCACATCAAAGAAGTGTTGTCTTAATCTTAATTCCAAAATCCTTAAGTCGTTTACTGAATCATAATAGTTGAGAGTAACAAACTTCGGCGAACATATACTCTGGTTTAATGGAGGAGGTGGCAATACAATTTTTCTTCTTAGAAGACCAACACACAAGTGTCCTACCAAGTAGTTTGCAAGGACCCGAGTTTGATTTTTTATCCACTTTGTCACCTCCCCAATCTGCATCACAATATTCCATAAGATCAAAACTTGTGTTCGAAAGATACCAGATACCATGAGTGGGAGTCTCAACTAAAAAGCTAACAGTCTTTTGACTGCAATCGTATAGATTTTCTTGGGGTTAGATTGAAATCTTGCACGCAAATGCATAATAATAATAATAATATCCGGTCTAGATGCCCAAAGATAAATAAATGAACCAATCATAGAACTATTAATTTTTTGATCGACCGGTATACCTTTGTGATATATTTCAAGATTCATGTTTATTGCCATTGGAAATCCTAATGGCTTAGAGTTGGCCATACCAAATTTTGGTCTTGACAGTTTTCGAACTAGTTCGCTATATTGTGATTTTTAAATCAAGAAAAAGAGGGAACATAACCAATTGAGGGTGCTGCGATCCTGAATTGAGATGCGATTAAAAATAGTTGTTTGCATGCAGCCCGTACAGGTGAAGCGAAATGATAGGATGTGAGGTACTAGAGTAGAGAGAGTTTGGGTGCCATCTATGAAATTTGGCACCCAAGCACGTTGTAGAAAAACTAGCAATTTCATGGTGTAACCATTTGGTGATGTTGTGTAAGATTTAGAGCACCTCTATCCGTCACCTTAAAACCGCGAGGACTGTAAAATCCCGTCACCCTATTTTTCTGACCGTAAGAGACCCCTTATTGCACGGCCGGCATATACACGCCTTTTAGACCCGTCTAATCGCCCATCAAGCCGCTATTTTAACCGCCTCGATCCCCAATACAGGTCACGACATGTGACATACGCCACCGTCCTCCATGAAATTCCTCATCGATTTCTCTCCGCCCGCGATCAATTCCCTCGGCTCCCACCAGAGATGCTCCACCATGAGGCGAGCCTACATGGAGAGGAGTGGATTTGTGTTATCACCGACTCTGTGAGGAATCAGAGCATGAGGAAGTGGACAAACAGGGGCCTGCCGCCTCTAGAGTAACTTCTCTGCAGCGAGGTCGAAGAGTTTGGTCGACATGCGTGCAAGCACGAGTAGGAAAGCTCATCCACTACACAACGCTACGAGGCGGGCATCTCCTCCATCGCGTGCACGCCGCAGTCGGCGCAGAAGAGAGAGGGGGACGACTTCGAGGGCTACGACCCGCCACATTTCTTCGGCGCTATCGGCCTAGAGAACTTCGCCCCTGACGGCGCGTATGACACAACTGAAGGGAATATGCCTGAGAGGCAATAATAAAATGGTTGGTATCTTATTCCTTGTTTATGATGAATGTTTATTTCTCATGCTAGAATTGTATTAACCGGAAACGTTGATACATGTGTGCTTAATAAACAAACAATGGTTCCTAGTAAAGCATCTCTTTTAACTAGCTCGTTGATTAATAGATGATCAAGGTTTCTTGATCATGAACATTGGATGTTATTAATAACGGGGTCATGTCATTAGAAGAATGATGTGATGAACATGTACCCAAAGAGAATATAGCAATGTGTGACGCCCCGAGATCGGGCACTAAGCAGATTTCAGCATTTCCACCAAACTCCACATAATAACCGATTCCAGGTTGCCACTTATGATAACATTACAACAGTTCACGAATAATCCACAACAACAACAGAGGAGATATATACAAGACGACTCAAACGAGTCAACGATACAACTGATACAATACAAAGATCCAAATAACAGCGGAAGAAACAACACAGTGTCCGACTACAAACAAGATCCAAATTGGACTAAGAGTCCTGAAGATAACCGATGGCGTCCAATCCCTGCCCAGGCCAAGCCGGAGGGATTCCCAAGCTAACGTCATCAGACTTCAAACCTGTTGACTGCAATGTGGAATATGCAGCCACGAAAAGGATTCGTGGGTCATTACGGTTAAGTACTGGCAAGTGGATAAACCATACTCACAAGATACCAGCGTAACCAATCATCACAAGTTACCAATACTTTGGGTACAACGGGAAGGAAGGGATTATTGCAAAGAAGCGGCAGCGGGCTGCACTAACTAACTACAGAGACTCGCTACAACATCCGGCTAAAAGAAAGGGATAAGATAGCGAATCAGAACCAACTACGACTACTCACCAAACAATACCCATCCAATGTTACCCCCAACTAAGGAAGCAACCCAAGGAAACTCACACTGTTGATTAAGGTGACATTCATTCTTATGGTGGAGGTAATCTATATTACTAGTCACGTTATCATCGTTAAGTGTAAGTTGTCTGAGTACTTGTTAGCCAGCACTTTCACCAAGTCATCCATAACCGCGGACAACACGGCTTCTCGAGAAGATTTAACCCTGCAGGGATGCACCAATTTGGCCGTACACGTAAGAATAACCCGCCAGACGGGGGATCAACCCACCAAGCGAGGTACTCAACACAACCCAACTCTTCTTCGCATCAAGCCCAAAGAACCACGTGATGTGCGTGCGCGGCTAATCGAGCCCCCACGAAGAAAAGGGGGACCCTCATAGCACTCTAAGACGACGCCGCCCTAAATGCCGACTACAAAAGTTCCACCCTGGCGCCAAGGGCTCGCACCTGCATATGCATGCATCAAATGGAAAGCCCGAACTAAGTGTGGCGATTTGGACGAGATGCGAATCGAATCAGAATTGCGGGGGGCGCCCATACTCGCTTCCCACATGCGGTTAGTGCGCTCATCATGGATCAGTAGACAAGACCCTTTTCCTACTTAAGGTCGACACTAGCAGGCCTCAAAACCACGCCGGGCCTCCTGCCGGTGCCTTATCATCAAATTAATATTACCCAAAACAGTAGCATGTTGTTGATTAAGTTGAAACCCAATTATCAAACTAAACAGGTGATAAGACGGACAACAAGACTTGAGCGCAAACAACACTAAGCATGCAACTACGACACAAGGGCCAACAGGGTAAACAAACAACAATTAATAGGAAGTGGAAGGAAGGCTATATCATGGCTGCAAGGTAAACATATGATAGGATCGAGACACAAGCATCAAATCATAAGGCTACCATAAGGATAACGGAAAGAATCGGTAACAAGTGATGAAAGGCAGCCATAGGTAGCAAGTGAGTATACTTTCTTGGGATCCAGCAAGTGGGGGTACATCCGAAGAACTTGTCGTTGCTCACATCATCTCAACGTCCTATCCGCGAAGAAGCAACGAACTAGGACAAACACCGGATGCAACAATTACTTCTACGGCAAAAGATCCAGCATGATCAAGATATGGATGCATGACAAGTTTAAAGATGCATCAAAGATAAACTAGTTGACATGGTAAACATATTTAAATGGGCCCATATGCAATTTGGATTGCATATGGAAAAGCCCATGAATTAATGTTGAATTAAATGATCTACAAATAACCATCATGTGAAAGTTGATTAGAATGATGCATGGATGATGAAAACAATAAAAAAAACAATAGCTTCAGTTTGATATGTTGTTTACCAAGTTTGGAATTTTATTTATTAAGTTATGAACTTTGGCATTTTAAATGATTTAAACAAACATTTGCTGTTTTCACCAATTTTAAATGTTCAAAATAGATAACAAAATTTATATTTGGAAAGAACACAAAATTTTAGATGGAATACATATTTCATTTGTTGAATTTGGATTTTAGATGAGCAAGTTATTAAATTGACAATTTTAAATGCATTAATTAAGAAATAGTTGTTTTCAGCAATTTAAATTGTTCAAAACAGAAAAAAGTGGATATTTGCAAAGTTCATGAAAAATGGGATGGAAAACATATTTTACATGTTGGAATTGGATTTGAATTGCCCAAGTTATGAGTTTTGCAATTTAAAAGGTTTAATTAAATCATTGACTTATTGCACCACTTTTAATTAGGAAAAACAATAAACAAATTGTATTGAAAAGGTTGGAAACATGTAGCAAATGTTTCACTGAATATTTTGAGCTATTAAACATAATTTTTGGGTTATTATTGAATTTATTATGCAATTCTTCATAAGTAGTTTATTCTGCCCTTTTTAGTAAACAGAGGGAAACATGTTCAAAATTAATTCAGTTGTGACCAAATAAAATACCACTGTGTAGAGTTTGCTAAGACAAATTTTTAGAGCCCAAGTTTGCTCAAATTGGGTGAACCAAACTCAAGTTATGAATTCCCAAAGTTCCCAATTTTTATTGCATTTTCTGTATTTAATTATTTAGTGCAAAAATTATTACAGAAACATGTTGCAACTTTGGCATTAACAGAAAGAGCACAAGATTCTGAATCCACAGAAACTTGAATCATTGAAATTGGAGCAATATTCAATTTGTTATGGATTTTACAAATAAAGCCTCAGATCTGTTTTTCTGGATTTCGGGCAAAAAAAAAGGCCGAAAAAGGGGTGGTTTTTGCTACTCGGGGGACTCGAACTCGGGTCTCGGGTGCACGCTGGGATGGCGCTAGCCAGTTGGGCTGCTGCTGCGGTTGGTGACTGAACTAGAACGCGCATGTTTTTGAGGTGGGGGGTGCGGACTGAATCACGTTTAACTGAACGCAATCTGGACAGAGAGGAACGACGACGATGGACGACGGCGAGCGACCGGCTGCTGGCGTGCGCCGGGGCGCTGGGCGTGCGCCCTGCTTGCGGAGGGAAAGGAGGAGGGGAGAGGGGAGAGGAGAGAGAGGAGAGGACGAGGGCGGACAGGGGATGCTCACCGGGGGCCTGTCGAGGAGCAGCGACAGGAAGAAGATGGTCGGCGACGGCGGCTTGGCGGCGGCGAACGGCGGCCTCCCGGGCCTCGCTCCCTTCGGCAAAAGGGGAGAGGGAACCCTCCCGGTTCCGTTCCCGCAGAAAGGGGGACTCGACGGCCACCACGGCGACGGCGAGTGGAGCTTCAAGTTTCGGCCATGGAGGCCATGGTGAGGTTCAGAGAAGAAATACAGAGAGGAGGAATTGGGGGGAGGAAGAAGAAGATGGCGGCGCAGGGGATGGAGTAGGGCTAGGGTTTGGTGCTCTCGGGTAGAAATAGGAGGAGGGATGGGACTTGTGGAGGTGGGGGCCATGGAGGGGAAAACGACAGGGAGGATCACGTTCTCCTCCTCGCCTGTACGAACGGAGGAAGGAGAAAGGGGTTAGGTGGGCTGGTTCGGTTAGGCTTGGTGGGCTGGGTGTTGGGCCTGGCTGCCTCCCCCTTTGGGTTTTCTTTCTTTTTCATTTGTTTCTCTTCTCTTTTTTTTGTAGGAAAGAAAAGAAGAGAAATAGAAATAGGTTTTAGGGTTTTATTTTTTATGAAATATTTTTTATTGATTTGCAAAATAGTGAGGCCAAGGTTTGTGAACTTTATTTTCAAAAATTTCAAATTGCCAAATTGATTTGAATTTGCCATTTTAATTTCAAATAGTGTTTCATAAGAATGGTTTTTTGAAATAACCAAGCAAATATTAATTCCAATCAACTTTTATTGAAAAACAATTTGAGTTTGAAAAACACAGGTGCATTGTTTGAAAATTTTAAATTGATTTGAATTTTTGTTTTGGTTTTTGAATTGGTTTGCAAACAATGTGCAGATGATGCATGTGATGCAATGCCAAAAAGGAAAACAACCAATTTTCTAAAATTAGGGAAAACACCCTAGGTGTTACAGACGACACCACTAACAAGGGATTGCGCCCTCGCAATCCACCCCCTAACCCGGGAGGGGAAAGAAGTTCGACTATCGATTCTTCATGCTTCCAGTTGATCTCCTCGACACCACTAACAAGGGAATCTTGCTCGGGCTGATGACGATGTTCTTCCACCAGGAATCTTCCGATGATCGAACCTATTAGGTTAAAGGCTCAGAAAATGTCCACCCACGTAGGATCCTAAAACTTTGAAAGCTTGTGCGGGAGAGAGACTCCAAAACAAATAAGATGAGAAGAGAAATAGAATAGAGACAAGGAGAAAACAAGAATCCTATTGAGATGTTTCCAAAATAGTTTAGCAGAAATAGTTTTTGACACTCTAAGACAACGACCGTTAGCGAGGTTATCCTACAGGCTTTGCGGACCCGTTGCTTCGATAACCATTCGTATCGAAACAATATCGGGAATCGGAAACCATGCTCTGATACCATTTGTGACGCCCCGAGATCGGGCACTAAGCAGATTTCAGCATTTCCGCCAAACTCCACATAATAACCGATTCCAGGTTGCCACTTATGATAACATTACAACAATTCACGAATAATCCACAACAACAACAGAGGAGATATATACAAGACGACTCAAACGAGTCAAGGATACAACTGATACAATACAAAGATCCAAATAACAGCGGAAGAAACAACATAGTGTCCGACTACGAACAAGATCCAAATTGGACTAAGAGTCCTGAAGATAACCGATGGCGTCCAATCCCTGCCCAGGCCAAGCCGGAGGGATTCCCAAGCTAACGTCGTCAGACTTCAAACCTGTTGACTGCAATGTGGAATATGCAGCCACGAAAAGGATTCGTGGGTCATTACGGTTAAGTACTGGCAAGTGGATAAACCATACTCACAAGATACCAGCGTAACCAATCATCACAAGTTACCAATACTTTGGGTACAACGGGAAGGAAGGGATTATTGCAAAGAAGCGGCAGCGGGCTGCACTAACTAACTACAGAGACTCGCTACAACATCCGGCTAAAAGAAAGGGATAAGATAGCGAATCAGAACCAACTACGACTACTCACCAAACAATACTCATCCAATGTTACCCCCTACTAAGGAAGCAACCCAAGGAAACTCACACTGTTGATTAAGGTGACATTCATTCTTATGGTGGAGGTCATCTATATTACTAGTCACGTTATCATCATTAAGTGTAAGTTGTCTGAGTACTTTTTAGCCAGCACTTTCACCAAGTCATCCATAACCGCGGACAACACGGCTTCTCGAGAAGATTTAACCCTGCAGGGATGCACCCATTTTGCCGTACACGTAAGAATAACCCGCCAGACGGGGGATCAACCCACCAAGCGAGGTACTCAACACAACCCAACTCTTCTTCGCATCAAGCCCAAAGAACCACGTGTCGTGCGTGCGCGGCTAATCGAGCCCCCACGAAGAAAAGGGGGACCCTCATAGCACTCTAAGACCACGCCGCCCTAAATGCCGACTACAAAAGTTCCACCCTGGCGCCAAGGGCTCGCACCTGCATATGCATGCATCAAATGGAAAGCCCGAACTAAGTGTGGCGATTTGGACGAGATGCGAATCGAATCAGAATTGCGGGGGGCGCCCATACTCGCTTCCCACATGCGGTTAGTGCGCTCATCATGGATCAGTAGACAAGACCCTTTTCCTACTTAAGGTCGACACTAGCAGGCCTCAAAACCACGCCGGGCCTCCTGCCGGTGCCTTATCATCAAATTAATATTACCCAAAACAGTAGCATGTTGTTGATTAAGTTGAAACCCAACTATCAAACTAAACAGGTGATAAGACGGACAACAAGACTTGAGCGCAAACAACACTAAGCATGCAACTACGACACAAGGGCCAACAGGGTAAACAAACAACAGTTAATAGGAAGTGGAAGGAAGGCTATATCATGGCTGCAAGGTAAACATATGATAGGATCGAGACACAAGCATCGAATCATAAGGCTAGCATAAGGATAACGGAAAGAATCGGTAACAAGTGATGAAAGGCAGCCATAGGTAGCAAGTGAGTATACTTGCCTGGGATCCAGCAAGTGGGGGTACATCCGAAGAACTTGTCGTTGCTCACATCATCTCAACGTCCTATCCGCGAAGAAGCAACGAACTAGGACAAACACCAGATGCAACAATTACTTCTACGGCAAAAGATCCAGCATGATCAAGATATGGATGCATGACAAGTTTAAAGATGCATCAAAGATAAACTAGTTGACATGGTAAACATATTTAAATGGGCCCATATGCAATTTGGATTGCATATGGAAAAGCCCATGAATTAATGTTGAATTAAATGATCAACAAATAACCATCATGTGAAAGTTGATTAGAATGATGCATGGATGATGAAAACAATAAGAAAACAACAATAGCTTCAGTTTGATATGTTGTTTACCAAGTTTGGAATTTTATTTATTAAGTTATGAACTTTGGCATTTTAAATGATTTAAACAAACATTTGTTGTTTTCACCAATTTTAAATGTTGAAAACAGATAACAAAATTTATATTTGGAAAGAACACAACATTTTAGATGGAATACATATTTCATTTGTTGAATTTGGATTTTAGATGAGCAAGTTATTAAATTGACAATTTTAAATGCATTAATTAAGAAATAGTTGTTTTCAGCAATTTAAATTGTTCAAAACAGAAAACAAAGTGGATATTTGCAAAGTTCATGAAAAATGGGATGGAAAACATATTTTACATGTTGGAATTGGATTTGAATTGCCCAAGTTATGAGTTTTGCAATTTAAAAGGTTTAATTAAATCATTGACTTATTGCACCACTTTTAATTAGGAAAAACAGTAAACAAATTGTATTGAAAAGGTTGAAAACATGTAGCAAATGTTTCACTGAATATTTTGAGCTATTAAACATAATTTTTTGGGTTATTATTGAATTTATTATGCAATTCTTCATAAGTAGTTTATTCTGCCCTTTTTAGTAAACAGAGGGAAACATGTTCAAAATTAATTCAATTGTGACCAAATAAAATACCACTGTGTAGAGTTTGCTAAGACAATTTTTTAGAGCCCAAGTTTGCTCAAATTGGGTGAACCAAACTCAAGTTATGAATTCCCAAAGTTCCCAATTTTTATTGCATTTTTTGTATTTAATTATTTAGTGAAAAAATTATTACAGAAACATGTTGCAACTTTGGCATTAACAGAAAGAGCACAAGATTCTGAATCCACAGAAACTTGAATCATTGAAATTGGAGCAATATTCAATTTGTTATGGATTTTACAAATAAAGCCTCAGATCTGTTTTTCTGGATTTCGGGCAAAAAAAAAAAGGCCAAAAAAGGTGTGGTTTTTTCTACTCGGGGGAATCGAACTCGGGTCTCGGGTGCACGCTGGGATGGCGCTAGCCAGTTGGGCTGCTGCTGCGGTTGGTGACTGAACTAGAACGCGCATGTTTTTGAGGTGGGGGGTGCGGACTGAATCACATTCAACTGAACGCGATCTGGACAGAGAGGAACGACGACGATGGACGACGGCGAGCGACCGGCTGCTGGCGTGCGCCGGGGCGCTGGGCGTGCGCCCTGCTTGCGGAGGGAAAGAGAAGGGGAGAGGGGAGAGGAGAGAGAGGAGAGGACGAGGGCGGACAGGGGGTGCTCACCGGGGGCCTGTCGAGGAGCAGCGACAGGAAGAAGATGGTCGGCGACGGCGGCTTGGCGGCGGCGAACGGCGGCCTCCCGGGCCTCGCTCCCTTCGGCAAAAGGGGAGAGGGAACCCTCCCGGTTCCGTTCCCGCAGAAAGGGGGACTCGACGGCCACCACGGCGACAACGAGTGGAGCTTCAAGTTTCGGCCATGGAGGCCATGGTGAGGTTCAGAGAAGAAATATAGAGAGGAGGAATTGGGGGGGAGGAAGAAGAAGATGGCGGTGCAGGGGATGGAGTAGGGCTAGGGTTTGGTGCTCTCGGGTAGAAATAGGAGGAGGGATGGGACTTGTGGAGGTGGGGGCCATGGAGGGGAAAACGACGGGGAGGATCACGTTCTCCTCCTCGCCTGTACGGACGGAGGAAGGAGAAAGGGGTTAGGTGGGCTGGTTCGGTTAGGCTTGGTGGGCTGGGTGTTGGGCCTGGCTGCCTCCCCCTTTGGGTTTTCTTTCTTTTTCTTTTGTTTCTCTTCTCCTTTTTTTTTTGTAGGAAAGAAAAGAAGAGAAATAGAAATAGGTTTTAGGGTTTTATTTTTTATGAAATATTTTTTATTGATTTGCAAAACAGTGAGGCCAAGGTTTGTGAACTTTATTTTCAAAAATTTCAAATTGCCAAATTGATTTGAATTTGCCATTTTAATTTCAAATAGTGTTTCATAAGAATGGTTTTTTTGAAATAACCAAGCAAATATTAATTCCAATCAACTTTTATTGAAAAACAATTTGAGTTTGAAAAACACAGGTGCATTGTTTGAAAATTTTAAATTGATTTGAATTTTTGTTTTGGTTTTTGAACTGGTTTGCAAACAATGTGCAGATGATGCATGTGATGCAATGCCAAAAAGGAAAACAACCAATTTTCTAAAATTAGGGAAATCACCCCAGGTGTTACACAATGCGATCAAGTCATTTAGTTTACATTGTTATATCAAACATACGAAGTAACTTATTCCTTAGACCATGAGATCGTGTCAATCGCTGATACCGGAAGAGTGCTTTGATGGCATCAAACGTCACACCGTAACAGGGTGACTATAAAGGTGTCGTTAAGTACTCGGAAAATATTAGTTGAGAATCATGGATCAAGAGTGGAATTTGTCCATCCAAATGACGGAGAGATATACTTTGGGCCCTCTCGGTGATATAACATCGAAACCGCTTGCAAGCACGTGATATGATCACAAGTATGTTATATCACGGGAACGAGAAAAGAGTACTTGTCGGTAACGATATTGAACAAGGTATGGTTGATACCAATGATTGAATCTCGGACAAGTAAAATATCGCGAGACAAAGGGAATAGTTCACGGCGTTGTTGGTTCACACGATCACGAGAGTCATCGTTGAATATATAGGAGTCATCACGGATCTCCAGATCCCGTTGTTGATTATTGATCGGAGAGAAGTCTCGATCATGTTTATCTTATTCGCGAACCGTAGGGTGACACGCTTAAGGTTCGATGACGCATTTTGAGAGGATACGGAATATCAGAGAAAAGTTTGGACAGCACCGAAGTTGTTTCGCGGAATATTGAACTAATCACCGAAATTGTTTCGTGTAATTTTTTAAATAGTTCGAGGGGATTCTTATCAAATGTTAGTTAATAGATTTAACAACTAACTCAAGGGGTTATATGTTAATGTTTGTTAATGGAATTAACAAATATTAAAATAAAGAAATAAAAATGTTTTATTTATTTATTAAAAAAAACCCTTGGGATTTTGAGTGGGAATTAATGGAAGAATGAGTGGGTTGAGTGGAGACTTCACTCACATGATGAGGGAGAGGTGGAGACACCCACAAATTCGTGGCTGCCATCCCCTCCTATAAAAGGAGGGGTGGGAGGTCCCTCTCCCACGCACACACACTTGTATCATCTCTTCCTCCCTCCTCCCGCTGCTCCACCACTTGTTCATGCGCTTGGCGAAGCCCTGAAAGAAGTTTTCTCCACCACCACGCCGTCGTGCTGCTGGAGTTCCGAGGGATCCTCTACTTTCGCGCCCCGCTGGATCAAGAGAACGGCGATCGGCATCAACCGTACGTGTGACCGATCACGGATGCACCGCCGGATTGCGGTGCTCATCTTCTCTCTATCGGGATTGGTGTGAGTACGACTACGCCAACAACGAGATTTGATCTCGTAACTCTTTGTGTCTTCGAGGGTATGTGTTCTTCTTAACCCTCTCTTTGTCCGTTGCACTTCGTCTCCTAGATTAGATCTTGGCATTTCGGGTGTCTCTCGCGTAGGAAATTTTTTGTTTTCTATACAACGACCCCTTCAACAACCACTGCCATGCTGCTGTCGCGGGCACGAAAGGGAGGAAGAAGAGGAGAAGACACGGCGACGCGTGGCCGCGGAGTAGGATGACAAGTCTCAGACGGCGAGCGCGCGCGCTTGGAGAAGATGGCGAGTGGGGTCGCGTGAAGGCCGAGCAGGATCTTGTTTTCGTAGACCTCTACTCTGACAAGGAACGAAGCGAACTCTATAGTTGTGAGGCCGCAACCCCAGGTCTCTAGTGAGCCGATTTTGGCCTTAGTTTAGGTTTAGGGCGGCGCCATTTAGATTTTGCTACTTATGATTATCGCAAGATACGGTCTTTGGCTTGCAAAATCGTAATGAATTTGAAGAAATAGTATATAATCCATCTCCCGCGAAGTTTAAATTTAAATTATCCATGTTTTAAAGGTCAATTTAAGGTTTCTGTTGTTTGGGGAGCAAACCCGCACTTTAAAACAGGTTTGTGGCGGTGTTTATGGCCTTTATCCGTATTTTAAAGGTTTGGGTTTTAAGGTGACGGTTAGAGATGCTCTTAGCAACGGCAACGTTGTGGCTGCCCTTATAATTACATGTTTAGTTGAATTCTTAGAGTCTCCAAACAGAGTGTCTGACTTACTAGTTACTATATATATAGAGTTCAAACAAAGCAAAAGGTTAGCCGGTTAACCAGCTCGCTAATCATTACATTATTTCAAACCATGGCTAGCAGCACGGTCTGCATGCATCAGCTGATGAGCATGGGGTAGCACTCTCAGCCCTGTCAGCACTCACCAAGCAAAAAAGCAAAAGTTGTGAAAATAAAGGCGTACAACAACAAGATGATGTCCTCTGCCCCCTCTCTTCCTCCAAATCTCCACAAGCTAGAGAGGAGAGAGCCCCTTCTTTCTCTCTCATCTCTTGGTGCTGCTGCTACCTGGCTCTCTCCTTTATCTTTGAGAGTAGCTCTCTCCCAAAGCAGTCAAGAGCTAGACCCTCCCTGTCTCTCTAGCTTCCATTCCATTCCTTTCCTTGGTACTCCCCGGATTCCATTTCCCCAGCTGAGCTGCTGCCAAGTCTCTCCCACTATCTCTACAACCTCCAGCCGCCCAAACACCTCCCAGCAAACTCGATCTCTAGATCGCATACACCATGATCTTCCCTCCCGCCTTCCTAGATTCATCGAGCTGCTGGAACACCAACCACAACCAGCTTCAGGTATGCATATTGATTTGTTCTTCTAGCGAGTCAATTATTCTCTCGAGATTTCGTTCACATACAAGAAGAAAGAGAGAGTATATATGCTAGCTAGGGTTTTGCTAATTGATAATATCCTGCTGATGGTAACTTGCACCACCATATATCTTGGAATATACTGTGTACCATGCCTTGATCTTTGGCTCCTTGCTGACACTTAACTCCTGATCTGATTGATTTGCAGCTGCAGCAACTGGCCAGTAGCACTCATCTCACTACTACTCCATCACCTGCTGCTACTGGAGGTGGGGGTGGGGGAGCAGGAGGCGGCAACAATCATCCTCAGGACGGATCAATGGTAACGGCCGCCGGAGGAGGTGGTGGCGGTGGAGAAGGAGAAGGTGATGGAGGCCCCAACAAGCCCATGTCCATGTCGGAGCGGGCGCGGCTGGCCCGGGTGCCGCAGCCGGAGCCGGGGCTCAACTGCCCGCGCTGCGACTCCACCAACACCAAGTTCTGCTACTTCAACAACTACTCCCTCACCCAGCCCCGCCACTTCTGCCGCGCCTGCCGCCGCTACTGGACGCGCGGCGGCGCGCTCCGGAACGTCCCCGTCGGAGGTGGCTACCGCCGCCACGCCAAGCGCAGCACCAAGCCCAAGGCCACGGCTGGCGGAGCTGCTGCCGCGGCGGCAGGGACATCCTCCGCTACGTCGACGACTCCCAGCAGTACTACTTGCACCGGCAGCGCCACAGCGGCCGTGCCACCCGGGATGCAGTACTCCATGTTCAGCAACAGCGCGCCGCCGCACGGCCGGTTCGCCGACGGCTTCGACCCGGCCAGCCTCGGCCTAAGCTTCCCCGCCAGGTTGCTCTTCGGGGACAGCAATGGATCCTACGCGACGGACGGAGGCGTGCACCACGGTCACCAGGGGAACGGGAACGGGATGGAGCAATGGGCGTCAATGGCGCAGATGCAGGGCTTCCCGTTCCTGCACGCCATGGACCACCAGATGGCTGGCAATCCGCCGCCCACCACAATGGCGGCGATGCAGGGCATGTTCCACCTAGGGCTCCAGAGCGGAGGTGGAGGCGGCAATGGCGAAGACGGAGGAGAGCACCAGTTCCACCACCACGCCGCCACGCCGGCGGCCAAGAGAGACCAGCACCACCAGCAACAGCAGCAGCACCACCAGGATTACCCAAGCGCCCGCGGCATGTACGGAGACGTCGTCAATGGAGGTGGTGGCTACAATTTCTACACAACTGCTAGCAATGCAGCTGGTAATTAGCTAGTGAACCTCGATCTTTTCTTGTGAGCTTCAAGATCGAGCTAGACCAATGCATGGTGAAATGGGGCTGGGGTATGTATAAAATCTTCAGGATATGTGTTACAAGAGATCGACGGCGATCGAGATCTCTAGAGGAGGGGGGATATCAATGCATACGAGATTTAAACTTTCTTTTTTGTTCAAGTGTTTGATCACTACGTTCTTAGTAGTATTGCTTTGTTGTTTAATTATTAGTAGTGCTGCTTAGCAGCTAAGTTAGTCGTGCATGCATTCTGGGATTCGCTATGGTATCTTATATTAGATCGTTCTGGTTGTGTCTAATTGGGGTTTTTCATTAAGTTTGTGGATACCAATGTTCTAGTTCCACATCGATGATACTGTGTCATGATCATGAACCTCTTAATTGATGCTTTATGTATGGATGTCAAGTTATCTTTCCGTCTCATTATAGAATGTCTCTCTTAATTTGTATCTCGTCTACTTTCGGTGAAGTTATTTCTGAAGTTAATTTCCTAGGCTAGCTTCGGCATATCCGTCTAGGGATCACTCCTTCCGTCTATAATTTCTACAGCCATCTATACTAATGGTAAACTTGAAGAGCTAGGATATACAAGTAAATCATCGATGCAAGATAAATCTGGTGTCATTTTCCTCTTTGAGTATATGCTAAGTTCTAGTTATTTGTTTCTCACGTGATTAAGTGCTGAAAAAAGGTATAGTAGAACCAAAATATTGATCTCTATTGTGAAATGGGCATTTCTCAATATTCCATTTACCTTCTTATTTTTCTACTTTACAGTTGTATGATCTCAAGTATGTACATATCGAACTTAAAGAGGGAGAGAAAGGGTAGGGATTTTTGAATTTGAGCTCTGGTAATCCCTTTATTTAAGAATAAAATGAAAATCGTGTTTGCAAGTTTACAAAGTTGTAAAAATTATGTATGTACTCAATGATGTATCCTACAAACGTACACAATCTTATTTTTCAAATACTTTGTATTCTAAGATACACACAAAAAAAGTATGGATCTAAGTATGGCAAACAATGCATGTTTTTAAAACTCTAAAATTTATCAAATTTTTCCATTTTGTGTAGCCCAAAATTAATGAAATCTTTTCTATCTTGCATCCTCGTAGGATACATCAGTGACTACATCCGTATTTTTTTCAGTTTTTAATGAGCGATGCTACACCTATGGAGTAGGATTACGGGATCAGGGTGGCGCCCCGAGTAAAATTCGGGGGGGGGGGGGGGGGTGTTTTGGTTGAGGGACTACTCAGCGACAGGGCACGTCTTAGCCCGTATGCAATACGCCCGTAGGTATAGTATTACCGTTATTTAAACATTAAAATATGATTAAATTTTTGTAAATAAAGGGATCACTAAAACTCGGAAGCCAAGGAGAGATTTCAGAGAGAAATGTACTAAAGTGCATGTGTTAACCATGACAGTATACATACTAGTCTGTAGTCCTTGCCACTTGCATGGTCATGGTCATGGTTATGGTCATGGTCATGGCAGTATTTATTTGTGCAAGGGATATAATAAATTAGCAAGCCATGAAAAGATTGTGTAGATTAAACAACCAATGGTAAGTTGATAAGAGAGACTATATGCCAATACTATAACTCCTCCGGGAATCGAATCCTCAAAGCACATGAGAGCATGATGCAAGCTCAAGAAAGTGGCAAAAAGAATATAAGTATATATGTGTGTGGGCTTATGGACTATGTAGGATGTAGGAAAGTGCAATACTTTCTGATGTACATTGTTTTCCTATAGAAGGTCAATTTTTCAAAAAGGAGTGTATCCCTGGCCTCTAAATTGATTGAGGCACTTTTCCTATAGAAGGTAGTTTAGAAGGTTAAGTTTCACGCTAATCAAAGGGATATGCCTGCATATATATGAACCTCTATATACTTGTAGATTTATATCAAAATATGCAAATATGACTGTGCGTTGTGTCTTCCGAATTTAATTATGACGCCTGTCATGAACTTGGGTTGAACGAATGTTCTCTCTTGTTCCGATTTGATATAGGTAGTTTATTAGTTACTGGCATGCATGTGTCAGTAACATATGTACCTGCATATCTGTATATTTCAATGATTGGTAGCTTAGGTCCAAAATATATGATCCATGGATGAAATCAGAGAAGTACAATCGATCGGATGGGACTAGCTACCTAGCTCACAAAGCCATGCATGGAACAACGATATGTATATGAATGATGAACACATTATCCATGGATTGCGTAGATCGATGCATGCATAAACTAAAGAGGCAAGGGGCATGATGATGGAGAATTATATTGGTGTGCCCAACCGAAAAGCACAGGCCGGGGAGGCAAAACTGGCACAAAAAGCGAAAGGAGGAGGGAGCCCCCTCTGCTTTTGCTGGCTAGCTAGGGTTTTGTTTGTTTGATCATCGTCGGTCATGGAACATGGAATGGTCCAAGATCCTGCCTGAATTTCTTGGTAACCGCATGGGCATGTTCAGGGGAATCTGATTCTCTCCTCGCCTTTAGCTTGCCTTTTTTTTGTGCTTTGCTTTCTCCAATGCCTAGGTGGCCGGTCTCTCTTCCTGCTAATCCTTCCCCCGCTCCTCTCCCTAGATCTCCATCTCACTCTATTTCAGGGATGGCAGGGGAATAAAGCTAGCCACCATGCACATGCACCATTGTTTTTTCTTCCATCTCACTCCTCTCATCTCTCTAGGTAGGAGGGGTCTTTGGTTGGCTGTTGGAAGGGAGGAGAGTTTTATATCGGCCTGGTTCTTCTTTTTTCTGACAAAACATCATCTTTACTTTTGCTTCATGTTTTCATCTTGCCATGCATACTTGTTTTGCCATATCGATGTAACTAACATACCTATAGCTAGCCTTCTCATCTTGAACGAATCTCGTCACCTAGAGATTGGGTAAGCAGGATTGTCGTCGATCCTCCACTTTGGAGTAATAGTACAGCATCTGTATATCAATGCATGCAATATGTACCACTAGTATTTGCATCCCCTCATAAGTCATATCTATTCAGACAGATTACGTTCATCACCCACAAACACCAGCTACGATCGACGAACAAAAATGGCTTTGTTATTTCTCAATCCAAGTTAGTTGTCAGAATCATACGACCAAAGTTCAAGAGTCCTCTAGGTGCAAAAGGGACGAGAAATGTACAGTCCCTTATGTTAACAAACTAGAAAAATATATTCATGCAGACTACCCTAACATATTCAATTTTTAATCCCAAAACTGTATTAAATCATGCAACAAAAGATAAACTATAATTTTGGTCCCGTAACAATGGTTAGAGCGCAAGTTTGATTCTTGAAATCCTATCCATAGGTTACAGTATTTGAAGTGTCAAAAACCGCTAGATTTTTTTCTAGTCAATTTTTTTTTGATAAAGGAAAGTATATTAATATCGCGGAGATACAAATTACACCCGGCCTCTGCAACAACGCAATAACCGTAGTCATTACGGATGCACACAGCCGAAACACAATAAAAAGAAGAAGCAAAAAGAAAAGTCCCGCTACAGGGTTACAGTCCTTGCAGTAGCCGCACAACCACCAACTAAACAACAGCTGATATCTATCTCTTCGAAAACAACGTCTCCAAGAAGAACGATGACAGGCACAACCAATTGAGGCCAGACCTTGGGTTTTCACCCTGAAGATAATTCTCACTCTCAAAACAAAAGCTCCAAGAAGACCAGTGGCAGGCACAACCAATTAAGGCCAGACCTTGGATTTTCACCCTAAAAGGTAGGACTTTGGACTTCACACATGTTGTAGCCCCCTTTGACATACGGCTGCCACGAATCTTGTAACTCCAAGTCAGTTCCCCATCGATGCAAAGACTCCGAACACCGTTACTAGTCCTCCAATCTCACCTTTGATGACTGAGCATTGCGACCGAATTCCACCGATACAACAATCTTCAGGCGTCGCCCATGGGAGTTCGCCGGCGGAGCCTTTCGGTCGACACCTCGGCTTGATCAAAGAGAACCCACATCAGGATTTTCATCTTTGCACGATGGGAAACTCAAGGACCACCTCCTCTATTCTGATATCTCGTAGCCCCGACGATACGAAACGACTTCCAGCAGAGACGGCTGCGGGAGGGGAACAGTGCACGCAGCACCGTGGCGGATGCTCACCGGCCCAAATCTGAACCAAAGGCCAGATCGGCCTAGAGGCCCAACCCACCATCGGTCCACCCTGGGACAAGCCCAAGAGAGGCACAATCGTGCTCCCGTCTTTCGCGTCCGCCGCTGCCGGTAGCCCTGCCACAGGCAGACCTCGCACCACCGCCTCCCGCCGCCAGGACGGATGAGGACACGCCTCCCGGGAACCAGGTCGACGGCGCCGCCGGCACCAATCCGCCGCCGCCATGCGTCACCGAACCGCCGCCTTCGCCCTCTCCCAGCGTTGCGGCCGGAGTGCCCACCATCCCCCCCAGTCAAATATGTCCTAACTTTTACTATATATGGGGTAACAATCTCGCATGCATCGCATAACGTCAAGTCATGCCTGTTGTTGGTAGGTTTTAGGCTGGTGCCAATGCACCACACACTCTCACGGGTTATAGCCCCGCCACGTCACCTTTTTTCACCACTCTCACACCACTCTCACGGCACGGTGCCAGTGCACGGGCTATAGCCCGGGCTATAGCTTCTCTCTCTGCCACATCAGCTTTTCTCTCTCCTCCATGTCAACATTTATTTTGAAGATTAAAAACATTGCAAATAATCGAAGAAATTATTTTATTCAACTAAAATTTTACCGATTACATAATAATAAATAAAAAGTACATAAAAAATGAAAAAAATTACATAATCTAGTTTTGAGCCCACACATGCTCAATCAAATCCTGCTGGAGCTGTGTATACATCGGCGAGTCCTGCATTTCGTTGTCCATCTGAATCCTTACTGCTAGGCTTGGTGGTGCATTGGTATGTATTGGAGGGCCGACAGTGCTCGCAACTGTCTCATAGTTGTTCTCCAAATTGGTACCACGCTCATCGTCGATGATCATGTTGTGCAGAATGACACATGCACGCATGATCAACCCAAGAGTGCGCGTGGAGTAGGAGCGCCCGGGAACTGCTAAAATGTTGAACCTAGACTTCAACACTCCAAATGCACACTCCACATCTTTGCGCCAACACGATTGAACAGCAGTGAAGACACGTTGCTTTTCACTTTGTGGAAGAGTAACACCCTTCATGAACACCGGCCAGGAGGGGTTGATGTCGTCGGCAAGGTAGTAACCCCTGTTGTACTGGTGTCCATTCACCGTGAAGTTCACTATGGGTGCTTCTCCTCTAAGCACATCCGTGAACAATGACGACTGATTGAGCACATTGATGTTGTTGTTGGACCCGGCGACTCCAAAAAAAGCATGCCAGATCCAACGATCATACGACGCAACGGCTTCTAAGATTATGGTAGGGTGTTTGATGTCTCCCCTTGTGAACTGACCGGCATGCGCAACTAGGCAGTTCCTCCACTGCCAATGCATGCAATCTATGCTCCTTAGCATGCCCGGAAAGCCGCGCTCCTCGGCTTTCGCTAACAGACGCTGAGTATCCGCGACGTTAGATCGACGGCAAAACTCTTCCCCGTAACAGTCGATGATGCCCTCACAGAATCCATCTAGACAGTCTGACGAAGTTTGTCTAGCTAACTTAAGCCACTCATCTATCGTATCAGCACCGGATCCATAACCTAACAAACGCAACGCCGCAGTACACTTTTGAAGCGGAGAAAAACCAGCACGGTTCAGAGCATCATATCTTTGGGTGAAAGCCGGAGAGTATTCACCCAATCTATCCACAATACGTAAAAAAGGGATCGCCTCATCCGATACCTTCGCCGGAAGAAGCTCGGAGGATAAGCGCAGTTGGTGGCGAAGTAGTCGTCGTAGAGCCGCTCGTGGGCGCCAACACGATCACGCCTGATGAACTGTCGACGGCGTCGCGGCGGTCTTGGCACCGCTTGGATCGCCGCCTCGTACTCGGCCTCCATTGCGGCCTGCATTGCGGCGATCATCTCACCCTCCACTCCGTCGCTCGAACCGCTGCTGCTTGAAGAAGACATGGCGTCGAGAGGGTGGAAATGAAGAGTAGAGAGGATGAATTTGGTGTGGAATGAGTGCAGCATATGAGGGGGTATTTATAGGAGGGATCAGCTGAAAATTTCAATTTTTTCGAAATTTTTTTCCAATTTTTTTGACAGCAACGGTAACCCCCCAATGGCTAGCTGACGTGGACCAATAGGGGGGCGCCACGTTAGCTAGCCGTTGCCCCCAAACGGCTAGCCACTCTCGCCCCCCCCCCTCTCGCCCGGCCCGGCCCAACGCGCCGCCCCACCTATCGCCCTATCGCCCCCCCCCCCTCTCGCCCCGGGCCCCCGCTATCGCCCCGACCTATGCGGGCGGTAAGCCGGACGGTACCGCCCTGTCGACGGGCGACCCCGCCGTCGCCCGGCGCCTCCCTCCCGCCCCCCTACTCGCCTCCTCTCGCCCGGGTCGGGGCGATAAGCCCCCCTCCCGCCCGCTGTGTCGCCCGCAATGGCACCAGCCTTACGCATGGTGTCTCTGGTAGAGGTGTCAAATCATGCTTGTTTCTGCTGGATCAAATGTAGAGCTACATTGACTGGAGGAGGTGGCATGGCACTGGTGGAGAACAGGCCAGTAGCACCGGTTTGTAAGAGCCTTTGGACTCGGATACAAAACCGGTGCTACGTATCCGGGACTAAAGCCCCTCCCCCTTTAGAACCGGTCAGTCACCAACCGGTTCTAAAGGCCTCCACGTGGGCACCGAAGATAGCGCGCAGGCGGAGGACCTTAAGAACCGGTTGGTAACACCAACCGGTACTAAAGTTTTTTTTTTCTTTTTTTTTCTTTTCTTTTCAGGGTTTCCAATTCCGTATTTAGGGTTTAGGGTTTAGGGCGTGATCCATATTTTCAGGGTTTCCGTTTAGTGTTTCCGTTTCTGTTTGCGGTTAAATGTTGATGCACCAAATAGTAGTACATATATACATATATACATGTAACACGAAGTAATCGACGGAGAATTACATAATCCGAAGTTCGTTTTGAATAGTTGTATACTTGCATAGAGAAGGGAGCTAGCTATAATTGGTTCATAGGATGGAAAATTTCTCCGTCTTCTGCTACGACTTGCGTGAGAAGAAATCCTGCCAATTCCTCTGCAATAGTCTTGCAACGGTCGATTGGTTTGAGCTGCGCCCGCTTTCGTGCCATCTTGAAAAGAAGTAGATGAAAACAATTAAGTTATGAACAAAACTAAACATAATTAATGGCAACATAAATAAAGTTGTGAAGATCCGGTTACGTACCTCTACAGTTCTGGTAGTACGGGATTTCTCATTGATCGTCCTGTGAATGAACTCGCAAACGTAGTATCCACAATAATCGGTTCCCTGTGGTTGTTGCGGGACTTTCTATATACGAGAAACATAATTCAGTCAAATTAATAATAATCAAGAGAATGGTAATGGTATTTAAATCAGGGTACGTAGTACTACTTACTTTGTTAATCTGAAAGTTGAGCTTGTCTGCCCATGTACCGGGTTCTTCCTTGATGAACATTTGCCAAACCCTGGGCGACAAAAGAAAAATGGATAGAAGAGTTAATTATTACTTACTTGATATGAGGGGATGAACGAAAAAGAGCCCGATGAACGAAAGAGGCCGATATATATATATATACTTTTGAAGCATCTGACGCGCGCTCTTCCATGTGTCAGGGCCCCAGGTTAACGAGTCCCAAACTTCAACTTGTCCTTTATCGATTCTAATGATGAACAATATGAAGTGGCCGCTGCGCACGTGTACACACGCAGTCATGCATACTCATCAATTACACTTAACATCAGGTAAGCAAAATGGAATGTCTACAAGACAGTAACACTCACTTGAATCCGTAGGGCCAAAGTATTTCTTTTTTGGTACTTTGTCGCTTCAAAAACCTTAGCAAATCATCCGGTGCATCCTTGTTGAACACTTCTACTGTGTTTTGATGATACGAATACGGGTCAATGAACCCAAAGTCCCAGATTCCTGCCAGCCTGCATTCACGAATCTTCATTCTGCATAGTAGCGTACAAAAAGAATGTCGTGAGTGATAATTATACGGGCTATCAACGCGAGCTTAACTAAATAATTAAATTACACAATTAAATCACTTACAAACAGTAGCAGCTGAGGATAGACTTGTCGAGGGCACGTTGATTGTACATCTGGAAGAAATCATCGAACCCAATCTCGACACCGTAATCTCCGAAGTAGTGTTGATCCTGAATTGTCGCCATGATACAGTCTCTCTGCTGCCTTGCGGCCTCCAAGTACCAATCATGTAAATTCCGTAGTTGGGTTGTTAGAGCACTAGGATTTTCGACCAGAGGGTGCCCGCGCTTGTATGTATATACCACATCAGCAATAGCGTAACCCGCGTCGCCCATGCGTGGACCGGACACTGAAGCCTGGTCAGATAACACCTTGAGCGGGGCAACTGACCGTACTTCTTGTTGTCCGAGCTGGGGAACATGTTTCCCGCATTTCGGGTGCTCCGCCTGCTTCATCTCCTCCGCCTGCTTCATCTGTGCGGCGTGCTTCTTTTCAATGTAACGTTCATAGTCTGAAAGGGGCGGCGGTGGCGGCGGTGCAGGATAATATAAGTTGTCGATGGTCCGCTCAATTTTCCACTTTGGGATGTCCTTCAGAGATTCCTTCCAGTGGTCTGGAGGGGCCTTATGGGGAAACTGTGCGAACCATGCCTTGGTTTTGGCTTTCACTGTATTGGTTAGTTCCTCCTGAGTCATCAAGCCTGGTAACTTCGGGGGACTCTCGACTTTCTTGGGTTTCCTTGGTCTCTTCTTGGGAGGAGTCCCGTTTCTTCTGAACTGCAGCTTCCGCTTTGTCGTACCCGTAGTGGGCGCATCCGTCGGCTCACGGGAGTGCACGGGCGATGGACCCTCGGCCTCGGGCTCCGGCCAATCTTCGTTGTTGGGTGGACTTGGAGGTTCGTTGGGGGTGGACTTGGAGGTCGTGCATTCTCTGTACGAAAGTGAAAAAACTATTAAAAATAAGCTTACATGTGGTGCAACATTCAGTAATTGATGGAGGTATGGTGCATTCGTACCTGGAGGAGTCGGTGGCCTTGGCGCCGAGTTAGGGAACACGATGTGTTTCTTATTCCACAAGATGATACCAAGCTCCATTTCTCCCAGTGTCTTCTCGCCTTCACCTCCAGGAATACTGAGCTCAATTGACTGGCATCCCGGCGTAATTGTTGACAACCCTACACGAGCATGGGATGCTGGAATCTGACCACCATGGTAGGTTGCTCCAGGTTGATTCGGTAAAGCATAGCCTGACGCCACCCTAAAGGATATGTTCCCCATTGGCATATGTATCTCACAGTTTGTCTTCTCCGTGATATCATCCACGGGGTAGTGAGGCGCCGACGGTTCGACTGCACGACCGTCTTCCAGCTGCAGGTGCATGGAACCCACGCTGCTTCTATGCTGAGATGGGACGGCATGATCGTCTTCTATTTCCAGCTGATCAGAAGCAGGACGATGTTCTACCTCCTCTTCAGTGTCAGGTAAAGGGTGTCCCCCTTTCTTCATGAGAAATTCCACCTTTTGTTCTAATGTCGATAACCGTTCACTCGCCTTTTTCTTGCTTCTATCACGGCTTCTGTAAGTGGCAATGTCCGCTGCAAACCCATCTCTCCACGGGGTATCCGCTCCAAAGCCTCGTGTTCGTCCCCACTTTTCGGGGTTCCCGAGTGCCCTCGTCAGCTCGTCGTTCTCTCTATCGGGAACAAAAGTTCCTTTTCGAACAGCTTCTATTGTCTTCTCTAGCTCTGCTACGACTGTTGTTATTTTCTCCGACCATGGTCCCTGAGAAACAATCATCCCAGTCTCAGGATCCAACGTTGCCCCATGCGCGAACAACCAGAACTTGGACCTATCGGGCCAGTCATGTGTCTGTGGAATGATACCTCTTTTCACAAGCGCATTTTCATAGCTTCGCCACCTAGGCAGGGCAGTCTTGTAGCCACCTGACCCCAAAATATGGTGATATTGCTTCTTCTTCGCATTCTCCGAATTTTTGGCCGATCGGGATGCAAAGACACCCGATTTCTTGTACGCCTTAAATTCATCCCAAGCGCCGCTTATCTTCACTAGGTTCCCAGTGAAAACTGGATCTTTTTCCTTATATTTCTTCCACAGTTCTTTCTTCCACCTCTGGAATTGTGTGGCCATCTTCTTCAAAGCCCACTTCTCGACTTTCTTCTTCTTATCTTCCGCTACGCTGAAATTTAGCCATAGCGTTTCGCAAAGAATTTTTTTCAATCTTTCATCGACATAACTAGCTCCAACGTTGGCCCCGGTCTTCGGCTGATTCCATTCTATTAAGTTGATCGGGACCAGATCTCTTACAATAACTCCGCACTGATTTACGAGTTTGCGATAAGTTTCTGGGGGCTGGAGTGGTTTGCCATCAGCAGCAACTGTATCGATCGGGAAGATTACGGTATCTTTCAACCTTGCGGCCGGGCCTCGTTTCGACTTTGTCTCAGTACTTGCGCTAGCTGTTCCGGAGGGCGCCTAAATGGGAAAATAATGATTCGTTAGTAAGTGCAATACAAATTAATTGTTGCGTGAACAGTGACTTGAGATATACATTCGCAGAGTTTGTTCTGGAGGGCACTTCTTCATCCTCGACGTTGTCGTCGTCATCATCTACTACATCTTCTATATTCTCATCTCCGTCACCGGAGTCGTTCAAAAATTGATTGCTAAACGCCTGTCCATCGTCGTCATCACGATATATGGCCGTTGCATTATTAAAAATCATCTCGCGCATGTATCTTTCCTTCTCCGCCTCACCCATTCCCGCGAGCTGATCGGCGTGCGGATCATGTGCAGGTTCTTGGGGATCCATAGCTCAACACCTGCTAGTAAAATTTATAAAATGAAGAACACTTAGAGAAATTTTCATCGGGCACTTGGCGAAATTATTTCATCGGACAGTAATAAAATAATAGTTCTGGACATATTAATGAAATAATAGTTCTGGACACACCAAGAGTTACATAGCTCGGGTTGATTTTTTTAACCCTAATACATCACGATCGAATAATATCACTTATACATAGTCTCGTGACATCTCTCAAAATAATTAACTCCGACCGGGTCCTAAGCCGCGGGGTGCTGAGTCACGGGTGCTACGCATCCATAGATAAGGAACCCTCATAGGGTCATAGCTCACGTGGTAAGGAACCCTCCGAATAATCGACCAACTGCTGCTATACTGCCTATGCTGCCTATCGATCAAGTACATGTAGCGACGGACGTGCTCGTCCTCCTCCCTGATACGCTGTTGTACCACCTCCTCAGGGGCCGGCTCTCTCCGCACCGAGCGTGGCCCACGCGATGGCCACCAAAGAATATCCGGGTCGACCACGTCACCCGGATTTCTCACCAAGCCGCGTGCCCCGGTACTAAGGAGCTCCCAATGCCAGCCTGGTGGGGCCCAGTCCCGGACATCCCCCGGCGGGTCCAACAAAGACATGAACTAAAAACCTGCCCGGACTAAGTAAATATTCCATAATTAAGTAAAATACCTTTAGTGTTTCTAACTTAGTAAAAAATAGTAAATTGAGAAATATAACAGAAATAAGATGAAAGTTAAACAGGAACAATATGGTAACTTAGTGAAAAAATTTAACTTACTGAAATTATATATATATTCTAACTTTCTGAAATTTTCTAACACTAACTTAGTGAAAATTTTTAACACAACATTCTAACAGAAAAATTCTAACACTAAACAAAATTGTAAAAACAAAATAAAGCACTAGAAAAATCTAACACTAACTCTAAAAATTTCTAACACTAAATTCTAACACTAGCACTAATAACTCTAAAAAAATCTAACACTAAATCTAAAAATTTCTAACACTAACACTAACTCTAAAAACAATCTAACACTAAATCTAAAAATTTCTAACACTAAACACTAACACTAACTCTAAAAATTGTAACAGTAAAACAAAATTGAAAAAAAACAAAATAAAGCACTAAAAAAAATCTAACACTAACTCTAAAAATTTCTAACACTAACACTAATAACTCTAAAAAAATCTAACACTAATTAAATCTAAAAATTTCTAACACTAACACTAACTCTAAAAACAATCTAACACTAAACAATCTAACTAATAACTCTAAAAAAACTCTAACACTAAAACAAAATTGAAAAAAAAAGAAATAAAACTTAATTACCGTACGTACGTGGCCGGCGACGGGGCGACGGCGATCGAGGGGCGAGAGGCGGGGCGGCGGAGGCGGAGGCGAGACGGACGCGCGAAGGAGGCGGACGGAGGCGGACGGCGCGACGGAGGCGGACGGCGACCGCGGAGGCGACGGACGCGGGGCCGCGCGGGGGATCGACGGCGACGGAGACAGAGAGCGGCCCGAGGCGCGGCGGACGGAGGCGAGGCCGACGGAGGCGCGGCGGACCGAGGCGAGGCGTACGGTGACGAGGCGGACGGACAGCGACGAGGCGGAGCAGGGCTTCGCCGTGGTAGAGGAGAAGACGCGCGAAAGAAATGAGCCAAATTTTCAGAAGTCGTGGAGATATCGCCGCACTACAGGCCTTTAGCACCGGTTTGTGTTAGCAACCGGTGCGAAAGGGTCTTTAGCACCGGTTGCTAACACAAACCGGTGCTAAAGGCCTGTAGTTGGGGCCACACCAGACTGCGCGCCCACTACAGGCCTTTAGCACCGGTTTGTGTTAGCAACCGGTGCTGAAGGTCTTAAAACAAACTGCTCGCCTCCCGCGCGCGGCGGTTTTATTGCTACAGTGCGCGATCGCGAGTCTCTGTTTCTTCTTCTTCCTCTGTCTTTTCTTCTTCCTCTCTTGATCTTCTTCCACTAAGCACCATGGCTCAAGTTACTAAGAGATATGATGATGTGGCCACACCATGCGGCAAAAGTCTCGACGTGTTCTACACCAACAATTGCGAGGCGCTCCCCGGTGCTCTTGGGTATTTGACCAATCTGTATTTCTCCTCTCCCGAAGAACACCGGTTTTTCGGGCTTGATTTAGAGTATACGGCGGATAAACGGAATGTTGCAGTCATCCAGATTGCATTCAAGGAGGCCGTTTTGGTCTTCCAATGGTCAAGGTAACGCACACGTACAATCTTGCATCTTCGATTTGTTTGTTGCATGTGAAGAATACATGTGTTGCAATATATCTAACACGAACACGTATCAAATTTTTGTTGTTGCAGTAGTTCAAAGCATTCTCCGGCACTTGTTGATTTTCTTGTCAACAAGGGGTATGACTTTTGCAGCGTTGACAACACGCAAGACCGTCCGAAGTTGATGCGCTTGGGTATTGTGATACCTGAAGATCACTACATTGATCTTCAGGATCTTATCCATTTTGCTGATTTGAACAGGCCGAAGACCGGGATGGCTCTCATGGCAACTTACTTGATCCACGAGGGCTACGAAACCATGAAGACTGATTTCCCCTCGGAGAATCACTGGTTGTAGGAGAAGAACCCACTGGACTGGACCAACATCAAGTATGCAGCCATAGATGCATACGTCTTCTACGAGTTGTTCCGCTTCTACTCGACGGATCCATAGATGTTGTTTGTGTACCGCATCTTGTGTTCGATATATGCATGTAATGGATATATTAGTATGTAATGGATATATTATCATGTAATGTATATATTATTATGTAATGGATATTATTTCTATATTAATTCCTAGCTATACTATTTCTATATTATGTCAAACACACATTTCAAAACAAACAAACAAAAACACATCAAGAAAACAAAACAGAAAAACTACTGTTTCTGTATATGTGATCACTTACCCCAGGCGCACTTTACACAAAATGCGCCTGCGGTAAATCTCTTATCCCAGGCGCATTTCTTGACTGTGCGCCTACGGTAAAATTACCCTAGGCGCATTTTGCTGTTTATGCGCCTGTGGTAAGTTAGGGTGGGTAATGAGTAAGGCAACGAGAAGTGAGAGCGCAAGTGATACATCGAGCATATATATCGTGGATACATATATATAGATTGATTTAGCGAGATACCATACAGATTGATTTAGCGATTGCCGCAGTGTCGCCGGAATACAAATTCTTTTATTAAAAAGGGAAAACAGACGAACACTACTCCTCGCCGTCGTCGTCGGGGAACTCGTCGGTGACCTCCTCCGGGTCATCATCGTCGCCGAACTCGTCGGTGACCTCCTCGTCATCATCGGAGGTGCATGATGGTATGTCCGAGATAGGCCCCCACCTCGGATCGTCGGAGGCCCAGACTTCGCCGGCGCGGTCGGCCCGACGAAGCTCTTGCAGCGCCCTCGTCCTCACCTCCCGAGCCGCATCTAACGCGAGGTGGCGTTCGAGGCGGCGCTCCGCCCGCTGACCCGCGCGGGTCTGCCAGAGCTCCTCGTCGGCGCTCTCCTCCCCCGGGTTGTTCCGGTAATACTCGCGGACGACGCGGTCTTCCCTAGCGTCGACTAGGCCCTGAAACGCGCGGTGGCGGAGGTGGAGGTGGTCGGCGGCAGTGATGATCTGTGGCTTCGTCGCCCTGGCCTCCGCTTCCCAGACTGTGTGGCAGTCGTTGAAGTTCATCAGCGACCGCGGGTGGTTGAGGCGCCAGGCCGCCGCGTCCCAGGCGCGGGCTGCCTCTACCGCCGTCGGAAAGGTGCCGAGGGGGATGCGGTCGTCCCCCCAACGGATATCTGCGCTGAACATTCCGTTCTGCCGTGCTCGGACGCCGCGGAAACCGGTGGTGATGTTCCTCCTCGGAGGCATGGTGGAAGCGCGACGGTGCAGAGGGATGGAGAAGAAGCGCTCGAGGCGCGACAGTGGCTACTGGGTGCATATATAGGGTCCTCTGGCTCACAAAGTGTTGAGCTAGGGTTTTGATCCAACGGTTAAGAAACATCTCATCCAACGGCTCACAACAGTTCGAAAGAAACACACCGTAGCCCTGATCGAACGGCTCACAAAAGAAACACACCCCGGATCCAACGACTCACAAGCGGTTGAAACAAACACACGATCCGTGTAATTCTATCTGATTGGTCCAAACGAAACCCTAACCCATTTAGTCCCGGTTGGTGTCCCCAACCGGTACTAAAGGGACGATCCGTTTCTATTTTTCTTCTTGTCTTTCTTCTGATTGCGCCGTAACCATGGAACATCTTCATCATTTAACTGAATGCTAGGATCATCTTTGACTTTGAAGGGAGGAATTTCATCAAATTTAATGTAATCTGATCACTTACCCCAGGCGCACATTATACACTATGCGCCTGTGGTATAGCTCTTAGCCCAGGCGCATATTTTGTCTATGCGCCTGCACTAATGTTACCCCAGGCGCATATTGTAGTCTATGCGCCTGTGGTAAGTTAGGGTGGGTAATGAGGGCAACGAGAAGTGAGAGCGCAAGTGATACATCGAGCATATATATCGTGGATACATATATATAGATTGATTTAGCGAGATACCATACATGTAGATTGATTTAGCGATTGGTATACTAGCCCGCTGGTACTTTGTTTCTCACTTTTAAAAAGTACATACATATATCGCGAGTATTTCCCTCTGTCAACCTTTCATCACAATCTTACGCTTGCCTTTCTTGGTTGATGTTGAATACGTGACTGCCACCGTGACTTCTTCTGTCTGCCTCTTGGTACCGGTTGCGGTTAACAACCGGTGCTAAAGGGTCTTTAGCACCGGTTGTTAACGGCGAACCGGTTGTTAACGGCAACCGGTGCGAAAGGGTCTTTAGCACCGGTTGTTAACGGCAACCGGTCCTAAAGGCCTGTACAGGGGGGGCGCACATTTCTTTTTCTTCTTCTTTCTGTTTCCAAAGGGGGGTGTAGAACAAAACAAACGGTATCGCCATCATACAGCCCAACCGTGGCTATTGGGTGCATATATGCATACCAAATGCACGGCTGGACGTATGATGGCGAATACGGATGTTTTGTATTTGCTCGATGAACTGAATATATGATGTATCAAACCTTAAAGGGTGGTGTAGAACAAAACAAACGGTATCGCCGTCATACAGCCCAACCGTGGCTAGCTACTGGGTGCATATATGCATACCAAATGCACGGCTGGACGTATGACGGCGAATCCGGATGTTTTGTATTTGCTCGATGAACTGAGTATATGATGTATCAAACATTAAGGGGGGTGTGGAACAAAACAGACGGTATCGCCATCATACAGCCCGACCGTGGCTACTGGGTGCATATATGCATACCAAATGCACGGCCGGACGTATGATGGCGAATCCGGATGTTTTGTATTTGCTCGATGAACTGAGTATATGATGTATCAAACCTTAAAGGAGGGTGTAGAACAAAACAAACGGTATCGCCAGTATACAACCCCGCAGTGGCTACTGAGTGCATATATGCATACCAAATGCACCGCGGGGCGTATGCTGGCGAATCCGGATGTTTTGTATTTGGGAGAGATGAACTGAACGGTGTATGAAGCTGGGCTATATATAGGGTCCTCTGGCTCACAAAGTGTTGAGATAGGGTTTTGATCCAACGGTTAAGAAACATCTCATCCAACGGCTCACAACAGCTCGAAAGAAACACACCGTAGCCCTGATCGAACGGCTCACAACAGCTGGAAAGAAACACACCCCGGATCCAACGACTCACAAGCGGTTGAAACAAACACACGATCCGTGTGATTCTATCTGATTGGTCCAAACGAAACCCTAACCCATTTAGTCCCGGTTGGTGTCCCCAACCGGTACTAAAGGGACGATCCGTTTCTATTTTTCTTCTTGCCTTTATTAAAGGGACGATCCGTTTCTATTTTTCTTCTTGCATTTCTTCTGATTGCGCTGTAACCATGGAACATCTTCATCATTTATCTGAATGCTAGGATCATCTTTGACTTTGAAGGGAGGAATTTCATCAAATTTAATGTAATCTTCTGACATGTCTGTCTTGTCCTCGACTCCCACGATGTTTCTTTTCCCTGAAAGAACTATGTGGTGCCTTGGCTCATCGTCTGATGTATTCGTTTCCTTATCTTTTGTTTTTCTCGGTCTGCTAGACATGTCCTTCACATAGAAAACCTGAGCCACATCATTGGCTAGGACTAATTGATCATTGCCGTACCCAAGATTCTTCTGATCCACTATTGTCATTCCGTACTTCGGGTCTACCTTCACGCCTGACAGGTTGAACCATTTGCACCAGAACAAAGGGACCTTAAAGGAAGGTCCGTAGTCAAGTTCTCATATCTGCTCTATGTAACCATAGTATGTGACCCTTTGCCTGTTGTCGTCTTTTGCATCAAACCGGACGCCACTGTTTTGGTTGGTGCTCTTTTTATCTTGTTCTGCCGTGTAAAATATGTTACCATTTATCTCGTACCCTTTAAAGGTCAATACAGTCGAAGATGGTTGCTTGGCCAACAAGTATAGCTCATCTTCAACAATGTTGTCATTAATCAGACGTCTTTGCAACCAACCTCCGAAAGTCTTCGCGTGTTCTTTAGCAATGAAATCTTCAGGTTGCTCCGGATATTCCGAGCGTAAAATATCCGTGTGTTCCTGGATATATGGAGCCGCCAACCTGGAATTAACTAGAACTGTGTAGTGTGCTTGACTGAAAGATTGCTCGTCCATACATGTTGTTGATTTCTTTCCTAGTGTGCCTTTTCCATGCAGTCTCCCCTCATGGCGCGACTGAGGAACCCCGATCGGGTTCAGGTCAGGAATAAAGTCAACACAAAACTCAATGACCTCCTCTGTTCCATAGCCCTTGACCATGCTTCCTTCTGGTCTAGCACGGTTTCTAACATAATTCTTCAAGACTCCCATGAACCTCTCAAAGGGGAACATATTGTGTAAGAATACATGACCGAGAACGGAAATCTCTTGGACTAGGTGAACTATGAGGTGCGTCATAATATTGAAAAAGGTTGGTGGGAACACCAACTCGAAGCTGACAAGACATTGGACCACGTCCTTCTGTAAACTTGGTAGAGTTGCTGGATCGATTGCCTTCTGAGAAATTGCGTTGAGGAATGCACATAGCTTCACAATGGGTACTCGCACGTTTTCTGGCAGAAGCCCCCTCAATGCAATCGGAAGTAACTGGGTCATGATCACGTGGCAGTCATGAGACTTAAGGTTTTGGAACTTTTTCTCTTCCAGGTTTAGTATTCCTTTTATGTTCGACGAGTAGCCAGACGGGACCTTGATACTACTCAGGACTTGGAAAAAGATCTCCTTCTCTTCCTTGGTAAGAGCGTAGCTGGCAGGACCTTTGAAATTCTCTAGATTCATCAGGTCGTCTCATTCGTGCATACGTTGGTGGTGCAGCCGTGCTTTTGGTGTATCTCTCGACTTCTTCCCATGCACGCCCAATAAGTTTAGCAGGTTCACGCAAATATTTTTCGTCACGTGCATCACGTCGATCGCAGAGCGAACCTCTAGGAATTTCCAATAGGGTAGTTCCCAGAATATAGATTTCTTCTTCCACATGGCTACGTGGTTGTCGGCGTCATTTGGAACAGATTGTGCGCCAGGACCCTTTCCAAAGATTACTTTTATATCTTTTACCATGTCATATATATCAGTACCTTTAGGGAGGGTTGGCTTCCTCCGTGTATCTGCCTCGCCTTTGAAATGCTTTCCTTTCTTTCTTACGGGATGCCTGTCTGGAAGAAATCGACGATGCCTCGGGTACACATTCTTGCCTATATGTATACTTTCTGTCTCGCCTAAACAGTGTGTGCATGCGCTGTATCCCTTGTTTGACTGTCCTGAGATGTTACTAAGAGCGGGCCAATCATTGATGGTAACAAACAGCAACCCTCGTAGGTCAAATTCCTCTTGTTTGTACTCGTCCCACACACGTACACCTTCGTCAGCCCACAACTCTAAAAGTTCATCAACCAGTGGCCTCAGGTACACATCAATGTTGTTGCCGGGTTGCGACGGGCCTGGGATAAGCACTGGCATCATAATGAACTTACGCTTCATGCATAACCAAGGAGGAAGGTTATAGATACATAGAGTCACGGGCCAGGTGCTATGGCTGCTACTCTGCTCCCCAAATGGATTCAGGCCATCTGTACTCAGACCAAACCTTAAGGTTCTTGCGTCATGTGCAAAGTCCTCGTATTTATCGTCGATGTTTCTCCACTGCGACCCATCAGCGGGGTGTCTCAGCATATCGTCTTCCTTACGATCTTCTTTGTGCCATCGCAGCAACTTGGCATGCTCTTTGTTTCGGAACAAACGTTTCAACCGTGGTATTATAGGAGCATGCCACATCACCTTGGCAGGAACCCTCTTCCTAGGGCGATCGTCACCCTCAACATCACCAGGGTCATCTCGCCTGATCTTATACCGAAATGCACCGCATACCGAGCAGGCATTTAAATTCTCGTGCTGGCCGCGGTAGAGGATGCAGTCATTGATGCATGCATGTATCTTATGCACTTCCAATCCTAGAGGGCAGACAACCTTCTTTGCTTCGTATGTACTGCAGGGCAACACGTTATTTCTTGGAAGCATCTTCTTCATTATTTTCAGCAGCTTTTCAAATCCTTTGTCAGATAATCCATTCTCTGCCTTCCATTGCAGCAATTCAAGGGTGGTGCCCAGTTTTTTCTGGCCATCTTCGCAAGTTGGGTACAACAATTTTTTGTGGTCTTCTAACATGCGCTCCAACTTCAACCTCTCGTTTTCACTTGCGCAGTTTATCTGTTCTTCACGAATGACCTGACGAAGATCATCATCAGACTCATCAACAATGTCCTCAAGTTCAGGCCCGTCTTCCCCCATTTCAGTATCACTGTGTTCATCGAACATAGGATAATTATCATTATCCTCTTCTTCTTCATTGTCTTCCATTATAACCCCTCTTTCTCCGTGCTTGGTCCAACAAAAATAACTGGGCATGAATCCTTCTTGCAACAGGTGGGTGTGTATGGTTCTTGAGCTAGGGAAATTCCTCTTATTCTGGCATTTTTTACATGGACAAAAAATAAATCCATTCTGCCTGTTTTTCTCAGCCACATTGAGAAAACTATGCATGCCATTAATGAATTCGGGACGACGTCGATCACTGTACATCCATTGCCGGTTCATCTGCATTATATAAATTTATCAACAACCATTATGCTAAATCATCATGACTAAATTAATTAATTAATACAAAAAGTTCATCACACGTTAATACCAAACTAGCATATAGTGACCATACATATATAGTTCTCAGAAAAATACACACTGAAACCATCCATAAAAACTCTCTCTAATTAATGCATTTAAAAACAACAACAAATGCGATCAAAATCGCAACAAAGGTAACAATTGACCCGACGACATAATGATACCAAGCCTCTTTACTAATTGCATATTTCCTAATCTTTCTAATCTTCAGCCGCATTGCGTCCATCTCGCTCTTGTGAATATCGACGACACCGGCAAGAACCTTTTCCAAGGTCATCTTCTCTCTTTCGGTTTTTTCCAACATTTCTTCAGTTTTTTTCAATCTTTCTTTCAAGCCAATATTTTCTTGTTCAACTAAGTATAACTTCTCAACAATAGGGTCGATTGGCATTTCCGGTTCCACTACCTCCTATATAAAAATATCTATGTCAAGTTGGTCGGCGTAAGTAATTGTCGTATAATTAGGAAATGAAAATATGTAGTGAAAAAAAAAATATACCACATCCGAATCATAGACTGGACGAGGGCCAACGGGGACGGATATCAAAACCATGGCTCTAGAAAATTATATACAAGTAAATACGTAAATCATACAAATCAAAATTTGTTTTGGTAAATAGAAACAATAGGCTCACCAAGGTTGTGTCGGTGATGGGGCGATTGACGGTAGTGAGGAAGGGGACTAGGCGCGCGACACTAAAAAAAGCACAAATCATAATTAAGTTTGAGCTCATATTGCATCAATTTGTATACATAACAAAATGAATAACAAATTCTAGCTTAGCTAGGCATTTCATCAAACACCTAGCTAGCACAACAAAAATGAAATGAGAAAGAAAACGAGCAAAACCTGCAATGCCGGAAGAGGGAACGTTGATGCTAACCGTAGAACCGATGGGTACCAACAATCTTGACAAATGGTGGAGAAAATGGGGATGGATTAGACCTCACAAGAGGAAGGAGAGAGCAAAAATGGAGTTGAGCTCGAGCTGGAAAAAATGAGCTGAGCTCGGGGTGGTATGTAGGGTTTAGGGGAGGGCTTTAGGACCGGTTTGTGTTACAAACCGGTTCTAAAGGATATGACAGCGGGACCCGCAACGGCTGCAAAAAATGAGAAATCCTGTAGAACCGGTTTGTGATACAACCCGGTTCTAAAGGGTCTATCCCATGGGCCCCACCCACGCAGCAAATAGCCCGCAAGGCCTTTAGGACCGGTTTGTTTTACAAACCGGTCCTAAAGGCCTTGCGGCCATTTTGCTGCGTGGGTGGGGCCCAGGGACAGACCCTTCTGAACCGGTTTGTATCACATCCGGTTCCATTGTGCTTGGCTCAATGCCCTGTTTTCTACTAGTGTGGGACGTCTCCGTCTTTCAGTACTCCAGCTAGTGTGTGACTAGTGAGGTATCGATCAATAGCCGTACAGGTGATGATGGTAGAACCGACACCACGAGTATATATGCAAACTCCAATAGAAACACGAGATCCCCAATCAAGCCATATCAACGTGCTCCTCCTTGGTGCCCTTGTTAAATCTGGTGGCTCAATGGTCGGCTTTGGGGATAAAAATCCTCAGATCGCCATACGGCTGGACACGTCATCATCGACGCACATGAGGCAATGACTTCAAGCCTTGGTTTTTTTTTAAAAAAATTGGCTTGTTCGGCTTCAACGGCTGGATTTTTCTGTCCATTGAATAGTGAATAATATATAGTTATGTGTAACAACTGATATAGAGATGCCGGGAATTATCCCCCTTTTCAAAAAATACGGACCATCAACACTAAATCTATCAAAACTTCGAAAATGGAGAAAATCACCAAGAACACAAAACAGAAAAAAAGAATAAGTTCCCAATATCTTAGCATTAACTAAATTATACAAGAATATGTAAGGTAAACAAATTCCGAATCTAAAATTTAAAAAATATGTAAAAGTATTTTTCATTAAAGCGAGAAATATTAAATTATTATTTTTAAATGAAGGAATATAGAATTAACCAAGGAAGACCAAAAAAAAAAGCATGAAGTACCATAGTAAATTTTAGGAACGCCAAAAAGACTTCTACGAAAGAAGTTATTTAAATTTTAAAATGATAAAAATGAAAGAAAAACCTTATAGTACTATAAAATTGCGTTGGTTGCTCTCTGCAATTCTAATGGGTTTCCACAGTTCCTGCAATAATTGTGATTCCTATGTCCCCTGCGTATATTTATTTTCATAAATGAAATCTACTGGCTGGGTGAAAACTAGCAAAAACAACTAGCAAAAACGCCAACACTGGTAGAAAATAGGCCTTCCATACGCCCCCATTAGTCTCCAAAATAATCGACCCGCGACCATAGGTGTCTTTAGTCGCGGTTCGGGACGAGACCCGCGACCAATAGTCTGGGCCCAGCGCGCTCGGTCCACAGCTGGCGGACGGGACCAACCGGGACTAAAGGGTCCTCAGGCTGGCCCCAAGGCCTTTAGTCGCGGTTGTCCAGGTGAACCGGGACTAAAGGCCCATCCCTATATAGGACTCAGCTCGCTGCACTCTGCCACATTTGGTGTCACTTCTGCTCACGATATTCACAAGGGGTGGTGGGTATGCTTTTGGTTCCTACTATGCACACAAGGTGTTCGATGAAATGCCCGATAGCATGAAACACACATGATATGAAGTGTCCGAGCCGCACTTGAGCGTTTTCATTTATTTTACCTCCGCGATCTAGGTTAGCAACTTGAACCTTTCATGATTTGTATTATTTCCAGCTAGTTAGTTTAACAAATGCATGATGGTTAATTATATACTTTATATCATAATAATGCAGATGAATTGGCAATGGATGTACGGTAACCGACTCTCCGGCGAGTTCACTACGGGTTTGAAAGATTTCCTCGTAGTGGCAAATGCGAACAAGCAGCGAGGTTTTATTATCTGTCCATGTGCTGAATGTAAGAATGAGAAGGATCACTCCTCCTCAAGAGTCGTTCACATGCACCTGCTTCGGCATGGTTTCATGCCAAGCTATAATTGTTGGACCAAGCATGGAGAAAGAGAGATTAGAATGGAAGAAGATGAAGAAGAGGATGATATCGATTTCAACTATCATGACGCTTTCGGTGATACTTTCATGGAGGATGATGCTGAAGGTGGTGAAGGTGAAGAAGAGGCACATGATGAGCCCGCTGATGATCTTGGTCGGACTATTGCTGATGCACGGAGACGCTGTGAAACTGACAAGGAGAGGGAGAATTTGGGTCGCATGTTAGAGGATCATACGAAGTCGCTGTACCCAGGATGCGACAATAGTCTGAAAAAGCTGTGCTGCACACTGGATTTGCTGAAATGGAAGGCACGGGAAGGTGTAGCTGTCTCATCATTTGAAAATTTGCTGAAAATGTTAAAGAATATGTTTCCGAAGAATAACGAGTTGCCCGCCAGTACGTACGAAGCAAAGAAGGTTGTGTGCCCTCTAGGTTTAGAGATTCTGAAGATACATGCATGCATTAACGACTGCACCCTCTACCGCGGTGCATACGAGAATTTGAATGAATGACCTGTATGCACTGCATTGCGTTATAAGATCAGAGGCGATGACCCTGGTGACGATGTTGAGGGCGAGAAACCCAGGAAGAGGGTTCCCACCAAGGTGATGTGGTATGCTCCTATAATACCTCGGTTGAAACGCCTGTTCAGGAACAAAGAGCATGCCAAGTTGTTGCGATGGCACAAAGAGGACCGTAAGTCCGACGGGGAGTTGAGACACCCCGCTGATGGAACGCAATGGAGAAAGATCGACAGAGAGTTCAAAGATTTTGCAGCTGACGCAAGGAAAATAAGATTTGGTCTAAGTACTGATGGCATGAATCCTTTTGGCGAGCAGTGCTCCAGCCATAGCACCTGGCCCGTGACTCTATGCATCTACAACCTTCCTCCTTGGTTGTGCATGAAGCGGAAGTTCATTATGATGCCAGTGCTCATCCAAGGTCCGAAGCAACCCGGCAACGACATCGATGTGTACCTAAGGCCATCAGTTGATGAACTTTTACAATTGTGGGGCAGACCTGGTGTACCTATGTGGGATGAGCACAAAGAAGAGGAATTTGACCTACGAGGGTTGCTTTTTGTAACCATCAACGATTGGCCTGCTCTCAGTAACCTTTCGGGACAGTCAAATAAGGGATACAAAGCATGCACACACTGCTTACATGAGACTGAAAGTGTATTTTTGGATAATTGTAGGAAGAACGTGTACCTGAGTCATCGTCGATTTCTTCCCCGAAATCATAACGTAAGAAAGAAAGGCAAGCATTTCAACGGCAAGGCAGATCACCGGCCGAAGCCTGCGGAACGTACTGGAGCTGAGATATTTGATATGGTCAAGGATTTGAAAGTCATCTTTGGAAAGGGTCCTGGCGGACAATCAGTTCCGCTGGGAGTTGACGGGCACGTACCCATGTGGAAAAAGAAATCGATATTTTGGGAGCTACAGTATTGGAAAGTCCTAGATGTCCGCTCTGCAATCGACGTGATGCATGTTACGAAGAATGTTTGCGTGAACCTGCTAAGCTTCTTGGGCGTGTATGGGAAGACAAATGATACAAAGGAAGCACGGCAGGACCAGCAACTTTTGAAAGACCCAGATGACCGGCATCCGGAATAGTTTCAAGGTCGTGCCAGCTACGCTCTTACCAAAGAAGAGAAGGTCATTTTTTTTGAATGCCTGAGCAGTATGAAGGTCCCGTCTGGCTTCTCGTCGAATATAAAGGGAATAATAAACATGGCAGACAAAAAGTTCCAAAACCTGAAGTCTCACGACTGCCGTGCTAGGCCAGAAGGAAGCATCGTAAAGGGCTATGGAAATGAGGAGGTAATTGAGTTCTGTATTGACTATGTTCCAGACCTTAAGCCGATTGGTATTCCTCATTCGCGGCACGAGGGGAGACTAAGTGGAAAAGGCACGGTCGGAAGGAAATCAACGATATGTATGGACGGTCATTCTATGACTGAAGCACACCACACAGTTCTGCAAAATTTGAGCTTGGTGGCTCCGTACTTCGAGCAACACAAGAATATTTTACGCTCGGACAACCCGGGGAAGCCCGAATCATGGATTAGATAGGCCCACATGGAGACTTTCGGCAGTTGGTTGCGAAAACATTTAATGAATGACAATGATGTTGGAGATCAGCTGTACATGTTGGCCAAGACACCATCTTCGACTATAACGACTTTCCAAGGGTACTAGATTAATGGGAATACATTTTACACGATCTCCCAAAATAAAAAAGAGCATCAACCAAAACAGTGGTGTCCTCTTTGATGCAGCAACCGAGATTGGGAAAAAGGTCATATATTATGGTTACATAGAGGAGATATGGGAACTTGACTATGGACACTCTTTTAAGGTCCCTTTGTTCCGGTGCAAATGGTTCAAGCTAACAGGAGGTGGGGTAAAGGTGGACGAGCAATACGGAATGACAATGGTGGATTTCAACAATCTTGGTTACCTTGACGAACCATTCGTTCTAGCCAAAGATGTCGCTCAGGTTTTCTATTTGAAGGACATGAGTAGCAAACCGAGGAAACGAAAAGATAAGAAAACAATCAGTACATCATGCGATGATCCAAAGCGCCACATTGTTCTTTCAGGGAAAAGAAACATCGTGGGAGTGGAGGACAAGACAGACATGTCAGAAGATTATAATATGTTTGGTGAAATTCCGCCCTTCAAAGTGAACACTGACCCAAGCATTAAGTTAAATGATGAGGATGCTCCATGGATACGTCCAAATCGTAAGAAAGCGGGGACACAAGGGAAGAATTGATGTGTAATAATTTATTGTACCAAACTTTGTTAAATGGATCATGTTTAATGGACCATGTGAATTATATTATCTCCAATTTATTGTACCAAACTTTGTTTAAGACTAACTCCTTTGCAAAATATTTGAGAAAACGAGTGGAAAACACGGAAAACAGAAGGTTAATTAAATGTCTCAAAACCTTGTGAGATAAATGTCACGCGTCACAACTCCCGTGCCACGCGCCACCATAACACAACCCAAGCATGGATGGATGTGTTAAAGGGGGGGTGTAGAACAAAACAATCGGTATTGCCATCATACAGCAACACCGTCGCTACTGGGTGCAATATGCATACCAAATGCACGGCAGGACGTATGATGGCAAATCCGGATGTTTTGTATTTGCTCGATGAACTGAATATATGATGTATGAAACCTTAAAGGGGGTGTAGAACAAAACAATCGGTATCGCCAGCATACAACCCTGCCGTGGCTACTGAGTGCATATATGCATACCAAATGCACGGCAGGACGTATGCTGGCGAATCCGGATGTTTTGTATTTGGGAGATGAACTGACCGGTGTATGAAGCTGGGCTATATATAGTGTCCTCTGGCTCACAACGTGTTGAGCTAGGGTTTTGATCCAACGGTTAAGAAACACCTCATCCAACGGCTCACAGCAGCTCGAAAGAAACACACCGTAGCCCTGATCGAACGGCTCACAACAGCTCGAAAAAACACACCCGGATCCAACGACTCACAAGCGCTTGAAAGAAACACACGATCCATGTGATTCTATCTGATTGGTTCAAACGAAACCCTAATTCCCATGTAGTCCCGGTTGGTGTCACCAACCGGGACTAAAGGGATGATCCGTTTCCCAATGAAACCCTAACCCATTTAGTCCCGGTTGGGGACACCAACCGGGACTAAAGGGATGTTTTCTTCTCGCTATATATATGTATGCATTGCCACACCATTGACATTAACACATACAAACTCACCACTCTCTCATGGCTTCTACCGTACCCACTCTAACATTCATCCAGTTGGAGGCACTTTCCGCCTCGAACTACCCCTGCCCGCCTGGCTACAGCGTTCCCGCTGGTTGGATGCTGAGCGCCGGAGGAGTGCCGGTCCCTCCTCTCCTCAAGGTGTGGCGCGTCGGGCGGCCATCACGAACCACTACTACCACGAGCTCACGCCGGAGCAGCGGAGGAAACCCAGTTGGCATCCGATAACCAGCATACTTGGGATGCCTTCTTCATCAATCGGCGTGAGAGGGCGCTCGCCAGGTATGAGGAGGACGGCCTGCCTCCTGGTAACTTTCACGAGGCCGGTCGTCGGCTATGGTGGTCCGGCCGGACTCTACAGAGCATCATGGACTACATCAGGGCCGGCGATATCCCCCGCATGCGCTACCCTCAGGCCCAGTCCTGGAGTCGTGATCCTACGAGGGAGTGCAGAGCACCGTCAGACGATAGTGACGACGACGGCGACGACTACGACGACTACGAGTGGATGTACTATAGGCCTAGGAAAGAGTATGACTAGCAGCAGATATCAGATCATGCATCTATGCTCTCCGTTTAGGTTTAGATCCACTCTTGCCATTATGTACTGCCTTTTTTATCTCTATATATATATTCAAGATTTCAAAAAGAATCAGTTTTTTTTTCTGAATTTTCTGATATATTATTTGTATTTTTAAGATTTAAAAAAGAATAATTTTTTTTTCTGAATTTTCTGATATATTATTTGTATTTTTAAGATTGGAAAAAGAATTAGTTTTTTCTGAATTTTCTGATATATTATTTGTATTTTTAAGATTAGAAAAAGAATTAGTTTTATTTTTCTGAATTTTCTGATATATTATTTGTATTTTTAAGATTGGAAAAAGAATTAGTTTTATTTTTCTGAATTTTCTGATATATTATTTGTATTTTTAAGATTGGAAAAAGAATTAGTTTTATTTTTCTGAAATTTCTGATATAATTATTTGTACTTTTAAGTTTGGGAAAAGGAAAAGTATTTGAATAACCAACTTTAGTCGCGGTTCGTGTCACGAACCGGGACTAAAGGCTCGTTCTGCGCGGGAACGGAAACGCCGCGAAAAATTGCATCTTTGGTCCCGGCTCGTGACACCAACCGGGACTAAAGGCCCGCGGAGGGTACCCCAGGGGACCTTTAGTCCCGGTTGGTGTCACCAACCGGGACTAAAGGCTGGCCCTATATATTCTCTGCCCCGAAATTTTTCTAAGGACCCCCAAAAACCCTCGTCTTCCTCGCTTCCTCGCGCCGATTCCGCCGTCGCCGTCGCTGTTGCCCGCGCAGAGACTCTGATAGAGGACCCCGTCGTCGCCGTCGCCGTCGCCGCCGTCTCCCGCGCCCTTCTATCCACAGCGCCCGCCCTGCTCCGCCCCCGCCCCGCGCCGGCGCGGTCTCCGATAGGTTCCCCCGCGAGCCTCTCGCCGCCCTCGAAAGGGACCACGAGGGAACGCGAACGGACCTCGAACGAACCCCTCTCCGGTGAGGACGGCGACCATCGCGCACCGGTGAGGACGACGGCGACCCCCCACAGAGGAAGGGTGACGTCACGCTGGCGTCACGGGTGGGTTCCACCTGGCAGAGAGAAAGGGGCGGTGGCGCAGTTGGGCTGGGCTCCTGGGCGGTGGCGCAGTTGGGCTGTGCTGCTGGCAGTTTTTTTTTCAGCACTCGTTTTTTTCTAAGTCAAAAAAAAAGTCAAAACAATTTGAATTAAATTCATTAAAATAATGAAAATAAGTTTTAATTCAATAAATTTAGAATATTAAGTGTAATATACCAAAATGGCTAGGAAAGCAAATGCAACCTAGCTATGGGGTTCTCCAAGTCATTTGAGAAACTAATTTTGGAGACACCACTAAAGTATGGTTTTCCCCCTCCGGTGGTCATCGTTCTTCCACCCAAAACCCTAGCAATCTGTTTTCCCTCCTTCTACGACAATATTTGCTAAGTCTCCTATATACTTAATTAATTTTTACTACATGCATGTCTGCAGGAGTGACATATGGCGGACAATAGAGACTTGCCGCTTACGGAACAGGAGGCTGAAGGTTTTATATACGAATTGATAGCCAAAGAACATGATATAGTCTCTTCTTATCTGAACCTTGATGATCAAGAACGTGAAGGAACGGACATTGTCGATGATCAAACAGGTGAAGGAACGGACATTGTCGATGATCAAGGAGGTGAAGGAATGGACATTGATGACGGAGGTCAACCGTCGACAAACGACGATCTCCAATTGCAAAGAACAACCACCTCCGGCGAGGTAATATATATATATATATATATATATATATATATATATATATATATATATATATATATATATATATATATATATATATATATATATATATATATATATATATATATATATATATACATTGAGCCTTTCGTGATACAAACTTACTGAAATGTGAATACATATGCACTAATGCGCGCGACTCTCTTTCTTATTTTAGCCCTCGGTCGGATCTAGTACGACAAAACGTGGCAAATCCAAGGCGATGAAAGAAGGAGAAACATATACCATCGAATCAGTCGGTGAAACCGGCAAGCCCCTACAACACACCACAAAGTTTATCAACCAATGTGGAGTCATTGTTAGAGACACCGTCCCGATCACCGTCCAGGAATGGAAGGAGCCAAAGAAAGCACGTCTTGGTTTCAGTTATGTCCACAAGAGAACGAAAAAGGAGATGTTCAGAAAGCTTATGGTACATTTCATTCTACCTCCGGAATACAACAAAAAAGATGAATTCGGTGAGGAGGTTCCGGGTGGACGTCAGAGGAGAAGGCTAGTCAAAGAGTTCGCTCTTCAGAAGATGGCCGAAGCATTCCGGAACTTCAAGAAAAAATTGTTCCGTGAATATGTCAGCAAGGGAAAGACTCCGATTTTCACTGGACAACATGAGAAACTGAGAAATGATTGGACAGAATTTGTGACGCAACATAAATCGGAGCATTTCAAGGAAATGTCGAAAAAAAATAAGGCTAATGCGGATAAGAAACAGTACCATCATGTTATGGGGCCAGGAGGATACCGCGTTTCGGCGCCTAAGTGGCAGGCGATGCAGGACGGCCTGACGGCAAGAGGAATCCGTCTAGGTACAGAGGGATGGGACGAAAGAGCCAAAATGTGGTGGTACGGGCATGGGGGATCGCTAGACCCGGAGACAGGGGCGTGTGTTCACCGGCAGAAAACGTTTGCTCCCACAAAAAACCTTGTTGACGCAATGACCAAAGCTCAACAGGGCTTGATCACGTTCAACAAAGAGAGACCAACTGACCCATGCCCTCGGGAATCCTGAACACGGAGGACATATACGAGGCAAAGGCAGATTGCCGTGAAAAGTAGGGTTTTCCCAGGAGGATGACCCGTACTGTTACAGAAGCCGTAAGAGAGGTACGGACCGGGCTGCAGATCAACTGTCGAATCTTGCAACGGAAGTTAGTGAGTTGAAGAAGACCGTGGCGGGAATACTTGAGAAAGAAAAACCGGCGGCTGCAGGGCCGCATGAAGAACATGCAGCGGATCTCGGAAACCAGCATCAGCGGAGAAGCAGCGTGGCTTCCACGGAGGCCCCGCCTGCAGGTGCTAATGCACCGATGATCGAGAGTCGTGCACCGGAGCCTCACTACCCCGTGGATGATGTAAAGGAGATGAAAGAATGTGATCTGCATTATCCCGTGGGGAACATTTCCATGAAGGTAGCTACCGGCAGTGCTTTACCATGTACACCTGGAGCACTCCATCACAACAACCCCATTCCATATGGCTATGCTCGTGTCACGGTGGAAGACATAGTCCAAGCGTTTGAGGACCTGGAGATTGACATAGCTACACCCGAAGGGGAGAGAAGACTTGGAGATGTCAAGCGTCAGTTCATTCTATGGAAAAAGAAGTACATAGTGTTTCCAGGCGAGACGCCAACACTAACAAGTCCACCCCCCCCCCCTCCGATGGTGCAGGTGCTGCTGGTGGTGGTGGTGGTGGTGCTGGTTCACCTACGCCTCCTTCACGCCATTCGACGCCGTCCCCCGGTCCACAATCTCCGGCGGGTAAGCAGCCATCGCCCCCCATTCCTCCTCCGGTGGTTAAGGAGCCGTCGCCCCCCATTCCTCCTCCGGCGGTTAAGGAGCCGTCGCCCCCCATTCCTCCTCCGGAGGATAAGCAGACGTCGCCCCCCATTCCTCCTCCGGCGAAGAAACAGAAGCAGGCGGACAGCAAGGGAACCTCCTCTTGGACTATTAACCCGGAGCCTTATGTACCTAAGACCACACGGGTACCGGAGCCATCACTGAAGACTATCCCCCCAAGGCCTTGGGAACTTAGTGATGCTGAAACCAAATTGGTCGTGAAGGCTGACGTTGAGAAATGGAAGGCCCGTCAGAAGGCGCTAAAGGAGCCTGAGCCCAAGGAAGTATACCCTCCGATTGTAGACAAGTGGGCTACGGGTTTTTTGTCGACACCGTCCGAAGCTGAGAAGAATTTTCCTAAAGACTATGATAATGAACTTCGTAAGCAAGCAAAAGCATTGGAGGAGGAGAAAGCAAAAATGAAAAAAAGCGGGAAACACGTTGACCAGCTCGGGATGCAGAGTAAACAATCGATCCCCCCGCTCATAGTGAAAGCCGGTCCGGAACAGGACCCCGAGGTCATAAAAGCTTTGGCAACAGTTGGAATGACTGTAGAGAGTGCCATGAAAAATGCGTCCGACATGGGTTTGTCTCTTCGTGCCTCGTTAGGCCTGGACGATGCGCCGATGGGTGAGGTAGCATTACAATATGTGAAGAAAGGGCCTCTCGTCGAGCCTACGCAGGAAAAGAATCTACCACCACTAATGCAAAGTCTGCTACGTTGGTACAAACAATTCATATCATGGACCGACAAAGAATTTGTGTATGTGGATGTTACAGAGGAGCATCACACCAAAAAGTACTCTGTACAAGTTGAGCTGAGTGAATTGTTCCAGCTGTTCAATCTGCGCGAGCTCGACAAATCTATCCTGAGTTGCTATATATATTGTCCTAACTATATTGTTGCGTACGCTATTATGCAGATTGAAGATTTGGGAATGCAAAATAAGACTCATGCATGATGTTGGGTTCATTGACCCACAAATCATTAATGGAATTATGTTTGAACGTCACCCCAAAGACGTGGAGAAAGACTTGTACAATTTTCTTAGAAAGCATGAACTCAAAAGTTATATTCTATTTCCTTACCATTTTGGTTGAGTGTTTCTCTCATGTTCCCATTCTCTTTTGTTTACTCCATGCATGGTATGTCTAATCGATAAGTTATGCATGACTGTGCATGTAACGTGTCCGCAGGTTCCACTGGATTCTGCTAAAAATTGAACTTCACAGCTCCACAGTTTTTATCATTGACTCTATGAATTCAGATACAAATCTTTGGGTCGACATGAGAAAAATGATGCAAAGGTAATTATTTTCAATCATTTGCACTCTATATCGATCGGTCTCCTTTGTTCATTTCCTAATATGCAGTAGCTAATAACTCCCTTGTTCATTTAATTTTATTTGCAATGTAGAGTTTGGAGACGGTTCTCACATGAACATGTCGGTGGATTCAAACATCAGCTAGAATTTAAAAATGTGGTTCGTGGTGTGGATAAGCAGCCAGCGGGGACCGGTCTATGTGGATACTATGTCTGTGAGAACATACGGAAAGAAATCTCTGAGGGGAAGAAGGACGAGACCACGCGGAGGGGTCTCAATAACTTGCGGAGGGCGCTTACTCCAGAAGCTCGCTTCCGACCAATTCAAGAGGAAATAGCAGGATTTTTCCTTAGGCATGTCATCGATTCCAAAGGAGAACACCATACGTCCACCGACGATGACTATTATACGCATCTCCGAAAACTTTGAAACTTGTTCGAAGTTGTGTATGGTCATCCATCTTAATTGTGTATATGGAAACTTGTTCGAGGTTGTATATGGTCACCCGATATTGAATATATATTATATATTCCTATTGAATTCTCCTTGTTTGAAATTTCATATATATATATATATATATATATATATGTATGTATATAGTAGCGTAAAATATATATATATATGTGTACTGAAACTTCATCAAAATTAAAATAAAACACAAAATAAAATATAAAAGAAATAAAACAAAACAAATTAAAAAGAAACCAGGATTAGGGGGCCTAAAACCCTAAACCTGCGCAGGAGGTTTTCAGTCCCAGTTAGCCACAAGAACCGGGACTAAAGGTCCTCCGCCGCGACGGACTCCTGGCGCCCACGTGGACGGGCCTTTAGTCCCGGTCCGTAAGCGGCGCGACTATAGGGGGGTCTTTAGTCGCGCATAGCTAGTCCCGGTTGCGCGGCCGGGACTACTGGCCCTGGCGAACCGGGACTATAGGCCTATTTTCTACCAGTTCAACATCATGATCAAATCCAGCTTTCACCGTAGTAGGGTCTAAATCTAGAGACTAGCTTTGCTACCATGGAAAAACCATGGTCGGCTTCACTATCCAGGGGGGGCGGTAGTATGCATTCTAATTTTGAAGTGCAAAACGTCCAAAGATCCCCTAATTAGAGCATCTCCACCACTCGACGCCGGTAGAGAGAAGTGTCCAACAGCCCCCCTAAACGGAGGCCTCTTTAGGTGTGCTAGACAGTTGTCTAAACTGATGGGGGCAGCTGCCCAAGCGACGTCCCAAAATCTAAACCTTAAAATTATCGTCCAATCAAATCTAAATGAAGTTATAAATTTCATTCAGGTTTGTTGATATTTCATGAAGAATTTGAACCAATTTAAAACACTAAATTATCCTAAATATAATCTATCTATACTTCTTATAAAGCAAAACCCCACTAACATACATTAATGATTTTTTTATCTCAACATGCAAGTTATCCACTGATATTTATGAATTATTACATGCAAACTACACATCATTTATTTCTTAAATCATCCAATTATTCATATTAATAATTTAAAATATATATACTATGATCAATTGTATCACATCTCTTATAAAACTTTACAATGTATTGTAGTTCCTAAAACGATCCCCGCAGCAACGCGCGGGGTATATCCTTCTAATTCCTACAATGTTAGAACCCGTAAACTATATCTCGTCATAATAGTATTGTTATACGTTCATGATTTGTCAATTGCCTAGTTGTAATTTGTTCACCCAGCATGTTTATTTTCCTCATAATTGCAACCTTCTTTCAAAAAGTTTCATCATTGTTTCTTTGTTGTTTCGTTTTTACTTTTATTACTTTTCAAGGTTCTATACGTTTAATTCTCTAGTTTTTAGCAAGTCCGGAAGATTGACAACCTTCTCGGAAAGTTGGGGACAAGTGAGAGTTTGTGTGGTGTGTGAAGGTTCCACGCTTGTTGATGCGCCAGACAATAAGCAACCTTCTCCAAGACTATGAAGTCCTACTGGTTCCATAACCCTGGTTCCTTAATTGGATGGAAATTTCCGTTTGACTGCATCATACCTTCGTCTTCGGGTCTACCAATGGGTGTGTGATCATGTCAGCATCAAGTACTTTTTCTTGCGCCGTTGGTAAACTTGAGTCAACGGTTGGATCCATCCAAACCAAACTTGCCAATGTTACCTCTAGCTTCTAGTCGAAATTCTCCGAGATGAAGGAGCTTATCCAAGCTTTGACTAGTATGCCTAAGGAAAAAGAGTCACCGTGCGCCGTTACTCTCGTGACTCGAGAAACCGCAGCGATCCCTAGTTACTCTGGCGGAGGATAGGAAAACAGTCGTCAAGCCAAAGAGAAATCCGCGGCAATGGCGAGTGGTGTGAAAGGTAATTTCGAGTGTAAGTCTTCCGAGGCTAATGGCTCAGGGTCTAACTCAAGGGTTCCACCTCCACCCAACTATGACACGATTCATCCCATTGTCTCCATGCCACACATTCTTAATGTTGGACCACCTCCCATGCTTAACACTATAGAATTTGCAAATTGGAGGTTCGATATGTATTCTAATATTTCAGTATCTTGCACCTCTATATGAAGAAGTACCATTCATGGCTTTCACCCTCATAACCCAAGCAACTTGAATCCAACGGAGGACATCGAATCTCAACTCAACAAGACCGCTCTTCACATCATTCAAAAGGCTCTACCTCGAGAGCATGTCACTCATATTCATGGTTGGGCCACCTCCAAGGAGGCTTGGGATAGCCTCAACACCTTGTTACAAGGAAACGAGAGTATCCAATCCTCTATGTATGATGTTTCTCTTGACAAGGCAGAAACCTTCATCATGCATGAAGATGAGACCTTCGAAGACCTCCATAGAAGACTGACCAGTCTTCCAATAAGTTGAGGAACTTCTAAAAAGATTAGATCGGTGATGATTGGGTCAAAAGATAGTTTGTTAAGGCCATTACTACCTTTGAGAAGAATCTTGCCACCAACATAAGAACAAGATCGAACTACAAGTATCTCAACTCCATTGGTGTGCATAGTGAGTGCATTGCTATCAGTCTAGATCACAAGAGTGAAGATGATGCCCTTTCTCGATCAAGTGGAATGAGCAAAGGTCCCAACCTTTCTCTCAAGTCCACCTTCGCATCTCGGGTTGAGGAAGAATAATATAATGATCATAGTAATGACCATGATGTCTACAAGGAACTCCATAAGGTCATTGCTCTATCCGCTCATGGATATTGTAACAGAAGATAAGCAAGGAAGGCATGTGGTCCTAGGCCTCCAAGAAAAAAGGTCTTTAGGCCAAAGGGAGAGCGGCCAAGGACATGATACAATTTTCAAAGATTCTCAATTTGAGCCAATTGAATAGAATGATGGAAAGCTTATTTGTAAGGACAATTTCAATCCTCCTCGAAACAAGAACTTTGCAAGAAGAGCACAAAGGGCCCTTTATGATCAACAAGGCCATGTCTTGTAGACCTACATGTCCGTAGACGAAGATGAAGATGAATTTTTAGGTGTGGCACACGTCTCCATAGCTACATTATTCCCTTCACCGTCCACCCTATTAGGATCTCCGAATAAAAATCCACCAATCCGACCTACATGTCTCATGGCAAAAGCCACATCAGTAACAACATCCTCAAAGCCCATTATCTCTACTGCTCCCTCCTTGATGAATTGTTGAGAATTATAACAATGAGGATAATGAGACTAAAGAATTGGACGTATGGTTGTCTAACCTTGAAGGTGAAAATAGAATCGATGTAGATGCTCTACTAGAGAAAATTGATGCCGCCAACACTCTTGTCGATGAAAAGGAAAACATTATCTTGACTTTGGAAAGTCATGGTTGTTCTCATCCAATTGAAGATAAGGACCTTGCTAAGTCCTTTGAGGAGGAAAGATATCGTAGATTTTCGCTTGAGGAGAAGCTTTGTAGTTTAGAAGAAACCAATGCTCCTTTCCTATCTAAATTTAGGAGAGAAAATGAATCATCTCTTGCTCTTGCTAAAACCTATGAAAATGACAAAATTGAGCTAGGAGTTGCTCACAATAAACTTGTTCAGGAGCATGAAAAACTAAAAAGAGGAGTTCATGTATCTTGAGAATATTCATGGTAAACTCAAGGTGTCTCGTGATAAACTTCTAGCTCAACAATCCAATAAAAAAGTTGCATCTACTTTCTCTACTATTGTTGTTGCTCCTTCAAGCAAGCCATGTGCTCCAACTAACCTTGTAGGAAGTGAGAATGATCTCAATAACCTCATGATCTCTCAAAAGGTTAATAATGGGAAGGAAGGACTTGGGTTCTCTACCAAGTCAAAGAAGAAGTCCACCCCTCCATCCAAAAATATTGTGTTTGTGAAGGAGGGGGAGATGAATAAGGAAAAAGATACAAAAACCATTGTGGGAGGTGAGACTTCTAGTAGAAATGTGGCTTCTAGTAGAATGCCACTCATAATGACTTTGCTGGAAAATATAACCCATCTTATGTTCTTATGAAATCTAGAGATGGTCATGTTTATGCTCAATATGTTGGTAATTCTTATGGTGATGATTACTATTGGTATATTTGGGTTCCCAATACCCTCGTTGCTAACAAAATAGGACCCATTCAAGAATGGGTACCTAAACCAAAAAATTAATTCCTTGTCGGGAAATGCTTCTGGGTCTAGAAGATGGAAAGTGGATAGTGGTTCATCCCAACATATGATTGGAAGCATTGGTTCAGTGAGTGATATTTCTCCTCCATCGCCTCTTCTCAATTGTGTCACTACTGGAGATAATTCGTAGCTTAACATATTGAGATGAGGCAAGGTGATCATCTCTAATGATCTATCCATTGAAAATGTTCTCCTTGGCGGTTCCCTTGGTTTCAATTTAATGTCCTTGTATCAATTTGCACTTTTTGGTTTTGCTACTTATTTTGACTTTGAAAATGTGATTGTCACTTGGAAAAAGACTCTTAAAGTAACCTTTGTTGGGTTTGTCGAGAACAACATGTATGTAGTGGACTTCTCAAAAGAGGACACGTGTGCCGCGACATGCCTAATGGCTAAATTTGATGTGGGGTGGCTTTGGCATCGCCAGTTAGCGCACACCAATATGAGGACTTTACATGATATCCAAAGTGGCGGTCACATTCTAGGACTAACCAATGCTAAGTTTTCTAAATACCGTGTGTGTAGCTCTTGCGCCTTTGGTAAGCAACATGGAGAACCCCACAACGGCAAGACCAACATCACCACCACTACAATTCTTAAGGTTAATCATTTGTATATTTTTGGTCCCCTATCCTATGATAGTCTTGGTAGGAAGAAGTATCGCTTGCTGATTGTTGATGATTATTTAAGATACTGTTGGGTATATTTCTTCAAGAGGAAAAGTGAAACTCAACAAAGGGTCATTAACTTCATCACTTTGGTTGAACGCCAACACAATGGAAACATCTTGGAAATTCAGAGTGACAATGGCGCCAAGTTCAAGAACTCCATAGTTGAGGGGTTCTTAGGGATGAGGGGATATCTCATCAATATTCCACTCCTTACACTCCTCAACAAAATGGTGTTGCGGAAAGGAAGAAACAGACTCTTATGGATGCGTCAAGGACCAAGATTGCGGAATTATATTCTCCTTATAACTTTTGGGCCGCAGCCGTCTCCACCGCATGTTATGGTACCAAACGATTATATATTCGTAAGATCTTAGCAAAACATCCATATGAGGTTCTCACTAGCAACAAGCCAGTCGTATCTTACTTCAATGTCTTCAGTTGCAACTGTTTTATTCGGATGAATGGTAGTCGGTTCTCAAAATTTGAGCCTAGATAATATGAGGGTATCTTTTTTCGATATGCCACAAATAATCATGCCTATAGAGTCTATAACAAGTCCACCAGACAATTTGAAGAAGCTATAGATGTGATATTTGATGAGGATAATGGTTCCCAAGGAGGCCGCATATATAATGGTGTTGTAGGTGATGAAATTCCTCCTGTCGTCCTAAGAAGAATGGGGATTGGTGAACCAATTCCCATTGAGGGAGACCTTTTGGCGGAATGAGAAGTACTATTCTTTGCTCAAGTGGAGCCCTCACCTACACCAGATAACACACAACCTATCCAAGAACAATCATCAAGCCCTAAAGCTAATGAACAAGGCCAATAACAAAATCCCCCTATTTTTTAGAACCCTCAACCTAATGGTGACTCGTTACCAAATGATGTTCAAGGCCAAGTTCAAGATGGACAAGTCTCCTATGATGAAGGTGATGATCAAGACATATCTCAATAAATTTTGGATGAGATGGTTGGTCGTAGAGCAAAGAGAAGAGATCGTAACCTTGAGATAGAGAACACACAAAAGACAATATTCTTGGTCAAGTTCGAGGAAGGGTCATCACACGTAGGCAGTTGGAAAGCTTTAGTACACATCATGCTTGTGTCTTCTTCATTGAGCCAAATAAGGTGCATGAAGCGCTCGAGGATCAAGATTGGCTTCCAGCCATGCATGATGAACTCAAAAACTTCGAGCGCAACAAGGTTTGAAAGCTGGTGCCAAGACCCGCAGATTTCCAAAATGTCACTGGCACCAAATAGGTTTCCAAGAACAAGAAAGACTCTAATGGGCTGGTCATTGCTAACAAGGAAAGATTGGTGGCTCAAGCCTTCTCCCAAGTCGAAGGTGTTGATTTCGGTGAAACTTTTGCCCCCGTTACTCGCCTTTAATCTATTCTCATCTTGCTTTCATATGCATCTCATCATAACTATAAATTGTAACAAATGGATGTTAAAATTTACTTTCTCAATGGTCCCATAAATGAGTTGGTATATGTCAAGCAACCTCCGGGCTTCGAAAATCCCAACCACTCCGATTATGTCTATAAACTTGATAAGACGCTCTATGGACTTAAACAAGCTCCACGTGCGTGGTATGAGCATATTAAAGAGTTTTTAGTAGATCGTGGGTTCAATGTTGGTTTAATAGATCCCACTCTCTTTACTAAGAGAGTTGGAGGAGACTTGTTCATATGCCAACTCTATGTGGATAACATCATTTTGGGTTCTACTAACACTTTGTTCAATGAAGAGTTTTGCAAGCTTATGACCGATAGCTTTGAGTTCTCCATGATGGGATAATTGGAGTATTTCCTTGGATTTGAAATCATGAAACATCTTGAAGGAACCTTCATCAAGGAGGAAATATACCCAAGACTTTCTCAAGAGGTTCAATATGCATGAAGCCAAGCCTATGAAAACTACAATGTCTACAACCCTTGACTTGAAACCCAATCTTGATGGTAAAGAGGTAGATCAAAAGTTATATCGCTCCATGATTGGATCTTTGTTTACCTTTGTGCATCTAGAACGGATATCATGTATAGTATTAGTAAGTGTGCAAGGTTTTAAGCATGCCCTAGGGACAGCCATTGACAAGCGGTAAAACAAATATTTCGATATTTAGTCTATACCCCCAAACTTTGGGCTTTGTCTTCCAAAGGGTGCAAGTTTTCATCTCATTGGGTACTCGGATATGGATTATGCTAGAGAGAGGGCGGATAAGAAGTCTACATATGGGGGTTGCCAATTCTTTGGTCGCTCCTTGGTGTTTTTGTCTTCCAACAAGCAAAATTGCATTGCTATCTCCACCAACAAAATCGAGTGCGGCAAGTTGTTGTGTTCAATTGCTATGGATAAGGGAAACCTTAAAGGATTACTGTGCCATTTATGAAAAAGTGCCTCATCTAAGTGACAACAGAAGTGTTATCAAGATCGCGTACAATCTTGTTCAACATGCCAAGACGAAGCATATTGAGATTCGTCATCATTTCATTAGGGAACATGCCAAGAGTGATATTGATCTATGTGTCCACCAAAGATCAATTTGTAGATTTCTTCATGAAGGCCCTAGATGAACCAAGGTTTCGTGCTTTGAGGAATGAGCTAAATGTCATAGATTTGTCTAACTTCGCTTGATACCTTGCATAACTATCTCTAGTTTACGTGCTATTTGTGTTTAGATGTAGGCATGGACATAGGGGGAGTGTGACTCAATACATGGGTCAACACTTCTTCTATCATGCATTAATTGATCTATCATGCATATCTAGTCATGTTGTGACTTATTGTGCTGCAATGACGAGATTTTTTTTGATCCCAAGATACATCTTCGCGGTTCCAAGAAAAACACTCAAACATGATAGCGGCTACCAACCTCCTCATGTGAGGAGTTCGTTATCCTTCATCTTGATTTTCCTAACATGGCTACCTCGGGTACCCTTCTTCTTCCCTTCTCTCCCTTTTCTCTTTGAGATTTTTAGGGATTCTAGGGATTGAAGTAGGGTACCCCATCCTCTTGAACTAGGCTTAGAAAACCTAGTTAGCATGCTCTAGTATTTGCACTTTTTTTATTTTTCAATGGACTGAGCAAATATCTTTTGGATTTGGCTATATTGTGCTCGCCCCAGTACTACCATGCCTTCCCGGACGGTACTACCAGCTGCCCGGTACTACCGAGTGTGTAGGACCGGTACTACCGGTGCCTGGGATCTCTGAGAAATTCATGTACCACTTCATGCACACTATTCCTCATTTCCACTAAGAACATGTGCAATTAATTTATTTCGTCGGCATATCTTGTTCTATTTTCACATATAGTAGTTCCCTCCAGAAGGTGTATGAGCGCAAGTGATACGTCATAAACGTATCCCTAATTTCTGATGCTCCATGATCATATTATGCGAATTGCTACATGTTTTCTCCCTTATTTATAGCATTTTCATACGTTTTCCGGGACTAACCTATTAACAAAATGCCAAGTGACAGTTCCATGTTTTCTGCTGTTTTTTGTTTCAGAAAAGTTGTTCTAGAAACATTCTTGGAATTGGACCCCTCAAAGCCCGAAGTGTCTATTTTCCCCGGAAGCATCCAGAACACCGAAAAAAGAGTCGAAGAGGGGCAACAGGGGGCCACGCTATGGGCTGGCGCGGGTCCCCCTGGCCGCGCCAGCTATGGGTGTGGGGCCCCTGGCCTCCACCACTTTGCCCTTTCGCCTATTTATTCCCCCGGATGATAAACCCTAGGCACCTGATAAAAAATCCTGAAAAAGTTCCGCAGCCGCCGTCGTCCTCAACCCTAGATCAGGACGATTCTGGAGCTGTTTTCAGGCACCCCGCCGGAGAGGAGATCATCACCGGAGGCTTCTACATCACCCTGCCTGTCTCCGGAGTGATGCGTGAGTAGTTCATCCCTGTAATATACGGGTCCATAGCAGTAGCTAGATGGTTGTCTCCTCCTCATATGCCTCCATGTTTACATCTCATGAGCTGCCTATCATGATCGAGATCGATCTTATGTTATTCTATATGTTGTGTTTGCTGGGATCCGATGAATATTGACCTTATGCCAAGTTGATTATAGTCTTTTTGCATATGTTATTTGTGATCTTGCATGCTTTCCGTTGCTAGTAGTTGCTTTAGCGAAGTAGTTGCTAGTGACTCCAAGAAGGAGTATTTATGCTTCATAGTGGGTTCATGCCTCCTCGTTGCCTTGCTCGAGTGACAGAAACGTGAAGGGGGATGATGTGTTGTTGCCATTAGGGATAAAACAGCGGTGAGAGTACCCGCGTGTATAATCATTGCTTACATTACACACATTGCTTAATATGATTATCTGTTGCTTGCAACTTAATACCTAAGGGGGTTCGGATGATAACCTGAGGGTGGATTATTAGTCATAGATGCAGATGGATTTCAGTCTATGTATTTTGTTGTAATGCCCGCACTAAATATCATAGTAGTCATCATGTTATAATATGCACTACGGTGCAACCTTTATTTGTCAATTGCCCAGCTGTAATTTGTTCACCCAACATGTTAATTTTATGGAGAGACACCACTAGTGAACCTATGAACCCCGGTCCATTTTCCACACTGTTAAACAAACCACAACAATTTCCTGTTCTCTTTACTTACTGCAAGCATACACTATTTTCCACACTATACGTCTAATCTTTGTTTTCAGCAAGACCGGTGAGATTGGCAACCTCACTATACCATTGGGGCTAAGTATTTTGGTTGTGTTGTGCGCAGGTTCCACGTTGTTTGGCTTAGGTAGTACCGGGGGTCCCGGTGGTACCTGGTCCGGTACCGGATCTGCTACCGCTTAGGTTTATTGGCTTTTGTATCTTCGCAGTTCTTGAGCGGTACCAACTCAGTAGTGCTGCTATGGAGGTAGTACCGAGCCGGCTGGGCCGTATTACCGGGCGTGCGGAAGTTGAAGTCAACCGTCCAGTGAGAATTTTTTGAAGGGGCGGGCAGTAGTACCGGCTCCCAGCCCGGATTTCCGACCCTGCGGATGTGAGTCTCCATTAGCCAGTTTTCAAGGAGAGTATTTATAGGGGTCTTTTTCCGCGTTAAATGTTAATCTTCACCAACATCTCTCTCCTCCATTAATCCAAGCTTCAAACTGCTAAATCTTCCACTCCAACCACACAATCGTGTCGAAACTTTGTGGAGTGCTCGAGGAGGTCTAGATCTGTGATTTCACCAAATGAATTACAAATCCACCCATTGAATCCTAGCGGATCTTGAGACCTCTTGGGTTCCTTGTAACCCTAGAGCAAACCCTAGTGTTTTAGCTTCCAATTTGATTCAAGAAGTTTCGGATTGTTGAGAGCCTCCAAATAAGTTGTCGAGTTGCCTCGACTTTATGTAAAGGTTTGATCTACGCCTTCAAGTGTATCTCATAGTGGAAACGAGCATTCCCCTCACTGGAAAATCTCACGGAGAATAAGGTGTGCACACCTGTGCTATTGGAGTGCCTAGGTGTGGCTCTTCACCTCTCCAACATAGACGTACTTCCCTGGGTAAGGAAATACGGGAAACATATCCTTGTCTCCTTGTTTACACTTGTTATTTGCTTTGTGCTTTACATATTATTTTTGTTGCATACTGTGTATCGTATCACATAGGTTGCTCATCTAGTTGCACAGCTAGTGAACCTTGTGATTCATCTTGTTTGGCCATATATAAAAGAAACAAACGAAAAATTGGTAGTCACCTATTCACCACCCCCCCCCTCTAGTGACCATACGTGTACCTTCAGCGCCGGTGTTGGTCCTTAGCCCAAGCGGCGTCTGACATGCCCTCCGGCCTCTCCTTCAAGGGGTGAGGTTGCAGCACGTTGCGCTTCACGCCAGGCGTGCCGGTCTTCACATTCGCCTTTGGCGGCCTTGGTGTCCCTTTCGCCGGCATGGCGGCGACCGTGGGGGGGGAGGCGGAAAGGGAAATGGCGGGTGTCGAGGAGTGTTTTCCTGTATGCGCCATGACGCTGAGAAGGCAGGTCCACAACACACGCTGAGTCGTCCATAGCCCCCACGGAAACCCCTGGGAAGCGGGTTAGGCCAAGTTTTTTCAGATGGGAACTAGGGGCCGTTTGAATGAGAAGGCACATTGGAAGGAGCGAGTGGGCGACTTTGGGGCCGGTCCGGACGGGAAAGGGCTTTGTGGGGGAGGGGGCTTTAGGGGGTGCGAGTGGATATGCTCTAATGAGGAAATCAAAGTTAGTGGACCAAGTGTCCGGAGGGGAGCCCGTGCGCGATGGCCCAACACAAAGTATCTGTGAAGCCCTCGACTACTTAACCCTATCCTCCGGATCAAGAAGGGCATCGAAGAACTAGAACCTGGATAGGCGACGGCGGCTCTCGTCCCTTTCCCTTTCTCTTCCTCCTCTGATTCCAATTCTTGTACCCAGACTTGTATCACCACTGAAGAACTATTGTATCTGGGATTTTACCACCCTCCATAGTAGTGAGAGTACCGGGAACGTAACAATTGTATCAAAGCCTTAGCCACCACCACTGATCCTAGGAGAGAAAAAATTCTCTGCTTCGATCCGACCTCCAGTCTGGGAGGTCGCTACCCTTCAATCATACAGACTCGTCAAGCCAAGCTCACAGAGATGGAAGAACATGGGAGAGTGTTGGCGGATCTGACTGCGGTGATCTCGGCCATGAACTCGAAACTCGACGAGATCCACCCTACGGTGCTCGAGTTAATGTCGTGGAAGCCCGAGATCGAGAGCTCCATCAGCAACCTGCGTACGGAGATAGGAGATCTATGGTCACGTGTGCTGGAGAGCACGCGAATCACCGCTACTTCGCCCAAAGGAATTCTGCAAACGCCTCCTCTTCCTCGCATGGCGGACGCGCCATCACCATCAACGCTCGCGGCAAGAAAGCCAGAAGAGCAGCTCCAGGGTGCACCTCGGCACCAGGATCATGACGATGGTCACGGGTCAGTGGACCACCGCGACACATCGAACCATCGGGGTAACCACTCTGATGATCCACGATCATCAGACAGGACCCCCCCAAAGGGTACGTCTCAATTCTTTTGCCATGGTTGCGATTCGTCAGATTATGGGTCTCGGGGAGTTTATTCTGCAAGGTTTCCTCCTCCTCCGCGGGTGGATTTTTCCGATTTTCGATGGGTAAAACCCTCGTGATTGGCGGTTAAAATGCGAGGCGTCTTTTGGCGTGTGTTCTATGAATTCAGACACCTGGGTAAATTGTGCGGCCATGTATTTTATGGAGGACGCACTGTCTTCGTTGCAAGCCACTGAGGCACATTTGAAATTTCCTATTTGGAAGGATGTGGTTGATAACATTTGCCTTCAATTTGGTCGCTCTGAATTTCAAAACCATCTGCGCCAGTTCAATCGGTTGCAGCAGCAGGAACAGTGTTGGAATACACCAGTAAATTCAACACCCTCGTGCACAATTTGACGGCACACCATAACTCTTGGGAGCCTGCGTTTTTTGTCACGCATTTTATCGATGGTTTTGCATCGCCCTATCGATCTAGCTACTGCCGTGGATTTGGCTCTTTTGCAGGAAGAAGTATTGGCATCATTTCGAAGGGACTCTCGACGTCTGGAATTTTCTCCAGTGCCGGTATCGAGGTCAATTCCTCGGACGGCTATGCCTCTGTTATCTCCTTCAGTAGCCCATTCAGCGGTATCATCGGTGACAAGGACGGATGAAAGAGCACGCCAGAGCCCACACCTCAAATGGATAATGTCTCTGCTCTGCGGAATTATCGGAGGGCTCGCGGATTATGTTTCACTTGTGGAGACCGCTGGGGACCAGATCATCGTTGTGGCCCAATGGTTCGGCTACACGTCGTCGAGGAGCTTATTTCTATGATGCAGGAGGATCAAACCCGGTTCTCGGATCATGGCACGCAAGTGGGAGGCGACGGAGAGTCTGACTGTATGCACATCTCACAAGCACCAGCGGAGGGAGGGCAAACAGCTACCACCACGAGACAGCAAGGGTGGATTCAAAGCAAGGAGGTCCTGATTCTGGTGGATTCCGGCAGTTCGCATACATTTGTCAGCACACAGGTGGCTGAGAAGTTGCAGGTGCATCGCCGTGCGATGGCACCGCTTCGTGTACGCGTAGCTGATGGAGGGGTCATGATCTGTGGCGTGGAAAGTGTGAATGGTGGACGCAAGGGCAGAAATTCCATAGCAATCTTAAGGTGCTACCCCTCAGCTCATATAACATCATTCTGGGATACGATTGGCTAACTGAGCACAGCCCGATGCAAGTTAATTGGCGAGAGCAAATGATGAGCTTCCAGCAGGATGGGAAGCCGGTTCACCTGACGGGAGTTCAACCTGATTTAACCAAATGCCCTGTTGTGACAGGGGAGCAACTTTAGTGTCTTATCCAACAGGACAGAGTGACTCGAGTAGTGCAGTTGTGCTTGTTACATCCAAGCCAGAGGGAGGAAAAGTCGAGTTCAGCAACTGAGCTACCGGCCGAGGGTGCGCAGCTGCTGGAAGAATTTGAGGTGTTGTTCCTCGAGCCTAATGAACTACCACCCCAGCAACAATTCGATCACGCTATTCCTCTGTTACCAGAGCCAAACCGGTGAATTTGCGTCCATATCATTACAACCCAGCACGGAAAGATGACATAGAGAAACAAATTGCACAGATGCTCGAGCAAGGCATTATCAAATTCAGTACGAGCCCCTATTCGTCACCGGTCATCTTAGTTCTCAAGAAAGACCTCACATAGAGGTTCTGTGTCGACTTCTGTCAGCTTAATGCCATCACTGTCAAGAATCGTTATCCTTTACCTATTATCGATGAGTTGCTAGATGAGTTGTCAGGAGCTAGTCTCTTCTCGAGTTTGGACTTAAGAGCGGGCTATCACCAAATTCGAATGCGCCCCGAAGATGAGCACAAAACAGCATTTAAAACACACAGTGGGCATTACGAGTTCAAGGTAATGGCGTATGGTTTAACGGGTGCACCAGCCACTTTTCAGAATCTTATGAACACGATCCTTCAGCCTTTGCTATGCCGTGGAGTGTTGGCATTCATAGACGACATCCTAATTTACAGCCCTGATCTGCCACAACACCTCGCCCTGCTTCGACAAGTGTTTGAAATCTTGCAACTTCATCAGCTGCGAATTAAGAAAATCAAATGCAAATTCTTTCAGCCACTTCTTGTGTACCTGGGGCATGAAATCAGTGGAGCAGGGGTTACCACCGATAGCAAGAACATTCAGGCAGTGCAGAAGTGTCAGTCCCCTCAACACCGAAAGAAGTCCGTGGATTTCTCGGGTTAGCAGGGTACTACCGTAAATTCGTCAGGAATTTTGGGATCATCAATAGGCCACTGACAGACTTTCTCAAGAAAAATTCAGTGTTCGCGTGGACGGATCTAGAACAGTCGTTGTTTGAGGTTCTGCAGCAAGCACTAATTTCTGCCCCTGTGTTGGCGCTCCCAGACTTCAATCTCACGTTTGAGATCGAAACTGATGCGTCTGATCGTGGAATTGGCGCTGTTGTTATGTAAAAAATACATCCCCTTGCCTTTCTAAGCAGAGCACTGGGCCCGAGAATCAATATGTTGTCTACCTATGAGAAAGAAGCATTGGCGATCATCATGGCAATTGATCAGTGGCGAGCCTACCAGCAGCCTGCGGAGTTTATCATACACACTGATCAAAGGAGCCTGGTCCATTTAGAAGATCAACGTCTGACAACCCCATGGCAACAGAAGATGATGGTTAAGTTGCTGGGCTTGCGCTATCGCATTGTCTATAAACGTGGGCCAGAGAACAGGGCCGCAAATGCCCTATCGCGCTGCCCTCAACCAGCCCAAGGGGAATTGGCAGCAGTGTCGGTGGGCCTACCAAATTGGCTCGATGAGGTACAACAAGGTTATACGGGAGACCCCCAAGCCCAGAAGTTACTGGCCCAATTAGCTGCACATCCAGAACAAGAGAGTGGCAATTTTGCTTTGAAAGAGGGCATTATTCGTATGCATGGGAGAGTGTGGGTGGGGCGCAATGAAGCGCTGCAACAAAAAATTGGGGTAGCACTGCATGCTAGCGTAGTTGGTGGGCATTCTGGCTATGTACTTACTTATAAACGACTGTGGAGTCTGTTTGCTTGGTCGGGAATGAAACAACAAGTGCGGCAATTCGTGGAATCATGTACTGTATGCAAGCAAGCCAAACCGGAGAGGGTACGTTACCTGTAACATCCCAAGTATGAAAAATAGCCATTAGAATGTTTGCTCTCTGTTATTTTATGTTTTGCATCATGACATCATGTTCATTGCATTTGTTTTGTTTGTTTTCCATTTGTTTTCCTCTGTTTTCCTTTGTTTTTCTTTGTTTTCTATTTGACTTTCAAACCAAATTTCAAACCTTTTGTTTCATACTTGTGATGTTACAATTTCCAAAAGATTATTCAAAATAAAACAATTGTTTGTTTCCATTAAAATTGTGATTTCAAAACTATTGATTTGTTTCTAATCAATAATTCATCTAATACCAAAAACATTTGAAATTCCAAACCAACATCCAAATAATTGTTCATACTTGTTATGTTACATTTTCCAAATGAAAGGTTCAATTAAAGCAGCTAGTTGTTTCTATTTAAATAGAACTATTAACTTGTTATTTTATTTAATAACTCATTTAACTCAAATTTCATTCCAAATTCAAATCACATTTTCCAAACATTAACCTTTTGGAATTAATGAGAATTACAAAGCAATTCTAACCTTTTTGTTTCCAATTAATCCATAAAGTTCAACTATTAAAAATGGTGGCTTTTAATCAATCACTTAATTCCAATTAGCATTAAAAATTCAAATCAAATCACAAACATCACCCAATTTGAAATTATGAAAATTACCACAACAATTCTAAGCAATTGTTTCCATTTAAACTAAAGGTTCAAACCATTTTAAATTTTGTTTTCAATAAGAACTTAATCCCAAAATGATTCAAATTTAAATTAATTTACAAACAACATTTTATTTTGAATCTTTTGAAAACAAAAACTTGACAAGTTGTTAATATTACATAATTAATCAATACCAAATTTTTTCTGAAATTTTCCAACATCAAAAACCTTTCTATTTCTCTTCCTATTCCTATTTCAGCAAAAAAAAGGAATAATAACAAAACAAAAAAAAAATAGAAAGAGAGGGGAGAGAGGAAGTGGACAGGCCCAGCCCACCCAAGGCAGCCCACTGCCACTTACCCCTTCGCCAGCGTCGTCTTCCTCGTACGGCGGGGCATCTGCCCTGTCCACGTCTGCAGAGGCAGAGCAGGGACGGCTGAGCGCCCTCCCCCTCCCTTTATATCGAGCTCGAGCCGTGCCCTAGCTCCCCCTCTACCCTTCTCCTCCTTCTCCCTCTTCCCCCGCCTCCATTCTTCCCCTCTCCCACCTCCACCTTCTCCCCGTCGCTCTGTTCTCTGAAACCCTCTGAACCTCCCCCCCCACCGAAACCCTCCTCCTCCTCCGTTGATCGCCGGCGATCCGGCCACTTTCCGGCCAGGGCAACGGCGGGAATGGAGACGCCGTGGATCCCTCTTCCTCCTCGTCCACTCGGTGGGCACCGAGAGAGCCCGATTCGCCGCCGCCATCCTCACCATGTCGCCGCCGGCCACCTCCTATTCGAGCCCATCGACTGCTCCTCCTCCCCTCGTGGTGAGCGTCCCCTCGACCCCGTACTCCCTCTCGCTGTACCTCCGCACGCACCCGAGCACCCATGCGCACGTACACGTCCGCGCGGACCGCGAGCACGGCGAGCCACACCGCCGATCGCCGCCGGCCCGTTCGGTTGCAGTCAAGGTTCAGTTAACTGAACCTAAAGTTCAGTTAACACCCACTGCACCACCTTATCCCCACCGCGTACCCCTTCTGTCACAAAGCAAACCGCACACCCCACTGGTTAGCACCCGAAACTCACAGCAGGAGGTGGTGGGTTCGATCCCGCCCTGCGCAATAAAAACCAAACTTTTTATTTCATTTTGTTTAGATACAGAAACATGACAGTTTCACACACAGGTCCCTGCTAATCTTTTCTAGACCCCTGTAATTATTTTTCTAGCCCCTAGCTGTTAATAAAAATGGCAGATTCACACCAAAAACCTAAAAATGCATAACTAAATCATTTTAACTCCAAATCCAACATTTTTAATATGTATCTTGTACCAAATTGAATTCTCTATCCAAATACAAAATTTGTTTACTGTTTTGAATATTTTAAATTGGTGCAATATTTGAAAACTTGTTTAATTCACTTAATTTTGCAAAATTCATAACTTGGGCATAAAAATTCCAAATTCAACAAACCAACTATGTTTTCCAATCAACCTTTCATGTACTTTCCAAATATCAACTTTGTTTGCTGTTTTGAATAATTTAAATTGCTGAAAACAACTGTTTCTTGATTATTGCATTTAAAATTGCCAAATTAATAACTTGCTCATTTTAAATCCAATTTCAACAAATAAAATATGTTTTCCATGCAAAATTAAACCACCTTTTCAAATATAAAATTTGTTTCATGTTTTGAATAACTAAAATTAGTTAAATGATTTAAACCTTGTTTAACTCATTTAATATTGTTAAATTCATAACTTGATCAAATTAAATTCTTTTGGGACATATAAAATATGTTTACAAACCATAAAAGTATAAGCTTTTCAATTATGACTCTCACTTAATGTTTTGCACAAATAAAAATTCAAATAAGTTCATGTTTGAATTAAATTCATTTAATTCTTGCTTAAACTTGTTTAATTCATAAATAATTTATTTGAAATCCATTTTCAACAAGTGAAACATGTATTCCACCTAAAATTGTGTGTTCTTATCAAATATGAACTTTGTTATCTATTTTGAACAATTAAACTTGGTGAAAACAACAAATGCTTGTGTGACAACTTTAAGGAACCAAAATTCCATAACTTAATAAATGAATTTCCAAACTTGTTAAACCTTATTTCCAATTGGTTCTATTATTGTTATTTTGTTGTTTTCTTCATCCATGCATCATGCTAATCCACTTTCACCTATTGATTAGTTGTAGAACAATTAATTCAACCATAATTCATGGGCTTTCCATATGCAATCCAATTGCATGTGGGTCCATTTAATCATGTTATATTACCATGTCAACTAGTTTATTTTTATGCATCAATTAAATGGTCATGCATCATCCCATGTTTGTGCACTATGCCATGATATTGATTGTTATCTCGCTGTGTTGTTTGTTTGCTTCTTCTCGGATAAACGACGACGTTGAGACCGACGATACTTACAACACCCCTTCTAAGGACTTAGCTCAGTACCAGGTTACTGGGTTTGCAGGCAAGTTATCACTCACATAAACCACTGTGTTCCTTTCAACATTGGTTACCGATACTTTCCGTTGTCTATTTTGCTAGCCATATGTATCGTTGCTTCCGTTACGAACCTACCACATGATACCCTGAACCCTGATATTGCCTCACCTCCACTCCTATAACCCCATTGGTTGTTGCCCGTGTCTTACTAGCATGCTTAGGGTTGTTTTGCTCGAGTCTGTTACCCGTTACTTTCTGTTACTATATTCTATTATGTTCTGGGGCTCGATGTTAAACAACAACCTGTTAATTTTGAGGTAATAATAATTTGCTGATAAGGCACCGGCAGGAGGCCCGGCGTGGTTTTGAGGCCTGCTAGTGTCGACCCTAATAGGAAAAGGGTCTTGTCTACTGATCCATGATGAGCGCACTAACCGCATGTCGGAAGCGTGTATGGGCGCCCCCTCAATTTGATTCGATTCGCATCTCGTCCAAATCGCCACACTTAGTTCGGGCTTTCCATTTGATGCATGCATATTGCAGGTGCGAACCCTTGGCGCCAGGGTGGAAATTTTGTAGTCGGCATTTAGGGCGGCGTGGTCTTAGAGTGCTATGAGGGTCCCCTTTTCTTCGTGGGGCTCGATTAGCCGCGCACGCACAGCATGTGGTTCTTTGGGCTTGATGCGAAGAAGAGTTGAGTTGTGTTGAGTGCCTCGCTTGGTGGAAGTGCATTTCCGTCCTGGCGGGGTATTCTTACGTGTACGGCCAAATTGGTGCACCCCTGCAGGGATAAATCTTCTCGAGAAGCCGTGTTTTCCGCGGTTATGGATTACTTGGTCAAAGTACTGGCTAACAAGTACAAAGAACAAGTTACACCTAACTAATGATAACTTGACTATAGGTTTATTGACACAACAATCTGAACCATCATTAATCCAACCGTGTGAGTTTATCCTCGGATTGCTTCTTTGGATAAGGGGCGAGATCCAGGATGGGTTTGATTGGTGGTTAGTTATAGTTGGTTCCGATACGCTATCTTATCTCCTTTATGTTAGCCGGAAGTTGTAGTATGTTCTGTAGTTGGTTAGAGCAGCCAGTTGCAGCATCTTTATATCCCCTTTCTTCCGTTGAACCGAAGGCATCTGTGCCTGGTGTTGACGGGCTACACTTTGGTGAACTGTGAGTCTTGCTTGCCAGTACTTTTATGTACTGACCCCTTTGGGTCTGTGGTTTCCGCAGACTACGTTTCCGAGGATCACCATGGTGGCTACTACATGGAGTATGACGAGACTGCTGACGAGTAGATAGCGGACCCGGGCAGGATCCGAGACTTCGTGGATGGGCTCCGCCTGTTCGTTTCCGGCCTCTTAGGCCTATTTGGATCTTGTCTGTACTCAGACACTTTGGATGCTTCCGCTGTGATGTAATGATGATATGTTGGGACATGTGTCCTCTGGATGATTGTATTTGCTATCTCTGCTCTAATGAGAGCTATTTGCAACTTATTTCAATCTTTTGTGTCGTAGAGATCTGTGGTGATATCACTTGTTCAAACGCCGTTGACGTACCATGTGTGTATGGTTTGAAGTACGTCAATGGAAGTATCCTGATTTCTATAGGATAGTTTACATCGACGGTGGATAGTAGAGATTGGTTGTCACACATAAGTGTTGGCCTACTCGTAAGAGGACGCGGGTGCAGATAAGCCCCGTAATCCAATCATCTACTATTCAGTTCGGCCCGGTGAGTATCCCCTAGAAGTCCGGGTGCGACAAATGGTATCAGAGCCTGTCTGCCTGTAGGATCCCTTTTTACTGGTCGCAGTTGAGTCTAGAAACTATTTTATAGCTATATAGGAAAAATGAAACGTGAGAGTAGGAATTCTGTTCTTTTTCTTCTTTCCCCACCCACCCTCCCTTTTCTGGTAAGGAAGTGCAACGTTGTTTTCTCTTCTCATCTAAACTTTCAAGTTAGGATTTCACGAATCCTGGTTTCTCTAGGATAGTTATAGCTACTAGACCATAGGAATGGAGGTGGTTGTGACATGATTTATCATGTTGCCTACTCACGATTGAGAATGGAGGCGTGTAAGCCCCGGAAGCAGATCCTCTATTCCTTAAGAAGGAGATATTGATCCTTTAGAAGCCCGGATGGGTTTTTCCGTAGTACCTCAGGAGTGTTTTGATCTCGTGTTTTCCCGATGTTGATATCCTGTTCTTCTCAACATCCTTTTCGTCCGCTGAAACCTTGTTGTTGCTTTCCACTTCAGTTCTGCTACCGGCGTCTAATCAATAACTTTGTTCCACCCTTCTGGCCAGATAGTCTATTCTCTAAATGAATCAAGTTCTATTCAACTATACACCTCGATGCAAAACCTCTACCTTTACTCGAAAAATGTTCCGGTGGTTTCCAAATTCCCTGACGTCTTTCCAGAAGATTGCCAGGAATGCCTATCGTCTTGAAATTCCATAAAAAACTATCCAAGGTGCACGATGTGTTTCACGTGTCACAGCAAAAGAGGATCTTCGCAAGAAGTATCCGGACCTTTTCTTTTCTCAGTAGGAATCCCGGGGCGCGATTCCTTCAGGGGGGGGGGGCGTTTTGTAACATCCCAAGTATGAAAAATAGCCATTATAATGTTTGCTCTCTGTTATTTTATGTTTTGCAGCATGACATCATGTTCATTGCATTTGTTTTGTTTGTTTTCCATTTGTTTTCCTCTGTTTTCCTTTGTTTTCCTTTGTTTTCTATTTGAATTTCAAACCTTTTGTTTCATACTTGTGATGTTACAATTTCCAAAAGATTATTCAAAATAAAACAATTGTTTGTTTCCATTAAAATTGTGATTTCAAAACTGTTGATTTGTTTCTAATCAATAATTCATCTAATATCAAAAACATTTGAAATTCCAAACCAACATCCAAATAATTGTTCATATTTGTTATGTTACATTTTCCAAATGAAAGGTTCAATTAAAGCAGCTAGTTGTTTCTATTTAAATAGAACTATTAACTTGTTATTTTATTTAATAACTCATTTAACTCAAATTTCATTCCAAATTCAAATCACATTTTCCAAACAGCAACCTTTTGGAATTAATGAGAATTACAAAGCAATTCTAACCTTTTTGTTTCCAATTAATCCATAAAGTTCAACTATTAAAAATGGTGGCCTTTAATCAATCACTTAATTCCAATTAGCATTAAAAATTCAAATCAAATCACAAACGGCACCCAAGTTGAAATTATGAAAATTACCACAACAATTCTAAGCAATTGTTTCCATTTAAACTAAAGGTTCAAACCATTTTAAATTTTGTTTTCAATAAGCACTTAATCCCAAAATGATTCAAATTTAAATTAATTTACAAACAACATTTTATTTTGAATCTTTTGAAAACAAAAACTTGACAAGTTGTTAATATTACATAATTAATCAATACCAAATTTTTTCTGAAATTTTCCAACATCAAAAACCTTTCTATTTCTCTTCCTATTCCTATTTAAGCAAAAAAAAGGAATAATAACAGAACAAACAAAAAAAATAGAAAGAGAGGGGAGAGAGGCAGTGGACAGGCCCAGCCCACCCAAGGCAGCCCACTGCCACTTACCCCTTCGCCAGCGTCGTCTTCCTCGTACGGCAGGGCATCTGCCCTGTCCACGTCTGCAAAGGCAGAGCAGGGACAGCTGAGCGCCCTCCCCCTCCCTTTATATCGAGCTCGAGCCGTGCCCTAGCTCCCCCTCTACCCTTCTCCTCCTTCTCCCTCTTCCCCCGCCTCCATTCTTCCCCTCTCCCACCTCCACCTTCTCCCTGTCGCTCTGTTCTCTGAAACCATCTGAACCTCCCCCCACCAAAACCCTCCTCCTCCTCCGTTGATCGCCGGCGATCCGGCCACTTTCCGGCCAGGGCAACGGCGGGAATGGAGACGCCGTGGATCCCTCTTCCTCCTCGTCCACTCGGTGGGCACCGGGAGAGCCCGATTCGCCGCCGCCATCCTCACCATGTCGCCGCCGGCCACCTCCTATTCGATCCCATCGACTGCTCCTCCTCCCCTCGCGGTGAGCGTCCCCTCGACCCCGTACTCCCTCTCGCTGTACCTCCGCACGCACCCGAGCACCCATGCGCACGTACACGTCCGCGCGGACCGCGAGCACGACGAGCCACACCGCCGATCGCCGCCGGCCCGTTCGGTTGCAGTCAAGGTTCAGTTAACTGAACCTAAAGTTCAGTTAACGCCCGCTGCACCACCTTATCCCCACCGCGTACCCCTTCTGTCACAAAGCAAACCGCACACCCCACTGGTTAGCACCCGAAACTCACAGCAGGAGGTGGTGGGTTCGATCCCCCCCTGCGCAATAAAAACTAAACTTTTTATTTCATTTTGTTTAGATACAGAAACATGACAGTTTCACACACAGGTCCCTGCTAATCTTTTCTAGACCCCTGTAATTATTTTTCTAGCCCCTAGCTGTTAATAAAAATGGCAGATTCACACCAAAAACCTAAAATGCATAACTAAATCATTTTAACTCCAAATCCAACATTTTTAATATGTATCTTGTACCAAATTGAATTCTCTATCCAAATACAAAATTTGTTTACTGTTTTGAATATTTTAAATTGGTGCAATATTTGAAAACTTATTTAATTCACTTAATTTTGCAAAATTCATAACTTGGGCATAAAAATTCCAAATTCAACAAACTAACTATGTTTTCAAATCAACCTTTCATGTACTTTCCAAATATCAACTTTGTTTGCTGTTTTGAATAATTTAAATTGCTGAAAACAACTGTTTCTTGATTATTGCATTTAAAATTGCCAAATTAATAACTTGCTCATTTTAAATCCAATTTCAACAAATAAAATATGTTTTCCATGCAAAATTAAACCACCTTTTCAAATATAAAATTTGTTTCATGTTTTGAATAATTAAAATTGGTTAAATGATTTAAACCTTGTTTAACTCATTTGATATTGTTAAATTCATAACTTGATCAAATTAAATTCTGTTGGGACATATAAAATATGTTTACAAACCATAAAAGTATAAGCTTTTCAATTATGACTCTCACTTAATGTTTTGCACAAATAAAAATTCAAATAAGTTCATGTTTGAATTAAATTCATTTAATTCTTGCTTAAACTTGTTTAATTCATAAATAATTTATTTGAAATCCATTTTCAACAAGTGAAACATGTATTCCACCTGAAATTGTGTGTTCTTATCAAATATGAACTTTGTTATCTATTTTGAACAATTAAACTTGGTGAAAAAAACAAATGCTTGTGTGACAACTTTAAGGAACCAAAATTCCATAACTTAATAAATGAATTTCCAAACTTGTTAAACCTTATTTCCAATTGGTTCTATTGTTGTTATTTTGTTGTTTTCTTCATCCATGCATCATGCTAATCCACTTTCACCTATTGATTAGTTGTAGAACAATTAATTCAACCATAATTCATGGGCTTTCCATATGCAATCCAATTGTATGTGGGTCCATTTAATCATGTTATACTACCATGTCAACTAGTTTATTTTTATGCATCAATTAAATGGTCATGCATCATCCCATGTTTGTGCACTATGCCATGATATTGATTGTTATCTCTCTGTGTCGTTTGTTTGCTTCTTCTCGGATAAACGACGACGTTGAGACCGACGATACTTACGACACCCTTCTAAGGACTTAGCTCAGTACCAGGCTACTGGGTTTGCAGGCAAGTTATCACTCACATGAACCACTGTGTTCCTTTCAACATTGGTTACCGATACTTTCCGTTGTCTATTTTGCTAGCCATATGTATCGTTGCTTCCGTTACGAACCTACCACATGATACCCTGAACCCTGATATTGCCTCACCTCCACTCCTATAACCCCATTGGTTGTTGCCCGTGTCTTACTAGCATGCTTAGGGTTGTTTTGCTCGAGTCTGTTACCCGTTACTTTCTGTTACTATATTCTATTATGTTTTGGGGCTCGATGTTAAACAACAACCTGTTAATTTTGAGGTAATAATAATTTTCTGATAAGGCACCGGCAGGAGGCCCGGCGTGGTTTTGAGGCCTGCTAGTGTCGACCCTAATAGGAAAAGGGTCTTGTCTACTGATCCATGATGAGCGCACTAACCGCATGTGGGAAGCGTGTATGGGAGCCCCCCTCAATTTGATTCGATTCGCATCTCGTCCAAATCGCCACACTTAGTTCGGGCTTTCCATTTGATGCATGCATATTGCAGGTGCGAACCCTTGGCGCCAGGGTGGAACTTTTGTAGTCGGCATTTAGGGCGGCGTGGTCTTAGAGTGCTATGAGGGTCCCCTTTTCTTCGTGGGGCTCGATTAGCCGCGCACGCACAGCATGTGGTTCTTTGGGCTTGATGCGAAGAAGAGTTGAGTTGTGTTGAGTGCCTCGCTTGGTGGAAGTGCATTTCCGTCCTGGCGGCGTATTCTTACGTGTACGGCCAAATTGGTGCAACCCTGCAGGGATAAATCTTCTCGAGAAGCCGTGTTTTCCGCGGTTATGGATTACTTGGTGAAAGTACTGGCTAACAAGTACTCAGAACAACTTACACCTAACTAATGATAACTTGACTAGTAATAGGTTTATTGACACAACAATCTGAACCATCATTAATCCACCGTGTGAGTTTATCCTCGGATTGCTTCTTTGGATAAGGGGCGAGATCCAGGATGGGTTTGATTGGTGGTTAGTTATAGTTGGTTCCGATACGCTATCTTATCTCCTTTCTGTTAGCCGGAAGTTGTAGTATGTTCTGTAGTTGGTTAGAGCAGCCAGTTGCAGCATCTTTATATCCCCTTTCTTCCGTTGAACCCAAGGCATCTGTACCTGGTGTTGACGGGCTACACTTTGGTGAACTGTGAGTCTTGCTTGCCAGTACTTTTATGTACTGACCCCTTTGGGGTTGTGGTTTCCACAGACTACGTTTCCGAGGATCACCATGGTGGCTACTACGTGGAGTATGACGAGACTGCTGACAAGTAGATAGCGGACCCGGGCAGGATCCGAGACTTCGTGGATGGGCTCCGTCTGTTCGTTTCCGGCCTCTTAGGCCTATTTGGATCTTGTCTGTACTCAGACACTTTGGATGCTTCCGCTGTGATGTAATGATGATATGTTGGGACATGTGTCCTCTGGATGATTGTATTTGCTATCTCTGCTCGAATGAGAGCTATTTGCAACTTATTTCAATCTTTTGTGTCGTAGAGATCCGTGGTGATATCACTTGTTCAAATGCCGTTGACGTACCATGTGTGTATGGTTTGAAGTACGTCAATGGAAGTATCTTGATTTCTATGGGATAGTTTACATCGACGGTGGATAGTAGAGATTGGTTGTCACACATAAGTGTTGGCCTACTCGTAAGAGGACGCGGGTGCAGATAAGCCCCGTAATCCAATCATCTACTATTCAGTTCGACCCGGTGAGTATCCCCTAGAAGTCCGGGTGCGACATTACCCTGGGCTCCTGGAACCTTTACCAACACCCCCTCACACCTGGCACACAATCACTATGGACTTCGTGGAAGGACTGCCACGCTCTTCGGGTTTCAATTGCATCCTTGTGGTGGTTGGTAAACTCTCTCGGTATGCCGATTTCATTCCTTTGGCTCATCCCTTTACGACATTGCAAGTGGCTCAAGCCTATATCCTGAATGTTTACAAGCTGCATGGATTTCCTGTCGCTATCGTCTCGGATCGAGACAAAGTGTTTACCAGTGGGATGTGGAAAGAGTTGTTCCGTCTATCGCAAACAGAGCTGCGGATGAGTTATGCCTATCGCCCTCAAACTGATGGCACCACGGAACGCGTCAACCAATGTCTGGAGACCTTCTTGCGCTGTTTCTCTCATGTCTGTCCTACCAAATGGAATTCCTGGCTACATCTCGCGGAATTTTGGTACAATACATCTCCTCATGCTGCTCTAGACAAAACTCCCTTCGAGGTGCTCTATGGCCACCCTCCCTGGCACTTTGGGATCATCGATCCTTCAGCGTGCTCTGCTCTAGACCTGTCAGAGTGGCTGCAAGACAGAGCAGATACCATGGCACTGCTACAGCATCACCTCAAAAGGGCGCAGCAACACATGAAAATGGTGGCTGGTCGCAAGCGAACTGAACGCATCTTTGCCGTGGGAGATTGGGTGTTCCTCAAGATCCAGCCGTACGTACAGACCACTCTGGCAACAAAATCTAACCCTAAATTAGTGGTTCGCTATTTTGGTCCATTTCAGGTTATCCAGCGGGTTGGTGGCACTTATTACAAGCTTCATTTGCTAGAATCATGCTCTATACACCCTGTCATTCATGTGTCCCAGCTGCGGCGGGCGGTTCCACCATCAACTGAAGTGCTGCCATAGCTCCCTCCAGCAACCGGGGAGCTACCGGAACCTGTGCAAGTGTTGGAGACCAGGCTGTATCAGCGGGGCGGGGAGACCAGGACTCAGGTGCTAGTGCAATGGAGGGACCAGCCGATCTTGCTTGCTACCTGGGAAGATCAGAACGAGCTCCTGCATCGCTTTCCAGATGCGCCAGCTTGGGGTCAAGCTGGTTCTCAACGGGAGGAGAATGTTACGTACCCCACCTCTACTACGACTACCTCAGCTACTCCACGGGCCAGCACGACTACGGCTACTTCGAGAGATGGGCCAAGTGTCCGGAGGGGAGCCCGTGCGCGACGGGCCAACCCAAAGTATCTGTGAAGCCCTCGACTACTTAACCCTATCCTCGGGATCGAGAAGGGCATCGAAGAACTAGAACCTGGCTAGGCGGCGGCGGCTCTCCTCCCTTTCCCTTTCTCTTCCTCCTCTGATCCCCAATTCTTGTACACTGTTGTATCTGGGATTTTACCACCTTCCGTAGTAGTGAGAGTATCGGGAACGTAACAAACTTGTCTCTATTCCTGTCAAGCTATCTACCAATTTCTTCCAAATCTAGCTTTTATCTTTGCCTTTGGAAGGTCCGATCTAGCTTTTCTAGCAATTTTCTTCTTTTTAACACCACTCAAATCCTGAGCAACTTTATATTTTGAGGAAAAAATCCTGAGCAACATTCAGCACAATGCCATACGAGGTTCAGAAATTGGCTCTTTTCCATTATCTGAACTAATCTCCTCATCTGAACCACTAACTGACAGCGCCCAAAATCATGTACCCACGCTAACCGACGGCCTCACCTCGGGTCCTCGCCGGTGCCGCCCTCTGCTTCCATGCCCCGAGCAGCTCCAGCCTTCTTCCCCGGCGGCGCGCAGCTCTTGACGAGATGCTCGAGTCGCGCGAGCACTAAACTTGCGCCCAGATCCTCCGCCTCCATCGGAGATGGTCGTGGCGACCACCCTCGCGGCGTCGGAGGGTGCCGGCGGCTGCTCCCCAGCAGATCCACCACCCGCTTGTTGGGCGGCGCCGGCAGCGCCATGACCGTGTACTGGTCTCGCCTCGTCAGCTTCTGCAGCCCCACCGCCGCCTGAAGCTCTCGGTCCTCCTCCGTGTCCGCCGCTCTCCGGTTGTACACCACAGAAAACCGCCGCGGTTCCTCCTCCATCCGCGCCAGATCGAGACCGCCCTTGTTCGCCTCCAGAAAGCTAGCTTGGTGAAGGAAATGGCGAACCAGAGAAGCGGAGATGGTGTCCCGTACTGTGTCCCCTGTGCCAAAATCCATAGCACCCATGCGGCCCGAGGAATCCAGCGAGGTCCACGCCACGTGTCCGATGAACAACGGCGGGCTTGGTCGGCGGAACAGTCCGGTCGCGGATCTGGAGGACAGCGGCGACTCCGCCATGACGCGTGTCGTCAATCGTTGGCACGGCGATGACGCGTGTCGCCAACTCATCAGTCGCCACTCCCAGCAATCTCGTCCAGCCGCCGAGCTAGGTTCCGGCCACAAAGCGTCCCCCGCCGTTTCCGGCGCGGCCTCCACCGCTGGAAATCGAAGCACGCTATCTCCAGCAACCTCCTCCGTCCGCTGACTGCCGTCCCCGACCTTCCTCCTCGCGAGGAATCGACCGCGTCTTCCCTCCGTCAGTCGAGCGCCTCCCCCGACCTGCTTCAGGCGCCGCCTCCTAAGCCTGCAGAATTCGAGGTCTCGCCGTTCACGGCCTGGGTAATGCACCCGCAGCCTCTATAGCCACTCAAGTGTATGATTTCGTATGCGCATTATATGTGTATGTGATTTCTAGATCAACTAAGGCATTCTTCATTTAATCCCAACCGTGCTGGCTTTAGACCAAAACCTGAACCTTCCTTGTGGGGTGAAATTATACTCGTAAGAGTCTGTCACACTCACATGCGGATGATGCTGCTCCTTCCTTGGCTGCAGTGGGTTGCTCTGTTCCATTTCAGTATCTATTTTGTTCTTTTCAAGTAGGTATGATATATGAGCTCTTGTGTTTGCAAAGACGAGTGGCATGAATATTCGGAAAACATAGATGCCCAGTAATCATTCAGAAATTCGAAAACTGTGTATATGGTGTCACAAGGTAAACCGCGAAGATAGATGATTACAGCGTGTGCGTGCTTTTACTGCATATATGTGTGTGAAACAATAGATGGTCCTGCCATTATTCAGCAATTTACTGCATATATATATGGATGTGAAACACGAGCAAAGGCATTCCTCACTTTCTGCAAATGCACATCTTATAGCCTGGCTTTAGTTCAGTGCTTCAAATGCGTATCGTCCTCCTTTTCCTGTTGCTTTGAGTGCCTGCATGTGGAAGCTTCCTTTGTGGAGTAAATTTTTCATGAGAAGATTTCTTCAAGTTTTCTCGTGCCTTCATCTGATTAACCTTGATATATTGATCTGGACTACAGAACTAATGTTTGCCATTTGTATCTCTCGTCGGGCAGCTTGGATGTACCTCCATGATTCTTGAAGAACGCGATAAAGACATTCCAAGCTGAAGGAAATTTCTCTCCAGATTCAGTTGGTGAATGCTACGCCACCATATGTCCTGATCAAATTACAGCGTTGTTAGGACAGCTCACAGCTGCATTTTATTTCCAAGCTTTATCGTTCTACATTAGGGACAAATATTTTGGTTCCTCGAGCTAATATTTCCCGGCTAAGAGAACACGTGGTCAGGTAGACAGCGCCATTTTTTCGAATTTATTTGGTTACCATGAAAATGTGCTAAACGTAATACCGTGTTCGTGTGATTTATATGCTAGTATGATCTTTTTGTATTACTAATACTACATATTTCTGTATGAGAAATCTGGATTAGATCACCTGAGATAGTTTCAGGTTTGCAATGTTTTTTCTCTTCTAAAAATAGCTGAACTCTTTTTCAGGCTTGTTTGGGCAGTGTAAATCACAATTTCCCCTGTTTATATCGACCATAATTTTTTTATTGCTATTCTTCAATCCAATGATAGTGTAGGATATAGTTCTTTCCCTGCATTCTTTATTTCAGGAACTTACCTTTGGAACATTTTTCAGCAAAGTGCCAAACAACTTGAAGCTTGTAATGGGGGAACCAGTGACAGTTGCTGCTGGGATAGGATGGGGCATGAGAACTGCAGGGTGGATTGCCTCGCCCATCATTTATGAGCTTCTCAAGAAAGCCTTCCCGTACCTAGGCTTCGACGCATCGAAGAAGCTGAAGGAACTTGAGACGAAGATATTACTTCTGGAGCAGGTTATGGATGTTGTGGAGGATATCCCTCACAGGAATCGTCTCAAACAGCTGTTTGATGATCTGAAGTCTTTTTTCTACGAAGCTGAAGAATTATTGGATGATGTTTAGCATTACCATCTTAAGAAGCAGATCAAAGATAATAAGATGAAGCCAAACAGTGACGTTTCTCCATGTACGAGAGATTGGATGAAGAAGAAGCTCCAATCATTCATCTCCTCTAGCAGCCAGAACAGTGGGTGGCCAACTGCGTATGAGAACAAATATTAATTTCTGGAGAACTATTCGAGATCGGGACAGTTTTAATGAGACGATGGGAGCCCTGTAGTGGAGCTACCGACATCTTGATGAGCAGGTCAGGCGATGCCTTGTTACTGCAGTTTTTTCCCTCGAAGATGTTGCTTTGAACGAGATGAGTTAGTTAAACTGTGCGCTGCAGCAGGATTTGCTAGAATACTAATGAAGTGGAGGATACAGAAGATGTTTGCCAGAAATAATTTAATGTACTAGTGTCAGCCTCATTTCTGCAACCTGTAGTAAGGAAGTACATGACCTGCTGCATATATTTATGGAGTAAATTTTTCATGAGAAGATTTGTTCAATTTTTCTTGAGCCTTCATCTGACTAACCTTCATATATTTATCTGGACTACGGAACTAATGTTTGTCATGTGTATCTCTGGTCAAGCAGCTTGGATGTACCTCCATGATTATGTGGCGAAGATGAACTTGAAGAACACCACAAAGGCATTACAAGCTGGAAGCAATTTGTGTCCAGATTCAGTTGGTGACTGCTACGCCGCCATGTGTCCTCGTCAAATTACATAGATGTTAGGACAGCTGCATTTGATTTCCAAGCTTTATCGTTCTACATTAGGGCCAAATATTTTGGTTCCTCGAGCTATTATTTCTCAGCCAAGAGAACACATGGCCAGGTAGACAGCGCCATTTTTTCGCTTTATTTGGTTACCATGACAATGTGCTAAACAAAGTACCGTGTTCGTCTGATTTACATGCTAGTATGATCTTTTTGTATTACTAATACTACATATTTCTGTATGAGAAATCTGGATTAGATCACCTGAGATAGTTTCAGGTTTGCAAATGTATTTTCTCTTCGAAAAATAACTGAACTCTTTTTCAGATTTTCTGATCTGCTAGTTTGGGAAGTGTAAATCACAATTTCAACTGTTCATATCGGCCATAAATTTTTTCTATTGGTATTCTTCAATCCATTGATGGTGTAGGATATAAGTCTTTCCTTGCATTCTTTATTTCAGGAACTTACCTTTGGAACATTTTTCAACAAATTGCCAAACAACTTGAAGCTTCTAATGGCGGAACCACTGACAGTTGCTGCTGGGATAAGATGGGGCATGAGAACCGCAGGGTGGATTGCCTCGCCCATCATTTCTGAGTTTTTCAAGAAAGCCTTCCCCTACCTAGGCTTCGACGCATAAAGAATCTGAATGAACTGGAGAAGGTTACTGCTGGAGCAGGTGACTGAAGCTGTGGAATAGAGCCCTCATAGGGATTGTCTCCAGTAGCTGTTTGAGGATCTTAAATCTGCTTTCTACGAAGCTGAAGAAATATTGGATGATGTTGAGTATCACCGTCTTAAGAAGCAGATCAAAGATAATAAGATGTAGGCAGACAGCGACGCGTCTCCAAGTAAGAGGGATTGGATGAACAAGCTCCAATCTTTCATCACCTCAAAGGTAAGGTCCTTTCGTGCCTTTATGCGTTTGTATTTTTCTCAGACCTATAGTTTGTGTGCGAAAGTGTTACATGAAAAGATGTTAGAATTTGTATGAAAAGAAGAATACAACTTAGCAACCATCCCTTGAAAAAGAAATATAACGACAAACAGAATCTTAGTATACACTACTAGCACTAATTGGACTATGTTCACAGTATTCTTAATGCCAGCAATAAATAAATAAGGTGTACTTTTATCTGTTCCCATTGAATTTATTTGTTTTATCGAAGGCTTTGCAATCAATATTTCTGTGAAACCAGGAACAATGAACTTTTATGTGTTCCGGTGGTTTGTAATACTACACTGTTGAAATATTAACATCTTATTTTGAGTGAACTGTTAAAATATTAATTAGCACTTGCCGGATAAATGTCCTGTGAAGATATTACTGCTGGAGGAGGTTATGGAAGTTGTTGAGGAGATCCCGCACAGGGATCATCTACAACAGCTGTTTGAGGATATGAATTATTTTTTCTACGAAGCTGAAGAAATATTGGATGTGTTGAGTATTACCGTCTTAAGAAGCAGATCAAAGATAATAAGATGAAGCCAGACAGTGACACGTCTCCACGTAAGAGAGATTGGATGAAGAAGAAGCTCCAATCTTAAATCACCTCTAGCAGCCAGAACAGTGGGTGGCCAACTGCGTATGAGAACAAATATTAATTTCTGGAGAAGTATTCGAGATCAAGACAATTTTAATGAGACAATGGGAGCCCTATGGTGGAGCTACGGACATCTTGATGAGCAGGTCAGGCGATGCTTTGTTTACTGCAGTATTTTCCCTCGAAGACGTTGCTTGGAACGAGATGAGTTAGTTAAACTGTGGGCTGCAGCGGGGTTTGCTAGAAGTACTAATGAAGGGAAGGATACGGAAGATGTTTGCCAGGAATACTTTGATGTACTATTGTCAGCCTCATTTCTGCAACCTGTAGTAAGGAAGTGCATTTATCAAAATGACTCCTATATAATACATGACCTGCTACGTGATTTAGCGGAAAAGGTGGCCGGAAGTGATCATCTCACGGTCGAAAATTAGGGGAAGTTTAAAAAGGATAGCTCAGGTGGGTGGCTGAAATCAGAATGGATTTGAAGGCTCTGCGGTAGAGGTTCCTCCAGATGTTTGGCATGTTTTTGTTCAGACAGATGATGCAGATGTGAAGATATGTGAATTGAAAAACTTATAAACTCTCATCATTGATAGTAGATGGATTGCACCAGTTGAGGAGAAAGTCCTGGACAGTATGTTTGAGAGGCTACAGAAGTTGCGAGTGCTTACCAAACCTGTCAGTTGACAATAGGAACAAAAAATGTTGTCAGTCCCTGGATCAGTTGGTCAGTTAAGGCATCTACGGTATCTTGCTTTCGGGGCAAGGGAGATATCAATTCACTATATGAGCCTTGTTTTACCATGCACTTTGAGCAAGCTTTACCACATGCAGGTCCTACGTTTTAGTTATAGTGACGATTTCTGTTAACCTCTTGTGAAGATATGTGTGACCTCATCAACTTGTGGCATGCAATCTATGATGGAGATCTGGAAATTCGAAGCATTGGCAGGCTGACATCACTCCGAACAATGGGAAGCTTCAGAGTAAGAAAAGACAAAGGGTACCAGTTAAATCAACTCAGGAACCTAAATATATGCTTGCCAGTGAATTGTGATCTGTGGTTTTGAAAACGTTGAAAGCAAGGCGGAAGCTCTTGAAGCGAAACTGGCTGACAAGGAAGGGCTCAGAAAATTGGTACTTCAATGGGATGGTGTAGCAAGTGCATACGTTGAGACTTGAGACAGATGTACTAGAGGGTCTTTGCCCACCAAAGTATCTCGATAAACTGATGATCAAAAGTTACAGAGGTCTGAGGTATCCAACTTGGATGGATGGTGAGCGCAATGTAGGCCCAAATATCTTGAGTTCCGCTTTTGCAGGCAAGAACTGGCTCCAAAATTTAGTGGGATTGGCACTCACCTCCGTATGTTTGGTATCCTGTTCTGCCACTGGGTTTCCTCGCCAGCTTGCATGGAGCACCTCATGGCACTGCAAACGCTGGATATTGACTACTGCATGAATGTTTTGTCACTTCCAACACTGCCGCGGTCTCTTCTGCGCTGCGCTTGTCGGTGGGTCAATGCAGTGATGCGTTTATGAGCAGTTTCAAAATGATTGGAGATCCAAACTGGGAGAAGATTTAGCTCATCAAGCACGCACGCATTGGAGGTACATCAAGTCAGCTCTCACAATAATATCATTTGTTTTTACTAATCCTATTTAGCAGTAGAGAAAAGTTCTTAGCAACAGACACTGCCACCAGTAAATTTAGAAGAATGAGACCAATGAATCTTTTTTTCTGGCCTCTGATCTGGTTGCTAAACTTTCAAACACCAGGTTGCTTCCTAGCAAGGGGAGTTTTTACTGAAGAGCCAGAGAAGCACAACGACCAGCTACGTCTGATCTGGCTATCAGATGGACCAGAATAATAATTCTGTGAAAACCGGTAACCCGGAATCTGACGCATGCAGATGATCGATGAACGCGCCGTAATTATTAGTTGTGTGAAACCATGAACACGAGTGAACTGAGTGTATCTCCGGTGCTGCAGACCGCTGAACACCCAAATCTATTTAGTTTCCGATGGTCTGCAATGAAGTGTTGAGTCATGTGTAATCTCTCCGAGACAGTCGGGACCGAAGTTATTATTTCTCCTGAAATGCCCTCCTCATGTGCGAGTCTGACGGTGCATTGTGATATATAGAAAGGCAAGATTGGTATTCCTAATCACTCTGAAGGGACTGAAGTTATCTTTTTTTTTTTCCTGAAATGGCCTCCTCATGTGCTTTTATCTGTTCCCATCGAATTCATTTGTTTTACACAAGGCGTTGCAGATCTGTGAAACCAGGAACACTGAACCTATGTGTGTTCCCGTGGTTTGTAATACTGCGCTGTTGAAATATTAACATTTTATTTCGATGGAGCTGTTGAAATATTAATTAGCTCTTGCCGGATAAATGCAGCGCCACATTTCTTCCTTTCCTGCATTGGCTCAGAAAATACTGCTCTCTGGACTGTGCTGCATAAATCGACCAACTGATGCTGGGACTGGCAAGATTTGCTCTGTCCATGTGTTAGCGACCCCAAGGCAGGACCACAAGACGATGGGCCTCACCTTCACCTGGCAGGAGGCCCAAGTAACGAGAAGCAGCAAAGGCCCAACAAACGACAGCGCCGTCCGAACCTTCGTGTGGTGGGACCAGACTGGACGAACTGATAAAGGGGCGTGAGAACCAAGGAGAAGGGCATCGAGGATCGATCACATCTGACGGCGGCGGCTTTCCTCTCCCACCTGGCTCTGAACCCTACCTCCTTCCTGCTTTTCCTCTTTCAGCACCTTGTGCTTGTATCAGACTCGAATTCGCCACCAAACTGTGATTGTAATCCGATCTCGTGAGGGAAATAGATCGAGGTGTTGTGTGGAGCTAACAAGTGGTATCAGAGCCACACACATCGCTGCCAGAAATTTTTTCTCAGCGATCCGATCTGGCATCTTCGATCATCGAGACGCGGCAGCAGAAGGCCACGCGTCTCGCCAGTGAAGCCATGGATTCATTCACCAAGTCCGACATGCGCGATTTACTCCAGGGGTTCAAGGGCGAATTCAAGGCCGAGATCCGCGGCGACATCAGAGTAGCGGTTCAAGAGGAGATCGGCGCATGGTCACCAGGCTTCAGCAAGCAAATCCAAGGCCTCCAGGTAGCGGTGGATCTCTTGCAACAGCACGTCTACCGCGACCACTTCCATGACGCAGAGGAGGCGTCGACGAAGGATCTCTCTGATCCTCCAGCCCCGAAGATCCAGCCCGCGGGCAATCTCATGGGGCAAGTTTCTCCTCGGGCCAATGGCCACGGCGTCGCAACACAACCACGGATGGCGGTTGACGGGGCTTTCGCCGCCCTGTCGACCCATCCGGCCAACGGTACGATCCCCACCTTCGAGTCTATGTCCACTGTTGCTGTTACGCGTGAATTGCCTGCAATTGGTGGTCAGGCCCCTCCCGCGATGCCATTCCCGGTATTCGACGGTGAAAACCCACAGTTGTGGAAGGATTTGTGTGAGCATTATTTTTCCATTTTCGCGGTTCAGGAGTGTTATTGGGTCCAAATGGCGACTCTGAATTTTTCTCCTACCACGGCTGTTTGGCTGCAGTCTGTGCGTAAGAAGCTGCTAGGTTGTAATTGGGAAAGTTTGTGCAACACCTTGTGTGTCCGTTTTGGTAGAGATAGACACCAACAGCTCATTCGCAAATTTTATGCCATTAGACAGACTGCAACAGTTCAGGAATATGTAGATGAATTTGAGCATTTAATGAACCAATTGCTTTCATATTCTGATGAGGTGCATCCTTATTATTTCTTGATGAGGTTTGTCGGAGGATTACGGCCAGAATTGAGGGCAGCAGTAATGGTGCAGAGGCCACCAGACCTTGCTTCTGCGTGTGCTCTGGCTCTGGTTCAGGAAGAAGTCCAAGAGGGAGTTCGCCACGATTACGGCCGATATGCCGAATCTCCATCTCGTTCGTTCCAGCGCACACCCTTGTCTGCAATTCCTAAACAGCAGTTTCGTACAGCACCAGTTCCAGCTGCAGTTGATCGAAGGGCAATGGATGCATCAAAGGGAAATCGAAATCCACCAGCAAAGCTACCAGCGGATCCGGCAGCTCTCGATACCCTGCGTGCTTACAGGAGAGCTCGTGGGTTGTGTTTCAAATGTGGAGAGCGTTGGGGCCACGATCACATCTGTCCCACAAAAGTGCAGCTGCACGTGTTGGAAGAGCTCATGGAGTTTCTAGGAGTGGAGGATACTGATAATCCTGTCATTGAGGTGTTACCGGCAGCAGATGATGAGACAGCGTATGCGGTGTCCTTGCAAGCGTTCAATGGCAACGAATCTGCATTGCTATTACAGTTGTCAGCTACTGTCCAAGATCAGCAGGTGTCAATACTGGTGGATTCAGGCAGCTCGACTTCTTTCATAAATTCCAGGATAGTGGCAGGGTTTCCGGGTGTTCAGAAATTACCTAGAGCAGCTAAAGTTAAAATCGCTAATGGGGCAGAACTCTTGTGTTCTGAGGAAGTTTCTCAATGCCAGTGGGAAGTGCAGGGGCATGTTTTCACAACTTCTTTCAAAATTCTTCCATTGGGCAGTTTTGATATTATCTTGGGCATGGATTGGTTGGAGAGAAATAACCCTGCCATTGATTGGGTTACAAAACAGGTGGCATTGCGAATGGATGAAGTGCCAGTTCTGCTACAGGGACATCAACCAGCTGTGGACTCTTGTGTTGCAGTTTCAATGTTACAGCTGAATCAGCTTTTGCAGACTCAGGAAATCGATTACATGGTGTTGGTCTGTACTGATAGTGAAGGGCAAACATCTCAGGTCCCTATGGAGATTCCAGAAACGATAGTGCCAGAATCTATACAGAAACTAGTGGATGAATTTCAGAACACTTTTGCAGAACCAACACATTTACCACCTCGTCGAGCGTGCGATCATACTATACCTCTGATAGCTGGCGCCCAACCAGTGAATACAAGACCCTATCGACACTCACCTGAGTCCAAGAATGAGATAGAAAGGCAGGTGGAGGAATTGCTTCAGAGTGGTATTATTCAGCGCAGTCACAGTGCGTTTGCGTCTCCAGTTATCTTGGTGCGTAAGAAGGATGGTCAGTGGAGGATGTGCATCGACTATCGTCGCTTGAATTCGTTAACAGTACCCACCAAGTTCCCAATTCGAGTGATCGACGAATTGTTGGACGAGTTGAGTGGAGCCACATGGTTCAGCAAGTTAGACTTACGGGCAGGATACCACCAAATTCGCTTAGCTGAGGGCGAAGAATTCAAGACGGCATTTCAAACTCATAGTGGGCACTACGAATATAAGGTAATGCCATTTGGGTTGGCTGGCGCACCGGCTACATTTCAGGGGGCTATGAACTCGACACTGCAACCAGTGTTGCGCCGTTGTGCATTGGTGTTTTTCGACGATATCTTGATTTACTCATCCTCTCTCAACGATCACGTCACACATTTGCGTGCAGTACTGGAGCTGCTAACGAAGGACCAATGGAAGATCAAACTTTCGAAATGCTCATTTGCACAACGACAGCTTTCGTATTTGGGATTTGTGATCAGTGGGGCAGGTGTGGCAACGGAACCTGACAAAATATTGAAGGTCCAACAGTGGCCATCACCGTCGTCAGTTAAAGAGCTGCGACAATTTTTGGGCTTGGCTGGATATTACAGGAAGTTCGTTCGGCACTATGGGGTTATTGCTCGACCTCTGACACAGTTGCTTCGCAAGAACACTCCGTTTATGTGGACCAGCGAGTGTGACACTGCTTTTGAAACGCTGAAAAATCACCTAATCTCTGCGCCAGTGCTCCAATTACCCAATTTTTCGAAGCCATTCGTTGTTGAAACAGATGCCAGTGACTTGGGGATCGGAGCAGTGTTACAACAAGAAGGGCACCCACTTGCATACCTCAGCAAATCTCTGGGCCCAAGAAACCAAGGGCTGTCAACATATGAAAAAGAGCTCATGGCGATCATTTTTGCGGTGGAACATTGGCGTCAATACTTGCAAAACGCTGAGTTCGTTATCAAAACGGACCAGCGCAGCTTAGTCCACCTCGAGGAGCAACGGCTGCATACTCCATGGCAGCACAGGGCATTCACCAAATTGTTGGGGTTAAGGTATCAGATTTGCTATCGCAAAGGGGCAGATAATGGAGCTGCGGATGCACTGTCGCGTAGGCCCTTTTCCATTGAGGATTCTCTCAATGCTATCTCTTTTTGTCAGCCATCATGGGTACAGGAGATCAGATCTGGATACGCCAATGATCCATACACTAGCAAACTCATAGCAGAACTTCAAGCTGAACCAAGTTCACATAGCCATTTTGCATTGGAAGATGGCTTGCTCCGTTTCAAGAAACGCATCTGGTTGGGTCATAACAAAGACATGCAGGCTCAGGTGTTATGGGCGGGCCACAATTCTGCTATTGGGGGGCATTCAGGCGTCCCGGTCACATATAAGCGTCTGAGTGCCTTGTTTGCTTGGCCTCGTATGAAGGAACACATTACTCAGTATGTCCAATCCTGCCCAGTGTGCCAAAAAGCAAAACCTGACCGCAACAAGTATCCTGGCCTGTTGTCTCCCCTCCCAGTGCCAGTGCAAGCCTGGCAAATGGTCTCGCTGGATTTTGTCGGAGGGTTACCTCAATCTGGAAGATTTAACTGCATTCTGGTGGTGGTCGATAAGTTTTCGAAGTATGCCCACTTTATTCCTCTAGCACATCCCTTTTCGGCACCTCAAGTGGCAACAGCGTATGTGGATAATGTCTATCGTTTGCATGGGATGCCAGAATCCATTATATCTGACAGGGATCCAATATTTACAAGCAAGTTCTGGCGGGAATTGTTTCGACAGACAGATACCCAGCTCCGAATGAGCACACCCTATCACCCCGAGACTGACGGGCAGACGGAAAGAGTTAATCAGTGCATGGAAACCTTCCTTCGTTGCTTCGTTCAATCGTGTCCTAAGAAATGGAGTTCATGGCTGGCCCTCGCTGAATTCTGGTATAATACATCTTGGCACAGTGCTCTTGGCAAAACTCCATTCCAGGTGTTGTACGGTCGTGATCCTCGCCACGGGGGCATCGAAGCTGCAGCATCTTCTCCAGTGACTGACGTTGAGGTTTGGTTGGAAGAACGACAGCAAATGACAGCCCTCATCCGTCAGCATCTTCTCCGTGCTCGTGAGCGCATGAAGCATCAGGCAGACAAGAAGCGATCAGAAAGGATCTTCCAAGTGGGCGATGAAGTTTTTATCAAGTTGCAACCTTACGTGCAGAGCACAGTCGCTAAACGGGCCTGTCACAAGCTATCTTTCAGGTACTTTGGTCCATTCCAGATCATCGAGCGTATTGGTCAGGTGGCATACAGGGTGGCGTTGCCAGAAACCTCCAAAATACATCCGGTGTTCCACGTCTCCCTCCTTCGTCGTGCACTCAAGGCCACTGATCAGGTGCACCCCAACCTTCCTGCAGAGTCTAACCAATTTGTGATTCCATTACGTGTGCTGGATCGTCGTCGCAAGGCCAAGGCGAACAGGGTGCTCGATCAGGTTCTGGTGCGTTGGTCCGATGAAGGACTGCCTGATTCGTGGGAAGACGCGGATGATCTGCAGGCTCGCTTTCCTTATGCAGCGGCTTGGGGTCAAGCCGCTTCTCAAGGAGTGGGGGATGTTAGCGACCCCAAGGCAGGACCACAAGACGATGGGCCTCACCTTCACCCGGCAGGAGGCCCAAGTAACGAGAAGCAGCAAAGGCCCAACAAAAGACAGCGCCGTCCGAACCTTCGTGTGGTGGGACCAGACTGGACGAACTGATAAAGGGGCGTGAGAACCAAGGAGAAGGGCATCGAGGATCGATCACATCTGACGGCGGCGGCTTTCCTCTCCCACCTGGCTCTGAACCCTACCTCCTTCCTGATTTTCCTCTTTCAGCACCTTGTGCTTGTATCAGACTCGAATTCGCCACCAAACTGTGATTGTAATCCGATCTCGTGAGGGAAATAGATCGAGGTGTTGTGTGGAGCTAACACCATGCTTCTTCATGTTTCCAGTGACAACGGGGGAAGCAACTCAGGAACCTAAACGAGCTTGGCGGCAATCTGCAGATCTGCGGTGTCGAAAACGTTGAAAGCAAGGCGGCGGCTTGACCTGCGGCCAAACCTATCTGTATGCAGACGATGAACACACCGTAGTAATTTTGTGAAACCATGAACACTGAACCTATGTGTGTTTCTGGTGGTTTGTGACGTCGCTGCAGAATGCTCTTAGTTTGTTTCCAATGGTCTGCAATGAACCGCTGAATAACTATTCCCATGTCAGGTGTAATCTCGCGGAGATAATCGAGGGACTGAATCATTATTTTTCCTGAAATGGCCTCCTCGGAAGGAGAAAAAAAAAGGTGTTTCGTTTTAGTTTATGCCTGTTATAAGGGGAGATTAGTAGACAAAATACATAGGAAACAGAGGCCATGCTCTGACAGGAGATCAGAGTGAGCTAGCTACACTGCATGCTCAGTCGTTTGGGGTTCAGAAACTGATCTGATTTCCATCAAATCAAGCAGATAAAAGCCTGCTCTGTTAGAAGAGAGGCTGTGTCTCCTGCAGGCCGCTCTTCTTAAAACACTGCTGAGTAGTATAATTGAAACTGGAGAGATCATGTACGAGTAGGACGGACGGAATTCGGCCGAGTGCTGACGAAATTCTCAGAGCCAACAGCTAACTAAACCTGATGGAGGGTCCAGTTCAACCTACTCCCTCCAAACTATCTGAAAGAAAAATCTTCATTTCTCATAATTAAATCTTCGGAAACGACAGGTCAAAATGACGAGAGGTTTCAACAACAAAAACTGACGGACCGACCGAACTGAATTTTTTTTAAAAAAAAACGATACCTACATGCAGCACAGTGTTTATCGCTGACAAAACGCTGCTGCATGATCAGGGATTCAGGGTTAAGGTCACTTGTGGTTTAACCAGGTAAACCGCAGGAAAAACCGAATAGTTTGATTTCAGAGTCGGTCCATGATGCCCCAAAACTGGTGCGTTCTGCAAGATCTCTATAAACAACAAAATGCTGGTACAGCAATGCAAATCCTTATAATTTGGATATGGTATCTAAGAACAAAATGCTGGCACATTTCAGTCTCTCGGACCAGTACCTAGCTTCTGCTGGTGCGCACATAATAATTTTAAGATTACCAGCACATAAGATATTCCTTGTCAACCTAAAAAAGTAATGTTCAAAACAACATGTAACATCTCATAGACAATTCAATAAAACGGGGATTCTGCAAATGTCTCTAAGAACAATAAAACGCTGGTACATCAATGCAAATCCTTATAATTTGGATATTGTATCTAAGAGCAGGCAGATGCAATTTAGAGCCAAACACAGCATCCACATGACAGAGTTTGATGATGGTCTACTTTGGCTAGGGCGCACCAAGAACACGCGGCCGATTTGCTGATGCGGTGTTGTACATGCCGATTGATACCGACTTTTGAAAGGGATTCCAATAAGATTTACATGGTCTTCGACTTTGAGAGCGCCTTCTTGCGCTGCCCAAGCATATAGGTGTACATATGCGGGCTTCCTGTATCCAAAGTTAATTTATCCATTGTAAGGCACAAAAGAGGGTGCAGATGAATCAAAGAGAAGTGCATACCAAGGAGAAGTAACATACCTGGAATGTAAATTAGAAGTACCATGATTGACAGATAGAAATAATCAAATGAATAATTCCATGTGTTGGGCAATCTAATGGAGTACTTCTGTGACGCCTGCAGTTACCAATGGAAGTGCATAAGCATATTAGCAATATTAATTATTATTTTTTGATGCGCTAAAGAGTTGTCTTAATGGAAATGTGCAGAAAACTACAAATACCTTAATGTACTCCAAAGCAATGTATATCAACCCAAGCTCGCTGCTGATGCCGGTTGGGTACATGACCAGGAATGAGCTATACCTGCATGTATCATAGTTTGATTCCATATAAATATCTTTTCTATATATAAATTGATGCCACATTTTATCTTGGTAGCAGCGTAGTGAGGCCTCACCTAAGCCATAAAAGCCACGATGGGGCGGATCCGAAAAGCTCTTTGCAGCCAAAGAAAGAATACCGAATAATCTGCAACGCAACACCAACCCTTAGCTAGATGTTTTGTAAGCTGAATAATTAATGGTCTGCTTGTATTAATCGAGCGACCATATCATCTCGGGAACCTATTTGTGGTATAATGAATTAGCCATAACGGTTTTGTGTTAATTATCCTGTCACAACTATCCTAGAACTGAACTTTGGGACAACAGCATCGTTATGCCAAAATTCATCCTTAGCATTACTTTTTTGTTTTGTTTTGCGGGGATTAGCATTACTATTTCAGGAGCATGTTTTTGGCCAGTCTAACAGCAACAACTCTATATGTGGACACGGCTAATCTGAATAATTATAACCATCTCCTATATAAAGTGTTGATGCTATGTATGTAATCTAACAATCCATATGCCCAAGTATGTTACAGCGTGAAAGCAAGCATACCTCGGTGATTGACCAGCTGATGACGAGGGAGCTGACGAGCATGTGTGTGGTGGTCTGCAATCCAACAGGAAAAATGCAGGAGGATTAACAAGAGCAAGAGCACGCCATGCCAATGCTAGCAGATGGGTGACTGGCTGAGAAGCAATGGGGGGAGGGGGGGCGAGCTGAGCTGTACCTCGGGGAAGCTCCAGAGGATGCCCCAGGTGACGAAGAGGCGCGACCCGATCTGCGGCAGCGTGGCCGACACCGGCGACCGTACGAGTCCGACGAGGCCGTGGAGAATCTGCAGAGGACATACACGGCGCAGAGGTCAGAACAGATGAGGGGAATATCAGCTGCAGGAGGAGGAGGAGTTGGATGGATGGATGGATGGGGTGAAAGCAAGATCCGTCAGGGTCGGCCGGGCGGTACCTCGAGGACGGCGGCGGTCTGCGCGAGCTGGAGCGGCCTGTGGACGGCGGCGTAGACGTCCTGGTGGCCCGAGCGGAGCAGCGTGGTGATGGCGAAGTAGAGCACCTGCGCCCTGCATCCATCGACGCAAGCACGAATCAGTGGGTCAACCTATGTGTATGTCGCCGATGGGATCGGGAATCGGACGTGGGAAGGAAGGAGGCAACTGACCATCCGGTGAAGACGGCCCAGTTGTAGACGGAGAGATACGCGCGCTTGAGTGCCGCCGCCATCGTCGCCGCCGCCGCGCGCGTGCTGCTGGCCGGATCGGATCGGGGCAGTTGTGGTGGAGGAGACGGGCGCGCGGGCGGTGGGAAGTTATAGCAGCGGGGACGACAGGTCACACCTCGGAGCTGAAACCGAGAGGCAGAGCAGAGCAGCCGCTGAGCTGCCACCAGTACCCATTTAGTGGCAGTCAATGCGCGTGCCGGCAGCTCCAACCACCTCACTGACTGACAAGCTCTACTCTCCGGAAAAAACTGGATCAGTGGCTTGCTGCAAGCTCCGACTGGATCGTGGCGTCCTGCCAGGGAACTGTGTGTGTTCATCGATTTTGCGTGGGAGAAGAGCACATCGATCAGTTGGTTCTCTGGAGAGTAATTTCTCTTTGTGGTTTTCTTTATCTTTGATCGATTTCTGGAACTCGCGGGCGACCTGATTTACAAGGTACAGCAGCAGGCCTCTCTGTATATACACAGCCGGGCTCAACCGTATCGTAGCAGGACACGGACTCCGACTCCATGAAACCACTCCAAAACTACACACAGACTCGGATACAAAAATGGGCGCACAACCGAGGCTACCTTTTCAACTTGGATCCAATTCCAGCCACGTGGACGACACACAAAGTTTAAACTACGATTCCATTCAAATATTTAGGATATATTACAACATTTGGATGAAATTTAAACTAAAAGCATAAATTTAAACTAAAGACGACTTGAACACGTTGTAGTCGTCGTCGGAGCTGCTCATGTCGCTCCAGTCCTCGACGGCGAAGCCGGAGGCTCGGCCCCGCCTCGGCGTCGTTGGCCGCCGGTGCCGGTGGGTCGAGGTCGATCACCGGCGCGCCAGTCATGGCCGCCGTGTCGACGAACGACCACGCGCGCACCGCGGGGAGGGGCAGTGCGGGCAGCGTGTTGTACGCCTCCTCGTACGCCGCCCGGATGCCCTCCAGGTCGTCCTCCGTCGCCGCCGCCGCTGCCGCCTGGAGCGCTTGGAGTTCGTCGTAGAGGCTGCGCGGGCGCTCCAGCCCCGGCTCCTATTTGGGGACGCGCAACCCTGGCTCCGGCTTGCGCACGAGGAGGGGCCGCGCAGGGCGACGACGGGCAGACTATGCGCCGCTTCCGCTAATGCGGATGCCGCCTGGACGCGGGCGCAGGTGAGGCGGCGTGGTCGTCCCCGGCTCCGTCTTGGGGACGCGCAGAGATGGGCCCGGGCCCGAGCGCCTAGACGAGCCGCCGGCGGAGAAGGAGGACGAACACGAGACGGAGGAGGTCGGGGTGGCCGTCGTTCGCCTTGGGTCCCAGACGGTGAGCGCCGAGCGGGGAGGTGCGGGTTGTTGCCGGCTTCGATGTGGGCGAGGACGACGTCGAGGGTGAAGCCCTCCTGCGACCAGAAGGCGTCGCGCACGTACATGTTCCGCTCAGTGGCGGGCGGCGTCGGCCCGGGGCCGTCCCAGCGCTGCTCGTGGAGGCGCATGAACTCGCGCTCGTAGCGCGCCGTGCTCGCCGGGTCCCAGCGGGGGTCGGCGCACTGGTCCGGCATGAGTCGGTAGAAGTGGGCGCGCACCTCGTTCTCCGACGAGGCGTCGCTCTGGGACGGCGCGTCGGGATGGGCACGTCGGCGAGCCCAATGGTGAACCCGTGCCCAGCGCGCACGTCCGGCGTGCACGGGTACCAGGCCTCAAACAGGGGGCGCGCCTGGTGATTGACGAGGGACCGGCGGGGGAAGCCGTTGGCGGCGAGGGGTCCATGGACGCAGCGCGGAGAGGTGAGAGACAGAGGAGGGCGGGGGGAGAGACATGGAGCGGCGAGGGAGCGGTGTGCGGCAAGAGCGGCGGGGGGGGGGCATTTTATACCCGGTCGGGTAGGCTCAAAGGCCGCCCCCGCGCGACCGCCGCGTGGGCGACGCGATTGGGCAAAGCGACGGCTCGCTGCGCGACTGGCCGAAGCGATGGCGCGCTGTGGCGCCTGCGCTTCTGCGCTGTCTCGGGAGAAGAATAAGATCGGACGCCGCTTTAACTACGCGCCCATCTCACTGACGGGAGGGCCCGCGGATGCCACGCGCCCATTTCTTCTCGTCCGGCTCCCCCATGGGAGCCCCTGGGAGGCGGGGTTGGGCTGGAATTGACGGACGAGAATAAGGGGGCGTCCGGACAAGAAGGCCCAATGGGGGGGCGCGAGTGGGCGCGCTCGGGGCCCGTCCGGACGGGGAGATGCCGTGGGGGCGCGTTTGGGAGCGTGACTGGAGATGCTCTTAGACCTCTAGCGTGTTATCTTCCTCCTCTTCACCAGGAGGGGCGGGAGACTAATCCACCCCAGGCTGGTCATCACCTCTTGGAAGTTGAGCTGGGCCCTATCCAAGGGATATCAAAGTTATTCGTAGTTTTCTTGGTAATGAAGATTTCTATAGTAGGTTTATGAAATATTTTTCTAAGATCTCGAGACCTCTTCCTAATCTTTTTAAAAAGATGTTACTTTTTTTATGATGATTGTAAGGAAGTCTTTGAGATTCTTAAAAACCTTTTTACTACCGCACCTGTTCTTCAACCACTTACTTTTCAAACTACATTTCCATGTCTTAGATTGACCTTGGATCATTCACTTAAGAGAATTTTTTTGTTTTCCTACAAATATCTGCGGTTAGAGGCCCAATAAAGTCTAAAAGAGTAGAAACATGTAGTAGATATCATAGAATGAGGCCCAACAGGCCTAAGAAGGACCCAAAACCCATATATCATGGTTATCTCATAACATGCAACTGAATAGTGACTACCATGCCACTAGATCATTCGATCCACGTGGTACATCATTTAAGCTTCTGTGTTCATGTTCTAGAATGCAATTTTTGGATTTCATCTCGATCAACCATTCACATCCTGATGCTCAATTTTTGATCAACATATGTAATTCTTCACATGAATTACTTACTTCAAGACTTGATCAACCTTGGCACAATTCATGAATCTAATCATGACCACATTTGAGTTCCTTTAATGAACTCTAACTTAGTAATTGTTGATCTTCACATGAATTTCAGCCTCATCATATTTATTCACTAAATAAAATCACACCTTGATGTAGTGAACTTCATTTTGTTTCCTTCTTCTTGATCATCATACAATCACATCATAAACTCAATGATCCCGATGCATATCATGATATCCGTGGTGTATGTCCTAAAATCCATCTAATGTTCTTCATGCGTTGCCTATGGAACATTCTTTCGTAAACATCTCAATGAAACCATTAATTTGTACAAGATATTCGCCATTGATAAACAAAACCACGCATCGGTACTACAGTGAGTTCCATTATATGTTTGACTATGCTACTTAGTAATACTAATTACATGGCATTTTAATAAATGACCAACATTCTGAGACGCAAAGTGCCTTCTGGCCAACCCCGACCTGATTATCATCGTGGAACCAAAATAGAGGACATGGACAACAAACCTACTGTCTGATGTCTCATATCATGCAGAGTTGTCTTCTTAGCTACATCTTAGCTAAACATGAACATTGCGTAAGGTTTCTATTAAGATATTTTGCTACTCTCATACTCTAACGAATCCCCGTAGTACCATATATGAACATATAAATACATGCTATACATACAAAGTCCTGCACTTCTTTTGTGGTTGGGATCATATTTTTTTTATACTTTAGTTTCTTTTGATTAGTGAGGGGGTCTTAAAAATTAGTGGATGTCTACTTTAATGTATGGAGTAAATTCAAAAGACGCTAACATAATTTCATGGAAAAATATAATTCTAGTTTAAGATTAATCAATTTCCAATATCATATGTTCGAAATGTTCAAAAAAAATTAATATGTTTCTAAACAATTAACTTTTGTGCTAAGTTGAATTTAAAAAAACTTGTAACATTTTCCTCGAAAAAGAAAGATACTTGTACCAGGAAATGAATAGAATTTTTTTATAGCTTAATTCCCCGCTTTACTTTTCTTATTACATGAGAAAAGATATCCAACAAAGTGGTGGTAGGTCAATTTGAAGTCCGAGACACGAATATGTGTGCTTCACTTATTGTGGTAAATTTTATAAATCATGGATTTTATTTTATTTATAATTTGTATTAAATGAGAAGGATAAGGACAACGAGCCAATGATTATGCTAATGATCAGATGATATGGATAAAGACTCATAGCCAGTTACTCAATAGTAAGGTATAGCTCTTCCCTAGTCATGTACCCAACCGAAATTGGCAGTGGGCTCGGTAACATTTCATTGAAGTACATCAAGGTACTATAATTTTCAACAAATCCAAGGATGAATGTTTTACTGAATTGTAGCAGACAAATGTTTCAAGATTTTGATACACCGATAAGTCCCACAATTTGCTCTTGAACAGTATGCTTGTACTGCTACTCAAGAACGTGTATTTATTCAAAGTGTACTTCCATTACTGATACTGCTTGCAGACTTCCTTGAAAAGATATGTAAGATTCTTATTTCTGAACTGCGAGAAGAAATTGGCCCCCTGTGTGTCGCATACAACAACAGCTTTGCATATAACTCCATGGAGTTTGTTCATCAGGCAAAGGGTTTATCAGTGTCTTTGTCGCACTCAATATACATGCATGTCTGTCACGAAGGATGCACACATTCTGCTTATCATGCACAACCACTATTTTGAGTTCCTGAAGAATCTTGTCCAACTATCAATATTCTCACTCTCAACAAAATCAAACGCGAGTGGCACGACTTGATTATTGTCGTCTGTTCTGGGGGTACCCGAGAGACCTTCCCTTAGGTGGGTACCCGGTGCGGCCTGTTAAGGGGTTCTGTAAGACTCGTCAAGTGATGTATATAGAAGCCCATGAAGACCCAGGCCGCAACATAAGGAAAGTCTACATCAACAAGATTGGGAAAGAGTAGTTACCGACTTGGATTCGAAGTCCAATACATGTACGGCCCTTGAGACCTCTGCTACCTATATAAAATACGGGAGTGGGTCACAAAAGGGAAAGAAAACTCTAGTTTCAGAGCTAGCCGAGATCTATCTCCCGAGAGCACCCCCTATAATTGACACCTTTTTACACCACCGAAATAATTCCGATCGCAGTAACCCATCAAATCGAGTAGTCCACTAGCGCCCTCTTCCTTTACAAAACCCCGGGTCCCTAACCATGGAGATTGTTGAGTTTACATCATCGACATTAGCTCCGTCTGTGGGAACTTCGGGTGCTGGATCGGTGGCTCCGTCGATTCCATCATCAATCTACGACTCGGCGATCTAGGCGGGTTCAATCCGTTTTGCGTCAATCGACTTCACCAATTAATGGACGTCTTCACGCCCAGCGTTCGACTACCTCGACAAGAGCATCAATTTGAAGATTGGAAGCCTAAAATTTCGCGCAGGGCGCGCGGGAGTGATACGTCTAGAGGACTTCAACCCACATCAATCAAAAGAGACAATCATACCAGAATTCTTGCGATTGTCACTCAATGAGGAGAGCTTCGAGTACTCCTACCCGGCTAACCCTCATGTGCATTTTTCGCAATGGCCAGGCGTGTTGAACAGTCATCTTCCGAGAGCAGGATAGTGGCGAGAAGCTGACCCACCCAAAACCGATGATGTGACGCACACTACGAAAGAGGACGGAGGAGACGACGAAGAAAGTGAAGACAACAACAATGTGGACCCAGAAAAATCCCCGCCACCAGAAACTCGAACTTTAACAGATAATGACGACGAACTCTGAGCCAACCCTGAGCCAAGTCCGAAAGGCCTAAGTTATATGTCAGAAAGGAGACAATGGAGCTAGTTGCCTCGCTAGTCAAACAAGTCCTTCCTCTCGCACCAGATGCTAATCAGAAAGAACGCATGGCCTACAAGTGGAAGTTATCCTAGCACAGGATGAAGTTTAACAAAATGTACATGGAGTTAGGCAACACAATTGTCCCAAAAGTGTACTCAACAGAAGCCTAGGGTGACAGAGCGCAAAGACCACCCTCTACCAAACGGCGGTCAAGACTTGATATGCCGAGTGACCGTATGTAGGGAACTCAAAAGATGTTTGACCTTCAACGGGATTTAAAAGAACCCAAATCTACGGAAAGAATGACGCCCAAAATGCCTCGGGAAAGTGTTCTGCAGGTCCAAGTGTACTTAATGTCCTTCAAACTATCACCAGATGACCCCTGTGAAGAGGTGCACGATGACATGTTGCGAGGACTCTACATAGCAAGCGTGGCATTAAAGCAGAAACTGTTCCGCAAGCGGAGACATCTATCCCACGAGTAGAAGTTCCTACAAAGCTGCCAAAAGAAAAAACCAAGACTAGCCCAGCGACGCACAAGGAGGAAGCCCCAAGGAACCTAGGAGACTAAATCACACATAATAAGGTATACATGCATAGAAGGGAAAGAGCAGCAGAAACACCACCCCCAAGGATAGGTAGAATCCGCAACGGAAGTCCAGAATATGACTCGACTGACTCGGACGCTGAGGAACTTTGCAGGCCGCACTGTTTTACTCGAGAGAATCCGTTAGGCCAGGAAGCCGAGGTTATTCAAATTAACGGCTGAAAAACCCAAGTACGACGGTGACCAGGAACCCGAAGCTTGGTTGGACGATTACCTAACAGTTGTAAGGTTCCAAAAGGGAACTAGAACAATGGCAATGCAGTACATACAACTATAGCTAGTCGGAGCAGCAAGAAACTAGTTGAATAGTTGACCCAAGAACAAGTATAGCTACTGGGAAGAGTTCGAGTATGTTTTCGTCCAGAATTTTAGATGTATTAACAAACGAATGGTAACAGTCAGATAGTTAAAGGCTTGCAGGAAGAGATCGGGCGAGAATATCCGTGGAAACATTCAGAGATGGACCGCGTTGAAAAATAGTGCAGAAGAAAGCTCAGATGAAACAACTATAGAGAGCTACAAAGAAGGACTCCATCGAATTGACCTAAAAGAGTACATTGGCCGAACTTGAGTCAAAACTGTGAGGAAGTTCATGGAAGTAGCAAACAGTTGGGTGGAAGGAGATGAGTCAGCTCGTAACAGCCACCCACTCTCACCGAGGAAGATCGTATGGAAACCTCCTATGCTCACGAGGGAAACATAATATACAACAACGAGAGGAACAACAGGGGAAAGCGGAAGAATGAGGTGTTCGACGAGATAGAACCCGAGTTAGTTGCAGCTAAATTCCCAGGTATTCGTAGTAACGACTATCACCGACAAGGGCGCGACCAGCCGCGCGATAAAAAACGCAACCACATGCAAGAGCAAAAACACGAGTGGCAACCACGGAGGATAAGGGCGGGTGTTCTACCTCCCATGTCAATCGAGCAGCAGCTCGAAGGTCCAAGCCCAAACCACATCTCTATAGATGATAATGGAATACCTAGATCCAACCACAAGCTGAAGGACCGTCGTAGATTCAACTTGCTCATGGAGGCGTCCTATAGGGAGGGAGGGAGGCGCAACAAGCAGGATTCCCACACACCCAACAGGGGCATTGGCTCGGGGCATGACAATTAATCCCTTCAATGAGTGTAGCACTTTACATCACTGTTTGGAACTATTTGTCCTTGTTTTCACTGTTTTGCACTGTTTGGCCCTAGGCCCGACCGAATCCTACCTCTGCCGCTGCCTTGAAAGGACCACCGCTCTCGCTCCGATCGCCGGGGGAAAGGGCGCCCGAGTTGATCGTTGCCTGGCCCGTCAATGGTGTGGAATCCTGACTCTCCAGCAGCAGAGGGAGTGCCGCCTTCAGTCGCCTTTACTTAGACCTCTAGCGCATTATCTTCCTCCTCTTCACTAGGAGGAGCAGGAGACAAATCCACCCTAGGCTGGTCATCGCCTCTTGGAAGTTTATGAAATACTTTCCTATAGGAGATTTATGAAATACTTCACTAAGACCTCGAGACGCCTTATAAATCTTTTTCTAAAAGATGTTACTTTTTTATGATGATTGTAAGGAAGTCTTTGAGATTCTTAAAAATCCTTTTACTACCGCACCTGTTCTTCAACCACTTACTTTTCAAACAACATTTCCATGTCTTAGATAGACCTTGGATCATTCGCTTAAGAGAAATTTGTTGCCTACAAATTTCTGCGGTTAGAGGCCCAACATAGTCTAAAAGAGTAGAAACATGTAGTAGATATCATAGAATGCGGCCCAACGGGCCTAAGAAAGACCATTAACACATATATCGTGGTTAGCTCAGAACATGCAACTGAACAGAGATTACCATGCCACTAGATCATTCGATCCACATGGTACATCATTTAAGCTTGTGTTATCATGTTCTATAATGCAATCCTTGGATTTCATCTTGATCAACCGTTCTCATCCTCATGCTCAATTTTGATCAACATATATAATTCTTAACATGATCCACTAGTAGGAGAAACCCTACCAGTGACGAACTGCTACCGTTGGCGAACGGGGTCTTGTTCGCCAGCGCTATGTCCGCTAGTGGTAGCGATGTTTGCTAGCGGTAGGTTCACCGGCGCTACAACGCCCTTTTTTTTTGTTATTTTCGTATACAATGTTGTATTTCCTGGTATTATACTATACAGGTGCAAATACATGTATTTTCTGTAATTTCTATAATTCACACATACAAATCACTCCAACTTTTGATTCATAGTTATATATGTTCACATATGCACATATATGTATATGCAATACACAAACCGAGATCCATCGATATCGTACGAAAATAAGTTTCATAAATATTAATATATATACATGCATTCATGAATACACATCGATCTCGATAACATGTTTATGTCGGAAGTTTTCGAACCAAAAGTATAGTCATCTAATTAGTTTAATGATTACAAAAGCACCACATGCATACAACGCGCGATATAGATCAATCGAAACAACACATCGACGATTGCAAAGTATCACATGCTTTAGCTTCCGCCTCCGCTTGCGATCTTTCACTAGGCCGGCGCGTCGTGCACTTCTTCATCTCTCTTTAGATCAAGATAAAAGCATTAGGCCGGCAAAAAAAATCACAAGTTCTTATTTGGAGCACAATTCGTATCGAACCGAATACACACCGTTGATTATTTCTTGGTCATTGTTGTGATCTTCTGTTTCTTCAACGGCGGGAATGGAAGAGCACCTCGTCAGCCCGCTCTAGTACACATTGTCGCAGCTCATCGTTAGATGCTGGGCACCGCGAGTGGAAAACCCCGTCAGCGCTTACTACATCCTTATAGATGAATTGAACAGAGCTTGCAATGGATGCGACCAAAGTTCTGTCTGAATTCAGCATCAGACCATTCGACCATGCTGCGATACCATTTGTCCACATCAGACATGAATTGTAGACTCTGTTGTTCCTTCACGATCTCCATCATGTGTTGGATGAGGTCCCACGCCTCCATATGGCCGCCTGGCGCCTGCTTGGGGCAGGGGAACTCTGTTTTGTGTCTGAACACATATTTTCCTTTAATCTGGTGTGCTCTGCCGCATAATCCTTCCTTCCTAATGTAGCTGTCCATAGCTTTATTGAGAACAGATTTGATGAGGGAGTAGTTCTTCTCCTTAAGTTTACTCCCGGAGTCGAGATATACGGCGTGCACGTCTCTCGGGTACAATATGATGAGTATGCCGTGATTGTTTCTGCGCAAAACTGTTCAAAGAGTCCATATATATAATCCTCAAAAATTGTAACCACTATTAATTGTATATGCGCAAACTTAACTAAAGATGGGAAATAACTTACTCTGGGAATTAAGGCAGGAGGACGATCTTCTTGTGCATATGATTATTGTACAACACATTTTGGATGTACTTTGCCGCTTTTTCCCTACCCTTGGGTTGTTCAAGTACATGTCGTGCATGTAGTAGGGGTCTACTAGCGCGATGCTTCTGGTATTCTCTACGGATAGTTGATGCGCCAAACTGAGCGTAAGAAAGCGGACCAATTATGAGTGGACTGATTTCATGTGGAACATCCGCAAAATTTCATCAAATCTCACAATGATCTTGTTTGCCTTGCCTTCAGTGACAAATCCCAACGTAGATGGCACCTTTGCGACCAAAACCAACAGCGTTGGATTTTTCTCTTTGAGAAGCGTCGTCTCCATATATAGAACACCATCATGGACTCTACGCATATCACCTGTCAACAAGGAGGCCAGCCTCGGCGGAAGCATCGGTTTGGCCAACTCATGGATCTGATGCTAGTCGTGTATGGGTATCCTGTCCAATACTCGTCATGCTGGCGGGTTAGACTTGGTCCCCTCCACCGGTTGGCTCATAGATGCAACGTTAACGGCATAACTCTTCTTAGTTCTTTTCGTTGTCGTCTTCTTAGGCTGATTCTAAAATACATTTGCTACCGCCTCTTTGAGGGCATCATGGCTGAGAACTTGCTCGGGGGCTGCCGGTTCTTGAGAAGAGAAAAGACGCGTCGTGCATCGATATTGATCCGCTTCCTCCGCTAGCAAGAGAAGTTCATAAAGATCATCCAGGTTGGGCCCCTCGTAGGTGAAGGGAATATACCCGAGAGGCAATAATAAAATGGTTATTATCTTATTCCTTGTTTATGACGAATGTTTATTTCTCATGCTAGAATTGTATTAACCGGAAACGCTGATACATGTGTGTTTAATAAACAAACAATAGTTCCTAGTAAAGCCTCTCTTTTAACTAACTCGTTGATTAATAGATGATCAATGTTTCCTGATCATGAACATTGGATGTTGTTAATAACGAGGTCATGTCATTAGAAGAATGATGTGATGAACCCAAAGTGAATATAGCAATGCGATCAAGTCATTAAGTTTACATTGTTATATCTAACATACGAAGTAACTTATTCCTTAGACCATGAGATCATGTCAATCACTAATACCGAAAGGGTACTTTGATGTCATCAAACATCACGCCGTAACAGGGTGGCTATAAAGGTGACGTTAGGTATTCGGAAAGTATTATTTGATGATCATGGATCAAGAGTGGGATTTGTCCATCCAAAATGACGGAGAGATATACGCTGGGCCCTCTCGGTGATATCACATCAAAACCGCTTGCAAGCACGTGATATGATCACAAGGATGGAAACGAGAAAAGAGTACTTGTCGGTAACGAGATTGAACAAGGTATGGTTGATACCAATGATCGAATCTCGGGCAAGTAAAATATCGCGAGACAAAGTGAATAATTCACGATGTTGATGGTTCACACGATCACGAGAGTCATCGTTGAATATATAGGAGTCATCACGGATCTCCAGATCCCGTTGTTGATTATTGATCGGAGAGGAGTCTCGATCATGTCTATCTTATTCGCGAACCGTAGGGTGACACACTTAAGGTTCGATGACGCGTTTGAGAGCATACGGAATATCGAAGAATATTTTGGGCAGCACCGAAATTATTTCGGGAAAAATTGAAAAAGTTCAAGGGGTTTTTCGTCGAATGGTTGTTAATAGAATTAACAAATAATTCAAGGTGCTATATGAAAATGTTTGTTAATGGAATTAACAAATATAAATAAAGAAATAAAAAAGTTTTATTTATTTTTTTAAAGAAAACCTTTGGATTTTCCAACTGGGAAATAATTGGAGCATGAGTGGGTGTGAGTGGAGCTTCCACTCACATGAAGAGGGAAGAGGTGGGGGCACCACCATGGCTGGCCGCACCCCACCCTTGGGCTTCCTCCCTCTCCCTATAAAAGGAGGGTGAGGGATCCTCTTCATTTACACACATGCCCACCTCAATTCCTCTCCATTCGCTGCTCAATTCCATGGTCTCCGGCTTGGCGAAACCCTGACCGTGGGATTCTTCTTCACCACCACGCCTTCGTGCTGCTGGAGTTCCGAGGGATCCTCTACTTCTGCGCCCCGCTGGATCGAGGGAAAGAGGTCGTCATCAACCGTACGTGTGACCGATCACGGAGGCACCGCCGGATCGCGGTGCACATCTTCTCGCTATCGGGATCGGTGTGAGTATGACTACGCCAACGACGAGATTTGATCTCGTAACGCTTTGTGTCTTCGAGGGTATGTGTTCTCCTTGACCCTCTCTTTGCCCGTTGCACTTCGTGTCCTAGATTAGATCTTGGCCTTTCGGGTGTCTCTCGCGTAGGAATTTTTTTGTTTTCTATGCAACGACCCCTTCAGTAAGGATCGTCGACGAGGTAGTCATTAGGGTTCTCATCTTCAGCATCGTCGTCGTCGTGTTGCACGGACTTAGCAGGTGAGAAATTCTCGTGTTGGCTTGGGTGCCCCGACTCCTGAACCGGTGTTGGAGTGTTGACATGAGTAGTTTCCAAATGAATTAGTGATTTTGGCCATGTCAATGGCCAAACCAAGCACTGCTCCAGGTTTAACTCGCTGTCGGTTGCGGGCGGTTGGTTCGGAGGATCGAGAGCACCGCAACCAGGGAGCACCCGACTTAATGTCAGCCTGAACATGTTGTCGGGCATACGGATGTCGTGGGACACGCGGTTGAGAGGTGTGATGATCTTTCCTTTAGCCACGTCTTTTAACTCGCCGTGCACACGGAGGAGCAATGTGCATCCCGTCTCGTCGGCTTGCGAAACTTCGCGCGATCATCGTTAGAGACTCAGGCCATCACGAATCAAGTCATAATATATAATTAAGTTGTGGACGCTCATTTACCGTGAGGGCATTGAGCTCGGACAAGGGCGATGGACGGCTAAGGGTAGTCGGCGGCGTTGCAGAGACGTGGTGGGGCGCAACGGATCTTCACGGCCTTGCAGCTCAGGGTTGGCGGCCGCCTCATTCTGCGTAATAGGCGCCACTATGGGGGCCACGTTCTGCGCTGCAGGTGCCACGATGGGGGCTATATTTATCATGGGGGGGGGGGAAGCCCTTGTTCGCCACCTGCCATCCAAGGCTCTAAGGACTGAGCGACGGACGCACAGATGCTAGGGAGGAGCGTGTTGACCCTCTCGTTCACTAGTTCGTCGATAGTCTGCTGCGGCACCTTGTTCCGCTCCTTTCTATTCTCCTTAGTGTACGGGTAGTGCACATGCCGATGACCCTTTCCGAAGCCATGCACATAGCCACGATGCGGCTTCTTGTCAATGGCCACTCCCTTTGTCGCGTTAAGCGCCCTAATAAAAGTGGTGTCATACGGGTCCTTGTTCATTGTCGTCGAGGACCCCACGTTAGACTGAGATAGACTTTCTTTTTCTTCTTCCTCGAGACATTTCTTCTCGAGCTCTTTGACCTTCTCGTTCAACATAAGATCGCCGGGCTTTTGGGGATCTTCCCTAGAATGGGCCCTGACAAAATTTCTCACCTGTAGGTCGGCGATCTTATCATACGGATTCGTCTCTTTTCTCTCTGTATCCTGCTTAGTCCAAACTTTCTGGTTTCCAAGGTAACCCCGGCTTCCGAGATTGTGCGGTCAAATGTTATTTTGTCAGAAATCTTTTCCCCATTTACTCAGCGCCACCCTTTCCGGTTTGAGTTCGTCAAGCTTGAATGTGGCCAAGTCTTCCTCAGAAATGGAGGGACACATTTTATGGATCTCATCGAAACCCTTAACCTTCGTAATCATCTGCCGTAAACTGGATCTCCAAGTCATAAATGCCTTAGTGAACTTTCCGAGTGCTAACGAGTTGACCAGATTGATCTTCAGGTCCTGGTTGCCGTAAGGATCCGGGAACTTGTACCTCGTGTGCAGCTTCTCAATCAGCAGGGCGGCCACAGCCTTATCTTCTTTATCTCTGAGCTGGCCCGTATTAACGTTGCCAAAATCTTGAGCAATGCAGCCTATCTGGTTTCCATACCCCTTAGCGTAATTATCCGGCTCGATAGGAGCACCGCTTTTGGGGTCCACTACCATGAACTCTCGCCGGCTGATGGCGACCATGTTGTGCCGTCTTCGTTTGCGCTTACGCGACGCCTCGCTACCAGGTGGTATCCCCGGTGCCACTACCGGTTTTACCTTCTCTGGTCGATGTATCGGTACGAGGCGCCTCCTGACGAATGGTTTCCTCCATCTCGTCGTCTGCATCGGTCGCAGAACTAGGGGTCCTCCTCCGGTGCCAAGCATAGAGAGCCACGCATCGTCGTCCCCGCGTCTGGTCCCAGAACCACCCGCCTCGTCGTTGTGAGCCGTATCTAAGGAGAGAAAAGCCGAAATTAGTTCAACAAATTCTAGAATTTAAGATAAATATGAGTCCAAATTTCCCGGGCAATCTAATATATGATATTTTCAGCAAAAGTAATGCCAAAATTCACGGAAATTTTCGGCATGACCTTTGCTAAAAATATCACATATGGAGTACCCAAAATTGGCGGAATAGAAATTAATCGACATTCCGACAATTAAGGGCCTCACGTGGGTACCTGCACATCAAATTCCACCCCATGCTCCCCATTTCATCCCAAATTTCGACATCCACACGAAGGTGGGCCGACACATTCATATATAAATCACCGCATCACACACCAACATCACCGCCATCACCGCCATCACACCACCATCACCGCCAGCACACACCACTAAACACCACCACATCGTCGCACCACCATCACCGCCATCACATCGCACACGACCACATCCACACCACCATCTCACCACATCACCACATACACCAAAAACATGTACTAGTAACAAAAACACAACTACCAGTACCAACATAATAAAAACCAATACCAAAAACTAGAAAAAAATTACCTCTTTGAGGTATTTCCTCAAATATTTTGCAGGCAGCTGGGAGCAAGGGAGGATCAAGGAGGGCCCAAGCCCCTCGGCGCAGCAGTAGAGGCCGAGGAGTGCTGAGAAGGGTAGGGGAGGGCCGGGGGTGCTATCGCCAGAGAGGGAAGGGCAGTGGCGTCTCGGCCAATGGCGGTCGGGGCAGTGTGGTGGTTCGGGCGGGGGGCAGTGGGGCGAGGAGAGGGAAGGGCAAGGAGAGGGAGTTAGGGGCAAGGAGAGGGAGGCGCGGTAGTGGCTGGGATCACCGGAGACAGAGGGAGCTCGCCGGAGACAGAGGGTTCGCTGAAGGCAGTGTGGCTACGATCGTTTCCGCGAAAACGACTAAGTCCTAGGACTAGGCGCGCAACTGCTAGCTAGGGGAGAGAGGCGGGGGGCTTCTAAGTGGCACAACCCAACATAGCGCTGGCGAACAACAGTCGTGGTTCGCCAGCGGTACCTTACAGCTGACGAACATTATGCGGTTCACCAGCGGTAACTTACCTCTGGCGAACCAGAGTGGTTGTTCGCCAGCGGTACTGTTTTCCATTTTTTTTCTTTATTTGTTTAAATTATTCAAATACATTTTATTTATAATAATTCAAACACATTACAAATTAACTTCAAACACATTACAAATAATACTGTTTTATTTTGTTTTGCATTATATCCTTTATGTTTTCTATTGTTTTATTTTGTTTTCCATTATTTCCTTTTTGTTTTCCATTATTTGCTTTATGTTTTCTATTATTTTATTTTGTTTTCCATTATTTCCTTTTTGATTTCCATTATTTCCTTTATTTTTTCTATTATTTTATTGTGTTTTCTATTATTTCCTTTATGTTTTCCATTGTTTCCTTTATGTTTTCCATTGTTTTGTATTGTTTTATTTTGTTTTCCATTCTTTCCCTTATGTTTTCCATTATTTCCTTTATGTTTTCCATTGTTTCCTTTTTGTTTTTCCATTATTTTCTTTATGTTTTCAATTATTTTATTTTGTTTTCCATTATTTCCTTTTTGTTTTCCATTATTTCCTTTATGTTTTCTATTATCTTATTTTGTTTTCCATTATTTCCTTTATATTTTCCATTGTTTCTTTTATGTTTTCCATTGTTTCTTTTTGTTTTCTATTGTTTTATTTTGTTTTCCATGATTTCCTTTATGTTTTCCATTGTTTCCTTTATGTTTTAAATTGTTTCCTTTTTGTTTTCCATTATTTCCTTTATGTTTTCTATTATTTTATTTTTTCCATAATTTCCTTTTTGTTTTCCATTATTTCCTTTATGTTTTCTATTGTTTTATTTTGTTTTCCATTGTTTCCTTTATGTTTTCTATTGTTTTATTTTGTTTTCCATTATTTCTTTTATGTTTCAAATAATAACTCCACATATTTCAAATACAGAACAAGGTACATCAGATCAGTTGATCCATGCATATACATAGTTTCGTCGCATACAAGGCAGACATATATATACATAGTTTCTCAGTGTTTGATCTTTTTGCCTTTTTTGGTCGCAGTTGCATAATTTAGCCCCACATCATGACTTCTTCTTTTGAATGGAAGACCATGCCTAGGTAGCGTAGTTCTTCTTCTTCTTGTGGTGTATGTTGCATGACTATCATCATCGCCTTCTTGATCATCGTCAATATTTGGGTCGCCGAACGTGTCGAACTTGTCCTCGTCAACGACTCCATCCATTTTGATGATATTTCTTTTCCCTCTCCTCGCGACAACATGGCTAGGCCTTGCGAGGTCTGTTATGAATAAGCATTGGGACACATACTTAGCCAATACCCATGGCTCATTTTGCGTTGTGACGTTTGTGCTTGACGAAGTTCCGGCTTCGGGAATAACCATGGTTGTAAAGTATTGGTCTTCTTTTCTGACGGTCGACATCCTAGCCCATCTGACACGGAACATAGGAACCTTCTCTCCAGAATAGTTAAGCTCCCATATCTCCTTAATCCTTCCGTAGTATCTTAACTTTTTGTCAGCGGTGTAGGATTCCATTGTTACCACTGAGTATTGACAATCAGAAGTTTTGTCTTTCTCCTCCGTGTAGAAAGTGAACCCGTTGATATCATATGCTTGAAACTTCGCTAGGTTGGGAGCGGGGCCATGTGCCAAGCCGTACAATAGTTTATTTTTCGCACAATCCCTTGGCGGTGGGTTAGCGACGATCTCATCTTTAAACCAACGCAAGAAGGTGGAGTTATGCTCTCTGATTATTTCTCCTTCGGTCCTCTGCTTGCCTTGTTCTGTGTACTTTTTCTTAATCGAGCTCTTGTGTTTTTCCACCCAAGTATCGACCATGTCAATGTGTTGGAGAGCTACTAAGTTTGACCTGTTAAAGTCGCTCCGTCGACAAGCCCGATCCACATGCACTTCTCTACGTCCATTTTTGTGACCTGCTCCATCGAGCTTGCCAATGTGCTTGTTTCTGGGAAGACCAACAAGGTCCTGCACATCAATATGATTAGTGCAGAAAGAGATGCACTCTTCGGTGAGAAATTCCTAAGCGATGCTTCCATCCGGACGGGCCCTGTTGCGAACAAATCCTTTGATGACCCCGTTCATCCTTTCAAACGGCATCATGTTATGCAGTAACAACGGCCCAAGATGGATGATATCGTCCACGATATGGACCAACAGATGAACACATGTGTGAAATAATGATGGTGGAAAGTACATCTCAAACTCTCATAGACTCACGACAATCTCTTCCTGCAGCCTTGAGATCTGCTTCCCCGTGATCGACTTTTGAGATATCACGTCGAAGAAGTTACATAGGCCAAACAGGGTTTCCCCGGCAAGCTTGTCCATTATCCCGCAGATCGCAACCGGAAGTATCTGCGTCATCATCACGTAACAGTCATGAGACTTCATCCCGCTGAACTTTTGTTTCTGCGCGTCTAGGAATCTGCTTATTAGCCCTGAGTAGCCGCTAGGGACTTTGACTCCGAGAAGGCACATCATCAATTTTGTGATCTCGTCCGGACTAAGAGTGAAGCAGGAGGGGGCAGTAATAGTCATTCCTCTTAACCCTTTTGGCCTTGCGACCCTCCGTCTCCTCATCACACGATTGGTCGTCATCGTCATCATCCGGGCGTTCCCCCTGAAGACCTACCCTAATACCAAAATATTTCAGGTCGTTTCTTGCATTCACCCCGTCTTTGGTCCTCTACGGAATGTTGAGCAGCGTGCCAAACAAACTTTCAAACACATTCTTCGTGATATGCATCAGATCAAGGCAGTGAGGCGTATCGAGAATGGGCCAGTATGGCAAGTCCCAAAACACCGACCTCGTCTTCCATACATCCAGAAGCGGTTTTTGGCGATGTTTGCTTCTTTCCCAACTCTGGGCATTCCTTCCAATCATTCAGCAACATGTAGATTTCTTTGCCGCACCTCTTACGTGGAGGTCCCCGGAGCTCATCTTGACCGTTAAAAAGGTCTCCTCGCCTTCTCCACGGGTCTTTGTTGGGTAGCCACCTTCGATGGCCAACAAAGACTGTTTTCGAAGACCCGAGATCTTTCAGAAGTTGCATAAATGTAGGGTCATCCATGCACCTCGCGCGGTCGTTATGTCCGTGGCACACCTGGCCCGCCACATATCCGTAGCCGAGTAGGTTGTGAACCGTACAACAAGACATCTGTCATTGGGAAATATTGTTCACCGAAGGCGTCCCATGTGTTCACCCTTTCCTCGGCCCATAGCGTGTCCAGCTCATCTTTAAGCAGCTTCATGTATATGTGAATATACTTCCTCTTCATGCACAACCAGAGGGATGTTGTACATTCATACAAACACGGGCCAGGTGCTATGGGTGGTGCTTTGGTTGCCAAACGAATTGACTCGTCGCTGCTCACACCCAACCTGATGTTCCTTGCCTCCGCCCTGAACGTTGCATATTCACAGTCAATTGCTTTCCATTGACTTGCATCCGAAGGATGTGTCAGATTTACTTTTTCACTTCGCTCTGGATCTTTCAAAACTTTCTTCCTCCTTTTCGTGTGCCAGCGCATGAGCTCTGCTTCCTTGCGGTCCGCGAAATACCGTTGCAGACGAGGAATGAGTGGAAAGTACCACAGAACTTTTCGAGGAGCTTTCTTCTTCCCTTTCTTGTATCGAGCGGCGTTGCAAACTAGACAAATGGTCTTGTCCGCGTCCTCTTTCTGATAAATGTAGCAATCATTGATGCACACATGGTATTTGTCGTGCGGTAAATCAAAGGGGCACACGACTTTCTTGGCCTCGTCGCAACTTTTAGGACACGTGTTGCCCTCTAGAAGGATATCGTGTCAGTATTGCAGGCTTGGATCGACGCTTATGTCGCTCCATTTGTATCTCGGCTTCATCTGCAGAACATCGAGCGCCACTCTCAGGCGGGACTCTCCCGGACCGTAGCCTGCATACAATGGTGTCTTCGAGTCTATCTCTAGTTGCGCCAGCTTAGATTGCTCTCTAGCAGCATTTCTCGAGTTAGTCGTCATTCTCAAAAGCAGTTCTTTCAGATGAGGGTCACACACAACTTCCATTAGGAGTGTCCTCGTCTTCTTCCACGTCTTGTTCAGCATCTTCTCCATGATCATGTGCGGGATCATGAGGCTGATCTTGGTCCTGTCACTACAAGAAATATGCTGATACATGACGCTCAATTCTCGTCACTAAATCGTCAACAAATTTCATCCATGACGATCTTATGACGAAATACAAATCGTTGAAAACCGAGCGTCAGTAATGGCTCACCACGACGATTTTGTAGGAATCGTCATGGATATCCACGACGATACAGGAACGTCATTAATCTATGACGATCCAAAATCGTCGTGAGTAGTCCGAGCAGGACACATCAGCTCCGACGTGGCTAGTCCTACGTGGCAAAATCATGACGATTTGAAAACGTCGTGGATCAAATACAGCCCGGTCCATTTCTGTGATCTTCGTGGGCCTGGCCCAATAACTTTGACCTTTTTCTTTGTTTGACTTCCACATTTCTTTTGGGCCTTAGCCTTTTCACTTTTTTTTGCCTTTTCTCGATTATTCCTGGCCCTTTTAGAGCCCATATATTTTTTGGTCCAATACAGTAAGCTATTCCGTTACTGATTGTTTCGGCCAGGGCTACTTTGGCCTTTTTGTTTGTTTCACTTCCACACTTCTTATGGGCCTCTCCAGCCCAGTAACTTCTGGTGCGTGACCAGTATAGATACAAAATAAATACAGCCCATATTTTTTTCATCCAATTGAATAACAAGAATTTGATTCAAACAAGTTATATTACAATCAGGTATGGAAGTACAAGTAAATATCACAATCAGGTATTCAGCTATGAAAATACAACAAAATATCAAAACAACCAACTCCAACTATTACAATCATATAGTTCAAGTCAGCTATTACAATCATACAGTTCAAAATAACCAGATCCAATGAGCTCCCTGTCAAATTGAAGCTTTTAGTCCTTATCTTCCTTGAACAATCTGTAAAATTAGGGAGACGAGGTTAAGCACAATAAGATGCAGTTCAAAACTAAATCGATGTGTAGAGAACTACAAGAAAATTAACAATGGCGACCGTGCACTAGTACGTTCAGAACTGAAACCGGTTCACCAAATAAATAGCAAAGAAGCAAAACTGATTAAGGCATGTACTATATCACGACAATCCAGAAAATAGCCAAGTTTTGAAAATTCAAATTAAACAGTATATTGTTGTATTCAAGTGCAAGTTGAAGACTAAATGAATAATGGACATCCGTGCCAGAATGACCAAACATTCCAGCCAGCAATAATACTTAGTAAGAGAAATAACAGATCCTATGTTCATTAGAGGCGGACAGAGCTTAATTAATGAGCATCAATCAGTTCACAAACACGAACAGTAGAAACAAGAGGAACCGGAAACTCTCACCAAAACTATGGAGATGAAGAAGACCACCGCTGCTATCGCACGGCATGGTGAACTCAGGGTGAATAAATCCTGCCAACAGCAAACCAAAACAAAGAGCCAAGCTCTAGATCAGCATCAGCCAAGCAAACACATATTTTGTAAATCACTGTATGCTGATGCTGGAAATTCAGCAGCTACAATGCTCACAATCTCAGCAAGAAGCCATCCATTCAACCAACATGAACTAATAATACGTATGATGAAAGCTACAACTCATTGTCGCAAAAAAGTACATGACCAAAGATAACAAGAGGCCAGCCTCGAGAGCACAACCCTAGATAAACTAGATAGGGGGAGAGCTTTTTCTTCTCTTCACTGGGTGGTGGCGGTGGTGCCGATGATGTCCGAGTCACCTGAATGTTGTGGGTAATCCATCAGTAAGTTACAGGGTGCAGATTCAAAATAAATTGGAAGAAATTTATATTTATATGTTAACGAACCAGGATCGATGATGCTGAGACAGCCCACCCGAAAGTACTTTCCACAGGCAGTTCCAAGATCAACATTGTCTGAATGGAAAAAGGCATATTATTGAAGTGCATTCCAAAATTATGCATCAGCTGTTGGAATAGCAAAAAAAAATGCTATGCGTGATTCGGAAAGGAAAGAGTTATCTTACTTCCGTGGAAATGGTGCACGCATCTTTGCCAACATGGCGTAGTACTCGATCTCCGACTTCCTAAGAGGAGGGCAGTTGTTTGCAAGGATAATAAGCTTCCCTGAACATTAAAAACAAAATTTCCGAATTAGTATGCAGAATCAGAAGTTAAATGACTACACAAGATCAATACATCAATCATCCTGGAACCATATGTATATACGATTGCAAAGAATGCTGCAATAACGGATCCATTATACCATGAAATTCAAACAACACTATCCAAAATTTAAACTGGATCAATAAACAACATTTTCAGCATACAAGTATCTCAACCTCCCTATTGCAAGCCAGATATTAACATCTTGGAACAAGTCCTAATAGAGAGGCTGGCATCATTCTAGGGGATTGCATTCATCTCCAGGGCGACAAAAAGAAACCAAAGAGCCAAATTTCAGTCCCATTCTACTATCCAAAATCCAGTAACTTTGACGCACAAACAGCAGCAAACAATATTACAGAGAAGCATATCACTGTAACAAAATTCCAGAAGAGCAAAGATATGCGAAGTCGTTCTTAATATACTTTGAAACAATACATGATACCAAGCATATGGAAAGAAGAGCTAGTGTAAGAATAAACTACTAATGAACAAGTGCTGAAACAGAGCCTTCTTTTCTATTTTTAGACTAAAAGTACCACTCCTAAGTGAGTGAGTGTCCTTACGTTGGTGTCCTGTTTGGTGCTAATGAACAAGATGAAAGCATGGTTATCCCAAGGGAATCTGTACATCCCACAGGTTTGTCCACGCATTAGAATCCTAAATCCACGAGAAAAAAAAGAAGATTCGCTAGAATTCAAACAGTTCTAGAATCTCTATCCATGATTCAGGATACATGATCAGAGCGACAGGGCCGATGCCAAACCAAAAACTGTTTCCTTGTGTCTGTGCAAACAGCTATGAGTTCTGAACTAGTTCATTTTCAGGCTGTGGGCTTGTAATCTATAACATGTACAGTGATGAAGACGCCGTAGTAAACTGCCGACGAGTCATATACGGAGCTACCTGCCCCGCAAAAACACACAACAACAACAACAGCCAAGCCTTTCCGCACTAAAACACTACCGTAATCTCACATGATAGTACTCGCATGGAAAGTAGACAAGAAAGGGGAGGAACCGGGGGCTTACCAACACCAGAAAATCGTGAAGATGGGAGCAGCAGAGGGTGAGGTCGTGAAGATGTGAAGACCTCGTCGGCAGATCTGGTGATGTAGGATGACTGCGCCACGGCGGCGTCGTCGGGCGAGGCCTTGGTGTCCAGGAAGATGACCCCCCGCATCGACTTCGATGTTGGTGTGGCCAGCGTCCAGGACGGCGGCGCCTCCGATGTCGAGGCTGGAGCTCGCTTCCGTCGGTGCCATCGTTTGCCGAGGAGGTCGAGGTTGGCGATGGCGCATCGCTTGCCGAGGAGGTGGACGCAGAGGCGGGATGGGCCTGGGGCAGAGCTGTTGGATGAGGGGCATGGCTAGTAGGGGTGGTTGCCTCCGACATAGTCGTCGTGGCCGCCGTTGCCGCGGGGACAGAGGAAGGCCGAGGCGACCGGAGCAGCTCTGCCAGATCTAGGTCATAATTTTCGGCAGCGAAATTTTTGCCGGTCTTGGCGGCCGCTCGGTGTAGAGGAGCTCGGGGCCGCTCGGTGCCTCTCGCTACGACAGCGAGACGCGGCTCCTGGCGGCGCGAGATGCGAATCCTGGCGGCGCTCGAGAGAAGGTGAGGGACGGGGCGGGTTAGAGGCGGTAGCGGCGGCCGCCACGACTGGATCTGGAGAGAGAGGCACGGTGAGGAGAGCGAGGCGTGCGAGATGTGGGGGACGGAAGATGCGGCGGCGGCGGTGAGGAGAGGGTGCGCGATGTGGGGAGTGGGGACTAGGGTTCGCCTCCGATGTGGGGAGTGGGGACTGGGGACTATTGGTTCGCCTCCAATATTTCATAAAACGCGCGCTGGATTGCTGATCCCGCTCGATCGCCTCCTCCGATGCTCATTTTCAGAGTGGGTGCAGGTGTTTTTTTTCCAAAATTGACCCACACCAATTTTAATAAATACTAGCACAGATTTATCAAACTTAAAAACTTATAAGCTAAACTATTTGGCTATATACCATATGAAATATATTTTTACTTGACACGTGTTTTGTAATAATCCGAATTCAACGTAATACGAGAAAACATGCATTACTGTGTTTAACTTGTAAACAACACAAAATATGTGCCTATGTGTACCTAGGAAGATGAAATTACAAAATTCATATGACCGATGTTATATATTATCTACAAATAACAAACTTATTACCTCTCAATAGCTCAAAATACACCTCTATCGAAAAAGACAATGTTTGAAATTTGACCATATTACACACAAAGATGCATATTGGTACAACTAACAATGTTCACGAAGAAACTTTTATTTTTCGTTGAATAAAAATACCATTTTCCATCTCCGGAGTGTCAAAACTGGGTTTTTTTGTGAAGCACATACACAAAATATGTTGCAAAAATGTACAAAGTAAAATTCTAAATATATTATGTCATATTTTATCTACAAATAACAAACTTACTACCTCTCAATAGCTCAAAATACACCTCTTTCGAAAAAGACAAATTTCAGCCGATTCCGCTGAAACCGAGCCAAATTTGAACTACAGGTGCCTCGTAGTTTTCTCTTTATTTTTTGTAAAAATCATTTTTAGGTACCCAAGTACCTATTTCAACATAGATACACCAAGAGTTCATCAATATTCAACACCTAGGTACGAACGGTCATGTCCCCCGTTTTGACCGTTTTCCGAAACCGGCTTTGAAAATTCCAGAAAATTCAAAAAAAATCGAAACGATGCAAGATCTTCGCGTGGTGTTGTTATATATGTCCTAGTATCCACCAAAAATAATAAACTTGGAATACGACAGTTTGGTTGAAAATGTGTTCACAGAAATGAGCTATCTCGTACGAAGATTCATGGCTTTCGGGCGAAATGACGGATGTTTTGGCCACACCCATGGCATAGTTTGTTTAAATGTGACCATATTACACACAAAGATGCATATTGGTACAACTAACAATGTTCACGAAGAAACTTTTATTTTTCGTTGAATAAAAATACCATTTTCCATCTCCGGAGTGTCAAAACTGGGTTTTTTTGTGAAGCACATACACAAAATATGTTGCAAAAATGTACAAAGTAAAATTCTAAATATATTATGTCATATTTTATCTACAAATAACAAACTTACTACCTCTCAATAGCTCAAAATACACCTCTTTCGAAAAAGACAAATTTCAGCCGATTCCGCTGAAACCGAGCCAAATTTGAACTACAGGTGCCTCGTAGTTTTCTCTTTATTTTTTGTAAAAATCATTTTTAGGTACCCAAGTACCTATTTCAACATAGATACACCAAGAGTTCATCAATATTCAACACCTAGGTACGAACGGTCATGTCCCCCGTTTTGACCGTTTTCCGAAACCGGCTTTGAAAATTCCAGAAAATTCAAAAAAAATCGAAACGATGCAAGATCTTCGCGTGGTGTTGTTATATATGTCCTAGTATCCACCAAAAATAATAAACTTGGAATACGACAGTTTGGTTGAAAATGTGTTCACAGAAATGAGCTATCTCGTACGAAGATTCATGGCTTTCGGGCGAAATGACGGATGTTTTGGCCACACCCATGGCATAGTTTGTTTAAATGTGACCATATTACACACAAAGATGCATATTGGTACAACTAACAATGTTCACGAAGAAACTTTTATTTTTCGTTGAATAAAAATACCATTTTCCATCTCCGGAGTGTCAAAACTGGGTTTTTTTGTGAAGCACATACACAAAATATGTTGCAAAAATGTACAAAGTAAAATTCTAAATATATTATGTCATATTTTATCTACAAATAACAAACTTACTACCTCTCAATAGCTCAAAATACACCTCTTTCGAAAAAGACAAATTTCAGCCGATTCCGCTGAAACCGAGCCAAATTTGAACTACAGGTGCCTCGTAGTTTTCTCTTTATTTTTTGTAAAAATCATTTTTAGGTACACAAGTACCTATTTCAACATAGATACACCAAGAGTTCATCAATATTCAACACCTAGGTACGAACGGTCATGTCCCCCGTTTTGACCGTTTTCCGAAACCGGCTTTGAAAATTCCAGAAAATTCAAAAAAAATCGAAACGATGCAAGATCTTCGCGTGGTGTTGTTATAGATGTCCTAGTATCCACCAAAAATAATAAACTTGGAATACGACAGTTTGGTTGAAAATGTGTTCACAGAAATGAGCTATCTCGTACGAAGATTCATGGCTTTCGGGCGAAATGACGGATGTTTTGGCCACACCCATGGCATAGTTTGTTTAAATGTGACCATATTACACACAAAGATGCATATTGGTACAACTAACAATGTTCACGAAGAAACTTTTATTTTTCGTTGAATAAAAATACCATTTTCCATCTCCGGAGTGTCAAAACTGGGTTTTTTTGTGAAGCACATACACAAAATATGTTGCAAAAATGTACAAAGTAAAATTCTAAATATATTATGTCATATTTTATCTACAAATAACAAACTTACTACCTCTCAATAGCTCAAAATACACCTCTTTCGAAAAAGACAAATTTCAGCCGATTCCGCTGAAACCGAGCCAAATTTGAACTACAGGTGCCTCGTAGTTTTCTCTTTATTTTTTGTAAAAATCATTTTTAGGTACACAAGTACCTATTTCAACATAGATACACCAAGAGTTCATCAATATTCAACACCTAGGTACGAACGGTCATGTCCCCCGTTTTGACCGTTTTCCGAAACCGGCTTTGAAAATTCCAGAAAATTCAAAAAAAATCGAAACGATGCAAGATCTTCGCGTGGTGTTGTTATAGATGTCCTAGTATCCACCAAAAATAATAAACTTGGAATACGACAGTTTGGTTGAAAATGTGTTCACAGAAATGAGCTATCTCGTACGAAGATTCATGGCTTTCGGGCGAAATGACGGATGTTTTGGCCACACCCATGGCATAGTTTGTTTAAATGTGACCATATTACACACAAAGATGCATATTGGTACAACTAACAATGTTCACGAAGAAACTTTTATTTTTCGTTGAATAAAAATACCATTTTCCATCTCCGGAGTGTCAAAACTGGGTTTTTTTGTGAAGCACATACACAAAATATGTTGCAAAAATGTACAAAGTAAAATTCTAAATATATTATGTCATATTTTATCTACAAATAACAAACTTACTACCTCTCAATAGCTCAAAATACACCTCTTTCGAAAAAGACAAATTTCAGCCGATTCCGCTGAAACCGAGCCAAATTTGAACTACAGGTGCCTCGTAGTTTTCTCTTTATTTTTTGTAAAAATCATTTTTAGGTACACAAGTACCTATTTCAACATAGATACACCAAGAGTTCATCAATATTCAACACCTAGGTACGAACGGTCATGTCCCCCGTTTTGACCGTTTTCCGAAACCGGCTTTGAAAATTCCAGAAAATTCAAAAAAAATCGAAACGATGCAAGATCTTCGCGTGGTGTTGTTATAGATGTCCTAGTATCCACCAAAAATAATAAACTTGGAATACGACAGTTTGGTTGAAAATGTGTTCACAGAAATGAGCTATCTCGTACGAAGATTCATGGCTTTCGGGCGAAATGACGGATGTTTTGGCCACACCCATGGCATAGTTTGTTTAAATGTGACCATATTCCACACAAAGATGCATATTGGTACAACTAACAATGTTCACGAAGAAACTTTTATTTTTCGTTGAATAAAAATACCATTTTCCATCTCCGGAGTGTCAAAACTGGGTTTTTTTTGTGAAGCACATACACAAAATATGTTGCAAAAATGTACAAAGTAAAATTCTAAATATATTATGTCATATTTTATCTACAAATAACAAACTTACTACCTCTCAATAGCTCAAAATACACCTCTTTCGAAAAAGACAAATTTCAGCCGATTCCGCTGAAACCGAGCCAAATTTGAACTACAGGTGCCTCGTAGTTTTCTCTTTATTTTTTGTAAAAATCATTTTTAGGTACACAAGTACCTATTTCAACATAGATACACCAAGAGTTCATCAATATTCAACACCTAGGTACGAACGGTCATGTCCCCCGTTTTGACCGTTTTCCGAAACCGGCTTTGAAAATTCCAGAAAATTCAAAAAAAATCGAAACGATGCAAGATCTTCGCGTGGTGTTGTTATAGATGTCCTAGTATCCACCAAAAATAATAAACTTGGAATACGACAGTTTGGTTGAAAATGTGTTCACAGAAATGAGCTATCTCGTACGAAGATTCATGGCTTTCGGGCGAAATGACGGATGTTTTGGCCACACCCATGGCATAGTTTGTTTAAATGTGACCATATTCCACAAAAAGATGCATATTGGTACAACTAACAATGTTCACGAAGAAACTTTTATTTTTCGTTGAATAAAAATACCATTTTCCATCTCCGGAGTGTCAAAACTGGGTTTTTTTGTGAAGCACATACACAAAATATGTTGCAAAAATGTACAAAGTAAAATTCTAAATATATTATGTCATATTTTATCTACAAATAACAAACTTACTACCTATCAATAGCTCAAAATACACCTCTTTCGAAAAAGACAAATTTCAGCCGATTCCGTTGAAACCGAGCCAAATTTGAACTACAGGTGCCTCGTAGTTTTCTCTTTATTTTTTGTAAAAATCATTTTTAGGTACACAAGTACCTATTTCAACATAGATACACCAAGAGTTCATCAATATTCAACACCTAGGTACGAACGGTCATGTCCCCCGTTTTGACCGTTTTCCGAAACCGGCTTTGAAAATTCCAGAAAATTCAAAAAAAATCGAAACGATGCAAGATCTTCGCGTGGTGTTGTTATAGATGTCCTAGTATCCACCAAAAATAATAAACTTGGAATACGACAGTTTGGTTGAAAATGTGTTCACAGAAATGAGCTATCTCGTACGAAGATTCATGGCTTTCGGGCGAAATGACGGATGTTTTGGCCACACCCATGGCATAGTTTGTTTAAATGTGACCATATTCCACACAAAGATGCATATTGGTACAACTAACAATGTTCACGAAGAAACTTTTATTTTTCGTTGAATAAAAATACCATTTTCCATCTCCGGAGTGTCAAAACTGGGTTTTTTTGTGAAGCACATACACAAAATATGTTGCCGAAATGTACAAAGTAAAATTCTAAATATATTATGTCATATTTGATCTACAAATAAAAAACTTACTACCTCTCAATAGCTCAAAATACACCTCTTTCGAAAAAGACAAATTTCAGCCGATTCCGCTGAAACCGGGCCAAATTTGAACTACAGGTGCCTCGTAGTTTTCTCTTTATTTTTTGTAAAAATCATTTTTAGGTACACAAGTACATATTTCAATAGAGATATAGCAAGAGGTTCACAAAATTGCACAATTAGATAAGAATAATCATGCCCGCCTTTTTTACTCCAAAACCGTAATTCAAAAATCCACTAAAGTCTTAATAAATATATGACCATGGGAATGATTGTTTTATGTTTAAAAAATGGTTTCAAATTATATATGATTACTACAAATAATTTTCCAATTTTTTTTAAATTGGTTATGGTCAATTTGGAGGTGAAATTCAAATTATAGAATGAAAACAGACAAAAAAAAAAAGAAAAAAAAACACACAACGACCCATCCCAACGTGGACGCCAGCTTCCCCGCGCAAGCAGCCCAACGCTTGTGTCCCTGCCGAATTCGGCCCAAGCTGCATGCCCTCTTGTTTCGTGGTCTTGTTGGGCTTTGGCCCAAAGTCGCTTAAGTCAGGATAAAAGGAGCGAACACATGCGTATAACAAGATCTGTTCGGTGGCCTGTTGGCTAGCTGTGCCATCGGGTTTGCCCGAGGTGCATGGTTTGAACCCCACTCCTGGCGAATTTTTGTGGTATTTTCTACAGAGCCTGTACAGCGTGACCTTATCTGTCCCTGGTCCCACATGTCAATGGCAGTATGTCCCATTTACCTATGCCACATGGCAGCTGTCCCAGGCCCCACATGTAAATGGCAGTGTGTTGCCAAGTGATCTGTCTATCCAACAGACGTGCCACGCATGCCAGAGTTGATGACGTGTCTATCCAAAAGACAAGCCACGTGGGCGGAGTTGACGATGTGTCTATCCAACAGACATGCCACGTAGGCAGAGTTGATGATGTGTCCGTTCAATCGTACCAACACATCCACATTTAGAATCTCATGACGATTTAAATTCGTCGTGATCGGTTAAAAACAATGCCATGATCGTTCATGACGATATCACTTTACAAAATCACGACGTTTTTTGGCCAAATCGTCATGAAAATTCAGCGTTTTTTACCCCTCCAGCGGCTAACGACGATATGGCACAAAATCGTCATAACTTTATGACGATTTCGTCCATCGTCGTTGTGAGAACGTCATGTATCAACACATTTCTTGTAGTGTGTTGTAGTTCTTGTCGATCATTGTTATTGTCATGTTGCACATCATTTCCTACCACCGCCGCCCCATGGACTTCATCATCTTCATCATCACTTATCCACTGACTGTTGTGCCCATCCATGAAACCATACCTGAGGAGGTGACTGAGCAAGTCTCCGGTAAAGGGGTTGAGCAAGCCCCCTGGTTTGCACTTTCGACATGGACATCATATCTCCTTGCGGCCATTTTGTAACATGTCTTCTGTCGCGTGTCTCAAGTAACTATTCACGACACGTTCACTCATAACGACCACCATTATTTGTTGCCTGCACGAGCGCGCCAATATAATATTAGAATATATATATATATATATATATATATATATATATATATATATATATATATATATATCGATATTCACGAAAAAAATCGGCATGACCTTCCTACAAATTGGAGGTTAGAGGAGTGCCAAACTTTTCCGAGATGGAAATGAATCAACATTCCGGGAAAGTGGCAAATCATTTTCATATCCAAAATTTCACTGCATGTCGTATTCACGAAAAAATTCGGCATGACCTTCCTACAAATGGGAGGTTATGAGAGAGTGCCAAACTATGCCGAGACGGAAATGAATCAACATTCCGACAATAGTTGGCTACTCAATTTCATTCCACAACAAAATGCACACATTTAACGTCTCCATCACACACGACCATATCGAAACCGGTGAAATTTGACACATATATTGCATATCGCGTGTATCAGGACAAAATTCATACAAACTCATTTAATTATATATAGGCAAGCCTCCCACCTCAAATGATTAGATGGCTACACGAGATGATACCTGGAGAATTTTGAAGCTTTGGAGAAAGAGGGGGTAATTCTAGATCTAGATGCCTATGAAGTGAAAACTTTGGGTAGAAAGGGTGTTGAGCGGGAGATAAACCTAGATATACCAACAAAAATAATTTTGGTTAATTCAAAAGAGAGGAGAAGGGTGGGGAAATTGGCATGAATTTGAGCTAGAGAGAGAAGCGGACAAGGTTGAGAAGAGAGTGGAGGAGGAGAAACTGGGTGGTGGGTGTGCTCACTTATGGCAGATCTGCCAGGTTACCGCTCGCGAACAGCTTTGCTTGTTCGCCAATGCTAACGTGCGTCGTGGGCCCACAGATTAGCGCTGGCGAACAAGCAAAGTTGTTCGCCGGCGGCAGCTCCCGTAGCGCTGGCGAACACATGAGACTGTTCGCCAGCGCTATTTCCAGGTAGTGGCGGGTGCGCGCGCAGGCGGGCACCCTTAGCGCTGGCGAACAGATGAGTCTGCTCGCCAACGGTAAATGGTATGGCGCTGGCGAACATATAGGCGCGTTCTCCAGCGGTAATAGCGCTGGCGAATTAGGAAATGTGTTCGCCAACGCTATACTGGTGTTTATAAGAAATCTCCTTCTAGAATGCAATCCTTGGATTTCATCTTGATCAACCATTCACATCCTCATGCTCAATTTTGATCAACATATGTAATTCTTCACATGAATTACTTACTTCGAGACTTGATCAACCTTGGCACAATTCATGAACCTAATCAGGACCACATTTGAGTTCCTTCAGTGAACTCTAACTTAGTAATTATTGATCTTCACATGAATTTCATCCTCATCATATTTATTCACTAAATAAAATCACATCTTGATGTAGTGAACTTCATTTTGTTTGCTTCTTCTTGATCACCATACGATCACATCACAAACTCAATGATCCCCATGCATGTCATGATATTCATGGTGTATGTCCTAAAATCCATCTAATGTTCTTCATGCGTTCCTAAGGAACATTCTTTCATAAACATCTCAATGAAACCATCAATTAGTACAAGGTATTGCCAGTTATTAATAAAAAAACGCATCGGTACTACAGTGAGTTCCATTGTATGTTTGACTAGGCTACTTAGTAATACTAATTACATGGCATTTTAAAAAATGACCAACATTCTGAGATGCAAAGTGCCTTTTGGCCAACCCCAACCTGATTATCATCGTGGAACCAAAATGGAGGACATGGACAACAAACCTATTGTCTCATGTCTCATATCATGCAGAGTTGTCTTCTTAGCTACACCTTAGCTAAACATGAACATTGCATAATGTTTCTATTAGGATATTTTGTTACGCTCATACTCTCCCGAATCCCCGTAGCACTATATATGAACATATAAATACATGCTATACATACAAATTCCTGCACTGTTTCTGTGGTTGGGATCATATTTTTATACTTTAGCTTCTTTTGATTAGTGAGGGGGTCTTAAAAATTAGTGGATGTCTACTTTAATGTATGGACTAAATTCAAAAGACGCTAACATAATTTCATGAAAATATAATTTTAGTTTATGATTAATCAATTTCCAATATCATATGTTCCAAATGTTCAAAAGAAATTAATATCTTTATAAATAATTATCTTTTGTGCTAAATTGTATTTCAAAAAACTTGTAACATTTTCCTCGAAAAAGAAAGATACTTGTACCGGGAAATTAATAGAAATATTTTTATAGCTTAATTCCCCACTTTACTTTTATTATTACATGACAAAATATATCAAACAAAGTGGTGTTAGGTCAATTTAAAGTCAGAGACACTAATATGTGTGCTTCACTTATTGCGATAAATTTTATAAATCATGGATTTTATTTTATTTATAATTTGTATAAAATGAGAAGGATAAGGACAACGAGCCAATGATTATGCTAATGATCAAATGATATGGATAAAGACTCATAGCCAATTACTCAATAGTAAGGTATAGCTCTTTCCTAGTCATGTACCCAACCAAAATTAGCAGTGAGCTTGATAACATTGCATTGAAGTACATCAAGGTATTATAATGTTTTGAACAAATCCAAGGATGAATGTTTTACTGAACTGTAGCAGCCAGATGTTTCAAGCTTTTGATACACCGACAAGTCCACAATTTGCGCTTGAACTGTATACTTGTACTGCTATCTAGGAACGTGTATTTATTCAATGCGTACTTCCATTACTAATTCTGCTTGCAAAGTTCTTTGAAAAGATTCATAAGGTTCTTAATTATGAACTGCAAGAAGAAATTGGCTCCCATGTGTCGCATACACCAACGGCTTTCCATATCACTCCATGGAGTTTGTTCATCAGGCAAAGGGTTCACGAATTTCGGTGCTGTCCAAAACATTCTTCGATATTCCGTATACTCTCAAATGCGCATCGAACCTTAAGTGTATCACCCTAAGGTTCGCGAATAACATAGACATGATCGAGACTCATCTCCGATCAATAATCAACAGCGGGATCTGGAGATCCGTGATGTCTCCTATATATTCAACGATGAATCTCGTGATCGTGTGAACCATCAATGTCGTGACTAATTCTCTTTGTCTCGCGATATTTTATTTGTCTGAGATCCGATCATCGGTATCAACCATACCTTGTTCGATCTCGTTACCGACAAGTACTCTTTTACTCGTTTCGTGATATGACATCCTTGTGACCTAGTCACATGCTTCCAAGAAGTGTCGATGTGATATCCTCGAGAGGGCCCAGAGTATATGTCTCTGTCATTTGGATGAACAAATTTCACTCTTGATGCACGGGCCTCAACTAATACTTTCCGAATACCTAACGACACCTTTATAGTCACTTTGTTACGGTGTGACGTTTGATGACATCAAAGCACCCTTCCGGTATCAGTGATTGACATGATCTCATGGTCTAAGTAATAAGTTACTTCGTATGTTTGATATAACAATGTAAACTTAATGACTTGATCGCATTTCTATATTCACTTGGGGTATATGTTCATCACATCATTCTTCTAATGACATGACCCCGTTATTAACAACATCCAATGTTCATGATCAGGAAACCTTGATCATCTATTAATCAACAAGCTAGTTAAAAGAGAGTCTTTACTAGGAACCAGTGTTTGTTTATTAAACACACATGTATCAACGTTTCCGGTTAATACAATTCTAGCATGAGAAATAAACATTTATCATAAACAAGTAATAAGATAATAACCACTTTATTATAGCCTCTCGGGCATATTCCCTTCAGTCTCCCACTTTCACTAGAGTCAATAATCTAGTCTGTAAGCATTTAACACATATGGCGTTCCAGTGTTATTACTATGCTTCGCATGTGGTAAACATCAACAAAAAGATCTGAACTGTTCAGGTCCTATTGTATTTGCATGTTCTTTGCGTCTACACGCATCACTCATTCTCTAATGATATGGCTTTGTATATATTTGTTCAACCGGTGAGACCTTAATTCCTCAGTTTAAACTAATGTTACTAACATTGTGAAAATGTAGCTTCATAGTTTCAGCACTCTTGGAAATTCACCAAGTTCAATAAAGAACTTCTTGACACAAAATACTCTTACTATTTGTTGTCAACACAAAGGTATACTTAGCATTTGTTGTAGTATCCGTCACAATACTTTAATTTTGAAACTCTTTCAAATCCAGCATGGAACTTTCTTCCAGCCTATTGTGCTAACCTTCATCACATGTTTTAATTGAGATAAAATTATTTGAATATATGGCAAGACTATTAGTGTAACATGTTAAAACAAATAGTTTGTCATTACTACATAGGAAAACACATCCTTAGCGTTTCTAAAATAGCATAAGGATCTCTCTCATTGTTTTCTAATCATCATATGAATTATCCAGCTATAACCTTTTATAGCACATGACTCATCTGGTTGTGTCAAAACACTTGAATCTTGCTCAGTTATTTTCCATGTGATAAGAACTCCTTCTTCTCATTTCGATATTGACTTACTTTAATATTTCATATATGTAATTTGGCTTCAATCATATCAGGCGCTTCAATCCATCTCTTATAGATATCGATGTCCAATATCTTCTAAGCCTTTCATCAATATGAAAATCTTAATCGTGTTAATTTAAAATACATATTTTCCAATCAACCATATGTCATCTACATAAAGCATTGGAAATATGTCTTAGCGCTCCCACTTGATTTCTTGTAACTCTACAAGCATCTTTATCGTTCATGATGGAATCAAACTCTTTTGATAACTTCATTAAGGTAAAGATTCCAACTTCGTTATGCTCACTTCAACCATTGAAGTATGCATACCTTTCCAGGAAAGATGGTTTTTGTTATTCAACTCCCATATCATAACATGTAACTTTTTGCTAGAACTATCCCCAAAGACTAAAGCATTACTACTGAAGATCAAAATCTTGAAGTAGTCAACTCTTTGAACTTCGTCGAAAACATCTTTTCGATAAGTACAACTTTCAAATGATGTAAATATCCATGTCTTTGTTTCTATATAGACTCGTTTGCTATCGTTAGGCACCATGCCTATCTAAAGGACTACCAAGTCACATACTTGATATTCATGCATGGATACTATCGCGGATATAATGACTCATAGCCAATTTTAACGAAGTCAGGGCCCATCATTTGCTTCCTTTATAAGGTCCATGTCCTTTGTAGTCAAAACAACACTTTATACTTAAACCACAAGTTGTTCTAAGTACAGAGTTTTAGGACTTTTGTGGTTTAGTTCGCAAACTCATTTGAAGTATCTACAACACATGTAGTGTCTTCTACATGGTCAAAATAGGAAACTCCGAAACAACTTCCAGTGTTGCGCTACTCTTGACATGATAACAAATATTCTCTAATCTCGTTGAGTTTTTACTGTCCTCCCACTCACTTGTTTCGCAAGAACTACTTTCTCGAGAAATGAACCCTTCTGACAATCAACATTTGTCTCTAGTTTGGTGATATGAGAAATATCCAATGGATTCGTTGGGATAACCTTACAAACATATTTGTATCCTATTTTGGTTGTAAGCATTTTACACATGCTATGCATACCAAAACTTAATAAAAAGATCATTTGGGTCACTACCCAAACCATATCTTATATGTTGTCCAACGGATCATGATGGTGCTCTTTTCAGTGTAAAAGCGGTTGTCACTAATGTATAATCTACAAAATTATAATTGCATTTTTATTAATCTTACCATGTCCAACAAGGTTTGATTTTGTCTCTTGAATACTCCAAGCTAATGTGGGGTATTCGAGAAGTATAAGTTGTAGAACAATTCTGCAACTCCTCAGATGTTCTGCTAAAGTTGTAACTCAAACTTTATCCTTTATGATCCAATTATACATACTTTATTGTCTTATTACAATATTTTTTACATCATACTAACAATAATTTGAACCAATTCAATAATGTCAAACTCCGTTCTCTTTAAACAGATATACGCATATATCTACTTAAATCATCGATGGAGTTTTATGAAGGAAAAATTAATCCACCACACACGACTACACATAATGGACTACATACATCAAATATGTATAATCTCCACTAAATTAGTCGTCCATTCTACTTTCCTATGAACGGAATTTTAGTCATCTTTTGGAAGAGGTCAAGCATCAATTTATTCAAAATAAAATGACTCCGGAAGTCCATTAACATGGAGTTCCTTCATGCTTTCCTTTCCGATATGAACTAAAATGGGGGTGTCATAATTTAAGTAAAATTCTTTTACGTCTTGCAACGTTTAGCATTTATTTTTATAGATGTTTACTTTACCAACATGATTTATATTAACTCATCCATAGATTATGGATTATGGTCATAGTTTGAATAATCTCATCTGCTCTCCGAAAAGATCAGAACAAAATAACAACTTATTAAGTTCTTAAAATAAATCTTGAATGTTTGGTTCGATACGACAATGAACACAATAACACTTTATTTATGTTATTTTCATGATCGATCCGACATCTACTACTAGTTCCTTTTAGACCCTTGTATTTCTTGCATTGTGTTGCTTTGCATGACAACACATACCAACCAATCTGGTATAAAAATACCCAAAAAATACTTTGTTAACTAGTAATAGATCTATAACTTGTATATCAAGCATATACTTATGAGCTGGACTTTTCAAGTTATCTTTTTCTGCCATATACCTTTTTGTAATTCTATTTTCAATATTCCCTTTTCTTTATAGAAGAATCATTGAACATCAAACAATGCTAGTCGTACTAGCACATTTTCCTTTGCATGTTAGTCATATACTATCACCCATTCAGTCATACTTTGAGTTTGATTGTTCTACTAATATCACCATATTAATAACATCCTTCCAGATTCCACTTAGGAATCTCCAAGCAAGGTAAAGATTTTACCCATACTTTTAATCCATCCCATCATAACAATTTTATGATTAAGCTACTATAGCTTGAAGAAAGGAATTTAGAGGATAATTTTTTAGCGCCCAACTTCTTTGAATATTCAAACGCCTAGCGTCTTCAATCATTGCATATATTCAAATAATATAAGCATACATTGTCAAGATAAATTATACTTAGTCATGTTGCCACTCATAAGTTTCTAGATATCAGTATATCTTTCACTTGGTTGTTTCTCAAAACAATTCTTTTCAGTTCCTAAATCACCTTGATCAACAAAACATTCTTTTGAAGATAAAGTAATATGGAAGCAACCATGACTCTGGATTCTAAGTAGGAATTATTTGCTCTCTAGATCAATCAATCATTAATCATATGGAGCTAGGTAGGAAATACCAAAAATCTACAATAGGACTAAATTTTAAATTTCACTAATACAGTACCAATCTTAAATGGTTTTTACGAGATCGTAACAATTATATATCAATTAACAATCTAAGCGTAAGGTAGTTTGTGGATGCCAATGAATACTACAATTTGTGCAAATTCACTTTGATTCGTTGGTCATGATAAAATAACTTCAAGTTAATTCAAACTTACTACGTGAACTCCCACTCAAAAACAACATCCCTCTAGTCGTTTTAGTGATTACACGGACCAAATTCACTACACCAAAACCAATCATAACGTGAGATGATGTAGCTGCAAAGGAAAACATGGACATGCTCCTATAATCCATATCACTCATGCTTTACCTTTCGGTTACGTTTTCTAAGGCCATGTCTGTACATGCTAGGCTCGCCAAGTAGAACTGTAGAATTGTGTGTGCTCAGAGGCCATGTTTGTACATGCTAGGCTCATCGGCACCCGTTGTATTTGAGCGTTGAGTCTGTCACACCCGATGATCACGTGGTGTCTCGAACCGACGAACTTTCTTAACGGTGCATACTAAGGAAGAACACATTATTATCTTGATATTAAGTGAGAGGGGTCATCCTATAATTCTACCGTCGCTATCTAAACAAAATAAGATGCATAAAAATAATTAATATCACATTAAGGATAATGTAATATGATTTGGTCATTCTTGCATTTGATGTCCATCATGTGCATCATGGTATGATCTCCATCATTCCACCGGCGTGCCATCAAGGTCCATGGAACCTCCATCTTGATTTTCCATCAATAATAAGACAACCATATGGATTCCTTCCGGTATACAATAATTTACAAAAGAGATCATCTCATAATAAAATTTGTAACATTGAACATATCGCATCACATGCCTAGCAAAAACTAGTTACACGTCTCTAATTATTTTTTTCATATTGAGGCTTAAGGCTTTGGAGGATAGAACCGTTCATACTTACGAACATCAACCACAACGTTGATAAACATATTTTTAACAACCCTTCGTATATTAGATCTTAACTATAGTAGGAGAAATGGACACCCCCTCGGCCACAAGTGAGACAAGTCTCGCGTACATAGTACACGTAAAGTTAGTCTAGGGCAGCTTCATCCTATTATGCCACTAAGATCATAAAATACTCAAGGAGGCAATAACATGATCATCAACGCCCACATACTCCTATGTGTTCTATCTGTACAAATCATCTACGCATAGATCCGTCTCTGATACCACTGAAGGGTTCGTTGCATAGAATACAAAAAATTTCCTACACGCGATAAACCTGAAGGGACAAGATCTAATCTAGGAGATGAAACGTAACGGTCAAAAAGAGGGTTAAGGAGAACATACCCTCGAATACACAAAGCGTTTCGAGATCAAATCTTGTTGTTGACGTAGTCGTACTCACACCGATCCCGAGAGCGAGAAGATGTGCACCGCAATACGGCCGTGCCTCTGTGATCGGTCACACGTACGGCTTGATGACGACCTTCGTTCCCTCGATCCATACGGGCAGCGGTAGTAGCGGATCCCTCGGAACTCCAGCAGCACGACAGCGTGGTTCTGGTGAAGAATCTCATGGTCAGGGCTTCGACAAGCCGGAGACCATGGAATGGAGTAGAAGGTGGAGAGAAAGTGAGGTGGGAAATTGTGTGGAGGAGGAGAGTTCTCACCCTCCTTTTATAGGGGAAGGGGAGGCAGCCCAAGGTTGGGTGCGGCCATCCCATGGTGGTGCCCCCACCTCTTCCCTCATAATGTGAGTGGACACTCCACTCACACCCACTCATGCTCCCATAATTTCCCACTTAGAAAATCCAAAGGTTTTTCTTTAATAAATAAATAAAACATTTTTATTTCTTTATTTCAACATTTGTTAATTATATTAACAAACATTTGCATATAGCACCTCGAATCATTTGTTAATTCTATTAACAACCATTCTATGAAAAACCCCTTGAACTATTTCAATTTTCCCCAAAACAATTTTGGTGCTGCCCAAAATATTCTTCGATAGTACGTATTCTCTCAAATGCGTCATCGAACCTTAAGTGTGTCACCCTACGGTTCACGAATAACATAGACATGATCGAGACTCCTCACCGATCAATAATCAACGGCGGGATATATAAATCCGTAATGATTCCTATATATTCAACGATGAATCTCGTGATCGTGTGAACCATCAACGTCGTGACTAATTCCCTTTGTCTCGCAATATTTTACTTGTCCGAGATCCGATCATCGGTATCAACCATACCATGTTCGATCTTGTGACCGACAAGTACTCTTTTACTCGTTCTGTGATATGACATCCTTGTGACCTAGTCACGTGCTTGCAAGCGGTGTCGATGTGATATCAGCGAGAGGGCCCAGAGTATATCTCTCCGTCATTTGGATGGACAAATCCCACTCTTGATCCATGGGCCTCAACTAATAATTTTCGAATACCTAACGATACCTTTATAGTCACCTTGTTACGGTGTGACGTTTGATGACATCAAAGCACCCTTCCGGTATCAGTGATTGACATGACCTCATGGTCTAAGGAATAAGTTACTTCGTATGTTTGATATAACAATGTAAACTTAATGACTTGATCGCATTGGTATATTCAATTTGGGTATATGTTCATCACATTATTCTTATAATGACATGACCCTGTTATTAACAACATTCAATGTTCATGATCAGGAAACCTTGATCATCTATTAATCAACGAGCTAGTTAAAAGAGAGGCTTTACTAGGAACCAATGTTTGTTTATTAAACACACATGTATCAATGTTTCCGGTTAATAAAATTCTAGCATGAGAAATAAACATTTATCATAAACAAGGAATAAGATAATAACCACTTTATTATCGCCTCTCGGGCATATTCCTTTCAAGATTGAGTCCCTGATCGAGTCTTCAACTCCATCAGGCACTAGGGGGCTACTGTTGTGGGGGTACCCGAGAGACCTTCCCTTAGGAGGGTACCCGGTGCGGCATGTTAAGGGGCGGTGCTGTAAGACTCCTCAAGTGATGTATACAATAGCCCATGGAGACCCAGGCCTAAACAGAAGAAAAGTCTACATTAACAAGATTAGGAAAAGAGTTGTTACCGACTTGGAGTCAAATTCCAATACATGTACGGCCCTAGAGACCCCTGCTACCTATATAAAGTACAAGAGGGGGTCACAATAGGTACATACAACCCTAGGTTCAGAGCTAGACGAGATCTAATCTCCGGAGAGCACCCCTTGTAATCGACACCTTTTTACACCATCGAAATAATTCCGGCGGGCAGTAACTGATGACCCACAAGTATAGGGGGTGTATCGTAGTACTTTCGATAAATAAGAGTGTCGAACCCAATGAGGAGCAGAAGGTTTTGACAAGCAGTTTCGATGAAGGAATAACTGTAAATACTGGAAAATAGATTTGTCGGGGTTTTTGATATTGCAGATAAATAAAGTGTGAGTAAATAAAATGCAGTAATAATAATTGTAGCAAGTTTCCCCATCATTTATTCAGCAAAGTACAAGCCGGTGAGTTTACTTATGATTAACAAACGTTCTCGAGGACACACGGGAGGTTTCTGTCAAGTGCTTTTGTTCCATGCAGTTGAATAATTTTGGTGTTTTGATAAGTGTTGTGTGGGTGAACCTATGCTAATGTACCGTCTCATCCAAGACTAATACATACTTTTTTATTATACCCCTTACAAGCATCTTCAACTACAAGAAAGTAATTAAGAAATAAATCTAAACACAGCTTTAAACTTCAGGATCCTACGCTCCATCGTGCAATGGTTTCCTAAAGGGGTTTTAGGTTTCTGTCACTTCGGAAACCCCACAATTAGTAGACAAATACATGATGCATTCCCCTAGGCCCATAAATGGTGAAGTATCCTGTAGTCAATGTTCACATGACACCACTAGAAGAATAACACCACAACTTAAATATCAAACATTGAATATTACTCAACATTACTTCACTACTAACAACTTGACTTCTCCCATGTCCTCAAGAACAACACGAACTACTCACAAGACATCATATGGATCATGATCAGAGGTGATATAATGGATGATAACAATCTGGTCATAAAGTGCAAACACCGATAAATCTCACAAGCATCTACTACTAAAAGGTAATCCACACCGGGAGAGAGATCTAATGCAAAACAACGATAGAGGCCCCTAATTGTTACAGCGGGGTGAAGGTGGATGATGAGAGTAATGGTGCTAGTGGTGATGACGATGTGGATGACGATCTTGATGATGCCCAGAGTGATGACGGTGACGATGGCGGTGATTTCACCTCTCTGGAGAGGAATTTCCCCAGCAGATTTCTCCCTGACAGAGAGATTTTCTCTCTCGGGTGTTTTCCGCCCCGAGGCGGGGGCGGAATAATTCTTCGATGATCGAATGAGGCTTAGAGTTTCCTTGGGGACATGTACGCAGAAAATATCCCCTAGAGGTGGGCTAAGGTGGCCCCACCCCTAGGTGGCGCAGCCAAGGGGGGGCGCCACCCCATCGTGTGGGCCCATGGTGGCCTCCCTTTGCCTTCCCTTATGGCTGGGTTCCTCCTCTAAACTTTTAGGACACCCCCGTTGCCCACTTCTTCTTCTGATCTGCTGAAATATGGTATCCCGACGGTGATTTTTTCCATCAGATTCCTGGTCGCGGTGTTTATTCTCTAAAAATTATAAAACATGCAAAATAAGATAAAATAACATAAGAGATGCATCATAACATGAAATATATAGATGAATAACAAAAAATTATGATATAAAATAGTGATGCAAAATGGACGTATCAACTCCCCCCAAGCCTTGACTTCGCTTGTCCCCAAGCGAACCTGAACTCAGAAAACATGACCACGGATTTATGCAGTGAAGAGTCGACAAATAAAGTACGGACAAGAAGCATCACAACTATCTATGAACCAATCATTATAGACATAAACTTCCTCTCATATAACCTAACTTGAAACGAGTAATGGGGGTCACAAAAAAAAATGCAAAAGAGAGAATCAAAATTGGTAATGGCAAACTTCATTCTTGGTCAGAGAACATTTAATGATATCCTGCTTATCTTAGGTGAAGTATTTATAATAAGGCTCATCTTGTAGAGCTTAACATGTTTAATTATAACAATTGTTTTACAGTGATTCATAGCTTTTCAAAGTAATATTCATTCAGAAAATAAAGCATGTGCTAAACAAAGAAGGATAGAAAACATGATTGAATAAATCAACATATAGATGGTGAGATCACAACAACTCAAATGCTTGCTGGGACATAGAGAAATGGGTTTGCTGACTCAACATGAAAGTAAAAGAAAGGCCCTTTGCAGAGGAAAGCATGGATCACTCATATTCTAGATCTTTTATTTTATTAAATAGAGGTATTGAAAACATTTTGAAGAGAGGTGTATGCTTATGTCACCGAATGGTAAACAGACAATACAGTACGTCACAATACGTCACAAGCCAACTAGACTTCATAAGAGCGGCTTCCATATGAGGGACGCAACTGGTGTAGAAGGTCATCCCCCATTCTCTTTTCTTTACACGATTATGCTCTGGCTGATAAATCAGGGGCAAAAATAGTGAAGAGAATTTGTTTATTAGTTTTGGGGCTGGGCACCCCGCTGCCAGTTCTTCTAGAATTTGGATAAGCGGATGAAGCCACTAGTCCAGGTGTTTGAATTCCAATCAACAAGTGAGATAAAGATTCTCTATTTATGTCCTCGTGACGTAAAACAGGAGCACAAAACAGGAATAATTTTGAAAGTTTTAAAGGTAGCACATGAACAATTTACTTGGAGTGGCAGTTAAATACCACATGTACGTAGGTATGGTGTACACAATGGCAAGGTTTTGGGGCTCAAGGTTTTGGATGCATGAGAAGCATTCCCTCTCAGTACAGGATTATTGGCTAGGAAGGTTGGGTAGGAAGCATAAGAGTTGAGGGAAAACAAATAAATATAAATATGATGAAATCAATCATGCAATCTTCATTGAAAGCCCAAACGATCTTAACTTGTGAATACTAAGTTTACGAGTTAATGGGAAAATTCCTCTTTCTTATAATAGCATCTCAAATTATTATTTCTGCTCACCCAAGCTAAGTTTGCAAAAACCAACTAGATTAACTTGATGATCTCTAGAGTGATACCAAATACCAATAACAAGCCCAACCATATGACATATATTGAAAACTAAAATGATGTGTGCAGAAAGTAAATGATGAAACTTATCATTAATATTTCAAACCGACAACTCACACCAATGGATACAACTATAACCAACTAAGGAGAGATACTTCCACACTCCAAACCATCCTATATCATAACCTCTCTACTCATGATATGACTCTACTAAAAAAGTAAAAAGATGAAAGATAGTGATGTGATACCGTGGCACCCCCCCCCAAGCTTGGAAAAATCCGAGGGGATGCCAAACCCAATGACGAATCAATTCTTCGGTGGTGGTGGTGAGTCCTTCTCATCCTAGGCCTTCCAGGGTAAAGGTTCTCCATCCACAAATGATGTCCTGGTCTCCAACATCCTGAAACTAGCATCAGAGCTCATACGTTTAAACCTGCTCGCATACTCACAGTTCTGGTTATGCACATCATGAAGTTGTGCTTGCAAATCATTTGTGGTCTTGGTGAGTGAGAATATTTCCTCCCAAAGCTTCAAATTTTCCCTCTTGTATTCAGCGATCTGTTCTGCCTCTATCCTGTGAATGATCTTAACTTCACGCTCGTAATTTTTCATATTTTCCAAAAAACAGTCAAAATAAAAGTTGGAAGATGTTTCACGAACGTTTTCTTACCAAAACGATACCTATTCGAAAACTGACTCTGCTCCTTCGGGACCATGGCTTGAATACAATCAACATTTTCATTATAAGGATCTCCGGAGATATAATGATTGAGTCTTTGGCTATTCACCACTTGTGAAGCGTTGTCTTCAAGGGAAAAAATTTAAATGCCCCCTAACGATATACCTCTTCGATAACAAAAGGTCCTTCCTATCTCGAAAGTAATTTTCCTGCAAAAAATCTGAGACGAGACTTATACAATAGCACTTTCTCACCAACATGAAATTCTTCGTCTTTTGGAGATTTCATCAAAGTTTCTTTCAACTGGGTTAATGCTGCATCTGCTTCTTCTGTCCACTCAAATTTGTCGGATTTTTTCAACAACTTATACAGTGGCAGCGCTTTGTCCCCTATCCGGCTAATAAACCTGCTAACGGCTGCAGCAGAACCTGTCAATCTTTGTACATCTTTTATGCATGTAGGCCTGGAGATGTTTAAGATTGCTTTGATATTTTCTGGGTTTACTTCTATTCCTCTGTTAGAAACGATGAAACCCAGAAGTTTTCCCAAGGGAACTCCGAATACGCACTTTAATGGATTTAACTTCATTTTATAAGTGCGCAAATTTTCGAAAGTTTCTCGCAAATCCTCAATGAGTGTTTCTTTTTCATTGGAAACGACGGCAATGTCGTCCACATAAACATTTGCCAATTTGACTATGCAAACATCGTTGCATGCAACGCTGGTAAGTTGCACCTGCGTTCTTCAGGCCGAATGTCATGGTTATGTAATAGTACGTCCCATATGGGGTTATGAAGGAAGTTTTTATTTGATCTTCTTTCTTCATGCGTATTTGGTGATACCCGGAATATGCATCCAAAAAGCATAAAAGATCAAAGCCTCCAGTGGCATCTATTATTTGATCGATTCGCGGAAGCGCAAACCTATCTTTTGGACACAATTTGTTCAAGCCAGTGTAATCTATGCACATCCTGAGGGTAGTACTATCTTTCTTCGAGACTAATACTGGGTTTGCTGACCATTCAGTATGTATAACTTCCCGGATAAAATCTGCTGCCAATAGCCTTCTGTCTTCTTCCTTCAAATCGACGGAGACCTTGTTTGACGGGTTTAGATCCTGGAATCACCTTGAGTTGGTGCTCAGCAAGTTCCCTGGGAACACCTGGCCTGTCCGCTGGACACCAAGAGAAAATGTCCCAGTTCTCACGGAGGAACTTGATGAGCTCGCTTTCCTATTTGTTGGTCATACCGATTCCTACTACGACAAATTTTGTCGGATCTTAGGATCTAGGATTACCTGTCTTGTGTTCTCGGAAGATTTGAAGCTATCTGCTGGCTTCCGGCTTTCTTTTCCTGCCGGCATTTCTGTCGGCGATACCTCTTTGGCCAGCTCCTTCAATTCTTCCTTTGCTATCACTTTTTCAGTGCAAAGGGTGTTTCTTTTTCCAGCTCGCTCGCCAGCTTGAAGTCTCCTGTTATGGTGATTACTCCTCCTTTGGGCCCTGGCATCTTCAGCTTGTTATAAATATAACATGATCTTGCCATGAATTTGGCGAAAGCTGGTCGTACGAGTATCGCATGATACACGCTTTCGAATGGCACCACTTCGAAGGATACTTTTTCCTAACGGAAGTGATCTTTTTCTCCGAAAGTGACATCTAGGGAAATTTCTCCTAGGGATCGTGCTTGTCTGCCAGGTACGATGTCATGAAAACGTATGTTGCTGTGATTGAGCTGGGTCTCGGAAATTTTCAGATGCTTCAGTGTATCCAGGTACATTATGTTAATTTTGGATCCTCCATCCCTCAACACTCTTTTTAGCCCAGTGTTCTGGACAATAGGGGTTACGACAAGAGCTTGCGTGCCGGGTTCAGGGATATTTCCGGGATGATCAGACTGATCCCAGGTTATTGGTGTATTTGAGTACTTCAAAAATTTCGGAGTTGCAGGAACAACCGCGTTTATTTCTCGAAGCGTTCTCTTTGCCACCTTTGCTGGGGGAGTTGCCAGGAAAGTTAGGTTACAACTCTCGGAAACTTGGGCTCGCCTTTTCGCTGCTGTTCCTGGATTTTTTTGTCAGTGTCCGATTCACTGTCTTCTTTTTCAGCTTCTGGCTTTTGCTTAGAAAATTTCCTCTTGGGATTCTTCCCTTTGTTTCCGGATCCTGCACTGCCTTTCATATGCTTATTCAGTCGGCATTGTGCGTTAGTGTGGGTGGGTTTCCCAAATTGCGAGTGGTGGACGCAGTTTTCCGACTTTATCTTTTTCCACTCTTCTTTGGTGTAATTAATCGGTTCTGTACTGCGTCCTTTCCACCTGTTCTCATTTTCTCTTCCAAAGGCTATGTTAACTTCTTTGGGCTTTTGTGTTGCATCTGGAGTTCCTTTTTTCTCAGCGCGAGGGGTCTTTTTGGCCTGTATCAGGGTATCGATATTGCCTCCTCTTGCTCTAATGTCGTCTTCGGCTGCTGCATGTTCATTAGCGGTTGTAAGCATAGATCTGAGATCTTTGTGCTTTTTGGAACCGATCATGAACGGTACAAGTCCGGGTTTTAGGCCATTGACGAAAGCATGCATTGCTTGAACGTCAGTTACTCCAGAGCAACTATTCTTTATTGCTGTCCATCTTGAGATGAAATCCACGTATGGTTCGTCTTCAAATTGGGTGCAACGGTTTAGATGGTTGATGATGTTCGGGCGCTTATAGGTTCTCCGGAAATGCTGAGTAAATACTCAAGCCATGTCATCCCAGCTATCGACAGTTCTGGAGGGTAGTCCATTGATCCAATTTCTGGCTCCATCCAGTAACATTACGGGGAGAAACTTTACAGCTTCCAAGTCTGTCCCATTGTTAATTTGGACGGCTGTGTAATAGTCTGAAAGCCAGGTATCCGGGTTTGTCCTACCGGTGTATTTTTGGTACGTTGGACCAACTTTGGCGAAGCCAGAATGCAGAGTTATTCTTCGGATCCTATCTGTGAAGCACTTAGGTCCGAAGTATAAATCGGCTCTTTCCGCTCTATCCATGTGTGTGGAGTATCTGCCGGCTGAATGGACAGAAGGGGATCTGCTCCTTTCTTTTCCATTGTGGTACGGACGCGCTTTTCCGGGATCTTCTCTGTTTCTTCCGAGATCATGCCCTTTGGGATAAGGTGGAGTTCTGCTCCTGTGTGTTTCCTTATTCCTGGGGGGTGTTGTAACAGCCCAAGTATGAAAACCTACCATTTAGAATGTTTGATTTCTTGTTATTAAAGTATTGCATCATGGCATCATATTTATTTCCTTGTTTGCCTTGTTTACTATTTGTTTTGCATCTATTCTTAATTGTTTTCACAATGAAACTCAAACAATTTCAAATGCTTTGTTTTCATACTTGCTCTGTTACAACCTTTTAAATAAAAATCTCAAATAAAAACAACCAATTTGCTTTCATATCATTCCACATTGATCAACTAATAAAATGGTGCTTTTATTTCCATTAATTAATTTTCCAACTTGGTTTCAAATTCAAGCAATCATCAACAGCACTTAATTTGAAAGTTATAAAAGTACCAAACAATTTATAATCACATTTGTTCTATTTAATCAATAGGGGTCACCCTAATAAAAACATGGTTTTCATCAATAATCATTTAATTATCAAATTACCCAAATTCAAACCAATTTACAAAACAGCACTATAATTCAAATGTTTTTGAAAACCAAAGTGGACATTTGTTAGGTTTTGACCTAATTAACTCACAGGAATTTTTCCCAAATTTTTTGCAACTCTAAACCTATCTATCTCTTCCATTTTCAATTGCTACAAAAAAACAGAAAAAGCAAATAAGAAAAATAAAAGAAGGAAACAGCAACGCGCGCGGCAGCTAGCAGCTAGCCCAGCCCAGCCCGCTACCTAACTTACGCGCGTGGCCCGGTAACCCTTCACTGCCGCCCCCGTCGTCTTCAGAGCGTACGGCTGCCCATCCAATGGTGCCACGGCGGCAGCCGTATCGCGCCGACGGCCGAGCGCGCACCCCTAGGGCCTATAAGAGGTAACCTAGACCCCCCTGGCGCCGCCTAACCTAGCCCTACCCTATCCCCTCGCGCCGCCGCCGTCCCTCTCTCTCTCCCCGATGAATTCCTCCCCCTCTGTCACTGCTCCATCCGCCGCCGATGTCTGAATTTTCGGTGAGCCCCGCCGCCTCTCACCACCACCGAACCTCCTGACCACCGAAAACCAGCCACCGTCACCTCCTGTCTCGTTTGGACACCACAGCTAGCCCGTGCGCGTCGTGGATCCTCGCCGCCATCTTCGACACCGCCGCGGCACCCACCTCACCGTCGACGTTTCTCTGAACCCGCCATCGCCGCCTCCGATTCTGTACTCCTTATTCTTCGCTGACCGCGGGAACGGACTCAGCTCCCCTTCCTCTAGCGGTTGGACACCGCAGAAGCCACGGAGGAGGTCCACGCCGTCGCCGCCGTCTCCCACGACTCCGTCTATGGTCTGCACCGCGCCTCTGCCTCGTCTTCGATCGCCGGTGAGCCACCATGGCATACATCCCCTCCTCCATCTCTGTTGATTCGCAAGTACCACAGCACCGTGCACGTCCACCGCATCCATCACCCCACTGCACCCCAGCAGCATCGAGCACGACACCACGACTCGCCGCCGTTGAACCTCTGTCAGGTCGCGGAAGGTTTTGATCGTTAGTAAAAATTCAGTTACGCGCCGATCTGAAGGATAACCTCACTGCCTAATTGAACCTGTCAAACGAAGTCGAGTACTGCAGTGGTTGCAGTGCAGCGCGCTCACCCACCGGTCCTGTGTTCGATCCCTGGCTCCCTGGGATAAAACCCCACACTTTTTTCCACGCCACGCTGACAGGGAGGGCCCCCTGTCAGCCACACAGCAGCCACGTGCGCACGCGCAGGCTAGGGCCCCCCTGGCAGTGTCCAGTGTAGCCTGCGGTGCGGTAACAAAGGTTTTACACGTTTCTGTTTTAGAAAGAAGTCCTTTTATTTAGCAGATTGGTCCCTGGGTTTAAAACCCTTATAACTTTTAATTTATAAACTCAAATAATGAAAATAAAATATGCACACTACTCTAAATTAAATTGTCTATCTTTTGGTACCATTTGTTTACTGTTTTGAAATTCCAAAATGCAATTCAAATTTGAATTCAAACAATTCAATTGCAATTTGATAAAATCAATAACTAATTCATTCTTAATCCAAATAATGCAAATAAAATATGTTTTCCATAACATTTCAACTCACCTTTTCAAATATAAATTTTGTTTCCTGGTTTGAATAATTTAAATTGCCTAAATAATTTAAACCTTGTTTAATTCATTTAAAATTGCTAAAATCATAACTTGCTCAAATTAATTTAGTTTTGAACATGAAAAATATGTTTTCAAACCAGAAAAACATAACCTTTTCAAATATCAACTTTGTCATTTGTTTTCAACAATTTAACTTGATGAAAACAACAACTAATTGTGTAACATCATTAAGTAACCAAAATTTCCAAACTTAATAAATAAATTCTTAACTTGTTAATTATCATTCCAATTGCATCTAATGTTGTTTACTTATTGTTTTCATCATGCATGCATCATGATAAACAACTTACACATGTTAAGTAATTATAGATCATTTGTTTCCACCTTAACTCATGGGCATCCATATGCAATCCATATGGGTCCATTTAAATGGTGTTATCTTGTCAAGTAGTTTACTTTGATGCATCTATTAATTGACATGCATCATCCCATGATTGTGCATGATATTCTGTTATTGATTGTTCGTCTCTTTCGATTGTGTGTTTGCTTCTTCTCGCTTTGTACGACGACGTTGAGACCGACGAGACGTACGGTACCCCTTCTAAGGATTCTAGCTCAGTACCAGGCTACTGGGTTCGCAGGCAAGTTATCACTCACATGAATCATCGAGTTCCTTTCCACACTTGTTATCGATACTATCCTTTGTCTACTTTTGCTAGCCCTATGTATCGTTGCTTGTTCTCCGAACCTATCACATGATACCCTGAACCAATGATATTGCCTCACCTCCAAACCTAAAACCACTTGCTTGTTGCCTTAGTCTTACCTAGCATGCTTAGGGTTGCTTTTGCTCGAGTCTGTTGTCGGTTACTTCTTTTACTATCTTATTATTGTACCGGGGGCTCGAAGTTAATCAATCAACCTGTTAATGCTATTGGTAATAATAATTTGATGATAAGGCACCGGCAGGAGGCCCATGAGTGGTTTTGAGGCCTGCTAGTGTCGACCCTAATAGGAAAAGAGTCTTGTCTACCGATCCATGATGAGCGCACTACCCGCATGTGGGAAGAGAGTATGGGCGCCCCCCTCAACTTGACTCGATTCACATCTCGTCCAAATCGCCTCATTTAGTTCGAGTGTTCCATTTGCCGCATGCATGTTTTTGCGAGCCCAGGCCAGGGTGGAAATTTTGTAGTCGGCATATAGGGGGACACGGTCTTAGAGTGCTATGAGGGTCCCTTTTCTTCGGCTCGAGTAGCCGTGCGCCCAAGGTGCTTTGGGCTTGATGCGAAGAACAGTTGGGTTGTGTTGAGTGTCTCGCTTGGTGGGTTTGATTCCCATCTGGCGGGATATTCTTACGTGTACGACTAAATTGGTGCAACCCTGCAGGGATAAATCTTCTCGAGAAGCCGTGTTTTCCGCGGTTATGGACTACTTGGTGAAAGTACTGGCTTACAAGTACTCAGGACAACTTAAACATAATGATCAACCATCTTACACCCAATGATTAATAACTTGACTAGTAATAGGTTATTGACACAATAACTTGATTCATCTTTAATCCAACTGTGTGAGTTATCCTCGGATTGCTTCTTCGGATAAGGGGCGAGATCCAGGATGGGTTTGTTTGAAGTTATCTTTCAGTTGTTTACAATACTCGATCTTATCTTCTATCTGTTAGCCGGAACTTGTAGTATCTCTGTAGTTGGTTAGAGCATCCCGCTGCAGCTTTTATAACACCTATCTTCTTCCGTTGATCCCAAGCATCCGTGCTTGTCTTGACGGGTAACTCTTTGGTGAAGTGTGAGTCTTGCTTGCCAGTACTTAAATGTACTGACCCCGTTGGGGCTGTGGTTTACGTAGACTACGACTACGACTACGATGATCACCAGGATGGCTACTTCGTGGAGTTCGACGAGACTGCAGACGAGTAGATAGCGAACCCGGGCAGGATCCGAAGACTACGTGGATGGGCTTCATCTTCTTTATTTTCCCCGGCTTCTTAAGCCTTTTGGATTTGTCTGTACTCAGAAACCTTGATTTCTTCCGCTGATGTAATGAATTCTATGTTGGGACATGTGTCCTCTGAATGATTGTATTTGCTATTCTCTGCCTTAGTGAAGGCTATTTGCAACCTTATTTCAATCTTTTGTGTCTTAGAGACATTCTGTGTTATCATTCCGTTTAACGCTGTTGACGTACCCTGCGTGATAAATATGAAGTACGTCGACAGTAGCGCCTTTGATCTCTAGTGGATAGTTTACATCGATGATGGAATAGCAGGGCTTGTGTTGTCGCGCATAAGCGCAGGCCTACCAGGAAGCTGGGACGTGGGAGCAGGTATGCCCCATAATCCAAGCACCTGCTATCCAGTTCGGCCCGATGAGTATCCCCTAGAAATCAGGGTGCGACAAATGGTATCAGAGCCTGTCTGCCCGTAGGATCCCTTTTTACTGGTCGCAGTTGAGTCTAGAAACTATTTTGTAGCTATATAGGAAAAAAATGAAACGTGAGAGTAGGAATTCTGTTCTTTTTCTTCTTTTCCCCACCCTCCCTCCCTTTTTCTGGTAAGGAAGTGCAACGTTGAATTTTTAACCCTTAGGATTTCACGTGTTCTGGGTTCTTCCGTAGTACCTTAGGAGTCTTGGTCGCGAGTTTCCCCGATGTTGCTTCAATATCATGTTCTTCTCAAGAATATTTCGTCCGTTGAAATCTTGTTGTGTTTCCACTTCAATTCTTCTACCGGCGTCTAATCAAAGTTTCCCCGTTCATCTGCTAAACTCTACTCCAGCTAAAGTGTTGTTTGATACCGGAGCTTCACATTCTTTTGTGTCAAAGATCTTTTCCACAACATACTACCTAATTGTGGTTCCACTAAGCAATCAAATCACTGTTCACTACCCGGGATCTCAAATGTTGACTTCCAACATAAGTAAGGACAATCAAATTCTAATGGGAGGCCACATATTCCTTGCTTCTCTCATAATGCTTGGCAATTCTGACATTGATGTCATTCTTAGTATTGGATTGATGTCAATAACTCTGTTCCACCATTATAGCCAGATAATCTATTCTCCAAATGAATCAAGTTCTATCCAGCTATACACCATCCATACAAAACCAATACCTCTACTAAAAATGTTTCGGTGGTTTCCAAATTCCCTGAAATCTTTCCAGAAGAATTGCCAGGATTACCTATCATTTTGAACTTCCAGAAAAACTATCCAAGGTGCACGATGTGTTTCACGTCTCACAGCTCAACAGGATGTTCCCAAGAAGTATCCAAACCTTTTCTTTTCTCAGTAGGAATCTCGGGGCGCGATTCCTTCAAGGGAGGGCGTTTTGTAACAGCCCAAGTATGAAAACCTACCATTTAGAATGTTTGATTTCTTGTTATTAAAGTATTGCATCATGGCATCATATTTATTTCCTTGTTTGCCTTGTTTACTATTTGTTTTGCATCTATTCTTAATTGTTTTCACAATGAAACTCAAACAATTTCAAATGCTTTGTTTTCATACTTGCTCTATTACAACCTTTTAAATAAAAATCTCAAATAAAAACAACCAATTTGCTTTCATATCATTCCACATTGATCAACTAATAAAATGGTGCTTTTATTTCCATTAATTAATTTTCCAACTTGGTTTCAAATTCAAGCAATCATCAACAGCACTTAATTTGAAAGTTATAAAAGTACCAAACAATTTATAATCACATTTTTTCTATTTAATCAATAGGGGTCACCCTAATAAAAACATGGTTTTCATCAATAATCATTTAATTATCAAATTACCCAAATTCAAACCAATTTACAAAACAGCACTATAATTCAAATGTTTTTGAAAACCAAAGTGGACATTTGTTAGGTTTTGACCTAATTAACTCACAGGAATTTTTCCCAAATTTTTTGCAACTCTAAACCTATCTATCTCTTCCATTTTCAATTGCTACAAAAAAAAACAGAAAAAGCAAATAAGAAAAATAAAAGAAGGAAACAGCAACGCGCGCGGCAGCTAGCAGCTAGCCCAGCCCAGCCCGCTAACTAACTTACGCGCGTGGCCCGGTAACCCTTCACTGCCGCCCCCGTCGTCTTCAGAGCGTACGGCTGCCCATCCAATGGTGCCACGGCGGCAGCCGTATCGCGCCGACGGCCGAGCGCGCGCCCCTAGGGCCTATAAGAGGTAACCTAGACCCCCCTGGCGCCGCCTAACCTAGCCCTACTGTAAGGACCCCCCCGGCAGTCTGAAACCCTCCGTATGCAAACATTCACGATCCCAGAAAGATCAGTCATGAACAACATACAAAGTTGGCACACAGAAATACATCATCCATTACACGAATACATAAAGGTATTACACAAATGATCACATGATCAAGTTTAACACAACTGCCAAAAGGGCAGGCAACTTAACAAACACAGCGGAAGACAATTAAAAACACAACGTAGTTGAGCCCAGGTCACGCCTTAACCTACAGGCTGCTGACCCGGAGACGATCCTAGTTCGCAAAGCCGTCAGCTTCGTACTTCTCTTCATAGATATCCTTCGGAGGCTCCTTCTCCAAGTCTGATAAGTAGATACCAGGGGCGAAACCAAATGAGTACGTTTGAATGTACTCAGCAAGACATCCATCATATCACTTACCAACATGCAAGTATGCTTATATGGTGGAATAGGTAGGCTATAAATAGGGTTCACTATCAATGGTGTTCATATAGGATGACACCACAGTTGCAGTCAGGTTAATCTGTATCTTCGTTGAAGAAGATACTTCAGAACAAAACAAAATAATATAAATTTATTTCTCTTGTAGATATCACATGTACAAGAGGTTTTGTAAAACTTTGTTAAAGAATATTTTCTCTTTGCAAAACTTCTTGGAATCAGTTTCCAGAATTCTTGCTTAGAGTAGAAAAGGTTTTCTTTGCAAAACATTTTGTTTTGTAAAGCAACATCTGGCTTTCCATCATCGACGATACCTCCACGGTATAAGTTTCCATTCCTTTCCGAAAATTCCCTTTTCAAAAACTTCCTTTTTGAAAACATTGACACAATGCTAGCTACATGGCCATTCAACTGTCCATATCCGAGGACGCGGCTTCTTCGAAAAAGTTGTACTCTGCAGAGGTGTACACATCCACCAGATTCAGTACACCTACCGTGAACAACCACGGACTGTAACAACAGTATGTAAACATCAGGTATCTGATCATAACCATCCACTATGTTCAAGCTAGTATATATCTATCTCTCGATTGAGTGTTGTTCTCCCCGGCACCAAGTCCCACCCTGCCTATACGGGAGCCTCAATGAATGCATCCGGAGGGAAAATTAATCCCACACTTTATATGCCTCAACATTGGGAGTTTTGACGACATTCGGTTCGAGGGTACGACGCCCCTTATAGCAAGTGAGATAGCACACACTAATAAGAACAAACTTCAAGTTAAGCCCCGTGCCCATGTTGGGGTAGGGTGGCAGTACGGTAAAGGTTGTCCGGCGAAGACTAGGTTATGTGTCATTTTTGAAAACACCACTTTCTCAAAAATGACCACTTCCACATTCCTCCGGAGAACAAGGATCCGCCTTTTCTCCGGGTTATTCCGTAAAGCCTTTGTTTTGTAGAAACACAATTTTAGGGTGTCCACTTAGGGACTAGTATATTTGATGGTAATAAATACCATATGGTGTCCTATGGGCTTGGTATTACCAAGTTTAACTACTGGCATAATAGTAACCTATATACTAATATAGTAGTAGTAGCCACATCAAAAATAGTTTTGATAATCAAGTTTTTGGTAAAACTTCAGAGGTAAAACATGCATGATAGATAATGGTAAGTATTGTATCAGCAAGCAATCAGGATGGCTTGCCTGGTATCTCTTTATGTCCCTGGCCTTGAAGCAAATCGAACTTGACTCACAGCTCCACAACTGCTTCTTCTCCTTCTCCGCGTTCTAGCGTCGTAAAGGAAATAAAAGACACACACTCAGGTCTAAAATACAAACAACTTATCTAAGAAACACATACAGCAACAAATGTTCACTCTCGAGTTCTCTCGAAACGATAACGCGAAAACTATCTCACATAACTCTCACGGTCCAAAACTGTCGTCAGGCACTATGTATGGTTTAGAAAACCATATCCCACATAATACATACCATATATGGAGTGGTATACCACTCTCATAACAAGATATATAATAAGCTAAAAATATAGCTTGTGGGTGCAAAAGGTTAGGTTGCTAAGGTAAAACAAAACAGACAGAGTAATACCCATGGCAGTGGGTATTTCTCTCCATAAGCAACTATTACTTTAAGTGTTCATGATTTTTAGTTGGATGTTTTAGTTCCACAAGATACTCTTAAACACAAGCATAACATAAGTATAAACTCATGCTAAGGTAAAACATTCCAACAAAATCCAAACAACAAGCAAACACACCACAATAGAATAGACTATTTATTCACTATGTTCTTGTTTACTAGAGGTTTTGGAATCCATCCATTATGAAAAATTTGCAAACAACCAGTACCTAAAAACAAGGATAATAAGTCATAAAAATAATCTAAAACACAATCATCACTCAAGGTAATATCCCTATCAAAAGCATAGAAACAGGACTGCACTGATAACACACTAGTGTGGAAATTCTATACAAACATGCTATAAGGAATGTTTGTATTCTACAACTATAGCACAAGCAACTAATTAATTCATGGAATCATAACAGAAGTAATAACTTCCTAAATATGCTATAATAAACTCATACACTCATAAAACAAAAGATGACAACACTAGAGCAAAATTCACCATTTTCTAGTGGTGACACTAGTTCATCACTAGAGAAGCAAACAATGTTACTATGATGCTTAATTATAAACAAGCAAGTCATGATCATAAAATGTACCTAATAACATTACACAAAACTTACACATGCTAGTAAGCACAAACATCAAAACAATCCCATGAAACAACTATTAAACATGCATAAATTAATTCTAGCAATTTATGTTTTTCTTAAACAATTACTAGCAAGCAAGCAAGGTATAACTTACACAACCAGTAGCTATGCAATAAAAGAAAAGTTACCTAAACCTTTTCAAAAATCCAAACACTCAATTTAAAATCATTCACAAACAATCTATCAATCAAAAGGAATTTAGTTTATTTGCAAACAATTTAATTTAGCACTCAATAGTGAATCATCTCTTAACAAGATACTCCTAAGGAATATTATGCTAACAAATGGATCACACCTAACATACTAGTAGATACTTATAATAAATAAACTTCTCACTTGCATAAGTGAAAACAAACCATTATATTTTCCATGGTGGAAAATATTCCTATCAACCACATAATGAAAACATGTTAATTTCTCACATGTGCATAGTTGGGAATTTTCATCCACAACCAAGATGCAATGGGACCAGTGGGTTATGGGCCCATTTATATCAAGGTAAATGATGTACTAAGCCTCTGGTTACTCATGACAAAAATTAGTATAGCAAAATAAATAAAACAATGCTATTTATTCTAGTGCATACAAGACTAGTGCATAAGAATAACAAAACGTACACATGCTTCACCTTAAAAATACATGTAAGCTATCAGAGATAAAAGCATCCAAATAACAGTACCAAAATGGTACTGGATCTATAGCAAACATAGCACAAAAATTATCAAGGCATTCACACAAAGATCTAGCTCTCACAATAATCCCAAAGAATAAACACTAGAACAATAACAAATGCTACTCATGCTTTGCTATAAGATCACATGCAAGTTAATGAAGATAATAGCATATAAATCACAGTACCAAAATGGTACTGGACTCAACACAATCATAGCACAAAAATAGGTAACAAGCACACAAGGAGTTGGTTCACACAAAACATCAAATAAATAAACTAGTGAAACAACATATGCTACTTCTTTAGCCATAATATATTGCAAACATGCACACATTTTGTGTGGTATATGTAATACAAGGAAACAACCTAATAACAAGATTCAACACATCTCTACATCCTAGGAACAAAGATTAAGTCAACCAAGCATTTCATTTTAACAAAAACAAATAAAGAAGTCCAAACAGAAAAGCTTCTGTTTCTAGATCTGTCCACCAAAAATAATCTAGAGCTCAAAAAATTAATCTAAGCAAGTATAAGGTATATCTACTCAATACCAAACTCATCCAATTGGGTTTGCTCCAAAAATCATTTTTAAACTCCTTATAAAAGTCAAAGAAAAGGCTACTGGTCCTTTAGCAATTTGGATGGCATTTTCATTCTGCAACTCACCTTGATGTGAGGTTTGGATCATTGGATAGATATTTTCAATACCTATCCAGATCAGTTGAGTTTGTTCCATTTGATTATATATTTTAAAAGTTATGGCCAAAACATTCTCAGAGATAGTCTGTGGCAAAACAGACATTGTGCCCAAAATGTTTGTCCAAAACCAGATCTGCAAATTTTGCATGGCTTGGATTTCATGTCTTCATTTTCATGAATTTTCTCAGATTTTATTTTTCTTATTTAGTATTTTATACAAGTCCAAAGTAAATGCCTCAGATTCTGTAAAAAAAAAACAAAAGAATAAAGCAAAACGTGCGGGTGGGCTGGATCTGTGCCAGCGCGGCCCAGCTAGCGCGAGCGTAGCCCGCTGCGCTTGCGCGCGCGCTGGCAGGCGCGGGAAACGGCCGTTCGAAGGGGGCCGTTGGTCAACCGATCGACGGTGCTGGTGCGTCGTCCTCCACCCGACCCTCTCTCTCTCTGCCCGACTACCGGCGGCGAGAAAACGCGCGGGGAGCTCACCGTGGGGCTCGGAAAGTGGCTGCGTGGGCTCGGGGGCGTCCCTGGTTGTCGAGGTTGACGAGGGGCGGTGACGGCGGTGACTGGCACGGCTCCGAGCGGCGGCGCAACGCAGACACCCGTGGCGGCGCTCCGCGGACGGCGGCGGCGGCTCCGGCAGGTACAGGGTAGGGGATTGTGTCAGGGAGGTTCAGGAGAGTGTGGGGAGGCTAGCCATGGCAGTGGGAGGGGCTAGAAGAGCGAGGTTCGAGCAGGGCAAGGTTTTGGCCGTGGTGTCACCCCTCGGGTTAGATCTCGAGCTAGGGCCTCTTAGGGCTTAGGGTTTGGGTCTCCTTTGCTTTGGGGAGGTAGAGGGAGGTATGAGGAGGTTGCAGAGGCGTGAGGACTTTCCCTCTCGACAACTCTATACCAGAGGGAGTGAAGAGAGGGGCACGATGGTCACATGAGCTAGGCATGGCTTGTCCAATTGGAGGTGTTCAGTGGTGACAAGTACAGGGGGATGTCCTATATGGTTCCTCTTCGTACTCACACATGAGCAAGGGCACAGTAGGGGCCAAGGGATGGGCAAAAGTGAAAATGCCAACTATTCCAACCACTACAAGTGACATCATCACTAAGTAAAAAATGCCACCTCATTTCTCTCCCTCCCTAGACGACCCCAAAAGGGGAATCCAATGCCCCTTCTAGAAGCTCAATAACATTGTTTTTCGAATTGGCAAAGATGGCAAGGCTTGGATCAGTACCCACAAGATAAAACATCAAGTCCCTAAAGTGTTGATCACTGTTCTGTCAGAAAAATTCAGTCTTATGACTTAGAATTTTTGTAAGTGTTGAGAACAGATAAAAAATGCAAAAAGTTGAGTTTGTTTTCAGGGTTCAAATGCTATCCAAAATTTGTTTTCAAAACATGGACTTGTTAACCATGTTGATCTTACTTTCAGAAACAACTTTTGGAACAATTTTGAAAAGTTTAAGCCATGAAAACAATTGTGGAAAAAGGTATACTTGCTGTTTTTATCAGTTTCTAAAACTGCTTTCTTCTGCCTTAATTTTACTACCACAAAAACAACAAGCAAAAGATAGTTTTTATTTCTCCCAAAATAAAGTGAGCTTATGTATTTGTAGTACATATATCAGGATTAATTAGAAGTCAATAAATATAAAATACAATCTCTAGCTTGGTTGAAAACAATGGTAGAAAACCGGTACTTGGCTTTATTTCAGGAATTGTTTTCTCTAGGAAAGTTAAAAGAAAACCTTCATAGATCATCTTGGAAACTTGTTTTCAGGATCCAACAAGGTTAAAAGTTTTTTTTTATAAGATGCAAACAAGAATGGTCAAGCTCTGGAATGAAAATCCACTAAGTATTAATAAGAAAAATTAGGGAAAAATATCCGGAATCTTTTTCGAAACATATGGTATTGGTTATATAATGAACCAAAATTATGTTGAAAATATGATTAAGATCATAACACAAGTTAGTTCAAACAATCATGTTGTTGTAAAAATTACTTTGTTGGCCCTAATAGTTGTCTTCTTGAGCACAGTCCAAGAGTCCAAAAACTGGGATGTGACAGACCTTCCCCCCTTACAAGAATCTCGTCCCGAGATTCGTAGGCAAGCGAAAAGAGGGTATGGTCAAATAAAAATGTTAGATGATTTGTTTAAAAAACATGTGTTGGTGTTTTGTAACATTATTTACAGGGGCTTCCCCCCTTTGATTTTTCTTACCAGAATTCCCCGGTAAATTTGTTTTCTTTACAAAGGTTTGGGTGCCATGGTCTAAACCTCGAACATATTGCTCCTTAAAACCATGATATCCAACGAGGGGTTATTCTTTGGTTATAAGATTTATTTGCTTACCACTCAATGATCAATTTAATGGATATCCATCATCATTTAAAAAGTATGAGCTTTCCATTGCTCACCGTCCAAAATCCAGGAAAATCCACTACCTTCCTCTTAACCTAATATAGTTAAATCTCAAAAAAATTGTTTTCCTCAAAGGTAGTTTATCTAGATCATAAAGCTATAACAACTCTGAGTACTATCATCTTTATAAGGTTTCTTTCAAAAACTCCAAGCTCATATTGATTTTTCCTAAAATCTATCATCATCAATATATATCCACCAATCTTTATAAGCCTCAATTGAGTTCTACTATCTCATACTGTAGAATCTGGTTCCTCCAACACATATATACGGGAGATACTGTCGCCTAGTAATGATCATAGTTTACCCATCTAATATTTTTTTTCAACCTTTCACTTTCTTCAAAAATAGCTATAGAATCATTCTAAGGCACCTTTCCCTTTGTTTTTGGAAAAAGTTGATTACACATTTTATTTTTAAACGGTGATAACAAACTCAGTAACATATCAACTCTATAAGTTACTTTGTAAGGTATTTGGTTTTAGATACCACTTCTGTAGGGTATTTAAACAAAAATGTGATGAGCCAACACCGTAAGGTTTTAAGCTTACGATTAGATGAGGTTATATTACCAATTTGGTAAGGTCTCCAATTCTGTAAGGCCTCGAACTAGAATTAGATGAAACCATTTTACTAACTCTGTAGAGTGGCAACAACTTTATGTGGCAAAAATTTAATTTACTTTGTAGGGTGTTATACAAAAATTAGATGAGGTTTTTGTTAGTATCATTAACTATTTAAGATTTTATCTAGTCCGACGTGACACTTCTAGTGTTCCATTTACGTCGGGTTTTCTCATGGTGCGACGATAAACAAAACAAGGGGGTTCACAGGTGTGGTTTGAAACGTACCATTAGCTATGGCAGGAGTCGATGATGCTCCTGCAATATCATCTCTGTCTCGAGGTCCACTCATCAGATTCTTGCGTTTTTTCTGGGCTGGACCTTGGGTTTCTTGGGTTTCTTCAGGATGAGCTAGAATACGGTTCTTATTGGGACATTCGCGAATAAAGTGTCCTTCCTGTCTACAGGCAAAGCAAACCCTGGTTTTAGGCTTGACTTTCACCCGTCTCCTCGAAGGTTGCTCCGACCAAGTCGGATCATACTCCCTCTGGGGACAATCACGAGCGAAGTGCCCTTCCTTCCCACAGACAAAACACCCTCCAGTCTCCCATAGACTAGTTTCTCCTAGCGTCACCATCTTCCGTTTGCGGCTCTCTCCAGCAAGCAGTTGCTGGTATCCTCTCATAAGGAACATAGTATTCTCAGCGTTGGTGATGGCAAGCTGAATCAACTGTTCCAGGATAGCATGTGTGGCGATGTGCTCAGCACGAGCGGCTTCACGTTTTTCCCTCAACGGAGCAAACAGTTGAGCAACTGTCGGCTCAGGTGACAGAGGTGGATTGCTGGCCATGCTGAAGAAAAAGAACGGTGTAAGACGATAATAACTAAAGGTGGTCTTGGTTTTAAAGGCTCATGACATATACCGGCTCATAGCGGACATGAGAACGGTAGATAACACGACAACAAGGAAACATCGACGAAACAAAACCAACTCAAACCCAGATTAACACGCATGTGAAAAACGAGTCTTAACAAGCATAACTTATCTTAAGGGTTCACAAGGCTACAAGATAAGGCTTACAACACAACTAGCACACACAACGCTCTAACAGAGGAGCTCACACGACACGAACACCAACACAAACAAGCGTCTGGGGTGGAAAAACAACATAAGTCCTAACATCCTGCGGCAATCCTAAGTGCTCGAGGAAGCACGTAGTTGTTCATCCAACTCTTCCACTCTGGCCTTGCTAGTTGCAAGCTGAAGCTGAAGTGCTATCACTTGAGTGCGGTGCTGGGAGTCAGTGTACTTCATGGTCTTCTTCAGTACCTTGAGACGACGCTCGGTAGCCGAAGATGCACCAAGACGGGCTTCTAGTTGGTCTATCTCTCCGCCTCGGAGGTCATAATCTGCTCTAAATCTATCAAGGGAGAGCTGGGTGTTGTACAGTTGTCCTTCCAGATGCTGGAAGTGACGTGCAAACACAGCGTCTTCCGTAACTCCTATTGGCTTGTCGTCCTCGCCGCGTCTTCCAAAGTAGCTGTATGGGGTTCCCGCAAACTTGCGATGGAAGAAGTTCGCGAGCTTGGCGATGGTCAGCTGCATCACTCTAAGGATACCATCTTCCCAACTGTTCTCCACGACTTCGCAAGTGATCTCTGGGGTTGATGGTGCTCTCACTGGTGCACGGATGGTGCAGACGACCAACCAGGACATTTCTCGCCCATCCATGTGGAACTGGGCTCCCTTTAACTCAGGTAGGGGACGACCGATCAGGCGAGTCATCTTGATCAAATCCTCCTCAAAGCGGCGGTAGCAAGGTTCATGCGATCGCAGCCGGAAGGACTTGGTGAAGACAACTGCCATCTACACAAGATTTTAAAGGGGATTAAGTTAGGTTGCAGTGTGCAAAATTTTAAGATCCTTAATTCTCTTGTTTGGTCTTTTAAAAGAGGACATAAAAAGTGCAACGTTTAGCCCACAGGGCAAAACGAGTCTTTTGCAAACAGACAAACATAGAGGTTTTGGTCAGTAGTGGTTGGTGCATTCAGGCCTTTTCTTCTTTGAGGGTTGTCGTTGTTGGGGCTTTACCTGTTGGAGTGCATCACTGGTAGCAACGCTATCAGCTCGTGTGGCTTGATGGTCCTCTATTATTAGGTCCAATGGTGCTTTTATTGATGGTGGGGGAGATGGTGGTGGTTCACGACGAGTCGCATTATGAAGCGAAAGCAAGTATAAGTCTAAGCAACACATTCTTGTTTTTGAATGCTATACAAACAGTTTTGCTTGCAAAAATTTAACAGGCGGCGATTCAAAAACAAGAGCGGGGCAATCACAAATTTGCAAAATTTGAGCACCCCACAAACATATAGAAGCCTAGATGAACCAAATTCTACACCACACAACAGCACAAAGTCCTACGGACACACATAAGCAAGCCAAAACACACAAACAAGGCTCCATTGGAGCTACGTAGGGGGATGATCCAAAATCCTAGAAGTGGCTGAAGAACTATATCTACTTCTGACCATCATCACTGTAGAGCTAGGCAATTATTTTGGTCTTCTCGGGACATCGGCAAGTATAAAATCTTTTGGATGGAAACAAGATAATAGAAGTAAAGTTTTGATAAAAACTTTTAACTGAGAGAGGTAAAATATGCAACAATCTGTTTTTGAAACCCCAACTATTTTCTGAACAGAAAACTTCAAAGACGAGAGATGTTTCAAAAACAGAGCGGAGCAGTTGCAAACACGTAAGAAATAAACTCTTAACCGAGAGACGTATGCCTTTAGAATCTTTTGAAAAGATCAGAAGGAGGGAAAATATACAAAAATTCCCTTAGACAAAAATAATTTAGATTATAAATAGGTTTTTACTCAAAAATACTTTTCTTTCCTATCTGACGTCCATGCTAACTAAGGTCTCCTAAGGTCAGGATGGCTCTGATACCAACTCTGTAAGGACCCCAGACCGGCAGTCTGAAACCCTCCGTATGCATACATTCACGATCCCAGAAAGATCAGTCGTGAACAACATACAAAGTTGGCACACAGAAATACATCATCCATTACACGAATACATAAAGGTATTACACAAATGATCACATGATCAAGTTTAACACAACTGCCAAAAGGGCAGGCAACTTAACAAACACAGCGGAAGACAATTCAAAACACAACATAGTTGAGTCCAGGTCACGCCTTAACCTACAGGCTGCTGACCCGGAGACGATCCTAGTTCGCAAAGCCGTCAGCTTCGTACTTCTCTTCATAGATATCCTTCGGAGGCTCCTTCTCCAAGTCTCATAAGTAGACACCAGGGGCGAAACCAAATGAGTACGTTTGAATGTACTCAGCAAGACATCCATCATATCACTTACCAACATGCAAGTATGCTTATATGGTGGAATAGGTAGGCTATAAATAGGGTTCACTATCAATGGTGTTCATATAGGATGACACCACAGTTGCAGTCAGGTTAATCTGTATCTTCGTTGAAGAAGATACTTCAGAAGAAAACAAAATAATATAAATTTATTTCTCTTGTAGATATCACATGTACAAGAGGTTTTGTAAAACTTTGTTAAAGAATATTTTCTCTTTGCAAAACTTCTTGGAATCAGTTTCCAGAATTCTTGCTTAGAGTAGAAAAGGTTTTCTTTGCAAAACATTTTGTTTTGTAAAGCAACATCTGGCTTTCCATCATCGACGATACCTCCACGGTATAAGTTTCCATTCCTTTCCGAAAATTCCCTTTTCAAAAACTTCCTTTTTGAAAACATTGACACAATGCTAGCTAAATGGCCATTCAACTATCCATATCCGAGGACGCGGCTTCTTCGAAAAAGTTGTACTCTGCAGAGGTGTACACATCCACCAGATCCAGTACACCTACCGTGAACAACCACGGACTGTAACAACAGTATGTAAACATCAGGTATCTGATCATAACCATCCACTATGTTCAAGCTAGTATATATCTATCTCTCGATTGAGTGTTGTTCTCCCCGGCACCAAGTCCCACCCTGCCTATACGGGATCCTCAATGAATGCATCCGGAGGGAAAATTAATCCCACACTTTATATGCCTCAACATTGGGAGTTTTGACGACATTCGGTTCGAGGGTACGACGCCCCTTGTAGCAAGTGAGATAGCACACACTAATAAGAACAAACTTCAAGTTAAGCCCCGTGCCCATGTTGGGGTAGGGTGGCAGTACGGTAAAGGTTGTCCGGCGAAGACTAGGTTATGTGTCATTTTTGAAAACACCACTTTCTCAAAAATGACCACTTCCACATTCCTCCGGAGAACAAGGATCCACCTTTTCTCCGGGTTTTTCCGTAAAGCCTTTGTTTTGTAGAAACACAATTTTAGGGTGTCCACTTAGGGACTAGTATATTTGATGGTAATAAATACCATATGGTGTCCTATGGGCTTGGTATTACCATGTTTAACTACTGGCATAATAGTAACCTATATACTAATATAGTAGTAATAGCCACATCAAAAATAGTTTTGATAATCAAGTTTTTGGTAAAACTTCAGAGGTAAAACATGCATGATAGATAATGGTAAGTATTGTATCAGCAAGCAATCAGGATGGCTTGCCTGGTATCTCTTTATGTCCCTGGCCTTGAAGCAAATCGAACTTGACGCACAGCTCCACAACTGCTTCTTCTCCTTCTCCGCGTTCTAGCGTCGTAAAGGAAATAAAAGACACACACTAAGGTCTAAAATACAAACAACTTAGCTAAGAAACACATACAGCAACAAATGTTCACTCTCGAGTTCTCTCGAAACGATAACGCGAAAACTATCTCACATAACTCTCACGGTCCAAAACTGTCGTCAGGCACTATGTATGGTTTAGAAAACCATATCCCACATCATACATACCATATATGGAGTGGTATACCACTCTCACAACAAGATATATAATAAGCTAAAAATATAGCTTGTGGGTGCAAAAGGTTAGGTTGCTAAGGTAAAACAAAACAGACAGAGTAATACCCATGGCAGTGGGTATTTCTCTCCATAAGCAACTATTACTTTAAGTGTTCATGATTTTTAGTTGGATGTTTTAGTTCCACAATATACTCTTAAACACAAGCATAACATAAGTATAAACTCATGCTAAGGTAAAACATTCCAACAAAATCCAAACAACAAGCAAACACACCACAATAGAATAGACTATTTATTCACTATGTTCTTGTTTACTAGAGGTTTTGGAATCCATCCATTATGAAAAATTAGCAAACAACCAGTACCTAAAAACAAGGATAATAAGTCATAAAAATAATCTAAAACACAATCATCACTCAAGGTAATATCCCTATCAAAAGCATAGAAACAGGACTGCACTGATAACACACTAGTGTGGAAATTCTATACAAACATGCTATAAGGAATGTTTGTATTCTACAACTATAGCACAAGCAACTAATTAATTCATGGAATCATAACAGAAGTAACAACTTCCTAAATATGCTATAATAAACTCATACACTCATAAAACAAAAGATGACAACACTAGAGCAAAATTCACCATTTTCTAGTGGTGACACTAGTTCATCACTAGAGAAGCAAACAATGTTACTATGATGCTTAATTCTAAACAAGCAAGTCATGATCATAAAATGTACCTAATAAAAGTACACAAAACTTACACATTCTAGTAAGCACAAACATCAAAACAATCCCATGAAACAACTATTAAACATGCATAAATTAATTCTAGCAATTTATGTTTTTCTTAAACAATTACTAGCAAGCAAGCAAGGTATAACTTACACAACCAGTAGCTATTCAATAAAAGAAAAGTTACCTAAACCTTTTCAAAAATCCAAACACTCAATTTAAAATCATTCACAAACAATCTATCAATCAAAAGGAATTTAGTTTATTTGCAAACAATTTAATTTAGCACTCAATAGTGAATCATCTCTTAACAAGATACTCCTAAGGAATATTATGCTAACAAATGGATCACACCTAACATACTAGTAGATAATTATAATAAATAAACTTCTCACTTGCATACGTGAAAACAAACCATTATATTTTCCATGGTGGAAAATATTCCTATCAACCACATAATGAAAACATGTTAATTTCTCACATGTGCATAGTTGGGAATTTTCATCCACAATCAAGATGCAATGGGACCAGTGGGTTATGGGACCATTTATATCAAGGTAAATGAAGTACTAAGCCTCTGGTTACTCATGACAAAAATTAGTATAGCAAAATAAATAAAACAATGCTATTTATTCTAGTGCATACAAGACTAGTGCATAAGAATAACAAAACCTACACATGCTTCACCTTAAAAATACATGTAAGCTATCAGAGACAAAAGCATCCAAATAACAGTACCAAAATGGTACTGGATCTATAGCAAACATAGCACAAAAATTATCAAGGCATTCACACAAAGATCTAGCTCTCACAATAATCCCAAAGAATAAACACTAGAACAATAACAAATGCTACTCATGCTTTGCTATAAGATCACATGCAAGTTAATGAAGATAATAGCATATAAATCACAGTACCAAAATGGTACTGGACTCAACACAATCATAGCACAAAAATAGGTAACAAGCACACAAGGAGTTGGTTCACACAAAACATCAAATAAATAAACTAGTGAAACAACATATGCTACTTCTTTAGCCATAATATATTGCAAACATGCACACACTTTGTGTGGTATATGTAATACAAGGAAACAACCTAATAACAAGATTCAACACATCTCTACATCCTAGGAACAAAGATTAAGTCAACCAAGCATTTCATTTTAACAAAAACAAACAAAGAAGTCCAAACAGAAAAGCTTCTGTTTCTAGATCTGTCCACCAAATCTAATCTAGAGCTCAAAAAATTAATCTAAGCTAGGATAAGGTATATCTACTCAATACCAAACTCATCCAATTTGGTTTTCTCCAAAAATCATTTTTAAACTCCTTATAAAAGTCAAAGAAAAGGCTACTGGTCCTTTAGCAATTTGGATGGCATTTTCATTCTACAACTCACCTTGATGTGAGGTTTGGCTCATTGGATAGATATTTTCAATACCTATCCAGATCAGTTGAGTTTGTTCCATTTGATTATATATTTTAAAAGTTATGGCCAAAACATTCTCAGAGATAGTCTGTGGCAAAACAGACATTGTGCCCAAAATGTTTGTCCAAAACCAGATCTGCAAATTTTGCATGGCTTGGATTTCATGTCTTCATGTTCATGAATTTTCTCAGATTTTATTTTGCTTATTTAGTATTTTATACAAGTCCAAAGTAAATGCCTCAGATTCTGTAAAAAAAACAAAAGAATAAAGCAAAACGTGCGGGTGGGCTGGATCTGTGCCAGCGCGGCCCAGCTAGCGCGAGCGTGGCCCGCTGCGCTTGCGCGTACGCTGGCAGGCGCGGGAAACGGCCGTTCGAAGGGGGCCGTTGATCAATCGATCGACGGTGCTGGTGTGTCGTCCTCCACCCGACCCTCCCTCTCTCTGCCCGACTACCGGCGGCGAGAAAACACGCGGGGAGCTCACCGTGGGGCTCGGGAAGTGGCTGCGTGGGCTCGGGGGCGTCCCTGGTTGTCGAGGGTGACGAGGGGCGGTGACGGCGGTGACTGGCACGGCTCCGAGCGGCGGCGCGACGCAGACGCCCGTGGCGGCGCTCCGCGGACGGCGGCGGCAGCTCCCGCAGGTACAGGGTAGGGGATTGTGTCAGGGAGGTTCAGGAGAGTGTGGGGAGGCTAGCCATGGCAGTGGGAGGGGCTAGAAGAGCGAGGTTCGAGCAGGGCAAGGTTTTGGCCGTGGTGGTCACCCCTCGGGTTAGATCTCGAGCTAGGGCCTCTTAGGGCTAGGGTTTGGGTCTCCTTTGCTTTGGGGAGGTAGAGGGAGGTATGAGGAGGTGCAGGGCGTGAGGACTTTCCCTCTGGACACTTATACCAGAGGGAGTGAAGAGAGGGGCACGATGGTCACATGAGCTAGGCATGGCTTGCCAATTGGAGGTGTTCCAGTGGTGACCAAGCTACAGGGGGATGTCCTATATGGTTCTCTTCGTACTCACACATGAGCAAGGGCACAGTAGGGGCAAAGGGATGGGAAAAAGTGAAAATGCAACTATTCCAACCACTACAAGTGACATCATCACTTAGTCAAAATGCCACCTCATTCTCTCCCTCCCTAGCCGACCAAAAGGGGATCCAATGCCCCTTCTAGAAGCTCAATAACATTGTTTTTCGAATTGGCAAAGTGGCAAGGCTTGGATCAGTACACACAAGATAAAACATTAAGTCTAAAAGTGTTGATCACTGTTCTGTCAGAAAAATTCAGTCTTATGACTTAGAATTTTTGTAAGTGTTGAGAACAGATAAAAAATGCAAAAAGTTGAGTTTGTTTTCAGGGTTCAAATGCTCTCCAAAATTTGTTTTCAAAACATGGACTTGTTAACCATGTTATATACTTTCAGAAACAACTTTTGGAAACAATTTTGAAATAGTTTAAGCCCATGAAAACAATGTGGAAAAAGGTATACTTTCTGTTTTTATCTGTTTCTAAAAACTGCCTTTTTCTGCCTTAATTTTATACCACAAAAACAACAAGCAAAAGATAGTTTTTATTTCTCCCAAAATAAAAGTGATCTTATGTATTTGTAGTACATATATCAAGGATTAATTAGAAGTCAATAAATCATAAAATAACAATCTCTAGCTTGGTGAAAACAATGGTAGAAAACAGGTACTTGGCTTTATTTTCAGGAATTGTTTTCTATAGGAAAGTTAAAAGAAAACCTTCATAGATCATCTTGGAAACTTGTTTTCTTGGATCCAACAAGGTTAAAAGTTTGTTTTAAGATGCAAACAAGAATGGTCCAAGTCTTGGAATGAAAATCCACTCAAGTATTCATAAGAAAACATTAGGGAAAAATATCAGGAATAGTTTTCAGAAACATATGGTATTGGTTTTATAATGAAACAAAACTTATGTTGAAAATATGATTAAGATCATAACACAAGTTAGTTCAAACAATCATGTTGTTGTAAAAATTACTTTGTTGGCCCTAATAGTTGTCTTCTTGAGCACAGTCCAAGAGTCCAAAAACTGGGATGTGACACCTACCCTATCCCCTTGCGCCGCCGCCGTCCCTCTCTCTCTCCCCGATGAATTCCTCCCCCTATGTCACTGCTCCATCCGCCGCCGATGTCTGAATTTCCGGTGAGCCCCGCCGCCTCTCACCACCACCGAACCTCCTGACCACCGAAAACCAGCCACCGTCACCTCCTCTCTCGTTTGGACACCACAGCTAGCCCGTGCGCGTCGTGGATCCTCGCCGCCATCTTCGACACCGCCGCGGCACCCACCTCACCGTCGACGTTTCTCTGAACCCGCCATCGCCGCCTCCGATTCTGTACTCCTTATTCTTCGCTGACAGCGGGAACGGACTCAGCTCCCCTTCCTCTAGCGGTTGGACACCGCAGAAGCCACGGAGGAGGTCCACGCCGTCGCCGCCGTCTCCCACGACTCGGTCTACGGTCTGCACCGCGCCTCTGCCTTGTCTTCGATCGCCGGTGAGCCACCGTGGCATACATCCCCTCCTCCATCTCTGTTGATTCGCAAGTACCACAACACCGTGCACGTCCACCGCATCCATCACCCCACTGCACCCCAGCAGCATCGAGCACGGCACCACGACTCGCCGCCGTTGAACCTCTGTCAGGTCGCGGAAGGTTTTGATCGTCAGTAAAAATTCAGTTACGCGCCGATCTGAAGGATAACCTCACTGCCTAACTGAACCTGTCAAACGAAGTCGAGTACTGCAGTGGTTGCAGTGCAGCGCGCTCACCCACCGGTCCTGTGTTCGATCCCTGGCTCCCTGGGATAAAATCCCACACTTTTTTCCACGCCACGCTGACAGGGAGGGCCCCCTGTCAGCCACACAGCAGCCACGTGCGCACGCGCAGGCTAGGCCCCCCTGGCAGTGTCCAGTGTAGCTTGCGGTGCGGTAACAAAGGTTTTACACGTTTCTGTTTTAAAAAGAAGTCCTTTTATTTAGCAGATTGGTCCCTGGGTTTAAAACCCTTATAACTTTTAATTTATAAACTCAAATAATGAAAATAAAATATGCACACTACTCTAAATTAAATTGTCTATCTTTTGGTACCATTTGTTTACTGTTTTGAAATTCCAAAATGCAATTCAAATTTGAATTCAAACAATTCAATTGCAATTTGATAAAATCAATAACTAATTCATTCTTAATCCAAATAATGCAAATAAAATATGTTTTCCATACCATTTCAACTCACCTTTTAAAATATAAATTTTGTTTCCTGGTTTGAATAATTTAAATTGCCTAAATAATTTAAACCTTGTTTAATTCATTTAAAATTGCTAAAATCATAACTTGCTCAAATGAATTTATTTTTGAACATGAAAAATATGTTTTCAAACTAGAAAAACATAACATTTTCAAATATCAACTTTGTCATTTGTTTTGAACAATTTAACTTGATGAAAACAACAACTAATTGTGTAACATCATTAAGTAACCAAAATTTCCAAACTTAATAAATAAACTCTTAACTTGTTAATTATCATTCCAATTGCATCTAATGTTGTTTACTTATTGTTTTCATCATGCATGCATCATGATAAACAACTTACACATGTTAAGTAATTATAGATCATTTGTTTCCACCTTAACTCATGGGCATCCATATGCAATCCATATGGGTCCATTTAAATGGTGTTATCTTGTCAAGTAGTTTACTTTGATGCATCTATTAATTGACATGCATCATCCCATGATTGTGCATGATATTCTGTTATTGATTGTTCGTCTCTTTCGATTGTGTGTTTGCTTCTTCTCGCTTTAGACGACGATGTTGAGACCGACGAGACGTACGGTACCCCTTCTAAGGATTTTAGCTCAGTACCAGGCTACTGGGTTCGCAGGCAAGTTATCACTCACATGAATAATCGAGTTCCTTTCCACACTTGTTATCGATACTATCCTTTGTCTACTTTTGCTAGCCCTATGTATCGTTGCTTGTTCTCCGAACCTATCACATGATACCCTGAACCAATGATATTGCCTCACCTCCAAACCTAAAACCCCTTGCTTGTTGCCTTAGTCTTACCTAGCATGCTTAGGGTTGCTTTTGCTCGAGTCTGTTGTCGGTTACTTCTTTTACTATCTTATTATTGTACCGGGGGCTCGAAGTTAATCAATCAACCTGTTAATGCTATTGGTAATAATAATTTGATGATAAGGCACCGGCAGGAGGCCCATGAGTGGTTTTGAGGCCTGCTAGTGTCGACCCTAATAGGAAAAGAGTCTTGTCTACCGATCCATGATGAGCGCACTACCCGCATGTGGGAAGCGAGTATGGGCGCCCCCTCAACTTGACTCGATTCGCATCTCGTCCAAATCGCCTCATTTAGTTCGAGTGTTCCATTTGCCGCATGCATGTTTTTGCGAGCCCAGGCCAGGGTGGAAATTTTGTAGTCGGCATATAGGGGGACACGGTCTTAGAGTGCTATGAGGGTCCCTTTTCTTCGGGGCTCGAGTAGACGTGCGCCCAAGGTGCTTTGGGATTGATGCGAATAACAGTTGGGTTGTGTTGAGTGTCTCGCTTGGTGGGTTTGATTCCCATCTGGCGGGATATTCTTACGTGTACGGCTAAATTGGTGCAACCCTGCAGGGATAAATCTTCTCGAGAAGCCGTGTTTTCCGCGGTTATGGACTACTTGGTGAAAGTACTGGCTTACAAGTACTCAGGACAACTTAAACATAATGATCAACCATCTTACACCCAATGATTAATAACTTGACTAGTAATAGGTTATTGACACAATAACTTGATTCATCTTTAATCCAACTGTGTGAGTTATCCTCGGATTGCTTCTTCGGATAAGGGGCGAGATCCAGGATGGTATTGTTTGAAGTTATCTTTCAGTTGGTTACAATACTCGATCTTATCTTCTATCTGTTAGCCAGAACTTGTAGTATCTCTGTAGTTGGTTAGAGCATCCCGCTGCAGCTTTTATAACACCTATCTTCTTCCGTTGATCCCAAGCATCCGTGCTTGTGTTGACGGGTAACTCTTTGGTGAAGTGTGAGTCTTGCTTGCCAGTACTTAAATGTACTGACCCCGTTGGGGCTGTGGTTTACGCAGACTACGACTACGACTACAATGATCACCAGGATGGCTACTTCGTGGAGTTCGACGAGACTGCAGACGAGTAGATAGCGGACCTGGGCAGGATCCGAAGACTACGTGGATGGGCTTCGTCTTCTTTATTTTCCCCGGCTTCTTAAGCCTTTTGGATTTGTCTGTACTCAGACACGTTGATTGCTTCCGCTGATGTAATGAATGCTATGTTGGGACATGTGTCCTCTGAATGATTGTATTTGCTATTCTCTGCCTTAGTGAAGGCTATTTGCAACCTTATTTCAATCTTTTGTGTCTTAGAGACATTCTGTGTTATCATTCCGTTTAACGCTGTTGACGTACCCTGCGTGATAGATATGAAGTATGTCGACAGTAGCGCCTTTGATCTCTAGTGGATAGTTTATATCGACGATGGAATAGAAGGGCTTGTGTTGTCGCGCATAAGCGCATGCCTACCAGGAAGCTGGGACGTGGGAGCAGGTATGCCCCATAATCCAAGCACCTGCTATCCAGTTCGGCCCGATGAGTATCCCCTAGAAATCAGGGTGCGACAGGTGTCCGGGATCTCTTACGCCTGTGAGGTATATCCTGTCTTCCCGCTTTTTCAGCGGGGCGTCTTTGAGGCGGCATTGCTTTTCCGTCATTCCAGTTCTTTTCTTCCCGATCACGAGGATTAACTCCGTCTTTAGGGAGATGGGATTCGGTTCTAGACGCTTCATCCTTATTGTCAGGATTTTTCTTGTCTTTTCTCGGATCTAATTTCTTCTCTTTCGAATTGTTTGAATCTCCAGGTCCTTCCGGTCCAGGTGCTCCAGCGGCGCATGTAGCTGTTTTGCATAGGGCGGAGTCATCGTGCAACTTCCCTGATCGCTTCTGCCCCCGCTGTTGTTGTTGCAATGCTTTTCCTAGGAAAGCATACACCCCTTGAAGTTTTTCACCATTGGAGTACATATCGTTGTTGAGGATGGTGAATGCCGCTTCCGCGTTTTCTGTTGCGGTTTTGTATATTGGCTCGCCCCTGGCATCTTTGCCGTTTACCTGGTTTTGCCAAGATGGGTTGTGGAACCTTTCTTTTGGCGGCAGTATTTCCGGTTTTTTGAGATTCTGGGTAACCGCGTAGGTTTAATGCCAGATCTATTCTTTCTCTCGTATTCCTCGATTTCTTCCCGCATGAGCTTGATGTCAGCCTGGGTTTTTTGGAGGTGTTCTCGAGTTCGAAATAGATGTTGTTGTTGCCTTTGGAGAGCCTGTCTCCGGGCTTCCAGCACTTCAGGGGGCTCATGTGGTCCCACCGGTGTTTGGAGTAATTCCTGTTCGTCTTGTTCTGTCATTGGCGGAACAAGGATTTCCTTTGTTTTCTTCTCCGCAGGTTTTACTCCACTTGCGTCTCCTACTTCCGAGCTTTCATTGGCTGGATCGGCCAGTTTCTTCTTCCGAAGCTTATACTGTAGTTTTTTCGCAGCTTTGTGTTTCGTTTTGGAAGAGGGAGGTTTCTTGCAGGGTTCTTCCTCCGTCAATTCTTTAACGTCAGGGAATTTTGGAGAAGTTTCTCCTTCTTCTAACTCTTACTCTGGCGGAGGCGTTCTAGGGCTTTCCTGTCTGTCAGCATCCATGTTTTCAGCCGATTTTACCATCAGTACTTCATGGAATCCCTCTTGAAGAGATTTAACCTTTCTTTCGAAAGCGTCCTCGTCTTCGTCTTCGAAATCAAAGTTGTCTGATCCGGTTTCTGATTCCAATCTCGCCTCAATGGAGGCTAAAACGGAATTAGCTTCTGAGTTCGTCGTCATGTTGACGGATGTCGGATCTTCCACCTCAGTTGTGGGATTGTTGTTTTCTTCCTCTTGCACGGGATTGCCTTCGTCCGTGTTTTCGGCGATCTCGGATTGCACCATGCCGATAAAGTGTGATTCACTTGTATGTCGGCGATCAGAGCAAAACCCGGCATCATAGTCATCTTCGACTGGGTATAGGGCGGGTGGGATAACTTTACTTCCGCCGCAGAATCACATTGCCTCTGAAGTTAATCCAATAAAGATGTTTGCAGATCCAATCGGTAATACGCAGACACTTACGAGATGATTCCGCGCCGGTATGTATGATCCATTGTCGAGGAATCGTCCAACGTCGTTGTCAAATTCCAAGCTTCCGACAGTTATGGTGCTACCGATTCCGCCGAGTATCCCCGATTAAAACTTAACGCCTGACGTCGCCGGCCCCACGGTGGGCGCCAACTGTCGAGACATTGTAGTAGAATTCATAGACAGGGGTGTCATGAGACTACTGATAGAGATGTGGGGGGGGGGGGGGCGTGATTTGCAAGATGGACAATGACACATGGTTTTTACCCAGGTTCGGTACGACGTAGTAATGCGACGTTCCTACTCCTGCAATTTCACTATTCACGACTAAAGCCTGGAAATACAGAGTACAATGTGAGGTTCTATTAGCTACTCGTCAAGGATCCACCTCTCGGCGAGTTAGCTTTATCTTCTTGTCTATCTATCTTGTCTCCCGTCTGGCTTTATATAATATCCAGATTAGGGCATACAGAGAAGGAAACCTAGAAGACTGCGGTAACTATTAACTTGGAAAGTAAGGAATCCGCCTTCTACTCCAAGCCAGATCACGTGGGCCGTGATCCGGGTTTTTCTAGAATCCGGCTTCCGCGCGTCAACTTACTGGGCCGCCCAATGGACCGTAGCCCACTACCATTTAGGCCACCCTGGTAATCCGGCACTTTAGACTACCATCTGATATACCCCTATTCGGTATATATCCGACAACTTATACAATAGCACTTTCTCACCAACATGAAATTCTCTTTTAATAATTCTCTTATCATGCCATCTTTTAACTTTCTCTTTAAAGAGCTTAGCATTTTCATATGCCTCACTCCTACATTCATCTAAAGAACTTAAGTCGAGCAACCTTTTTCTCACCAGGAAGTTTAAAATCTCTATTTAGGTCTTTCACTGCCCAATAAGCTTTGTGTTCTAATTCTAGAGGCAAGTGATAAGCTTTTACATAAACCATCTTATATGGATACATGCCCATGGGATTTTTATAAGAAGTTCTATAAGCCCAGAAAGCATCATTTAATTTCTTAGCCCAATTTTTCCTAGATTTGTTAACAGTCTTTTGCAAGATAGACTTGATTTCTCTATTTGATAATTCTACTTTCCCACTAGTTTGAGGTTGATAAGGTGAGGCAATTCTATGATTAACATCATATTTAGCAAGGGTTTTTTCTAAAACCAACATGAATAAAATGAGAGCCCCCATCAGTCATAAAATATCTAGGCATACCAAACCAAGGGAAAGTAATGTCTTTAAGCATTTTTAATGAGGTTTCACCAGCATCACTTTAGTAGGTATAGCTTGTACCCATTTAGTAACATAATCAACAACAACAAGAATAAGGGTGTAGCCTTGTGAAGGAGGGAAAGGACCCATAAAGTCAAAACGCCAACAATCAAATGGTGCAATAACAAGAGAATAATTCATAGGCATTTCATTATGTCTAGAAATATTTCCAACCCTTTGACATTCATCACAAGATAAAATAAATTTTCTAGCATCTTTAAAGAGAGTAGGCCAATAAGAACCTGATTGTAGAACCTTATGTGCGGTTCTATTCCAGCGTGATGTCCTCCATAAGCACTACTATGACATTTTCTCAATAACTCTCGTTGTTCATTTTCAGGAACACATCTTCTCATAATACCATCAACACCTTCTTTATATAAGTGTGGGTCATCCCAAAAATAATGCCTCAAATCATAGAAGAATTTTCTTCTTTGCTGAGCTGTAAAGGTAGGAGGTAAATACTTGGAAACAATAAAGTTAGCATAATCAGCATACCATGGACTCTCTGGAGAGCTCACTTTTATTGCAGCTAACTGTACATTAGGAAAACTATCATTAACAAGAAGAGGGTCATCAGGGATATTTTCTAATCTAGACAAATTATCAGCAACAGGATTTTTAGCACCCTTCCTATCCACAATATGTAAATCAAATTCTTGTAAAAGAAGCACCCATCTAATAAGCCTAGCCTTAGCATCTTTCTTTTCCATTAGGTACTTAATAGCAGCATGATCATTATGAATAGTAACTTTAGAATCAACAATATACTTCCTAAATTTATCACAAGCAAAAATTACAGCTAGGAATTCTTTTTCAGTGGTAGCATAATTCTTTTGAGCACCATCAAGAGTTCTACTAGCATAATGAATAACATTTAACTTCTTATCTATCCGATGTCCAAGAACATCACCTACAACATAATCACTAGCATCACACATAATTTCAAACGGTAAATTCCAATCAGGTGGTTGAACAATAGGGCAAGATATTAAAGCCTTCTTTAAAATTTCAAAAGCTTCTCTACAATCCTCATAAAAACAAAAAAATACATTCTTTTGAAGAAGATTAGTAAGAGGCTTTGATATTTTAGAGAAATCTTTAATAAACCTTCTATAGAAACCCGCATGACCAAGAATACTACGAATACCTTTGACATCCCTGGGACATGGCATTTTCTCAATAACTTCAACTTTAGCTCTATCAACTTCAATACCTCTTTTAGAAATTTTATGTCCAAGAACAATCCTTTCATTGACCATAAAATGGCATTTCTCCCAGTTAAGAACAAGATTAGTCTCCTCACATCTCTGCAAAACTTTACCAAGATTCTGCAAACAATTATCAAAACAAGTTCCATAGATGGAGAAATCATTCATGTAGACTTCCACAATTTCTTCACAAAAACCATGAAAGATAGCATACATGCATCGACCAAAGCCTTGTTGTCGTCGCTTCTAAGGTCAATCGTGTTTATCGACATGCTTTCCCGCACGATGCACCCTAGCTGCATGCCGTACCCTGAGGTAACAGATCGAGGCGCCAATGGTAGGCCACTCGGCGAGACCTCGGTGATTGTATCGGTGACGTTCGCGACCACTTGCGGCTTACGATCCTTCCTTGGGGCCCGGGGCTTCTTATTCTTCTTATCGGTCGTCGGGGCGGCGTTGCCGCTACCACCAGCCGCCGTGCGGTCAGTGCCACCACCATCGGTGCTCTTATCCTGGTCCTCTTCCTCCAAGTACCCCCAATCAACGTCCTCCAGGTCCTCTTCCTCAATTCTGGTTGCAGCGTGGGCATCCCAGCCCTCTTCCTCGGCACCGGCTTCGGGCTCGGACACGTGCTTGGAAGAGCCAGACATGTTTCTGTAATAACATTCAAATTTGAGTTTTTGAGTTGGATTTCAAATTATTCAATATAGACGTGCTTGGAAGAGCCAGATGAGTGATAGGTATTTCCTGCTTGTTTTCTTTGAAGTACGAAACAACAAGTTCGTAAGCATAACTTTGCCACTTAGAACTCTGTTTTTCCTTCTGCAAAAACTATCTGTATTCATGGGCCCAAGTTTATTCCTAGTAAGAGACACACAAGTAATTCAATCTGATGCATAAGTTATACCGAAATCTTGTTTATTTATGCTAGTGGGGGAAGTGGAGATACTTAGCCGTGTTAGTGCAAACTTGAAAGCAGTCATGGAAGGTGTGGATTAGTGTGATTGAATACTCTCAGCATATAATCATGTCAGGGGTTGTGTTGAATCTGGTCAGTTTTATTGTTCTGATCACTAGACGCTACTAGACATTATATGCTTGATGATATGCTTACCCTACATTGCTTGAGACGATTTTCACAATTAAGGGTAGTGCTTCGTGAACCAAATATTCCTTCTTGTATACATAGTAGTACATTTCCAAAGAAGTTTTGTGCCTAGTGTAAACCTGGCTAGTTGCATTACTTCTGGCAACAGAACTATGTCATATCAGTTTTTACTGCTATAGGGTTGTGTGTAGAGGTGTTGCAGGCTACATTGTTGTGGATAATTATGAATTTCCATGCTATTACTGCATGGTTCAAACATTCCTGTTGGATACCACTTACTAGGGACGAACTATTTGGCATGTCTTAAAAAAAACTATTTGGCCTCTGGTGTGTATCTGCTGCTAGTAGAATTTTGTGTAGAGCTGGCTGCTGCATGCTGTGTTATTTTGCTCCATATATAAAGCCCATCATACCTTATAATCGTGTCTATGTTCATCTCATGGTGCTGATGTAGCTGTTACATTGTTTGAATAGGCTGGCCGAGAGGCAGTTCAAGTGCTGATTTTAGCTAACATGATATTAATTTTGTAATTTTTCAACTAAGATGCTCTGTTGGCATGCTGCATGTAGATAAAAGGAGAAACTATCTTATAGAAAATTTATAATCTTTTGCGCAAATAATACATATAAATGGGGGATTGCATGAAGGAGAAGATGCTCTGTTGGATCCAACATGCACTCCTGCAGATCAGAAGAACCATTAATCACCACCCCTTTCAAAGAAATATTTCACTAAATGCTACCGTGAATCTACTGATGCTCAGAGGCTTTCTTTCCAGGCAGGAGTGGTTGTTATAGACGGATGGTTAAGGTTAACTGCTGCTACACAGACTGTTGTTTTATTCAAGCAACTTCGCATAACACTTGATGCTGTTCTGAAAGAATTGACAAGAAAGCCTGAGGTATGGTGTGTCCTTTTTTTTTAATATATAAGGTAGAAGAAACCCACTGATAAGGCAGCTGTAGCATCTATTGCATATCTCTTCATACAGATGCTTGGTATCACTTTACTGTTCGTAAAAACGTATTACCTACTTTGAACAAAAGGCTACTTAACATAGTTTTATGCAGGATAGTATTCACACCATATGCTGTAACTTGCATTTTATAATTAGCTGGTCTGAATGTTTGATTTCAGATGGCAACTTTGATCCAATTTAGAAATAGAAAATACGGATAATATGTGGTTGCTTGGTTTACTCCATGATCATGCTAATTTTATTATGGTGTTCTACTTTCAAATTACTTTCTCCTCTTATCCAATTTACCTTTTCCAGTCAGGCATCTGTAGTTGGATTGTTTAGGGCTCGACCAGAAGAAAAAAAAGGTGTAGTCCCTGAATTTTATTAGCAACTCACGTAGGCTAGGATTTAATAAATGTGCGAGCCTAAATACATTTTGGCTTCTCACAGAGGCTACAAGTATTAACATCAATTATTATTTTATTGGATTTTGGCTCCAGCTAGGAGTGCTAAGCTTGGGATTCCTGAGACAAATGTCATAAAGGGCACTCATCTGCATTCTTAACCAGTTAGATTCGCACTGTAATGCTCAACTACAGTATTCCTGAGACAAATGTCATAAAGTCCTACACCCTCTATTCTAACTGAATTTTATTGCGTATGGTGTCTATATTGTTATTCGCCAAAAATGCTTGACACTGGCACAAGTAGTTCAAATTCTGTCGTTGCTAGCGCCTGAGAATTAATCGCTGCATTGTAGCTCAGTACTCCTTATCAACATAGGTGTTTATCTGATATCATCTACTCCCTCCGATCCGATTTAATTGTCGGGGAGGGCATACTGCCGCAGTACAAAATGATTATACAGTCCGCGACAGTTATTACGGATCAGACGAGTAGAAAGAGAGTCAGAGATAGTTAATAAGAAAATATTCTGAAACTTAAATTTAAACTAGCACCCATGGAGGCTTAGGATTTGTGATAGCAGGATAGAGTAAGCTTTAATGGACATATGCATAGAAGTGGAAGTAAATTTACATTTCTATGATCAAAAGTTTGACGAAAAATTTCGGCATGACCTTTGCTAAAAAAGGCCATGCCGGAGTGCCAGAAATTCGCCGGAACGGAAATAAATCGACGTTCCGGCGAAACATTGGCAACTCTCAATGTGTACCTGCACAAAAACCATCCCCAATCCCTAAAATTCTCCCTGCAAAATTAAATCCTGTATGCTGTGCACGGTCAATTTTTTGCAGTGCAACCGTGTGTAGATCTTGACAGGAACTACATCATCACTTTTTTGTGAAGCAAAATGAAGACAAAGTTTGGACATCACCTTTGTTGTGTACTATATTTAATTATCAAGAGAAGCTCACAGCTGAAACTTGCACGGAACCCCTCAAATAGGTGTCATAGCCCAATGCTGCAAAAGTTGCACGCCCTAACAAACAAATAACTTAAGAAGAGTTCTTAGCAGCATTCTGACACGAAAAAATTGACTTCCTATGTTTGCTACATTGGTGCCCGCTCACATTCAGGGAAGAAACAAATAAATCATTATGACTAAGAATGAGTTCAATGGTTAATTAGCAGATGAAATGCACGGATGTGAATCAGAACATATGCAAACAGTTGATCTCAATATGTTGTTGCATAATAGAATAGTTCCATGTATTGTGCATCACTTGTTGGTTGAATAAAACCATAACAATCTAAACAGACAGCCGCTGACAATCTTCTGAGTAAGGAACTCGCTCTAATCAAGTTTCAGGAGAAAGGAAATCATAGTTGAGTAATATAATGAATATGCATTCTTTTTTACCGTAGTAATTGTGTACTGACAAACACACGATGCATCAGGTCATCGCGAGGCCAGAAGAAAACTTGCAGCAATCAGTACTATGGCACTACTCAAGATGCATTCTTTATGCTCGCAGACTTCGAAAACTTGCAGGAATCGGGAGGAACTCACGCCATGTGCAAGCAAGCAGACGAATGCATGAATGTAGATCAGAGGAGGAAGGATGACGAACCGGCAGAAGGAGGGCGTCGACGGCGCGTGTGCAGCCGGAGTCGAGGCCGAGAACGGTGGCGCGCGCGTGGACGGACGGACTTGGCGAAGGCTTGGCGGCTCCTGCTACTGCTTGGGACGGTGCGGCGGTGCTCCTCCTCCTAGCTAGGTCAGGGCGCGGCGCTCCTCCTCCTTCACGGTGCGGCGCTCCTAGACGGGGACACGGGGCGGCGCTCCTCCTCCACACGGATCCTCCACGGCGCGAGGGAGAAGATCAAAGGGGATCCACCGGAGATGTTCGTCGTCGTCGTCGCGCAAGAGAGAGGGGAGATGAACTGAAAACTGCTAAGTGTGGAAGAATACCGGGCGGGGCCACATGTCAATGGCTGAAAGGCATATTCTGTGGCGCACCAGGCGCCAGTGCGCCACAGAATTGTTGAATTCTATGGCGCATCATAACGGTAGTGCGCCACAGAATTGCTTGGGCCTATTCTGTGGCCACGTTTACGGGGCCACATGTCATTGGCTCGAGTATATTTCTATGGCGCATACTCCTGATGGTGCGCCACAGAATTGCGTGGATAGATAAATAAAAAAACGGAACGTTGTACTGTGACATATATCTAATACTAGCCCAATTGGTTTAGTTGTGAAGTAAATAAGCCTAGTGGCATGGGTTCGAATCCTGGGTTACCCCATATTTTTTTAATATTTTATTTAATTATAATTAAAGAAAGAAAACATTAAAATACAATTAATTAAAGAAAGAAGTGCTTGTCTCACATATATACATGCACATATATATAGAAAAAAGTGTTTGTCTCACATACACATGCACATATATATAGAAAAAAGTGCTTGTCTCACATAGACATACACATGCACGTATATACACATAATAGTCTTCTTAATTAGCGTCTTTTTCCCTTTTTGTTGGCGACTGAATACTTTATGCCGGCCACCTTGAGATTTCTTCGCGTGAACGGACAACCGTGGGTAGGTAGGGATGTCGTCCTTCTTACTTTACCAGTAGTAGGCATGTCGAAGTGCTTGTCGAACTCCTCCTCGATCTTCGGATCACCGTTCTTGTCCAAGTCTTCCTCGTTGGCGTCTCCTTCCATTCCGATGATGCTCCTCTTGCCCCTCCTCACGACAACACGGCTAGGCCTTGACGGGTCGGTGATGAAGAAGCATTGGTCAACTTGGCTAGCGAGTACCCATGGCTCATTTCTCGCGGATGCGTTCTTCGATTTGGCATCGGGTATAACCATTGTGGTGAAATATCGTGCTTCTTTCTTGACATTCTTGGCCCATCTCACACGGAACATTGGCACCACCGTCTCTCCGCAGTAGTTGAGCTCCCATATCTCCTCGATCTTTCCAAAGTATCTTTCTTCCACATTAGTCTCGGCATCGCCATATGATAGCATAGTTACTCCTGAGTTTTGATTTTCGCTACTCATGTCCTTGTCCTCGGTGGAGAATCTGTAACCGGAGATGTCGTACCCCTGATAGGTCCTTACGTTCTGCCCGGGGCCCTGTGATAAGATGTATATGAGTTTTTCATCTTCCGTAGAAGGCATTTTTCTCCGTGCTTCAATCAGTTGACTTTGCTTGAACCAACGCGTGAAGCCGGAGTTGTGCTCTTTGGTTACGTCTCCCATCTTGCTCGGCCCGCTCATTTCAATATAATTCTGATTGATTAAGATTTTGTGCTCTTCCACGAAAGGCTCGATCAACTTTAAGTGTTGTAGCGCGACCCGGTGAGCCCTATCAAAGTCGTCGCGTCGTTTTTTAATGCCGACATGGACGTCGCGGCAGCCCTCGCGGTGACCGACTCCGTTGAGTCTGCCAAGGTGCGTCCTGGTGGACAAACCGACATCCTGATCGTCTTTGGTGCTTAGGTAATTGTCGCAGAAAAAGATGCACTCGTTGGTTAGAAATCCTTTGGCCATGCTTGCGTCTGGACGGGCCCTATTGCGAACGTATCCTTTCAGGACACCATTCTGCCTTTCCATCGGCATCATGTAGTGCAGAAACGTCGGGCCGAGATGCCTGATGTCATCAACGACATGGAGAAGGAGATGTACACATATATCACAGAATGCCGGCGGGAAGTAAATCTCGAGCTCGCATAGTATCACCACGATCTCATCCTGTAGCATCTTGAGCTGCCTCACACCGATCGATTTCCGGGTGATAACGTCGAAAAAGTTGCAAAGGCCAAACAACGTATCACGGACATGCTCGTCCATTATCCCTCGGATCGCAACAGGAAGTATCTGCGTCATGAGCACATGACAATCGTGAGACTTCATCCCGATGAACCTCTTCTTCGCTAAGTCCAGATATCTTCTTATACTCCCTGAGTATCCGTGAGGAACTTTGACTTCTATGAGGCACATGAAAAACTGCTCAAGCTCCGGCGGACTCAATGTGAAGCAGGAAGCGGGAAGCACCACGGTGTTCTTCTTAGCCTTTTTGCGGGGAGGACGTTGAGTCCCTTCCGTCTTATCCTCATCGTCATCATCATCATCACTATCGGCGGGGACCTGTAGATTTTTCCTAATGCCAAAATGTTTTAGATCGTATCTTGCTTTCGGCCCATCCTTGGACTTCTCCGAATTGCAAATAGTGCCAAGCAGACTCTCCGTAACGTTCTTCGTAATGTGCATCACATCAAGGCTATGAGGCGCGTGGAGGACCGGCCAGTACTCCAAGTCGTGGAAAACAGACCTCGCTTTCCATACACCCAGCAGCGGCTCTGGCTTGGGTCGTTTCTTTCCCGGCGAAGGGCACTCGTCCCAATTTTTCAGAAGCTCGTCGATTTCTTCGCCGCTCCTCGTGTGCGGGGCTCCATCGGGCTCGTCTTTACCATTGAACAACTCACCGCGTTTTCTCCATGGGTGATCCAGGCGAAGCCATCTTCGAGCCCCTAGGTACACGGTTTTCGAAGACCCAGGATCCCTTGGTAGCTGGAGATGCGGGGTCCCGTCCATGCACTTCACGCAGCCGCAGAATCCGTGGCCGACCTGGGCAGATACATACGCGTAACCAGGATAGTCTGTGACCGTCGTCAGCAACGCGGCTCTCATATGGAAATAATCTCTAGTGTACGCGTCCCACGTACGGGGTGGCGTCTTCCACAACGTGTCTAACTCGTCTTTCAGCAGCCCGAGATACAAATGCATGTCGACACCTGGTTGTTTTGGCCCCTGGATGAGAATACTCAAGTGTATGTACTTTTGCTTGGTGCACAGCCACGGGGGTAGGTTGTAAGGCCATACAAACACGGGCCAGCTGCTATGTGTGCTACTCTGGTTGCCAAACGGATTGAGTCCATTGGTGCTCATACCCAGCCTGACGTTCCTCGCGTCGCCCCCAAAACTCGGGAAAGCTATGTCCAATGCTTCCCACTGGGCAGCGTCTGCAGGATGTGTCATGATATAGCCCATCTCCGGATCTTCTTCCGGCTTCTCCCTTTTTGCGTGCCATTGCATGAGCTTTGCTTCCTTAGGGTCCACGTAGTACCGTTGAAGACGGGGAGTGATAGGAAAGTACCATACCACTTTTCGAGGAATTTTCTTGTTGTTGGTTCCACACTTGTATCGTCCGTGGCCGCACTTCGGACATGTGATTGTGTCCTTGTACTCCCCCCGATAAATTACACAATCATTGATGCAGGCGTGAATTTTTTCGTGAGGTAGGTCAAGAGGGCACACGACTTTCTTAGCCTCGTTGATACTGCTTGGCAATGTGTTCCCCTCGGGAAGACGATCGTGCCAGAATTTCAAGTTCTTGTTGAAGCTCGAGTCGGTCCATTTGTTTTGCGTCTTCATCTTCAGAGCAGCAAGCGTTACATGCAACCGCGTATCCTCGGGGCGGCACCCAGGAAACAACGGAGTCACCCCGTCTATCTCCATTTGCGCCAGTTTGGCTTTCTCCCTAGCTGCAGCTATGTCGTTGCTCGTCTCCTTAAGCAGCAGATCCTGAACATGAGAGTCCCGCAAGGCCGAAATTAGCGGGGTCTCCGTGTTCTCGCCTTCATCGTCATATCGATCTTCTCCGCCGACATATCCTTCTTCATGATGATCTTGTTTGCCGTCCTCTTCGTGCACAACTTTTGCTGCCGGCGGTGCCACGTGGTTGCGGTCGTCAAAGAAACCGCGTCTGAGAAGATGCTCCTCCAATTGTCCGGAATCAGGGTCAATCCAGCGCACGAGTTTGCATGATCGACACGGGCATCTTTTCTGCCGCCTGTTGCACCGAATCATGTCCGCATTCGCGTCTTTTTTGTATCTAGCGATTCGAGCAGAGCTCATTTCTAGTACCATGGTTGCCTGCACAGACACATAGAGAGCAGAAAATTAGAACCACAACATGCATGCATAGTCGCCGGAAAAATTCGGCATGACCTCTCCTATAAGTAGGACATATGGGGTGCAAAAGTTTGCCGAAATGGAAGTGAATCAACATTTCGGCAAACATCCATGCACCATGCCGCGCCTGCACGCGCGACAATCGATCGGTCCACCTGCACATGCATGACAAACACCCATACACATCGATCGATGGCCACACGAGACATATGCACCTCCAACTATACTCACCTAGTAGATTCGATACCGACACGCGAAAAGAGCGAGGAGAGGGAGGGACCGGAGTATAGATGCAAGTAATTAGGCCCCCCCAACAACAAGAAACTTCACCAACAATTATACATCGAATAAATAGGTTCACCTACCTAAAAAGGAGAACTAAATGTGTAAAAATGGAGTGGAGAGAAGGGGGGGCGAGTGAGCAACATCCACTTGGAATGAAGTGAGTGGGGGGAGAGAGAGGGGGCTGCCATCTTTATGTGCACAGTGCGCATAATTCTGTGGCGCACCAGTATGCTATTCTGTGGCGCACTGTACTGGTGCGCCACAGAAACAACATATTCTGTGGCGCATTGCGTAAGATGCGCCACAGAATATGGTGTTTCTGTGGCGCACCAGGACAGTGCGCCACAGAAGTTTCCCTTTCTGTGGCGCATTCTGTGGCGCACGGGTTAGAATGCGCCATAAAACTATGGCCTCTGACACCCAGCCCAATGATTGGGGTGGGCCCCGCACACTTTCTGTGGCGCACATCTAACACATGCGCCACAAAAATGGGTATTTCTGTGGCGCACCCATGGCCATGCGCCACAAAATAATATTTCTGTGGCGCACCAGATCATGATGCGCCACAGAATCCATTCCATAGAATGGCGTTTCTCTACTACTGGGCTGCCGATGTAGAGGAAAGCCTATCAAGTAAGTTCTTGGATCAACTTTTACCTGGGCTCTCCTAAGCGTCTACTTCCGACCAACGTGGTTCTTCATAGGTTTTCCTAAGTTCAAACACAAATGGATTTTACCTAGCTGCAGGTCGTATCTTACCAAAGCCTGGTTGTACACACCCTCGACATACACACTCAACCCAAGATGCGATATCATGTCACTGCTATAGTCATTCGGGACAGATCATGGCCTTTAACAAAAATTGCGTGTGTGCGCCCTTTTAGGCCAACATAGTAAGACACCCAGAGATCTTCATATACACAATAAACATATCCAAGAGGGAATAAATTTAAGCTCTTCACGCCTGTGATTTGTTCTCACAAGCCATAATCTATTCTAAAATGAACACTAATGCAGGGGGGCCCAAAAATCTGCAACGATAGAGACTGCCTTGCTCAGTCAGCAGCTCTTGGACAGAGCAAATAAGCAAACAAAAGAATTGAAACAGTGGGGATTGCGCTCGCAAACTGACAAGGTAAATTAAGAACGTCCTAACGAACTTACCGGGTACCGCCGAGATACGGGACACCGGCGCCCACCTTGGATCCTAAGAGCAGGGCGCCACACATTACCAGCCGCGTTAAACACTCGCGGAGGCATGCACGGTTCGAAATCTGTAAGAAGCAGCATCAGCTAGCTGCATATTGCAGAACCACGCAAAATAAACAGTGAAACAAAGGAGAAAGAGAAGCACCTGTCTGGGTTGCACCTCGGCGATGACATCAAGAAGGACCATGGCTCCCCTCAGCCGACAGAAAATATGCCAGCTCCGGCGAACCGCCGAGGACAACCCAGACGGAAATCACCTCGCAAAAATAAGAGAGGAGAGGAACCCAGGACAACAAACCTGCAACAGCAGCCCCGACGACCCGCCGAGGACAACCCAGACGGAAACCACGGGCGAGCCCTCAACACCCAGCTAGCGAACCGGGACTACATACTATTTCGTTATTTCTTTAATTCATTTAGGTTTCTAATTATTTTTCACTTCAATTTTTCACTCCCTTTTTTTCACTCCCTTTTTTTTAGAATTTTTATAATTTGGTTAGTGTCTAACTACAATTATCTCTAGTCAAATTACTTACTCGTGGTCAAACTTCCCGCTCGGTCACCCATCCTCTCACTACTCTAGCACTAGCACGCTTAATTTCCGAGTTCCATCCCGTCCCGCATCCAAATGTTTCGCACGCATGTATGTGATAGTAGTATCATATCAATCCTATTAACATGTTGGTCGATGCCACATTTCTTTATTGTCTGAATTTCAAATAAATTTTTTAATAAACAAAAGTAATGATGTAATTAATAATCTTGAATAAATAAATAAACATTAACTTTTTAATTTGTATTATTTCTAAAAAATATTCAGAAAAATAAAACTAATTCATTTAAAATCTAAAAAATACAAATAATATATCAAAATATTCAGAAAAATAAAACTAATTCATTTTAAAATCTTAAAAATACAAATAATATATCAAAATATTCAGAAAAATAAAACTAATTCATTTTAAAATCTTAAAAATACAAATAATATATATAAATATTCAAAAAAATAAAACTAATTCATCTTAAAATCTTAAAAATACAAATAATATATAAAAATATTCAGAAAAATAAAACTAATTCATTTTAAAATCTTAAAAATACAAATAATATATCAAAATACTCAGAAAAATAAAACTAATTCATTTTCCCCTTTCCTAAATGCAAATCTTTTGATAAAATTCATGAACCAAACGATATGAAATCTAAACCATATAAATTTGTAGATCCAAGTTTGGACTATTATTTTGGACACAAGAACTATTTTGGCAAAGACTATCTGTGAGAATGATTTGAACCTAACTTTTCAAATACATAACCAAAATGGACAAACTAAAATGTTCTGGATAGATATTGAAAAGATCTATCCATATCACTTAGCCTCACATCAAGGCCAGCAACCAAATGAAAATACCATCCTTTTTAATAAAAGACCATTAGGCTCTTCTATGATTTTTAGAATGAGTTCAAAAATGAATTTTCAAGTAAATCCAACTGGATGAGTTTGGTATTGACTAGATCTATGTTTTCCTGGCTTAGATTAATTTTTGGAGCTCTATATTTATTTTTGGTGAACAGATATAGAAACAGTAGTTTTTGGTGAACAGATATAGAAACGGTAGTTTTTCTGTTTTGTTTTCTTGATGTGTTTTTGTTTGTTTTGAAATGTGTGTTTGATCTTATCTTGTTTCCTAGCTTGTATAGAGTGTTAGGACTTGATATTAGGTGGTTTGCTTGCAGAACATCTACCTTAGAAAGTGTGTGCATGATTGGAAACCCAAATAAAAATGGAACTAGCATTTGTAATTACTTTCTAGTTTTATTATTTTGAAATTGTGTGTGAGCTAGATCTTTGTGTGATTGCTTTAGTAAATTTTGTGCTATGTTTAACCCGTGATTTTATTTGAGCCATTACATAACATAGCGGTACATATATCCATTACATAATATAGAAATAATATAGATAGGAATTAATATAGAAATAATATAGGAATTAATAGAAATACATATATCCATTACATAATATATCCATTACATATATCGAACGCAACATAGTGCTACATAGATGCGGTACACAAACAACATCTACTCGAGCTCCGAAGAGTAGATGCGGAACAACTCGAAGGCAACGTATGCATCTATTGCTGCATACTCGAGATTGATCCGGTCAAGTGGGTTCATCCCCCAATACATGTGATTCCTCGAGGGGAAACGAGTCTTCATGGTTTTGTAGTCGGGGTGGATAAAGGCAGTTGCCATCGGAGCCATCCCGGTCTTGTGCCCGTACAGCTCATCAAAATGGATAAGATCCTGAAGATCAATGTAGTGATCTTCAGGTATCTCAATACCCAACGTGCGCATCAACTTCTGCCGGTCTTGAGTGATGTCAACGCTACAGAAGTCGTAACCCTTGTTGACAAGAAAATCAACAAGTTCTGGAGATTGCTTTGAACTACTACAACAACAAATATGGAACACGTGTTAGATTTTATTGCAACACGTGTATTCTTCCAATGCAACAAACAAATCGAATGCAACACAATCCTACAAGAGAGATTGTACGTGTGCGTACCTTGCCCAATGGAAGACCAAAACGATTTCCTTAAAGGCAATCTGGATGACGGCAACATCCCGTTATTCGCCCTGTACTCTAGATCAAGCCCGAAGAACTTGTGGTGTTCATCGGCGGCTTCATAGAGATTGCTCAAATGGTTAAGAGCACTGGGGAGCCTCTCGCATATATTCGTGTAGGCCACGTCGAGATTCTTGCGGCATGGTGTGGGCACACGGAGAACCCACGGGTGCTTGGTGGAGGAGAAGAGAGGAAGAAGAGAAGAGAGGAAGAAGAAACAGAGAGTCTCGGGTGCGCACTGTAGCAATGGCCTTCTGCCTCTCGCTCGCGAAATAAAACCGCGTGGGAGGCGAGCAGTTTCGACCTTTAGTCGCGGGTGGCCAGGCCAACAGGGACTAAAGGCCGGGATGCCAGCCGTCGGGACCTTTAGTCGCGGGTGGCCAGGCCAATCGGAATTAATGCCCTCCGCGCGCTTCCCAAACCGCGACGCATTGACCTTCAGTCGCGGGTCGCCTCGCGAACCGCGACTAAAACGCATTTAATCACGGTTCGTATTGTTTGGGGACTAATGGAGGCATATGGAAGGCCTTTTTTTTACCAGTGAACGCCAGCATTGGAGAAAGCGAAGAAAGATGAGCCCCACCATGTGGTAAGCACAAAATAATTGCAGACCAACTCCACGGTGGCAAAATAGCAGCGGTAAAAGTGCACATGCCACCGCAAGATACAAGATCTTGCCGGGAAAACACCACGGGGCAGAGAAGAAGAGTAGATAATAATGAAACAACGCGGAGACCTGCCGGCGGAGATGGCGAAGGAAACGCCGGCGGCGAAACACCAAAAGAACCGCGACCAACCATGAGAATACCGTGGGCATGATCTGGTCGGAGCCTACCATGAGAGGAAAAAAACAGTAAGAAAAGAAGAGGAATCTCTTTCCCCACCGCTCACGGCCTAAAGCAACCGTCCACGCACGTAAAACCTGGCTCAGTCCACGGCCAAGCGGGGCCAGAGGCAAGACAGGGCCACCGAGCTGTAGAAGCAAAGAAATACATCGATAGAAAGCAAACGCAGGGCCATCCACGTTAGGGAGCCCGAGAAGGGCACACTAAACAGTAACAGCGGGACACGTAGAAGCGCTGAGAATCCACCGTCGCCTCCAGGCTTAAAGCCTTAGTTAATCTTTGGTGACTGCAATAAACAGTAATACTGTTACAGTATCGAGGCCGTTATTAGGTACGCTAATTTTCAGCTCGGCCTGTTGCCGCCACCTCCCACGAATACTACCCTGTTGCCGCCACCTCTCACTACGCGGAGAGGCGCCTAAGATCCTATTCCTACATTCTCGCATCACGTTGGAGGAGGAGAGCATCAGTGCAAGGAGAAGGGTGATGAAGGATGTCATCGATTGCACGTGCTAGGGTGTAGAAGTGACACCAAGCCGAGCCGAGAAGGGAGCTTTCCAGGACAAAGCGGTTGGGGTTTAACACACATAGTACGTAACCATTTTTTTTAACTCTTGACAAAGTTACCGTCATGCTGCCACCATAAAATTATGTATGCGGTGGCCTTCCGTGGCACGATCCAACGGTTAAAAAATGCAAAGACTAGAAAAATAAGCTTAGTTGATCCAATCAACTTCTTAGGTGTGCGCAAACCCTATAGTGGTGCTGAAAATGATACAAACATTCGGAACAACGTATCTCTTGGGCTTACTACATGCTTTCTAGAGCAACAACAATAAATAAGGACCATATTGCTTTCAACTAGCATATTGAAATGAAATATTGCTACTTGGGAGGAAATTAACATTCAACTTTGACAAAAAAAAACAAATAAGTTGAGAGAATCTTCGTATGAAAGTGCGAAAAAAATGTTGGTTCCATTCCAGGTTCCAAATTTGGGTAAAAAATGTGGTTAGCGGAAATAGAAACATGGAAATATCTGAGAAGAAAAAGGAAACATAATCTTGAAAAACGCTATTAAGATAAAGGGAGCTATGCAAAACTGAAATGGACTTAAGAATCTAGTGGGGGGTGGGGATGTTTTGCAAAGTGTGTAGCATGAATCTCCAACAAATTAATGGCACTAGTAGTGCCCGGGGCAACTTACATGTGGAGTTCCATTTCCCAAACAAGTTAAAACTCTCACTTTGCAATGATACAAAAACGAAAAAAAAAACATTAAGGGTTGAACAACTCAATCCTTCTTGAAGATTTCTTCCGGCTCACAAATGGTGCCAAATATCCAATCCATAAGGACGGTGTAGTGACCATAGTTGTGTTTGTAAGTTGTATGGTGAATAGTGTGATAACCAGCACCCATCACCGGCCAAACGTTACTGTGAACATTGGAATGGATATTAGCTGTCCACACACCCTCTAGGAATAATAGAGCAATGTTAGTCCGGAAGTGCATTGGGATAAGGAAGGGAGCAAACATGTGCGGTATTGCTGTCAAAAGCCTATCCAATGGATCGAATGCTAGTCCTGCGAGGAACAAAAGATATAAGAGATATTTAGTGGATAAAAAGTGAATTGTCGTATTAGTAGGAGGGTTACATCATAAAATAAAGTAAATGGCATGTTCTCTTTCCAACACCTAAATTCAGCAAGAATATATATGTATTTCAAAAGGCAGCTAGTCCATCTATCAAGAGCTCTTTATCATCGCTATCTAGCTAGCACAATAAACAGAGGAAAGACACGTGAAATTTTTAAGACTCAACAGCTCAATAAGAACTTACCCGCAAATGGTGATAGAGTATTCTCCTTGTTATACCTGTGGTGGATTGAATGCAGGTGCTTGTATAATGGCTTTATGTCATGCAGCGCTCTGTGTACCCAGTAAATTCCAAACTCCAAAAAGGTGACATATAAAGCGAGATAGACGAGATACATTGGCCAACCAACATCGCTGATATGGAAGAAACACAGCGTCCATCCACTCTCGGCCATGTACTCTGTTATTGTTGGAAGAGCAGCGTATAAAGGAATAGCCTTCGATGCAACAATTATTTGCTTCTTCATAGCTTCTATTGTAGGGATAGAATCTGCATCGATCAAGGGCCATAATTTTTCAGCACGCCTTCCATAACTTATAACATCAAAATATTACGCGCTCTGTTTTTAAATAGAAGGCCACTATCAAAAGTACAATTTGCATGTATGCAAGGCTACTACTCCATCTATCACAGTATATACGGCGCACCTCAAATATCTCTGGAACCAAGGCTACTGCGATTGGCTGGTGTTTCTTTGGCGCGGGACATGCGCGGTCCTTTCTTTCTTCCCGCACAGTTCCATCCAAAACAAGAGAAAAATTCGCTGATCAAAAGCTCCCGCCGATCTTCCTGCTCACAAATCCAAAACGAAAATTCTCGCCGATCAAAAGCTCCCGTTATATATCTATGCCAGTGGAGATGCGCCGTGTATACTGTGATGGGGAGAGTATCTATTTTCGAGAAGAATTAATTAGAATTTACCTAGTATAGTTATGCTCATTATTGTGTTGCATGCAACCATAGAGAAATAGGTGTCATATGCAACCCATTTAATTAGCACAAAACACAAAAGATTTTCCACTTAATTAATTATCATATTTAATAATTTGTTTTATTTTCTTGGTATCTAAAAATTGAGATAGTGGCCTTGCATATAAACACATGAGGAGTACCTATATAATAAGGTTACAATTCAATAGGAGGAACTACAAAGTGGAAATGGATATCATGTCACGGTGCATGCCATGAATGTTGGAGTATATCGATCCCACATTTATATTTAATAGGCAGTACCTCTGTTTCACAAAATAAGGCGTGTATTTTTAGTCAAGAGTCAACATATGACAACTTTGATCAATCTTTTAGAAACAATAATAAACATTTACAAGATTTAACTAACATACTATAAAAATATATTCTTTGGCGAGTCTAATGATATTAATTTGGCATTCTAAAATAAATTACTTTTGTCCATATGATTGGTGAAACTTATTATAAGTTGAGTTTTGATTTGAGGAACAGAGGTAATACTCCCTCCATTTCTTTTTACTTCGCGTATTAGGATTTTCTAAAGTCAAACACTCTAAAGTTTGACCAAGTTTGTAGAAGAAAATATTAATTTCTGAAATATAAAATGGGTATAATATGAAAATATATTGCATAATGAATCATATGATATTGACTCAGTATTGTTAATGTTGATAGTTTTTTCTATGAAGTTAGTCAAACTTTGGGAAGTTTGACTTGTGGCAAACCTAATATGCGGACTAAAAAAAATGGAGGATTATATATGAAGACTAATCATATGAAAATAATTCAGCTTCCAAAACACCTCAACAGTATCGTTTTGCTACCACTATGCAAACAGTAAATCTTGCATACATCATGGAAGGTAAAATACAACTCTCACATTTCTGGATGGATAGAATAATAAAGAACATCGGTATGTCTAAGAGTATCTTCAGCCGTTCCCTGAGAGCCTCCCTAGGCCGTCTTTTCTCTCGCCAGCGCAACAATTTTTGTCCAGATGCACCCCCAGAAGTTCAAATAGTGTCGGTTCGAGACAAAATTAGGATCGGTGTATCCAGCACTCCGGGGGGGGGGGGGGGGGGGGAGTCCCGCGCAATTTCATGCCACATGGATCCACCCTGTCGGCAAGAGAGCTTCGCCCTCCTCGGATCCCGCGCACGTTATTGTTGTCCCCGCGGCAACGCTGCAGCGTAATGGCGGTGCAGCGAGGCAGCTTCCCTGCGATCCTTCCCGCCACCCCTTCGCCTTATTAAAAAACCCAATCGCTGAGAAATCTGGGTTAGATCACCTGAGATAGTTTCAGGTTTGCAATGTTTTTTCTACTCTAAAAATAGCAGAACTCTTTTTCAGATTTCCTGATCTGCTTGTTTGGGAAGTGTAATTCACAATTTCCCCTGTTCATATCGGCCATAAATTTTTTTATTGGATTCTTCAATCCATTGATAGTGTAGGATAAAAGTATTTCCTTGCATTCTTTATTTCAGGAACTTACCTTTCGAACATTTTTCAATAAATTGCCAAACAACTTGATGTAGACGTTTGCCCGATCTTTCACCGCAAGAACCACCGAGATAACTATTCTCCCAATCACGTGAGCGATACACGTAACCTGAAGAACATGGATAGATTTAGGCGAGAAACGCACGAACCCTCTTGGCAAATCCAAGAACACTCGCACCTTTATTTCACGCCAAGCTAGACAACTCTAGGCAGATCCAAGAGCCCCCTAGCCACGAACGAACCCTCTTGGCAGATCCAAGAACACTCGCACCTTTATTTGCAAAGATAACTGACGAACGTCCGAGACGCCGCCTACACGCCGATCCCCTAGGGACGGTGGTAACCTGGAACTTTAAGTTCTACATAATTTTCAACCTCCCTCTAACCCTAGGCCTAGGCTCTCTTTATATAAGAGGCCAACCCCTAGTTGGTTGGACAAACCCAAACCAAAACTCACTCGAACCTACACCTAGTTGGACTCAAACTGGATACAAACCGGCCCATTTAGAAGGCCCGGCCAACACATGCGGCTCGCAGGCCTTAGCCATTATACATCGTAGTTTATTGTCCTAGCGTGCTAACCAGTCGATGCTCGTATCACAACTTGAAGCTTCTAATGGCAGAACCACTGACAGTTGCTGTTGGGATAGGATGGGGCATGGGAACCGCAGGGTGGATTGCCTCGCCCATCATTTCTGAGTTTTTCAAGAAAGCCTTCCCCTACCTAGGCTTCGACGCATCGAAGAAGCTGAAGGAACTTGAGACGAAGATATTACTGCTGGAGCAGGTTATGGAAGTTGTGGAGGAGATCCCTCACAAGGATCTTCTCCAACAGCTGTTTGAGGATCTGAAGTCTTATTTCTACGAAGCTGAAGAATTATTGGATGATGTTTACTATTACCGTATTAAGAAGCAGATCAAAGATAATAAGATGTAGCCAAACAGTGACGTGTCTCCACGTAAGAGAGATTGGATGAAGAAGAATCTCCAATCTTTCATCACCTCTAGCGGCCAGAACAGTGGGTGGCCAACTGCGTATGAGAGCAAATATTAATTTCTGGAGAACTATTCGAGATTGGGACAGTTTTAATGAGACGAGTTGTTTTGGATAATTGTGTGCTTATCGTATTCAATCAAGGAAGAGGTACATATAGTTACGATACAAACGTAGAGTAGTGGAGATCCTAAAGACTAGGACTAGCCTAAGAATAAGGAGTAGACAGGTGCTAGTACAGATATGTTACAAACGTGACATGCACATGTACGTGTAGCTCAACACCCCCCCTCGCATTCGGAACCACGCTCGAAGAGATGTTCAGACTGGCACGAAACTCCTGGAACAATGATGTGGGAAGCCCTTTTGTGAAGATGTCAGCGAACTGGGAGCTGGTTGGAACATGTAGGACCTTCGCTTCACCGAGAGCCACGCGATCACGGACAAAGTGCAAGTCGATCTCGATGTGCTTCGTCCGCTGGTGCTGGACCGGGTTGGACGACATGTACATGGCGCTGACGTTGTCGCAGTAGACCACCGTGGCTCGAGACAGTGGATGTCGTAGCTCATACAAAAGTTGGCGAAGCCAACACGACTCGGCGACGCAGTTCGCAACTGCGCGGTACTCGGCCTCCACGCTGGAGCGAGAGACTGTGGGCTGCCGACGAGGGGACCAGCAGAGTAGGTTGTTCCCGAGGAAGACGGAGAACCCGGAGGTAGACTTCCTAGTGTCGGGACAACCTGCCCAATCGGCATCGGAATAGGCAATGAGATCGAGTGATGAATGCTTATGGAGTGTCAAGCCGAAATGCGAGGTCCCCTGTATGTACCGCAAGATCGTCTTAATGAGCTGAAAATGGGAGTCACGAGGATCGTGCATGAAGAGGCAAACTTGTTGAACGGCGTAGGATAAATCAGGGCGGGTGAGTGTGAGGTACTTTAACGCACCCGCAAGGCTGCGATAGAGGCGAGGATCGGCAAAACGGGGACCATCGGTGGCGGACAGTTTTTGTTTGGTGTAAATAGGTGTGGTGATGGGGTGGCAATTTAACATGGTGGCGTGGTCAAGAATTTCCAAGGCAAATTGTTGTTGTGATAGGAATATGCCCTCCGTAGTACGGTGCACATTGATGCCAAGGAAATGATGAATATCACCTAGGTCACTCATGGAAAATTCAGATTTTAGGGAGTTGATGATCTCATGGAGAAGCGTGGTGGTGTTGGCAGTGAGGATGATATCATCAACATAAAGGAGAAAATATGCAACGGTGGTGCCACGATGAAGAATGAACAAGGAAGAGTCACTTTTGGAAGCCACAAAACCAATGAAAATGATGAAAGTGGTGAAGCGGTGAAACCATGCACGGGCGGCCTGTTTAAGACCATAAAGGGATTTATGCAGGCGACAAACATGAGAGGAGTGAGTGGGATCGAGAAAACCAGAAGGTTGCTCACAATAGACGGTGTCCTCGAGATGACCGTGAAGAAAAGCATTCTTCACGTCTAGCTGGTGGATGGGCCAAGAGTGCATGGTGGTGATGCTCAACACAAGACGAATGGTGGCCGGTTTAACAACGGGACTGAAAGTCTCGCCGTAGTCCACACCGGGTTGTTGAGTGAAGCCGCGCAACACCCAACGTGCCTTGTACCGTGCGAGAGAGCCGTCAGGATTGAACTTGTGCCGGTAGATCCATTTGCCAGTTACCACGTTAACACCTGCAGGACGAGAAACTAGAGACCACGTGCCATTCCGCATTAGTGCATTAAATTCATCAAGCATAGCATTATACCAGTTTGGATCCTTGAGTGCGGAGCGGTAAGTGGAGGGGATGGGAGAGATGGTTGGATGGGAAGTAGAAATGAGAGAGAAATTTTGTTTTGGGAGAAAATAGCCGCATTTACCGCGTGTGACCATGTTGTGTGGGTTTTGGGGTGGCTGTACCGCGATGGCGCGAGGCGGCAGAGGTTGGGGCTGGGTGCGCGTAGCGGAAAGGGGAGGCTGGGGTGGTGTGCGTGTGGCAGAAAGGGGGGTTTGGGGCGGGGTGCGCGTAGCGGAAGGGGTACGCTGGGCGCTGGGCGGGGTGGAACACGAGGTGGATGCGGTCGGGGCATGGGGCGTGGGGCGGGGCGCTGATTGGTGTGGGCCGGGCGGGAGAGGCCGGGAGTGGGCGTGGGGATCGAGGGTGATTGGGCGGGGCCCGTGGGCGCGGGGGATAGCGAGGACGGGGCGGCAGACTGGGCCAGGGTGGTCGGATTGGTGGGTGGGTTGGGTGGGCGAGGTTTCGGACGTTGGTTGGCGGTGGGTGAGTACGAGGTAGGTGCGTGCGGGTGGGTGGTCCGAGGTAGATTCGGGGCGGCAGGGGGGGTGGGGGCAGCGATGGTGGGATTTTCTGTGGCTGGGTGTGCAGCAGCGTACGGAAAGCATGTTTCATCAAAAACAACATGTGTGGACACGAAAACGTGTCGGGAGGCCAGATCAAAACAGTGATAACCTTTGTGCTCACGGGGGTAAACAAGGAGGATGCAGCGGGTGGACTGGTGGTTGAAGAAGAATTGGTGTAGCCGTGTCCACGTGGTGTAGGCGAGGCCGTCCGGCGCGGCGACGAGTCGGTGGAGATCGTCGGAGAGGGTCGCCATGATCCACAGCGAGAGTGGATGTCGACGGCGCGCCAGTTGTCATCAGGGTTGCTGGGCGCCGCGCCCTCGGTGACATGGTCGAGGGCCTTGTACATTGTGAGGAGGAAGACGAAGATTTGCACTAGTAGGGAAACCCTCATCTGTGGCGCACCAAAAACCAATTCTGTGGCGCACCCTGGGGCCACAGGGGTGCGCCACAGAACACACGCCACAAAAATAATTTCTGTGGCGCACCCAGCCCGTGCGCCACAGAAATTGTGGATTCTGTGGCGCACCCAGCCCGTGCGCCACAGAAATTATCTGTTCTGTGGCGCATCTCCAACTGGTGCGCCACAGAAGAAGGTGCGCCACAGAATTGTCAAAAGGTGCGCCACAGAAATATCTACTGTATTTCGAAATTTGAATTGTTTCTGCTGTATACAGTTTGAATATACAGGAATTATACAGGAATTATACAGGAATTATTCACAGCAGTGATATTTCACAAATATATAAACATATAAGTGATATTTGACAAAGATATAAGTCACACATTACTCGATAATAACATAATATACAATAGTGATCCATAGTGCAAAAGTATCAAATTTTGTTCATCGAACATCATCGAACATAGTGATACATCAAACATCATCGAACATGCCACCACATAGTTCATCGAACATGACACCACATAGTTACTCGATAAGGCCTAAGATAAGATGAAATAGACTACAAGCACGACGACGATGGAGAGCAAGAACGGTAGCTTGTTGGAGGTCTTCATCTTGTTCTTCTGGTGGTCCCTCCACTTCGCAACCGCCTCGTGTCTAGTCTCGTATCCTTTATAGCAGTTGCCGCTGAACTTGTCGACCTGTGCTTTGCAGTCCTTCCACTCGTCGTAGACTCCTGGAACCCGACCCTCGAACACGACGTAGTACGTCATCTATATAGATAGACACAAAGCATATTAGTAAGTATAAAGAAAAAACAACTAAGTCATATATGTTCAAAAAAACAACTAAGAAAACAAAAAATAAACATCAAAGATAGCTAGGAGTTTAGAGCTAACTAATAGGAGCTAGCTAGGCCTAAGTTAACTTAGAGCAAACTAATAGTAGCTAGCTAGGAGTTTAGAGCAAACTAATAGTAGCTAGCTAGGAGTTTAGAGCTAACTAATAGTAGCTAGCTAGGACTAAGTTTAGAGCAAACTAATAGTAGCTAGCTATGCCTAAGTTTAGAGCTAAACTAATATAGTAGCTAGGCTTATATAAGTTAAGCAAATTTTGTTAAACAAACTAATAGTAGCTAGCTACGCACACCTCGATCAACGATACCTCAACTGGAGCGGCGCCGGAAACGGCTTATATAGGTCCTTGGTCATCCACGTCCTACGATCAGCCTGCCGCTCTAGGCGTTCCTGGATATCCCTCTGGCATAACCCTATGGGTTGGTGCAAGGGCCCTCCCTTTTTGTTGACATCTTCAATGATTATCTCCGACAACTTGACTTTGATACGATGAAAATCTTGTATAAGATCTTCCTGTGAGATTTCCCCCGCCATTTTGTTGGACCAGTCTCGGAGTCTAGAAGGATGATTCAAATTGTTTGCATCGCGGACAATCCCTTTGAGGTGATGGAGGGCATAGAAGGCCTCTTTCGTGCTCCAAGCCGGCTGCTTGATGCAGGGGAAATCGGTCACGTGCCTGAACCCGTATTTGCCAGTAGCCGGCCTGATACATTCTTGTTTCTTTTCGAATGTGCCTCCATTTTGGGCGTAGCCATTGATAGCCTCATCGAGAACACCCCTTATTCTGGTGTAGTCTTTCCTCTTCGTCACATTCGACGAGTCGAAGTATTGGGCAAGTGAATATTGTGGGCAAAGCACGATGAGTGTGCAGTATGTGTCCCTGCTCAACACATGCAATTGAATCCAGGATAAGCAATGGATGAAACCTAGAAAAAAAACATTAGCTAAGACGATCGCGAGACTTACTCGGGGAAGACAGGCAAAAGAATGTCCGTCTTGTTCTGACCGTTTCTCAACATGAAGCTCTCGAGGTACTTCACTGCCTTGGTCCGTGTACTTGATCCTTCCTCCAGCTGGCTATCACGCATGTAGTAGGGATCCGCTACCATAACGTTAGGGGGTAACTCTCGCTGGATCTGCAGCTGAGCATTTAGCGCGTATAGGCGGACCAAGTTATAGTCCAGCCGTCTCGAGTGAAACAGACTGAAGATATCCTCATACGCTATGAAGAACAGTCCCGCGGGGTCTTCGTTGACGAAGTCCGGGCCCTCTGGCACCTTGACCGTGAACACAGGGTAATTTGGACACTTGTCTTGAAGAAGGAGACCCTCTAGCATCACGATAATGTTCTGCAATGTGAGCATTGGTCCAGTTGCCCCATGTATCTCGTCCGGACCGAGTATCGGTTTCCCAGCTTCATGCAAGCGGGTCAAGCCATCCTTAGGGGGTCGTGTCACGGCGTCGGCCAAGATCTTAGTATGCTGGACCTTTTTAGCAGGTCTCTTCCTAATCTTCTTGCTGGCGGTGGCTTGATCTGCTGCGGGAGCTGGGGGTGAGGGAGCTGGGGGTGCGGGTGCTCGGGACGACCCTTCGATTGTCTTATGCAGTGTGCCAGGGCTGAATACTGTACCCTCCGGGTAGGTCAGGCGCTGCGTGACTTCAGTACGCCTAGGTTGATCGTCGTGACTGCGGAAGACTTCGTCGTCACGATTCATATCAGGCATGTACCTATCTTGGCTGTAGCCCGTGTTGAGGTAGGCATTGATGTCGACATTGTCATCGTAATGATAGTCTTCGACACCGGCGGCTCCAGCAAACTGGTTGTCCACGTCCTTTGGTGGTGACGGCGGCTGTGATGCCGGTGGCTGTGATGCCGGCGGTTGAGGCACAACTGCTTTTGACGATCTTTTGGGCGGTCGTTGCGGCATATTTCCCAACAACACTTTGTGCCTTGTTGTGGTGGCAACAACCGCCGGTTCCCTCTGGGTGGTGGTGGCAACAACCGCCGGTTCCTTCTGGGTGGTGGTGGCGACGAGTACTGTTTCCTTCTGAGGGGCGGCGGCCTTGGGTGCAGTCTGGAGGGCTCTTTGCTTCGTGGGCCGTACGATCTTATTCTCCGGGGCCATAGGGGATGTGGCGCCGGTGTTGCGCTTGATCACAAGACCCCCCCCAAGACGAATCTGGCTCTTCGGCCATTTCATCACCCAAGTCGTGCACTCTCCAAGTACCAAGTTGTCCTCCTCGTCGCAGCCTGGAGGTCGAAAGGGGGGGAGGACGTCGCGATACTCCGGCACTACATTGGCCAACTTCACCTTCATCACGTTCTCGTCCATTCGAGAGTGGTGCATAGTGCGTTGCATGGGTTGTATAATAGTGCCGGTAGCAACATCCACCAACTCTCCGCCCGGCACCACACGATGCAGTAGTACGCAAGGTTCGTCCTGTTGTGCAACATACCAGGCATCATGAGATGACAGTCATCTTGAGAATGCGTAGTTAGATCACGATTAACTAATTAGTTACCTTGGTGATGGCGTCTAGCTCGGCGGGTGTCGAGACAAGGGCGACGGTGCCGGCGGCCGACCCATCATTCTTCGGCATTGCTGCCGAAGGGGGCGGCGATGTGACCAGAAGGAGTGGCGCCGGCGTCTGGGGGGTCAGCTGTTGCGGCGGCACTTGCTGGTTCATGCTTGAGTTGCTGCCGATGAAGCTGGGCAGATGGATCGGTCCAATTTGACCCCCCGCATTCCAGGAAGCTAGCCCCTCCATCAGCCCAGCGGGGATGACTTCCTTGAGCCTCTCATCCACTAATCGGTTGAGCCTGTCGGGGTCCACCTCTCTGCTCTCAAGTTTCTTCTCTAGAGCCGCCATCTGCTTCTTCAGCTCCGCGACCTCAGGATCATCCTTAGTCGATTTCGTCTTCCTCTTCTTTTCTGACTTGGCATCTGATGAGTAGTACTCGGCTACCTTCATGTTTAGCCCAAAGCCGGAGATACGGCCAGCTGACGTCGGCGGGGCATCCAACGGCCTTTTCTTGTATGCGTTCGTCGCTCTGTTGAAAGGCGTGTCCCACCGACTCGTCGACCCTTCGGACGAGTCAGATTTCTGCAACTCCCTCTCCTTCGGACAAAAGGAAATTAAGGTGAGCCCATTATCTAATTATTAGATCAATGCAATATACATGTACTTGAGATATATGTGTCCTTACCAAATGTATCTCAAATTGCTTCACGTCCTCGTCGTTCGTCTTGAATTCCCCCGTCTTCCAGTCTAAGAAGTACCGGGATCGGACAAAGTTCCTAACTTGTAAGTCCGTGATTTTGTGCCAGGGGTTATCTCTTCCGAGACGTTCCATCTCGCGGTCCTCCTTCTCCCAAGTAGCCTGTTTTCCTTGGTAACCACCGCTTCCGAGATGTTGGTGCCCTATGTTTTGGTCCCGCATATCCTGCCCCCATTTTGTCCATTTTTTACACTCCTCGGTGTTCAAGTACTGCTTAAATATCTCGAAATCTTCTTTCAGAAGCGTCGGGTCTTTTCGACTGATCTCCTCCCAGCTTTTACCTTTTTCAATCTTCTTCTTCACCCGGGATTTCCAGCTGCTCAACGCGGTGCTCATCTTCGTGATGGCTAAAGAGTCCACCCGTTTGTTGAACGGCTCCGGGAACGTGTATCGCTGGTGAAGCTTCTTCAGAAGGATTTCGACCAAAGCCTTGTTGTCGTCGCTTCTAAGGTCAACCGTGTTGATCGACATGCTTTCCCGCACGATGCACCCTAGCTGCATGCCGTACCCTGAGGTAACAGATCGAGGCGCCAATGGTAGGCCACTCGGCGAGACCTTGGTGATTGTATCGGTGACGTTCGCGAGCACTTGCGGCTTACGATCCTTCCTTGGGGCCCGGGGCTTCTTATTCTTCTTATCGGTCGTCGGGGCGGCGTCGCCGCTACCACCAGCCGCCGTGCGGTCAGTGCCACCACCATCGGTGCTCTTATCCTGGTCCTCTTCCTCCAAGTACCCCCAATCAACGTCCTCTTCCTCACTTCTGGTTGCAGCGTGGGCCTCCCAGCCCTCTTCCTCGGCACCGGCTTCGGGCACGGACACGTGCTTGGAAGAGCCAGACATGTTTCTGTAATAACATTCAAATTTGGGTTTTTGAGTTGGATTTCAAATTATTCAATATAGACGTGCTTGGATAATACACACACAAAATCATTTTGTGGTAAAACCATCTTGTGAACTTGGGTTACTAGAGGTCAATTTTAATTGGCTAGGATAACAGAAATATATTTGTACATTCTTCCAACTTTTACTTATTAGAGTAGCTATCGATATCTTCAGTTAGTAGGCGGGCACGACACATGGCAAAGATGGCCAGGAGCAGCAGAAGGCAAAAACATGAAGGTGAAGCCATGGGCAGCTAGTGGTGGTGATTCGGTGAGCAATGCAATCACACAAGACATCACCCCTTGATATAGGTAGAGGTCTAGAGGAACCATGCCTTGGTAGTCAATACATCGAAAATGAGCCCCAGTCCATCTCAACCATCCAGTGGTATTACATGAATATTTTCTGGAGTTGGTAGAGACAGCTAGACTCTTTCTTCTCTGCTGCAATTATTGCAGGATGGAAACTAAGCTACGAAAGTTGGACCTGGTTACAAGAGATTTTGGTCCTTATATATGGGTAGCAGTCCTTATATGCCTGATTGAAACACAAAGTACAGCCGTGAGTGTATTGTCCACTGACCCCTAACTAAATACTCCCTCTGTCCCATAATATAAGATGTTATTACAACCAATATAATGTCACTCCTTTACCGCTTTAAAACATGTTTGTAGGCATGTTCAGAACATGTTTGTAGGCATGTTCAGAACATGTTTGTAGACATGCTTCCGTAAATCTGTTCCAAGCTCAGAACATGAAGCATTTCTATTATAACTTGTCTATATTGCAGTCAGATTTCTTCATGACATACATCTTGACCAACGGCATGTCAGGGTTTTCTTTCGAGGTTCTTCAGTTTGGTTTGCTTACATGGCACTTCTTGAAGGCTCATTCAGTTGGACATACTGATGAGCCATATCTTTATGGCTTCCCTTACTACAGAGTGGTGCCCATTGTTTCCCTTGCAGTATTGATTGGAATGGTGTATGCTGTCATTGCACCTCTTCTGCTTCCGATTCTCGTGATCTACTTTTTGCTAGGTTATGCAGTATTAATCAACCAGGTAGCTTTTTCGTAAATTAATAAGGCTAATTGTGGCACAGATTTTCTTTATTTTCTATAGCATAAAAGTTTATTTAGGCTACTGTAAAATATTTACCGTCACGTTTTAGATGATTCATAAGCATAGCATAGTGATGCTGCGGTCATCTTTTTCTGTCACCCAACAATCACGTTGACTACCTCAGAAAAAAAGCAATGACCTTGACCTTTCTGTATTATGTTATGATTGTTGATCAACTACTATATTGTACAGATGGAAGATGTATATGAGATCACATATGACACCTGTGGACAATATTGGCCTTCTATTCACCACTACATCTTCATCTCGGTCACGCTCATGCAAACTACAATGATAGGGTTGTTCGGGCTGAAGTCGAAGCCGGGAGCTTCATTTGCCACGATTACCTTGCTTGTGCTTAGCATCATGTTCAATGAGTACTGCAAGGTTCGGTTTCTTCCAACTTTCCAATGCCGCCCCGTGCAGGTATCAATTATGTACACTAATCTTCTCTTAACTAAAAAATGATGATGTGCACCACACAGTACCATCCAAAGATGTGGACTCAGATTACTCATAACACCACCAGTTCAGGTTTGTGCATAACTGAAGTGGACACACGAATTACACCTTACCACTTCAGTTTGGAAAATCAGTGTATCAATTATGAAAACAAGATGATTCTTTTCATTTTGTATCTTTTCATGCCATGGTGCTTAGGGATAGGAAAAGAAAGATTGCTCTGAGCACAATAAATCCAAGAAAAAACAATGTAAAAAGCACACATGGATCATTTATAGATCTAGAACAAGCAAGCAAGACTGATACCTGTAAAGCATTGGTAAAAGCAAAGGTCAAAATATAAAGTTTATCTATGAAAGTATATTACCTTGATATCTTAAATATAGTAGCAGAGTATATATAGTATGAATAATAGAAAGCTAGAATCCACGGCGTAAGCAAGATGCAATATAATAGATAACCTAAAAAATGTTGGACAAGCAGTAACGGCATCATAATCATGTAGCTCAAGAAAAAATAAGTTGGACAAGCAGTAACAGCATCATGCTCATGTATCTCAAGATGAAATATGTTGGACAAGCACCAAGACTCATAAACTCTTAATGATATATTACAGCAAGGAATACACATAATATTTTCAACAAGACTTAATATATCACTAGTGTAAACTAAATACCTCGTTTGCACTAAACACAAACCACTTGAATGCTAACCCTTAGATATCCCTAGTCACACACCCAGGTGTCAAGACTTGAAATTTGTAAACACGGACACTAGCAGGAAAAAACGCTATCTTCTTCTATTTTTAGATTCTCACTGCTAGCAATCATTAGATCATCTTCCTCTTGGGTTCACCCTTTAAAGTATACCAATTGTGTAAACTGAACACATACCACTTGAATGCTAACAGCAGTATTCCACAAAGATTGGGCATTGGGGAACTACCCCCATCAAGGCCAAAAGATTTGTAATCAGTCTGTTGATTCCTCTACCCCCATCAAGGCCAAAAAAGAAGTAAAGATTGGGCATTGGGGAACTACTCAACCCAAATAGTTAGAAAAAACCCAAAATCAAAAGCAGATTGAGTGGCAGAAACAAGCTAGTACCCAATGGTGATAAGCTAACAAATGCCCAGCAAATTAATTGTTGCTCTGGATATCAATGTGTACCCAATGGTGATAAGCTAGCAAATTATTTGTTTCTTCAACACTAAATTCAGAACACCTCTGCCCAAATCCTAATGGTGATAAGCTACTAAGTATAAAATTCATAGAAAATTTGGGCATGACCTTTGCTAATTTTTCTATGTCTAAGAGTGTCAGAAATTCGCTCGGAAGGAAATGAATCAACTTCCTCGCGAAACATTGACATCTCAAAAAGAAAAACCTGCACAAAATGGAATCCAACAGTCTAGCCTTCCTCGCGAAAGATTTTTACTTTCGTGCTGTTTCACAATGTCCCAGTAAAAAACATAATGAAATATAGGGGTGGAGCTTCTGCAAATTCCTGTTTAACCTTTGCAACTCGCGCTAGCAAGATGGAACAAAATTTCTGGCAGCTCCGGGCCAGCTTCTGCCGCGTAGTTAGAGAATACTATTTACAGCAGCTCTGAAAGATGTTTCAGTCACTAGACTTGGTTTGCTGCAGTAGTAATGCCCATTGCTATTGTATATGGCACCTTATTTTCAAGCAGTGTAATGGTAAATTGTACTGCGATTCAGGGTAAGATATCGCCATCTTTTGCAATCTAGTAGACGGCTTACACAGGAAGTCATAGCTTTACATTTTCTATTTTATTTTTGACAGAGAAAAGTTATCGCTTACATTATAGTGGCATTTTTGTGTTTTAGTTTCAGAAATTGCTGCTCATAGAAACGATCAACATGCCTAGCATGTGTGACATTTGACTGCATTAGCTCTACTATCTACATGCAAAGTGGTGAATTGACATCACATTGTATGACAGATTGCAAAGTTGAGGAATCAAATTTTGTTCACTTTGTCGAAAACCCTAACTCAGGAAAAGCATCACATCTGAAACCGAGCCGCAAAGAAAGATGTAGGTGGAAGGCAGAGGGAGAAGAGGGCCACTCGTGGACGCGCTGTAGGTGGAAGGCAGAGGGAGAAGAGGGCCGGGGGCTTACCTGTAGGTGGAAGGCTTGTCGAGGAAGACGGTGTCGATGCAGACGGCGACGGCGCGGCGCTCCTCTAGTAGCTAGGTCACGGGCAGCACGGCGCTCGTTCTCCTAGCTAGGTCCGGCGCGACGCTCCTCCTCCTAGTCACGGCGCTCCTCCTCCTAGGCTCCTCCTCCACACGGATCCTCCACGGCGGCGAGCGCGAGCGAGAAGATCAAAGGGGATCGATCCTCCACGGTGGTGTTCGTCGCGAGAGAGAGAAGGGGAAGAACTGAGATGAAAACTGCTAAGTGTGGAAGATGACCATGCGGGTCCACATGTCATTGGCATAGAGGCATTTTCTGTGGCGCACCACGAGCATGTGCGCCACAGAATTGTTAGAATTCTATGGCGCACGCCTCCAGGGGTGCGCCACAGAAATGCTTGGGCCTATTCTGTGGCCAAGTGTACGGGTCCACATGTCATTGGGCCGTATAAATTTCTATGGCGCACCATCAAGAACATGCGCCACAGAATTCGGTGGATAGATAAATAAAAACACGCACGGTTGTACTTTGACAAATCTGTGTTACTAGTGCAGTGGTTTGATGTGAGGTTCTCACCACCCAGGTTCGAATCTTGATATCCCCCCACATTTTTTAACATTTTATTTAATTATAATTAAAGAAAGAAAACAGTAAATTACAATTACAAAAATAAAACACACATTTAATATTAGAATATTTTTTATATAACGTCTCACACACACATATGGTTGTCTAACATACACATGAGCATATTACATAATAAAGTCTTTTTCGTCTCGGTTCCGATCTAGCTTAATTAGCGTCTCTTTCCCTTTTTGTTGGCGACTGGATACTTTATACCGGCCACCTTGAGATTTCTTCGCGTGAACGGACAACCGTGTGTAGGTAGGGATGTCTTCCTTCTTACTTTACCAGTAGTAGGCATGTCGAAGTGCTTGTCGAACTCCTCCTCGATCTTCGGATCACCGTTCTTGTCAAGTCTTCCTCGTTGGCGTCTCCTTCCATTCCGATGATGCTCCTCTTGCCCCTCCTCACGACAACACGGCTAGGCCTTGACGGGTCGGTGATGAAGAAGCATTGGTCAACTTGGCTAGCGAGTACCCATGGCTCATTTTTCGCGGATGCGTTCTTCGATTTGGCATCGGGTATAACCATTGTGGTGAAATACCGTCCTTCTTTCTTGACATTCTTGGCCCATCTCACACGGAACATTGGCACCACCGTCTCTCCGCAGTAGTTGAGCTCCCATATCTCCTCGATCTTTCCAAAGTATCTTTCTTCCACATTAGTCTCGGCATCGCCATATGATAGCATAGTTACTCCTGAGTTTTGATTTTCGCTACTCATGTCCTTGTCCTCGGTGGAGAATCTGTAACCGGAGATGTCGTACCCCTGATAGGTCCTTACGTTCTGCCCGGGGCCCTGTGATAAGATGTATATGAGTTTTTCATCTTCCGTAGAAGGCATTTTTCTCTGTGCTTCAGTCAGTTGACTTTGCTTGAACCAACGCGTGAAGCCGGAGTTGTGCTCTTTGGTTACGTCTCCCATCTTCCTCGGCCCGCCCATTTCAATATAATTCTGATTGATTAAGCTTTTGTGCTCTTCCACGAAAGGCTCGATCAACTTTAAGTGTTGTAGCGCGACCCGGTGAGCCCTATCAAAGTCGTCGCGTCGTTTTTGAATGCCGACATGGACGTCGCGGCAGCCCTCGCGGTGACCGACTCCGTTGAGTCTGCCACGGTGCGTCCTGGTGGACAAACCGACATCCTGATCGTCTTCGGTGCTTAGGTAATTGTCGCAGAAAGAGATGCACTCGTTGGTTAGAAATCCTTTGGCCATGCTTGCGTCTGGACGGGCCCTATTGCGAACGTATCCTTTCAGGACACCATTCTGCCTTTCCATCGGCATCATGTAGTGCAGAAACGTCGGGCCGAGATGCCTGATGTCATCAACGACATGGAGAAGGAGATGTACACATATATCACAGAATGCCGGCGGGAAGTAAATCTCGAGCTCGCATAGTATCACCACGATCTCATCCTGTAGCATCTTGAGCTGCCTCACGCCGATCGATTTCCGGGTGATAACGTCGAAAAAGTTGCAAAGGCCAAACAATGTATCACGGACATGCTCGTCCATTATCCCTCGGATCGCAACAGGAAGTATCTGCGTCATGAGCACATGACAATCGTGAGACTTCATCCCGGTGAACCTCTTCTTCGCTAAGTCCAGATATCTGCTTATACTCCCTGAGTATCCGTGAGGAACTTTGACTTCTACGAGGCACCTGAAAAACTGCTCAAGCTCCGGCGGACTCAATGTGAAGCAGGCAGCGGGAAGCACCACGGTGTTCTTCTTAGCCTTTTTGCGGGGAGGACCTTCCGTCTTATCCTCATCGTCATCATCATCGGGGACCTGTAGATTTTTCCTAATGCCAAAATGTTTTAGATCGAATCTTGCTTTCGGCCCATCCTTGGACTTCTCCGAATTGCAAATAGTGCCAAGCAGACTCTCCGTAACGTTCTTCGTAATGTGCATCACATCAAGGCTATGAGGCGCGTGGAGGACCGGCCAGTACTCCAAGTCGTGGAAAACAGACCTCGCTTTCCATACACCCAGCAGCGGCTCTGGCTTGGGTCGTTTCTTTCCCGGTGAAGGGCACTCGTCCCAATTTTTCAGAAGCTCGTCGATTTCTTCGCCGCTCCTCGTGCGCAGGGCTCCATCGGGCTCGTCTTTACCATTGAACAACTCACCACGTTTTCTCCATGGGTGATCCAGGCGAAGCCACCTTCGAGCCCCTGGGTACACGGTTTTCGAAGACCCAGGATCCCTTGGTAGCTGGAGATGCGGGGTCCCGTCCATGCACTTCACGCAGCCGCAGAATCCGTGGCCGACCTGGGCAGATACATACGCGTAACCAGGATAGTCTGTGACCGTCGTCAGCAACGCGGCTCTCATATGGAAATAATCTCTAGTGTACGCGTCCCACGTAACGGGTGGCGTCTTCCACAACGTGTCTAACTCGTCTTTCAGCAGCCCGAGATACAAATGCATGTCGACACCTGGTTGTTTTGGCCCCTGGATGAGAATACTCAAGTGTATGTACTTTTGCTTGGTGCACAGCCACGGGGGTAGGTTGTAAGGCCATACAAACACGGGCCAGCTGCTATGTGTGCTACTCTGGTTGCCAAACGGATTGAGTCCATCGGTGCTCATACCCAGCCTGACGTTCCTCGCGTCGCCCCCAAAACTCGGGAAAGCTATGTCCAATGCTTCCCACTGGGCAGCGTCTGCAGGATGTGTCATCATATAGCCCTTCTCCGGATCTTCTTCCGGCTTCTCCCTTTTTGCGTGCCATTGCATGAGCTTTGCTTCCTTAGGGTCCACGTAGTACCGTTGAAGACGGGGAGTGATAGGAAAGTACCATACCACTTTTCGAGGAATTTTCTTGTTGTTGGTTCCACACTTGTATCGTCCGTGGCCGCACTTCGGACATGTGATTGTGTCCTTGTACTCCCCCCGATAAATTACACAATCATTGATGCAGGCGTGAAATTTTTCGTGAGGTAGGTCAAGAGGGCACACGACTTTCTTAGCCTCGTTGATACTGCTTGGCAATGTGTTCCCCTCGGGAAGGCGATCGTGCCAGAATTTCAAGTTCTTGTTGAAGCTCGAGTCGGTCCATTTGTTTTGCGTCTTCATCTTCAGAGCAGCAAGCGTTACATGCAACCGCGTATCCTCGGGGCGGCACCCAGGAAACAACGGAGTCACCCCGTCTATCTCCATTTGCGCCAGTTTGGCTTTCTCCCTAGCTGCAGCTATGTCGTTGCTCGTCTCCTTAAGCAGCAGATGCTGAACATGAGAGTCCCGCAAGGCCGAAATTAGCGGGGTCTCCGTGTTCTCGCCTTCATCGTCATGTCGATCTTCTCCGCCGACATATCCTTCTTCATGATGATCTTGTTCGCCGTCATATCCTCGCTCGCCCTCCTCTTCGTGCACAACTTTTGCTGCCGGCGGCGGTGCCACGTGGTTGCGGTCGTCAAAGAAACCGCGTCTGAGAAGGTGCTCCTCCAATTGTCCGGAATCAGGGTCAATCCAGCGCACGAGTTTGCATGATCGACACGGGCATCTTATCTGCCGCCTGTTGCACCGAATCATGTCCGCCTTCGCGTCTTTTTTGTATCTAGCGATTCGAGCAGAGCTCATTTCTAGTACCATGGTTGCCTGCACAGACACATAGAGAGCAGAAAATTAGAACCACAACGTGCATGCATAGTCGCCGGAAAAATTCGGCATGACCTCTCCTATAAGTAGGACATATGGGGTGCAAAAGTTTGCCGAAATGGAAGTGAATCAACATTTCGGCAAACATCCATGCACCACCGCGCCCGCACACGCGACAATCGATCGGTCCACCTGCACATGCATGACAAACACCCATACACATCGATCGATGGCCACACAAGACATATGCACCTCCAACTATACTCACCGAGTAGATTCGATACCGACACAAGAAAAGAGCGAGGGAGAGGGAGGGACCGGAGTATAGATGCAAGGTAATTAGGCCCCCCCAACAACAACAAACTTCACCAACAATTATGCATCGAATAAATAGGTTCACCTACCTAAAAAGGAGAACTAAATGTGTAAAAATAGAGTGGAGAGAAGGGGGGGGCGAGTGAGCAACATCCACTTGCAATGAAGTGAGTGGGGGGAGAGAGGGGGCTGCCACCTTTATGTGCACAGTGCGCAAATTTCTGTGGCGCACCGGGACAACATTCTGTGGCGCACTTTCGAGCTGCGCCACAGAAAAGCCACCTTCTGTGGCGCACCATCATACATGCGCCACAGAATATGGGTTTTCTGTGGCGCATCGCATTCGTGCGCCATAGAAATACCATATTCTGTGGCGCACCAAGGAGCCTGCGCCATAAAAATAGGTGTACTGACAGCCGAGCAATGACTGGGGTGGGCCCCACTGGATTTCTATGGCGCACTAGAAAGACGTGCGCCACAGAATTAGAAATTTCTGTGGCGCACCCATGGCCATGCGCCACAAAAGTTTATTTCTATGGCGCACGCCATCTTGGTGCGCCACAGATGCCATTCCATAGAATGGCATTTCTCTACTAGTGTTGACGCCACTTGGAGAAGTTCTGCCCCGAGGAATTGACGGGGACGTTGATGTAGGCCCCGATGTTGACAGCTAGAATCGGTGGGGAGGGAGTGGGGTGGAGGGATGGGAAGGAGAGGGGCTGGTTTGCGGCGGCACCGGTGGTCGGCATCACGGGGAGGGAGATGCTCATGCTGTTGAGATCGTAGAGATCGGGGATGGCGTGGGTAGGCGGCGCGCCCGACGTGCCGCGTTGGGGGAGTGGAGTTCTTGGGTCGGAGTCGAGTGGCTTCAGAGGTTGAAAGGGTGAGGAGGTGGTCGAGGGGATGGTGGCCGGAGCGGCGGCGGCGCTGGTGTCAGCCATGGCCTTTTTTCAGGTGAGAGTCGAGCCTGGGCTTTGATACCAAGTTGTTTTGGATAACTAGCATGGTGGCCCTCGCAAATGCGAGGGCATGGTCTTTTCTTGTGCATAATTATTAATAGAGCATAATACGCCAAGAGGAAATTATAGGGAAACCATTGCGTGTCTATGCATTACATTTGATTATTGTTTGGGCACCAAATAATAAAATTAGAAACAATGCTATTGGAAATTACTTACTTTGTGTACATAATTAGTGTGAAATAAATTCAAAACCTATGTTATGTTCATATGTACGTTCACGTGGAACAACATATATAGATATGTCATAATTAGTGTGACAAGCAATGGACATGAGAGATAATAGTAAAATTATACTTTTCATCTCTAACCCTGCGTTTATTCTTAATCCAAATACATTTTCCCCTTGACAATTAATAGTGTGTACTTTATTCCTTAAATAAAATCGCACAATACTAAATTGGTATGAACATCATGGCACCTACATGTAAGCCACATCACCATGATGCCAACAGTTTTCTTGGAAAATCATGTCATTAATTAAAAGGAATCAAATGAATAGAAGACCCAATTTAGTGTTCTAATATTTGTATATCTTCAATTTTTGCAAAAAATTCTTATTTTTAAAACATTTCAATTTTTATAAATCAAAATGTTGATGATAAACTATACAATATCATATACAAAAGTTATGTCATCATAAACGTATTGTTATTAACAATCTACTATAGAAGATACAAACTGTATCATAATCCAATCAAGTCACAAAATCTTGATTCCATACTACTCATTCCATATCGAAATGTAAGATGTGTTAACATTTACTGGAGAAAACGTACCTAGACATGATTTATTTTAAGATGCATATGAATCTACACACTAAAACATGTCTAGATACGTTTTGTCTAAAAAATGCCTAGACATCTTATATTTTGATACGGAGAGAGTATTAATTACGAAGTCAACTATTTACGAACATAGACCTGGTAAAAAGTTGCATGCCAAAGTACACTAATATTTATAGATAGAACATTGTCTCAAACATATGCAACTATGAAACTTAAAGTACCAATTGAAAACGTAGTACCTCATGCATGTATGCTCCTCAACTTTGAATCATTTTTTAGTCAATCATGCAGATTAAAAATCATGTCCTATGAAAGTAAACATACCGGTCTATGTATATGTGTAAGATGTAAAAGAAGGTAATTCGTAAGCAAATATGTATTTATGTATTATCCATATGCTCGATGACGCGTGCCACTATCGGGTACATTTTATATACATAAATATTTATGAATTCCGGGATAAAATGCGTGAGTATGCTGCCAAACATAGACAGCGAGCGCAACTGGCGCATGGTCTTTGACTCTTTGGCAACGAACTTCTTTGTGTGCTACAGGGAAATTCAAGTAACAAGATATCCTGCTTCGTGAGAATATCACATCGGGAACAACGTTACCACATTTCAGTTACAATGCTCTACCATCTAAAAACAGTATAAATTGTAATTTGTATGACGTCAGACTAATATGTAGTACTCCCTCTATCTCCAATTAATTTTCATGGATTTGCCGAAATATAAATATATCTAGACATATTTTATTGTATCGATACATCTATATTTTGATAAATCCAAGACAATTAGTTTGAAACGGAGAGAGTGCAATTTTATTGACCGTGTTGGTCAATCGCTGCAGTGTGTGGAAAGGTAGCATGTATATTTATCTATTTTTTAAGAGAGATGTCACCGCTGATCATTTAGCTTGTAAAAGAAACAAAATAAGATATATATGCTGACAGATAGCTCAAAAAAAAACGTAAATTCCGTTTTGTCCAGAAAGAAAAGAAGTTCTAAATAGTACTCCCTCCGATTTGGTATAAGTGTCGGACGAATTCAACTGGTGACATACAAGATGACAACCAACTTCCGACATTTATTTAGGACCGGAGGTAGCCGCTGATTTAGCAAGAATACCTAATTTGCAGAAATCTTGATACGATCATGTGTGTACTGCAAGCATGCATAGCTAGTTTGCAGAAATCTTGGTACGATCATGCGTGTACTTATAGCTAGTCGAAAGAGTTTAAAATATAATTTCTGATGTGATCAACATACTGCATGCAAAGGGCAGTCTTCGCTCAATCTTGTACCTAGCACTTTGCTATAATGAGTACATGCAAAACTGGACCTGAGACCGTATCGGAGGGTGTTTTTGATCGACTTGTATGCACCATGCACGGGTGGAGTAGTCACGGTTAGCCAGCGGACGGAAATCGTGCGAGCTCAACAACGGCAGCGGCCGACGGCGGCCGCACGAGGATCGGGACGCAAGTCCAGCCGTATTTTTAATCCTCTGTTTTGTTTGGTTAGCTAGCTCTTGGAGGGTGAAGCGGCGTGTAGAAGAAAATTTATTCAAGAAATAATCGTACGCGCGACTGATTTGTTAGCAAGATCCGAGATTGAAGGGGTATCCGGCAAACTAATCGTATATTAATAGGACCCATGACACGGTAGAGCCAAACACCTTTTTAACGTGGTGTACATTCGGCTAATTAAATCAGGGCCTTAGGTTTTACATCTAATGGTTAATATAATTAAGGTGATGTGGATCAACCTAGTGGCTCGAAAAAACTTTCTTATATTGCTTTTAGTATATAATAGAATAGAATAGATTGTGTGCTTATCGTATTCAATCAAGGAAGAGGTACATATAGTTACGATACAAACATGGAGTAGTGGAGATCCTAAAGACTAGGACTAGCCTAAGAATAAGGAGTAGACAGGTGCTCTAGTACAGATATGTTACAAACGTGACATGCACATGTACGTGCAGCTCAACAAGACGATGGGAGCCACATCTGAGCAGGTCAGGCGATGCCTTGTTACTGCAGCTTTTTCCCTCGAAGATGTTGCTTTGAACTAGATGAGTTAGTTAAACTGTGGGCTGCAGCAGGGTTTGCTAGAAATGCTAATGGAGGATACATAAGATGTTTGCCAGGAATAATTTAATGTACTAGTGTCAGCCTCATTTCTGCAACCTGTAATAAAAAAGTACATTCATCAAAATGAATGCTATACTATAGTATATGACCTGCTGCATGATTTAGCAGAGAATGTCGCCGGAAGTGATCATTTCATAATCGAAAATCACAGAAAGTTAATAAAGGCTGGCTTTGGTTCTATGGAATTAGAATGAATAATTGAAGGCTCTGCAGTAGATTCCTCCAGACGTTCGGCATGTTTTCGTTCAGACCTATGATGCAGCATTGATTACTGAGAAGATGTGTCAATTGAAAAACTTGCGCACTCTCGTCATAGATAGTGTATGGACTGCACCAGTTGAGGAGCGAGTCCTGGAGATTACTTTTGAGAGGCTAAAGAAGTTCCGAGTGCTTACCATACCTGTCAGTGGAAAATATGGACAAAAAATATTGTCAGTCCCAGCATCAGTTGGTCAGTTAAGGGGCAACTTTTTTTTTGAAATGGAAACCCAGCCTCTGCATCGGAGAGATGCACACGGCTATTTATTAAATATCATAGTATCGGTCATTACAAATAGCGAAAGAACAAGAGTTCAACAATCCCAAACGGAGCCACAAAGACAAGCCCCTAAAGACATGATCAAGGCTAATCAGGATTCCATAGAATCCTCCTATCATGCAACCATCCATCCTGGCTGAAAATAGCCCGCACGACCGCCAGGAGCCGTGTACATCCTGCAACCAAACGTCCACGCTGATCGTCTGGTAGGAGGAGAGTCCACTGCTGGATCCAGAATGTAGCCCGGTGAACCACCTGCAAAAAATTATCAACCACCAAATTGTTAAAAATAATATCATTGCGGCAATTCCACATTGCCCAAATAAAAGCACATACACCAATGCGTATACTAGCTTTCGTAGATTTGTCTATTCCATTTAGCCAAGGTCCAAACAAATTATTCATATCCAATGGTGGAGTTATACTAAAAGTAAAATGGACTAATCTCCAAATTCTCTTAGCTAAATTACAATTAACAAACAGATGTTCAACCGTCTCCTCAGCACCACAAAACACACACTTTGTACAACCAACCCATCGTTTTTTAACCAAGTTGTCCTTGGTAAGAATCTCATTCCGAAAAACAAACCACATAAAGATTTTTATTTCAAAGGCACCTTTAGCTTCCAAAGATACTTATGCAAAAATCTCGTATTGCCATTCATTAGCTCCTCATAAAAGGATTTAACTGTAAAACAACCCGACGTTGTCAATTTCCAAGAAAAAGAATCTTGATTTTCTGATAATGAGACTACCATTAGTCTCTCTACCAGATGTAGCCAGCTAACCCAATTATTTCCAATCAAGGAGCGTCTAAATGTAATATTGAGATTTTCCTGCCCCAGAACATTACTAACTAGCACATGTTTATTACGCACAATATTATATAGAGCCGGATACTGCATAGACAATGGTATTCCCGCCAGCCACGGGTCTTCCCAAAATCTAATGCTCTTCCCATCTCCTATGTTGCAAACAATATTCTTAAAGAACTCTTGCTTAACACTCATGATACCTTTCCAAAAAGGTGAATCAGTGGGTTTAGCCTCCACCTGTGTGAGGGGTTTTCCCATAATGTACTTATTGTGCAGTAATTCGTGCCAGATACCTTCTTCTGTTAAAAGCTTAAAAAGCCATTTGCTTAATAAACATTTATTTTTGATGTCTAGGCACTCAATGCCCAAACCACCCTGATCTTTGGGGCGACAAACAATGTTCCACTTGGTCAACCTATATTTCTTTTTCGTTTGATCAGATTGCCAAAAGAAGCGAGATCTATAATAATCCAATCTCTTTCTAACCCCAATGGGCAGTACGAAAAAGGATATAAGAAACATCGGTAAACTTGAGAGAACTGAATTGATAAGAATCAAGCGATCACCGTATGATAACAATTTTCCTATCCATGCACTCAGCTTCTGCTCAAACCGATCTTCCACCGGTTTCCACTCTCTATTGAGTAGCTTACGGTGATGAATGGGAATACCCAGGTATTTAAAAGGTAGACCACCGATGTCACACCCAAAAATACCTCTATACTGATCCTCACAATCAGTAGCTCTCCCAAAACAGTAGATCCATGAAAATTAATTTTGAATCCAGACAATTGCTCAAAAATTGACAAGATCAGCTTCATATTAACAGCCTTATCCAGGTCATGCTCCATAAATAAAATAGTGTCATCAGCGTACTTTAGGATAGAAACCCCTCCCTCAACAAGATGAGGAATCAAACTGCCCACCTGGCCATCCTCTTTTGCCCTTGCAATTAGGAGAGCCAGCATGTCAGCCACGAGGTTAAAAAGAATAGGAGATAACGGATCTCCCTGCCTTAGACCTTTTAAAGTTTGAAAATAATGCCCTATGTCATCATTCACTCGAATTCCCACACTACCCCCCTGCAGAAATCTCTCGACCCATTGACACCATTTTGAATCAAACCCTTTCATGCGTAGGGTCAGTTGTAGGAATTTCCAGTTAACTTTATCGTACGCTTTCTCAAAATCGATTTTAAGTAATACCCCATCCAACTTTTTCTTCTTGAGTTCATGAATGGTCTCATGGAGGACAACCACCCCTTCCAATATATTCCTTCCTGGAAGGAACGCCGATTGAGAAGGACGAGTAACCCTCTGTGCAATAGAGGTCACTCTATTTGTGCCCACCTTGGTGAAAATCTTAAAACTCACATTCAGTAGACAGATAGGCCTATATTGTTCAATTCTGCTAGCATCTTCCTTCTTAGGAAGCAGGGTGATCACTCCAAAGTTCAACTTGAACAATTCTAGATCACCCTCATGTAGCTGATGGAACATAGCAACCAAATCTGTCTTAATAACCCCCCAAAAATGCTTATAGAACTCAGCAGGGAAACCGTCTGGTCCCGATGCCTTGTTAAGTTCCATTTGGCCAATAGCTTCTCTAATCTCCTTTTCAGTAAAAGACTGAGTGAGTAGCAAATTCTCCTCTGGAGAAACCTGATCAATATCATCAACTCTTGTCTCTACCAAAGAAACAGTCGATGTACCAGGGGCCCCAAACAATTTTTTGTAATATTCAGAAATGAACACTTTCAAAGTCTGTTGGCCGACAATAGTGCCCTCATCTTGTTCTAGTTGGAAAATTCGTTTTTTTCTGTACTTCCCATTTGCAACCAAATGGAAGCATCGAGTGTTACTACCCCCCTCCTGGATATGCCGCACTTTTGCACGTTGAGCCCACTTTGACTCTTCTTCGCGCCTTAGGGTAGTTAAGAAGGCATCGGCCTCCACTCTTGCAGAGCGCTCAGCCTCCGTCAAAGGCGCACTCTCTGCCCTCAAGTCTAGCTCATTAATAAGTAACAAGAGCTTATCTCTCAACTTCTTATACTCCCCGGCCCTATTCTTAGCCCATCCTCTCAAGAAACTCCTGAGGTGCCTAATTTTACACTGCCATGTATCTATCGGAGAGGTGCCCTCCAACACCGACTCCCACTCAGCCTTAACTAACTTATAGAAACCAGGTTGTCTTAACCATGCCAACTCAAATGAGAATAACGACTTATTCCCCACATGAGCTGCCGACCCGGTGTCCAGTAACAACGGGTTATGATCAGATCCAACCCTAGTCAACGCTTGAACCGACACTAATGGGACCTTCTGTTCCCATTCCACACTGGCAAGAATGCGATCCAATTTTTCCAGCGTTGGGATAGCCCGTCTACTTGTCCAAGTATATTGTCTACCCGACAACTCCAATTCTTTTAAGTCAAGACTATGGATAATGGCATTGAAAATGAACGGCCAGCGAGGATTAAAATTATCATTATTCTTCTCAATACTAGTGCGTATAATGTTGAAATCTCCCCCCACCAGCATAGGGCGAGTCTCATTCTCACAAATCCGAACTAACTCGGCTAAAAACTCCGGTTTCTTGTCATCCTGGGCAGCCTCATAGACAACCACCAAAGCCCAAAGGAAGCCATCTTCCTTTGATAGCACATGCAATTTAACCGAGTAGTCACCTTCTATAACAGTCTGTACCGAAATAGACGCACAGTTGAAACCAATTAAAATACCCCCGAACCTCCCGTGGGGTGGAAGGAAGTACCATGAAAAATCTAACCCCGCAGCTAGAAAATTCAGAAATGTATGATTAAAAGTACTCCTCCCTGTTTCACTAATAGCAATAAAATCCAGTTTTAACTCTGCTACCGCTTCTCTAATGGCCCAATGTTTAGCCGAGTCCCCAAACCCATCAGAATTCCAAAAATAACCTTTCATTATGCATTAATATTCTTTATTCTAGCACTCCTCCTAGGTTTCCAGTTACCCACCTTGGATTTTACTCTACGAGTATAAACCAAATTTATATCCTGGGGACATGGATCCACTTGATCCTCCCGGACTTCTTCCACATCGTTCACATAATCCTCGCACATACTTGATGCCAGTTGCATCACTGTAGTGTGGTTAGACTCATTGTTGTCCTCAGCATTATCAACAACATCATTAAGATTATTAGATAGAGTTACTAGACGGCGAGAGTTTTCAACAGTTTTAAGGGACTCTACCATACGGTTAGCTACAGATGGGGAATCACCTAGAGAAACACCAAGCCTAGCCACTTTATCGATAATAGAAGCGTTATCAAAAGACGTAAATGATAACTTGACGGCCATACCTTGTAGGAGCTCGTCCTTCTGCGCAGCACGAAGCGAAGCCTTCTCCTCTATCGGCACGTCTGCCAAGTGGTTAGCCCGAAGGCGCGCACTCGAGCGCAGCCCGGCTACCACCGGATCCTGGATCCCCCCGAAGGCCACCACCTCCTCAAGCGTAGGCACCATCTTCCCCCCACTCGCCGCCAGCTTCCGAGGAGTAGTAACACCCGACATCACGGGTGTGGAAGGGCTCCTCGTGTGTGTCTCCACTGCCACCTCGTGGCTGTCCCCCATCAGCACCTCCTCTCGGCCACACATCGCAGCCACACCGGCGCTGCCGCCAGCAACAGTGGGTTGTATCACGCGCACGCCATCATCCATGCAGCCGCCAACAGTCCCCGCCACTCCTCCAGCAGCAGAACCATCCTGTGGCTGCACATCTCCGCCCACAGCAACATGAGCACCCAGCGGCAGCAACGGAACAACCACGGCAGGCAGTCCAGCACGCGGCAGCTCCACGGCAGAAAAACAGCCCCGCGGCAGCACAATATCTCTGCCCGCGGCAGCAAAACCAGGCCGCGGCAGCATGTTTTCGCTGCCCACGGTAGCAGCAGCAGCTCGCGGCAGCCCTTGTGCAGCAGCCACGACAGAAGTGCTGTCCCGCGGCAGCACCAAAGCCCTCTCCGGCTGTATGGGAGTGAAGTGTGGGTGCCCCTCGGGAGAGTTAAGTGCAGCCTTCATTTCCTCCTCGATACGACGAAACTGTAGCTTCAAAGAGGGTGAAAAAACCACCCCGTCCTCTTCAGCTCCATCCCCGTAGCGCCATGAGAAACATGCCCTCCACTCCCCTCATTGGCAGCTTGGGAGTGAGTATTCTGCGCATCTTTTGCCGCGGTATCCTCTAATGATGTTTTGGCAAGAGCATCTCGAAAATCAGACCCCAAATCATTACTGTCCCCCTCATCATCGTCATCCTTTTATCAACAACCATTTCATCAACCTCTTCTGGTTTCTCCTCACCCTCCACAAAGAAAGAGAGTGCATAGAATTCTTCTTTTATAAGCATAGGAATCGTACTAGGAATTTTAGTGTAGTCCAGGCATCCCACAAGAATGCGTAATACACCGTGTTGATGAGTATATTTCATATCAATCTTCCTCGTCACCCCAATCATATAGCCAACCGCCCACATCGCGAGAAAGTCACCCGTGTGCTCCTCTGGAATCCCCGAGACTCGAACCCAAAATATTGGTAGTGTGTCCAAGCACTCAATACGCTCACCCCAGCTATCCACCGTCATCTCGCAGCGTGAATTCGGAACACGACATGTTCCAAAAACCTTCAACCGATCAAGCTCGATCTGAGTGGGAAACAACACTTTGAAGATGTTATGTCCCACCTGGCTCACATTCCAGACGAAACCCTCCGTGGGCACCAAACGCTGTAGCTGAGTGATCACCTGCGGTATCGACATCTCCCCTTTGTTCACTACCACCGAAGCCCATCGTGCATTCACGATCTTTGGCCTATAGCTTGCAGTCAGCGGAATCCCAAAAATCATGAGCTCGTCATGTGCATACCCGTACATCACCGGGTGTGGTTTAGGTGCAGCCAAGAGATGACAAGGCCCATTTTTATGGATAGAACCCTGACAGAAATCGCAAACAGGAGCTGGACAATCGGCTAGAAAGTGTCCTGCCTCCCCACACCGAAAGCACTTGTTTCTATCACTTTTTTTGCTCTTCTTCTGGACTGCCCCGGCCACCGCAACAGCGAGGTGATCCTCGGAGACCCTCTTCTCCCCCTGCCTCGCTACAGCCTCCCCAACCTGCACCGAGTTCAGCACAACCACGCCCGGAGCCACCCGCGCAACTGGTTGCGCCACCACAGCGATCGGAACCGGTTGCACAGCGGCTTGAGTGACGGCCACCGGAGCCACCACTTCCGTCCTCTGCACGGCCTGAACCCCTTGTTGCACCACCCTCAGAATGTACCGTCCTCTTCCATTGTCAAAACGATGTCCATTGGAGCGGTACACATTGTTGACGTACCCCCCACGGCCACCTCTCCCAAACCCGCCTTTAGCTTGATCAAAACGCTGCCTACCCCGAGCTGCTCCAAGCACATGTCGGTCACCAGCGTTGAAACCCGCCCCCGCGTGGAAGGCCATAGGCGGCGCCGCCATCTGTCCATTGCCACCGAGAGAAGCCGCGGTTCCACTGGGCCCCCCTTGCTCGAAGTTGTTGAAGCCTCTTGCCTGCTGCACACCCCGTCCCTGGTTTCCCCCCGTAAGACGCTGACCTCCTCCTTGATCTCCTCGATTCGCCATGGCGGCTCCCGAGAACAGAGAGTTGGCTACTTGCGATTGGAAAAACCCTAGTATCTTCTTTGGTCCGATACCTCTCGGTATCTTAGCGTTTGGTACGCAGACCCGGGCCCGCACCTGGTAGCGATCTACCCGTGGTGGAGTCAGCCGAGCCGCAGTTGGAAAACGGCCCATGATCGCCTCCGTGATTGGCTCTTTCCGTAATGGACGGGAATTCAAATTTGCACGCGATCCCGAAAACTCGTTACCATCCTTATCCACTGACAGCGATCGCCGCTGGTGCCGCACCACCGTCCATGGCGATGCAGCACATTCGTCCTCGACGAACACAGTGGACTCGAACACCGGAAGTTTTAACGATTTTCGCGCAGGCCGCCTCTCCGGCGAGAAGCTCTTATTCCCTCGATCAATGACAGCCGAGAACTCTCGCAGAGTGAGGGATGCATACCTTTGGGCTTGCCGCCGGCGAAGTCTTTTTTTCATCCGTTCCGATCCCGATCCCAAGGAGCGAGCGCCCACCGAGGACGGCGTTCCGCAAATCTCTTCAAAATCCTCTAGGTACTTCACCGGACGGTCATCCTGCAGCTCGTCCTCCTCCGCGCTGTCATCCTCGTTGTCAGAAGTAGATAGAACCCAAAACCTGCCTCCCGAGGTTGCATTGTTCCGACGACACGCCGGGGAAACGGTCGAGAACCCGCCACCGCCGACAGCGGCGCTGTCCGTTGCCTGCTCAGCCTGCGCCTGAACGGCCGCCGGCCATCCAGTCTCCGTCGCCACCCCAGGCGCCTCTCTCATTTCCCCAATCGTGTGATGATGCTCCCCACCCCGAAACCCATTGTCCTAAAATTGGGGGAGAATTTCACTTCCCGGCCTCTGCACCAACTAAGGATGCACACAGCCATATATTTGAATGAGTACCAGGATATGTGCCTTGATGTGTAATCTCACACGTAGCAAGCCTGTTCCTCAAGTTTTTTTCATGAGTACCAAGATTTTTTTTATCTTAGTGGATGGTCTTACCATGCACTAAGCTTGGGCCTCAAGTTAATTAATGGGAAAAATCCCTGTGCATCACCGGTCAATTCTGGGAATTGAACCCGGGTGGTTAGGCTGCACAACTGCATGCCTAACCAGCGAGCCAAGGCTCTATTTGCTAAGGGGCAACTACAGTATCTTGTTCCTGGGGCTAGAAATATGACATCTGTGTCTTTTTTTTTTTTTTTTTTGGGAAAAGGAGGCAAAGCCCCAGCCATGACATCTGTGTCTATGAGGCTTGTTTTTCCAAGCACTTTGAGCAAGCTTTGCCACATGCCGGTCCTGGATTTTGGTGACGGTAACGATTTGATGTTAGCCTCTTGCGAAGACATGTATGACCTCATCAACTTGCGGCATGCAATCCATGTGAAAAAAATGAATATTTGAAGCATTGGCAGGCTGACATCACTCCAAACGCTGGAAGTATTTATAGTAAGCAAGAAAAGGGTACTAGTTAAACCAACTCAAAAACCTAAACATGCTTGGCGGTGAACTATTGATCATGTTTGATATGTTTTCGGATGGTTTGCAATGGTCAACTGTTTTTTTTCTCCGCGAGATTGCACTACACATTTGTAGCTCCTGGATGCAGAGTCTGATGGTAGATAGGAAGGGGAGATTGGTAGAACAAAATACATCAGAAACAGAGGTCATGTGCTGATAGGAAACAGCGAGCAAGCTACACCGCGTGTTGAGCCGTTTGGAGTTCAGAAACTGAACTCAATTGTAATCATATATATATATCGTTCGATTAGTATGTAAGAGCATGTCGAGGGAAGCACCAACAGTTTCGGTTAGCAATTTGAGGAGAACGGTGCCAGGCAGCTACCGTGGATGTGTGTATTTATCCAAAGAAGAAGGCCTGCTGTACCTTGTAACCCAGGTGGACATGGCTGTGCGCAAAGCAAAGCTAGTAGGAGAGATCCGTCAGCAACCACAGATGAGATGTGTACTCTACTGAGAAGGTTGCACACACGAAATCAATGAAGAAACGGAGGAGTTCTCCGGCAGGAAACTGCTAGTGCTAAAATCTGCTGGAGCTTTGCAACAGCCTAACCAAAACTAGCTGGCAGCTGCTGGTAATCACATTGATTGCTGCTGCTAACTGGGTTCTGGATGCAGGGTCTGATGGTGCATTATGATGATAAGAAGGGAGAACAAAACACAGACATGAAATCTCAGCGAGCTAGCTACACTGCATGTTTCAGGAACTGAACTGACTCCCATCCAATCAGGCAAATGAAGCCCGATCTCTTAGAAGAGATGCTCTGTCTGTAAAACGCTGTTGCGTATGAATGAAAATCCGTGATATTCAGATAAAAAAAAAGTTTTTGGGGACAATACATGGCACGCTCAATCGTAGGTGGTTTTAGGGGTCAGCTGGAGATGCTCTGACGGACGGAACTGAAGAAAAATGACACGTACCTGCATGCGCACAACACAGGGTTTATCGCCGACAAAGCACAGATGCGTTTTCACAAGTTTAGGGTTAAGATCCCGTGTGGTTTGATCAGGTAACCGCAGAGCAAAACTGTAATATATGTTGTTCGATTTCAGAGTTGGCCTCTGTCGTATCCTTTGTGTCCGTTTTCCCTGTTGGAGCACCAACAGTTTTGGGTTGATTACATGCATTCCTCATGATCGAGCTAGGAAACAGTGAGCGAGCTACACTGCGTATTCGGCCGTTTGGGGTTCAGAAACTGAACTCACTCACTTGTAGTACAAGTCTTGTACTGTTATATACTCTATAGTACTCCTTTCTTTCTACATTTAAGATGTTTTAGCTTTTTCCACATTCACATATATCTATACAACTTTTAGTTATATGTTCACCCATATTAGTCCGTATCTTAAGCTGTGTGCATCCACTGGATGCACAGGCTGGATTTTCCGTTTCAAAAAAAAAAAGGTCCGTATCTAATCAAAATGTGCAATAGTTAGAACATTTTATATTTAGGAACAGAGAGAGTAGTACGTAGCTCAATTCCTTAACCCACTTTGTAATTTTTTTTTTCGAAATATAGGGGTCGACCCCCTATTCCATTGACATGAAATCAACAAAACGAAGACTACGGAAGTCTATGCTACGTGTAGGGTTAGGGCTTTGTGGTGAACCTGAGGGGATCAGGCGAATCCTACCATGGAAAGGGGTGGATCGAGTCGTTAGACACAATGTATCTATATCGTATAGGCACGGTGTAGTACACCACCCTATACGGTATTTCCCTTGTATAAGTCAAGGTGGAGGCTCTTTCCACCTATATATATGGTATTTCCCTTGTACACCACCATATACGGTATTTCACTTGTATATGTCATGTTACCAAAATAACTACTAGCCATAGAATTAAAATAACATCTAACATGACATGAGAAAATCTAGCCACAGTCTATACAAGTTTCTTTTTTGCACTGTTATAAATTCTACCACATTGCAGCAATTTTTTTCATACAATCACCATTCAATAAATAATTTAACACAAACTATCCAAAAGATACAACAATTATGTTTTTGAACAAGGGAATGGCCCCGAAGGATCTGCATTAATTAGGGGACCAGCTTACACAGAGGACCTGGTGACACATGCAAATAATACCTAGGTCCTTTAAAATTACACCCAGACCCTGAAAAGAAAATAGGAAAAACAATCGGATCCTTGGATGCTTCGGCCGTCGCATCTTGACCTATAGACATCGGCAGAAGTTGCGCCGCCGGGGACGAAACCAGTTGGAGCGCCGCTTCCGATGAGTCCTACGCCTTGGCCCTTGAAGATCTTCCAACGAAGAAAGTAGAAGCTCGGTGGAGTGAAGAAACCGAGCGCGGAGCGGCCTCTTTGGCCAGAAATAGCTCCAGCGTGACGCCGCCGGTGCTTGGGATCTCCGCAACTTTCTGCGGCTCACAAGGGCAGCACCACCGCACCACCCTCACTTTCCCAAGACCACAAGGCACCCCAAATCTAGGCTCGACCACGGAGCCGCGAATCGCAGCGCATGCGCTCTTCAACGAGCTTATTGGGGGAGGAGGGAGCAGAAACCACACCCCTCCACCTCGCGAATGCCGACCCCAGCGCAACCCGTCGGCCGCTGCTACGCCAAGAACTGCCGCGCAACGCCTAGGAGCACACCTGCCAAAGAAAACCGCCGCCGTGTCGGGCTCCCCTTGCCGGATAGAGGAGGGCCGGCGGCCGCCGGCACCGCACGGGCCTTGCCCGGCTTCACACGCCGGCAGCAGCCGGGAGGAGAGGAGGCGCAGAGGGCCTTTTGACCCCGATAGATTTGGGCGTGTATTGAGGAAAAGTAAACTCAGGAATTCGAATTCAGATAAGGTGCAGATGCTTCAGTTTGCTGAGAAGAGAAAGCGGGCAACCACAGATGAGATGAAGACACATGAAATCGATGAAGAAACAGAATTCTCCGACAGTACACCGATAATGGATGGTGTCTTTTTTTTTTGCGAGTTGGATGGTGTCTTCAGTAGGGAGCGGTAAGCACATATTGATGGACACTAAATGGGTACTGGTAGCAGCTGAGCTGCAGTTCAAGTTGGGTTCTTGTTTTCTGCTCCCGGTCGTGACATGGATCCACCCCCTCCATTAATCCTCCTCCAGCGACCTGCCCCCAACGAGCTGCTATAACTGCGCCACCGCTGCTGAAGCAGCATCCCTTCCTCGTCTCCTCCTCCTCCACGCCACGCCTCGATCCAGCAGGCAGCAGGCAGGCGGCGGCGGCAACCATGGCGGCGGCACTCAAGCGTGCCTACCTCTCCGTCTACAATTGGGCCGTTTTCTTCGGATGGTCCGTTCCCTCCTCCTCCCCACATCCAATTCTCCATCCCTTCGCTGGTTGAAAGATTGGTCGGCTGATTTGTCTCTTCTTGCGCGCGTGCTTGGATGTGTGCGATGCAGGGCGCAGGTGCTCTACTACGCCGTCACCACGCTGCTCAAATCGGGCTACGAGGACGTCTACGCCGCCGTCGAGAGGCCGCTCCAGCTCGCGCAGACCGCCGCAGTCCTCGAGGTAACCCCCAGCCCGCCGGATCTCGCTCGTCCTCCTGCCGCCTTTTCCCCTGGTCTGCTCTGACCTCAGGGTCCTGCGTGTCCCCGTCAGATCCTCCACGGGCTCGTCGGCCTGGTGCGCTCGCCGGTGTCGGCCACGCTGCCGCAGATCGGCTCCAGGCTCTTCGTCACCTGGGGCATCCTCTGGAGCTTCCCTGAGGTCTGCTCGCCTCGCCCGCCCCCATTACTCATAGCGCTCCAATCTTTCATTGCTGTTCTTGATGCAATACTGCTCCTGTTAATTTTCCCTCCTCCTCCCCACATCCAATTCTCCATCCCTTCGCTGGTTGAAAGATTGGTCGGCTGATTTGTCTCTTCTTGCGCGCGTGCTTGGATGTGTGCGATGCAGGGCGCAGGTGCTCTACTACGCCGTCACCACGCTGCTCGAATCGGGCTACGAGGACGTCTACGCCGCCGTCGAGAGGCCGCTCCAGCTCGCGCAGACCGCCGCAGTCCTCGAGGTAACCCCCAGCCCGCCGGATCTCGCTCGTCCTCCTGCCGCCTTTTCCCCTGGTCTGCTCTGACCTCAGGGTCCTGCGTGTCCCCGTCAGATCCTCCACGGGCTCGTCGGCCTGGTGCGCTCGCCGGTGTCGGCCACGCTGCCGCAGATCGGCTCCAGGCTCTTCGTCACCTGGGGCATCCTCTGGAGCTTCCCTGAGGTCTGCTCGCCTCGCCCGCCCCCATTACTCACAGCGCTCCAATCTTTCATTGTTGTTCTTGATGCAATACTGCTCCTGTTAATTTTCCCTCCTCCTCCCCACATCCAATTCTCCATCCCTTCGCTGGTTGAAAGATTGGTCGGCTGATTTGTCTCTTCTTGCGCGTGTGCTTGGATGTGTGCGATGCAGGGCGCAGGTGCTCTACTATGCCGTCACCACGCTGCTCGAATCGGGCTACGAGGACGTCTACGCCGCCGTCGAGAGGCCGCTCCAGCTCGCGCAGACCGCCGCAGTCCTCGAGGTAACCCCCAGCCCGCCGGATCTCGCTCGTCCTCCTGCCGCCTTTTCCCCTGGTCTGCTCTGACCTCAGGGTCCTGCGTGTCCCCGTCAGATCCTCCACGGGCTCGTCGGCCTGGTGCGCTCGCCGGTGTCGGCCACGCTGCCGCAGATCGGCTCCAGGCTCTTCGTCACCTGGGGCATCCTCTGGAGCTTCCCTGAGGTCTGCTCGCCTCGCCCGCCCCCATTACTCACAGCGCTCCAATCTTTCATTGCTGTTCTTGATGCAATACTGCTCCTGTTAATTTTCCCTCCTCCTCCCCACATCCAATTCTCCATCCCTTCGCTGGTTGAAAGATTGGTCGGCTGATTTGTCTCTTCTTGCGCGCGTGCTTGGATGTGTGCGATGCAGGGCGCAGGTGCTCTACTACGCCGTCACCACGCTGCTCGAATCGGGCTACGAGGACGTCTACGCCGCCGTCGAGAGGCCGCTCCAGCTCGCGCAGACCGCCGCAGTCCTCGAGGTAACCCCCAGCCCGCCGGATCTCGCTCGTCCTCCTGCCGCCTTTTCCCCTGGTCTGCTCTGACCTCAGGGTCCTGCGTGTCCCCGTCAGATCCTCCACGGGCTCGTCGGCCTGGTGCGCTCGCCGGTGTCGGCCACGCTGCCGCAGATCGGCTCCAGGCTCTTCGTCACCTGGGGCATCCTCTGGAGCTTCCCTGAGGTCTGCTCGCCTCGCCCGCCCCCATTACTCACAGCGCTCCAATCTTTCATTGCTGTTCTTGATGCAATAATTCTCCTGTTAATTTTCCCTCCTCCTCCCCACATCCAATTCTCCATCCCTTCGCTGGTTGAAAGATTGGTCGGCTGATTTGTCTCTTCTTGCGCGCGTGCTTGGATGTGTGCGATGCAGGGCGCAGGTGCTCTACTATGCCGTCACCACGCTGCTCGAATCGGGCTACGAGGACGTCTACGCCGCCGTCGAGAGGCCGCTCCAGCTCGCGCAGACCGCCGCAGTCCTCGAGGTAACCCCCAGCCCGCCGGATCTCGCTCGTCCTCCTGCCGCCTTTTCCCCTGGTCTGCTCTGACCTCAGGGTCCTGCGTGTCCCCGTCAGATCCTCCACGGGCTCGTCGGCCTGGTGCGCTCGCCGGTGTCGGCCACGCTGCCGCAGATCGGCTCCAGGCTCTTCGTCACCTGGGGCATCCTCTGGAGCTTCCCTGAGGTCTGCTCGCCTCGCCCGCCCCCATTACTCACAGCGCTCCAATCTTTCATTGCTGTTCTTGATGCAATACTGCTCCTGTTAATTTTCCCTCCTCCTCCCCACATCCAATTCTCCATCCCTTCGCTGGTTGAAAGATTGGTCGGCTGATTTGTCTCTTCTTGCGCGCGTGCTTGGATGTGTGCGATGCAGGGCGCAGGTGCTCTACTACGCCGTCACCACGCTGCTCGAATCGGACTACGAGGACGTCTACGCCGCCGTCGAGAGGCCGCTCCAGCTCGCGCAGACCGCCGCAGTCCTCGAGGTAACCCCCAGCCCGCCGGATCTCGCTCGTCCTCCTGCCGCCTTTTCCCCTGGTCTGCTCTGACCTCAGGGTCCTGTGTGTCCCCGTCAGATCCTCCACGGGCTCGTCGGCCTGGTGCGCTCGCCGGTGTCGGCCACGCTGCCGCAGATCGGCTCCAGGCTCTTCGTCACCTGGGGCATCCTCTGGAGCTTCCCTGAGGTCTGCTCGCCTCGCCTGCCCCCATTACTCACAGCGCTCCAATCTTTCATTGCTGTTCTTGATGCAATACTGCTCCTGTTAATTTTCCCTCCTCCTCCCCACATCCAATTCTCCATCCCTTCGCTGGTTGAAAGATTGGTCGGCTGATTTGTCTCTTCTTGCGCGCGTGCTTGGATGTGTGCGATGTAGGGCGCATGTGCTCTACTACGCCGTCACCACGCTGCTCGAATCGGGCTACGAGGACGTCTACGCCGCCGTCGAGAGGCCGCTCCAGCTCGCGCAGACCGCCGCAGTCCTCGAGGTAACCCCCAGCCCGCCGGATCTCGCTCGTCCTCCTGCCGCCTTTTCCCCTGGTCTGCTCTGACCTCAAGGTCCTGCGTGTCCCCGTCAGATCCTCCACGGGCTCGTCGGCCTGGTGCGCTCGCCGGTGTCGGCCACGCTGCCGCAGATCGGCTCCAGGCTCTTCGTCACCTGGGGCATCCTCTGGAGCTTCCCTGAGGTCTGCTCGCCTCGCCCGCCCCCATTACTCACAGCGCTCCAATCTTTCATTGCTGTTCTTGATGCAATACTGCTCCTGTTAATTTTCCCTCCTCCTCCCCACATCCAATTCTCCATCCCTTCGCTGGTTGAAAGATTGGTCGGCTGATTTGTCTCTTCTTGCGCGCGTGCTTGGATGTGTGCGATGCAGGGCGCAGGTGCTCTACTACGCCGTCACCACGCTGCTCGAATCGGGCTACGAGGACGTCTACGCCGCCGTCGAGAGGCCGCTCCAGCTCGCGCAGACCGCCGCAGTCCTCGAGGTAACCCCCAGCCCGCCGGATCTCGCTCGTCCTCCTGCCGCCTTTTCCCCTGGTCTGCTCTGACCTCAGGGTCCTGCGTGTCCCCGTCAGATCCTCCACGGGCTCGTCGGCCTGGTGCGCTCGCCGGTGTCGGCCACGCTGCCGCAGATCGGCTCCAGGCTCTTCGTCACCTCGGGCATCCTCTGGAGCTTCCCTGAGGTCTGCTCGCCTCGCCCGCCCCCATTACTCACAGCGCTCCAATCTTTCATTGCTGTTCTTGATGCAATACTGCTCCTGTTAATTTTCCCTCCTCCTCCCCACATCCAATTCTCCATCCCTTCGCTGGTTGAAAGATTGGTCGGCTGATTTGTCTCTTCTTGCGCGCGTGCTTGGATGTGTGCGATGCAGGGCGCAGGTGCTCTACTACGCCGTCACCACGCTGCTCGAATCGGGCTACGAGGACGTCTACACCGCCGTCGAGAGGCCGCTCTAGCTCGCGCAGACCGCCGCAGTCCTCGAGGTAACCCCCAGCCCGCCGGATCTCGCTCGTCCTCCTGCCGCCTTTTCCCCTGGTCTGCTCTGACCTCAGGGTCCTGCGTGTCCCCGTCAGATCCTCCACGGGCTCGTCGGCCTGGTGCGCTCGCCGGTGTCGGCCACGCTGCCGCAGATCGGCTCCAGGCTCTTCGTCACCTGGGGCATCCTCTGGAGCTTCCCTGAGGTCTGCTCGCCTCGCCCGCCCCCATTACTCACAGCGCTCCAATCTTTCATTGCTGTTCTTGATGCAATACTGCTCCTGTTAATTTTCCCTCCTCCTCCCCACATCCAATTCTCCATCCCTTCGCTGGTTGAAAGATTGGTCGGCTGATTTGTCTCTTCTTGCGCGCGTGCTTGGATGTGTGCGATGCAGGGCGCAGGTGCTCTACTACGCCGTCACCACGCTGCTCGAATCGGGCTACAAGGACGTCTACGCCGCCGTCGAGAGGCCGCTCCAGCTCGCGCAGACCGCCGCAGTCCTCGAGGTAACCCCAGCCCGCCGGATCTCGCTCGTCCTCCTGCCGCCTTTTCCCCTGGTCTGCTCTGACCTCAGGGTCCTGCGTGTCCCCGTCAGATCCTCCACGGGCTCGTCGGCCTGGTGCGCTCGCCGGTGTCGGCCACGCTGCCGCAGATCGGCTCCAGGCTCTTCGTCACCTGGGGCATCCTCTCGAGCTTCCCTGAGGTCTGCTCGCCTCGCCCGCCCCCATTACTCACAGCGCTCCAATCTTTCATTGTTGTTCTTGATGCAATACTGCTCCTGTTAATTTTCCCTCCTCCTCCCCACATCCAATTCTCCATCCCTTCGCTGGTTGAAAGATTGGTCGGCTGATTTGTCTCTTCTTGCGCGCGTGCTTGGATGTGTGCGATGCAGGGCGCAGGTGCTCTACTACGCCGTCACCACGCTGCTCGAATCGGGCTACGAGGACGTCTACGCCGCCGTAGAGAGGCCGCTCCAGCTCGCGCAGACCGCCGCAGTCCTCGAGGTAACCCCCAGCCCGCCGGATCTCGCTCGTCCTCCTGCCGCCTTTTCCCCTGGTCTGCTCTGACCTCAGGGTCCTGCGTGTCCCCGTCAGATCCTCCACGGGCTCGTCGGCCTGGTGCGTTCGCCGGTGTCGGCCACGCTGCCGCAGATAGGCTCCAGGCTCTTCGTCACCTGGGGCATCCTCTGGAGCTTCCCTGAGGTCTGCTCGCCTCGCCCGCCCCCATTACTCACAGCGCTCCAATCTTTCATTGCTGTTCTTGATGCAATACTGCTCCTGTTAATTTTCCCTCCTCCTCCCCACATCCAATTCTCCATCCCTTCGCTGGTTGAAAGATTGGTCGGCTGATTTGTCTCTTCTTGCGCGCGTGCTTGGATGTGTGCGATGCAGGGCGCAGGTGCTCTACTACGCCATCACCACGCTGCTCGAATCGGGCTACGAGGACGTCTACGCCGCCGTCGAGAGGCCGCTCCAGCTCGCGCAGACCGCCGCAGTCCTCGAGGTAACCCCCAGCCCGCCGGATCTCGCTCGTCCTCCTGCCGCCTTTTCCCCTGGTCTGCTCTGACCTCAGGGTCCTGCGTGTCCCCGTCAGATCCTCCACGGGCTCGTCGGCCTGGTGCGCTCGCCGGTGTCGGCCACGCTGCCGCAGATCGGCTCCAGGCTCTTCGTCACCTGGGGCATCCTCTGGAGCTTCCCTGAGGTCTGCTCGCCTCGCCCGCCCCTATTACTCACAGCGCTCCAATCTTTCATTGCTGTTCTTGATGCAATACTGCTCCTGTTAATTTTCCCTCCTCCTCCCCACATCCAATTCTCCATCCCTTCGCTGGTTGAAAGATTGGTCGGCTGATTTGTCTCTTCTTGCGCGCGTGCTTGGATGTGTGCGATGCAGGGCGCAGGTGCTCTACTACGCCGTCACCACGCTGCTCGAATCGGGCTACGAGGACGTCTACGCTGCCGTCGAGAGGCCGCTCCAGCTCGCGCAGACCGCCGCAGTCCTCGAGGTAACCCCCAGCCCGCCGGATCTCGCTCGTCATCCTGCCGCCTATTCCCCTAGTCTGCTCTGACCTCAGGGTCCTGCGTGTCCCCGTCAGATCCTCCACGGGCTCGTCGGCCTAGTGCGCTCGCCGGTGTCGGCCACGCTGCCGCAGATCGGCTCCAGGCTCTTCGTCACCTGGGGCATCCTCTGGAGCTTCCCTGAGGTCTGCTCGCCTCGCCCGCCCCTATTACTCACAGCGCTCCAATCTTTCATTGCTGTTCTTGATGCAATACTGCTCCTGTTAATTTTCCCTCCTCCTCCCCACATCCAATTCTCCATCCCTTCGCTGGTTGAAAGATTGGTCGGCTGATTTGTCTCTTCTTGCGCGCGTGCTTGGATGTGTGCGATGCAGGGCGCAGGTGCTCTACTACGCCGTCACCACGCTGCTCGAATCGGGCTACGAGGACGTCTACGCCGCCGTCGAGAGGCCGCTCCAGCTCGCGCAGACCGCCGCAGTCCTCGAGGTAACCCCCAGCCCGCCGGATCTCGCTCGTCCTCCTGCCGCCTATTCCCCTAGTCTGCTCTGACCTCAGGGTCCTGCGTGTCCCCGTCAGATCCTCCACGGGCTCGTCGGCCTGGTGCGCTCGCCGGTGTCGGCCATGCTGCCGCAGATCGGCTCCAGGCTCTTCGTCACCTGGGGCATCCTCTGGAGCTTCCCTGAGGTCTGCTCGCCTCGCCCGCCCCCATTACTCACAGCGCTCCAATCTTTCATTGCTGTTCTTGATGCAATACTGCTCCTGTTAATTTTCCCTCCTCCTCCCCACATCCAATTCTCCATCCCTTCGCTGGTTGAAAGATTGGTCGGCTGATTTGTCTCTTCTTGCGCGCGTGCTTGGATGTGTGCGATGCAGGGCGCAGGTGCTCTACTACGCCGTCACCACGCTGCTCGAATCGGGCTATGAGGACGTCTACGCCGCCGTCGAGAGGCCGCTCCAGCTCGCGCAGACCACGGCGGCCGCTCCAGCTCGCGCAGACCGCCGCAGTCCTCGAGGTAACCCCCAGCCCGCCGGATCTCGCTCGTCCTCCTGCCGCCTTTTCCCCTGGTCTGCTCTGACCTCAGGGTCCTGCGTGTCCCCGTCAGATCCTCCACGGGCTCGTCGGCCTGGTGCGCTCGCCGGTGTCGGCCACGCTGCCGCAGATCGGCTCCAGGCTCTTCGTCACCTGGGGCATCCTCTGGAGCTTCCCTGAGGTCTGCTCGCCTCGCCCGCCCCCATTACTCACAGCGCTCCAATCTTTCATTGCTGTTCTTGATGCAATACTGCTCCTGTTAATTTTCCCTCCTCCTCCCCACATCCAATTCTCCATCCCTTCGCTGGTTGAAAGATTGGTCGGCTGATTTGTCTCTTCTTGCGCGCGTGCTTGGATGTGTGCGATGCAGGGCGCAGGTGCTCTACTACGCCGTCACCACGCTGCTCGAATCGGGCTACAAGGACGTCTACGCCGCCGTCGAGAGGCCGCTCCAGCTCGCGCAGACCGCCGCAGTCCTCGAGGTAACCCCAGCCCGCCGGATCTCGCTCGTCCTCCTGCCGCCTTTTCCCCTGGTCTGCTCTGACCTCAGGGTCCTGCGTGTCCCCGTCAGATCCTCCACGGGCTCGTCGGCCTGGTGCGCTCGCCGGTGTCGGCCACGCTGCCGCAGATCGGCTCCAGGCTCTTCGTCACCTGGGGCATCCTCTCGAGCTTCCCTGAGGTCTGCTCGCCTCGCCCGCCCCCATTACTCACAGCGCTCCAATCTTTCATTGTTGTTCTTGATGCAATACTGCTCCTGTTAATTTTCCCTCCTCCTCCCCACATCCAATTCTCCATCCCTTCGCTGGTTGAAAGATTGGTCGGCTGATTTGTCTCTTCTTGCGCGCGTGCTTGGATGTGTGCGATGCAGGGCGCAGGTGCTCTACTACGCCGTCACCACGCTGCTCGAATCGGGCTACGAGGACGTCTACGCCGCCGTAGAGAGGCCGCTCCAGCTCGCGCAGACCGCCGCAGTCCTCGAGGTAACCCCCAGCCCGCCGGATCTCGCTCGTCCTCCTGCCGCCTTTTCCCCTGGTCTGCTCTGACCTCAGGGTCCTGCGTGTCCCCGTCAGATCCTCCACGGGCTCGTCGGCCTGGTGCGTTCGCCGGTGTCGGCCACGCTGCCGCAGATAGGCTCCAGGCTCTTCGTCACCTGGGGCATCCTCTGGAGCTTCCCTGAGGTCTGCTCGCCTCGCCCGCCCCCATTACTCACAGCGCTCCAATCTTTCATTGCTGTTCTTGATGCAATACTGCTCCTGTTAATTTTCCCTCCTCCTCCCCACATCCAATTCTCCATCCCTTCGCTGGTTGAAAGATTGGTCGGCTGATTTGTCTCTTCTTGCGCGCGTGCTTGGATGTGTGCGATGCAGGGCGCAGGTGCTCTACTACGCCATCACCACGCTGCTCGAATCGGGCTACGAGGACGTCTACGCCGCCGTCGAGAGGCCGCTCCAGCTCGCGCAGACCGCCGCAGTCCTCGAGGTAACCCCCAGCCCGCCGGATCTCGCTCGTCCTCCTGCCGCCTTTTCCCCTGGTCTGCTCTGACCTCAGGGTCCTGCGTGTCCCCGTCAGATCCTCCACGGGCTCGTCGGCCTGGTGCGCTCGCCGGTGTCGGCCACGCTGCCGCAGATCGGCTCCAGGCTCTTCGTCACCTGGGGCATCCTCTGGAGCTTCCCTGAGGTCTGCTCGCCTCGCCCGCCCCTATTACTCACAGCGCTCCAATCTTTCATTGCTGTTCTTGATGCAATACTGCTCCTGTTAATTTTCCCTCCTCCTCCCCACATCCAATTCTCCATCCCTTCGCTGGTTGAAAGATTGGTCGGCTGATTTGTCTCTTCTTGCGCGCGTGCTTGGATGTGTGCGATGCAGGGCGCAGGTGCTCTACTACGCCGTCACCACGCTGCTCGAATCGGGCTACGAGGACGTCTACGCCGCCGTCGAGAGGCCGCTCCAGCTCGCGCAGACCGCCGCAGTCCTCGAGGTAACCCCCAGCCCGCCGGATCTCGCTCGTCATCCTGCCGCCTATTCCCCTAGTCTGCTCTGACCTCAGGGTCCTGCGTGTCCCCGTCAGATCCTCCACGGGCTCGTCGGCCTGGTGCGCTCGCCGGTGTCGGCCACGCTGCCGCAGATCGGCTCTAGGCTCTTCGTCACCTGGGGCATCCTCTGGAGCTTCCCTGAGGTCTGCTCGCCTCGCCCGCCCCTATTACTCACAGCGCTCCAATCTTTCATTGCTGTTCTTGATGCAATACTGCTCCTGTTAATTTTCCCTCCTCCTCCCCACATCCAATTCTCCATCCCTTCGCTGGTTGAAAGATTGGTCGGCTGATTTGTCTCTTCTTGCGCGCGTGCTTGGATGTGTGCGATGCAGGGCGCAGGTGCTCTACTACGCCGTCACCACGCTGCTCGAATCGGGCTACGAGGACGTCTACGCCGCCGTCGAGAGGCCGCTCCAGCTCGCGCAGACCGCCGCAGTCCTCGAGGTAACCCCCAGCCCGCCGGATCTCGCTCGTCCTCCTGCCGCCTATTCCCCTAGTCTGCTCTGACCTCAGGGTCCTGCGTGTCCCCGTCAGATCCTCCACGGGCTCGTCGGCCTGGTGCGCTCGCCGGTGTCGGCCATGCTGCCGCAGATCGGCTCCAGGCTCTTCGTCACCTGGGGCATCCTCTGGAGCTTCCCTGAGGTCTGCTCGCCTCGCCCGCCCCCATTACTCACAGCGCTCCAATCTTTCATTGCTGTTCTTGATGCAATACTGCTCCTGTTAATTTTCCCTCCTCCTCCCCACATCCAATTCTCCATCCCTTCGCTGGTTGAAAGATTGGTCGGCTGATTTGTCTCTTCTTGCGCGCGTGCTTGGATGTGTGCGATGCAGGGCGCAGGTGCTCTACTACGCCGTCACCACGCTGCTCGAATCGGGCTATGAGGACGTCTACGCCGCCGTCGAGAGGCCGCTCCAGCTCGCGCAGACCACGGCGGCCGCTCCAGCTCGCGCAGACCGCCGCAGTCCTCGAGGTAACCCCCAGCCCGCCGGATCTCGCTCGTCCTCCTGCCGCCTTTTCCCCTGGTCTGCTCTGACCTCAGGGTCCTGCGTGTCCCCGTCAGATCCTCCACGGGCTCGTCGGCCTGGTGCGCTCGCCGGTGTCGGCCACGCTGCCGCAGATCGGCTCCAGGCTCTTCGTCACCTGGGGCATCCTCTGGAGCTTCCCTGAGGTCTGCTCGCCTCGCCCGCCCCCATTACTCACAGCGCTCCAATCTTTCATTGCTGTTCTTGATGCAATACTGCTCCTGTTAATTTTCCTGCATTCCCCCCCCCCCCCCTTTTGGATTGCAGACCAGGACGCACTGGATGGTCAGCTCCCTGGTCATCAGCTGGTCAGTCACCGAGGTATATTCTCTTGCGCCTAGTGAGATGGGAGTAGATGCTAAGATAGCTTCACTGCTTTGGGGATTGCACTTATTCAGAGTTACTTTACCACTGAGTCGAGAAAGGCAATTGTTGATGTTATAATGACTGAAATGTAGTATGCAGCATATCGATTGCTTGGTAGATAGCATCCCATCTTCATATAAGATGGGGTTACATTACACTTCTTCAGAGTTACTCTAGCTTTCAGTGGCAGAGACGACGCTGTTGCTGTTAGGATGACAAAAAATTGTGCTCCCGAGATAAATAATAGTGCAAGGCTAATTTTGACATAGAGATGTTTCAAGATAGTTTTTTGATGAAGTTAACCCGAAATTTCATTAACTGTAATCCCCAAGTTGAATTTCAAGATAGCTATTTGAGGAAGTTAACCCAAAATTGTTGTAGGTCAAGTCATCACTGTGCTTTTAGTATTTATATTATGTAAGGTAAGGTATCAACTAGAGTTGTGGTACCTCAAATTTAAGTTAGAAGACATTGCTGCAGTACTTACTGCCGTATATTTATTTTCAATAACGCGTTCTATTTCTTCATGATTAATTGCAAAACTAGAGGTGGAATGGTAATGACCCAATGATCCTCGATTACTAGAATAGAACATTTCAAAAACTGTAGGAAAAAGAAATGCTTTAAAGTAGAGGATGACAGTGCAAATATGATGTGTATAAACTATAAGGTACTGTTGTTTGCCAAAGTCATGCCATATGTGCTCCATTGTGTTAAAATTGCCTTGATCACCCGATTAATAGAAATAAATTAATAACTTCTGCACCTTACAAACTCGTAGCCACGCAACAGTTGGGTGTTATTTTTTTTTTATTTTTTTTTTTTGTGAATACCAAGTGTTGGATGTTGCAATGCAGATCATCAGATATTCGTTCTTTGGCACCAAGGAGCTTCTCGGATCTGCCCCATCTTGGCTTCTGTGGCTTAGGTGAGGCACGCCACCACCAAGCTTAACTTTGCTTAAATGGATTTTACCTAGCTGCAGGTCGTATCTTACCAAAGCCTGGTTGTACACACCCTCGACATACACACTCAACCCAAGATGCGATATCATGTCACTGCTATAGTCATTCGGGACAGATCATGGCCTTTAACAAAAATTGCGTGTGTGCGCCCTTTTAGGCCAACATAGTAAGACACCCAGAGATCTTCATATACACAATAAACATATCCAAGAGGGAATAAATTTAAGCTCTTCACGCCTGTGATTTGTTCTCACAAGCCATAATCTATACCTACTAATAAAAGCACTAAGGCTTCTTGCAAATTTTTCGTCTGTTTTAGCTTTGCCCCTGCTTGTCAATTGAAATTACACATATTGCCACCGCTTCAAAAAACGGTTCGCTTCCTAAACCATGGATACCACCTGTACTGCTACGCCGAAGTCAACCGGAAGCGACTTGACTCCTTGAGGCCTTGATGAAAGACATGTTTGGAGGACGGCGGCAAACAACCGATGATTAGATGAATACGGCGGGGACGGATACGCACCGCCGAGACCTGCGAGCCAACCCAGCTTCTTCTTGTTTATTTCACTCGGTTCATCTCCGTCCTGCCGCTTCGGCTAACTCATCAAGTTCACCCGGCCGACTTTTGTTGCCGTCGCAATGCCTGTGTGCTGCATCTCGTGAAGTTCTCTCGCGGGTCTGACCTGTGCTGCCGCTGACATGGCCGCGTCCTCTGGCTCGTCAAGTGCCGCGTCGGGCAGCTTGTAATGTCGTGCCGGAGAGCAGAGATCGGTGGGCGTGGCTCTGTTGTACAGGCATCCGGGCAGAGCAGGCGGCGCCAGAGTCTAGGAAGGCGGAGGGTGCGAGGATGGACCGATGGAGGCGGCATCGTGCGAGAAGGCCAGCGGCGACTCCGCACGAGGAGTAGGATGAGTACAGGCCATCTCGGTTGCCAGGGAGAAGCTTCTTCCTCCTATCCCGCAATGATGTGGCTGCGCCTCGAGCTAGCAACACAAAAGGTAGGGAGAACAAGCAAGACGCCAGAGGTGAGGCGGCACCGTGCACGCCAGGAAGCCGTGTCCATCGGCAGGTTTGTTTTGAGGATCCGGCGCCGCTGTCGGCAAGGCCTTCGCCTATTCGGTCGCTTCCCTCTCCCCAGCTCCTCTAATCCATGCGACCTGGACGGCTGTGGAGAATAAGAGCAGGAGGAGCAGTGCCGCATGTCCAAGAGCTGCGACACTCCTCGCACGCACCAAAGTACATGACATTTATCCAATTCGCTCGGACAGAGAGGCAGTCCGCCGTCGTCTCCCTCGCCTTAGGCTCCGGCGGCTGCCGTGGGTGAGTTCCTTACTCCCTCTCTCGCCCGATTCTATCTGTATCGTCCAAACAGGAAATCACCACAGTGTGGTGTGCATACGTGGAGGGGCCACGGTGGCGGCCGGGCGTTCTGCTAGGTTACTCTCTCCCGAAACTTTACTTTAATCTATGTTCAAGTCCGTGAAGATGGAGGGAGTACTCTCTCTATGTTTTTTTAGAGTAATCACCGGAAGGAGCGCGAGCTCCCACCTGAATTTCCCATTTAATCAACATGTACAGAGAACATCAGTATTGGGCAGGAAGCAAGTCGGTGAAGATGGAGGTGGGGTTAGGGGGAGGCTGGGATCTGGTTTTCGACAATTATTTAGAGCATGTGTGGAGAACTTCTAGCACGAGAAAATAGGGAGAGAGGAGGTAGGGCCGTAGGGGAGGACTGAATGATTTCCCGGTCAGTCTTGCATTTTTCATTATTTTTGCTCGATCTTTTTTGGATAAAGATTCGCTCGATTTGGTCAACATTTCCTTCAGAGTGCTGATATGTGAATATGCTCTAAAACCTGGTCTCGAAGGCTCCAACTATTTACCCTGATGCATGCTGCACAACAAAATCTGGTCATGTTAGTTACCAGTAGTAGCAATTAGCTTCAAAGAGTATAACGGATTAAACACTATGGCTGTGTGATTGATTTGCTAGCTCGGTCAGGTTTTTCAGCTTAAAAAAGCTTACAAGTTCACTGACGAAACTGCCCATAAAGCTCACCCACCATCTTATATATGGAGGAAACTGCTTTCTTCTTGTGGGAGTCTGCAGATGGATGCCTAGAGGGGGCGAAATGCAAAATATTAATAATTGGGGGGGAGGGGGCGAAATACTATTTTTCTTCTCAGTTCAGCCCTCCCAAAAAAAATTCTTAAGCATTTTGTCTAAACATGGGGGTGGTGCCCCCGTCAACTACAGTAAGCTCCGCCACTGCCTCCGACCCATGAACTCCCGAACCTTAGTAAAAGGTCGCCCCCAAAAGCATCGGCTCCCAAGCTTTGTTCATGCGCGAGCAGTGCCCTTGGTTGAATATAAAGGGAATACTAAAGGGGATATTGTTTGTCGCTTTGTACAAGAATGATTGTTTGGCGGCTCGCTAGGAGTAGTGTGCGCATATGAATATGGCTCGATGCACTCAAACTGATTATAATTCTTACACTATACACACCGGTCAATTTATTAATAATATAACCCGGTCGATTAAGATAATATAGAGCACCAAGAATTGGAAACAAAAAGGTTGGCCAAACTATATGTAAGAGAAGAGTAAAACATGTCGTAGATAAAAATATCATTAACCAACCAGCCATATTTTTTTATAAGGAGGTGTATTTAAATATTTTGAGAATGTCAAAAGGGATATACGTGGAAAGAAAATAAATAAAAGTCTAATTCTTCAAAAGATAACAAGGCTGATCAGGAGTTCATAAACTATGTTTTAAAAACAATAATAAGAGAATTCCCGCGAGTGCGCGGTTACATATTTGAGAACCTCTTCTACCATAATCCGGATTACAGACTGAAAATGAAAATATATCCTAAGTTTATTTTTTTTATCTTCCGTTGCAACGCACGGGCATATTTGCTAGTCTATTCTAAAATGAACACTAATGCAGGGGGGCCCAAAAATCTGCAACGATAGAGACTGCCTTGCTCAGTCAGCAGCTCTTGGACAGAGCAAATAAGCAAACAAAAGAATTGAAACAGTGGGGATTGCGCTCGCAAACTGACAAGGTAAATTAAGAACGTCCTAACGAACTTACCGGGTACCGCCGAGATACGGGACACCGGCGCCCACCTTGGATCCTAAGAGCAGGGCGCCACACATTACCAGCCGCGTTAATCACTCGCGGAGGCATGCACGGTTCGAAATCTGTAAGAAGCAGCATCAGCTAGCTGCATATTGCAGAACCACGCAAAATAAACAGTGAAACAAAGGAGAAAGAGAAGCACCTGTCTGGGTTGCACCTCGGCGATGACATCAAGAAGGACCATGGCTCCCCTCAGCCGACAGAAAATATGCCAGCTCCGGCGAACCGCCGAGGACAACCCAGACGGAAATCACCTCGCAAAAATAAGAGAGGAGAGGAACCCAGGACAACAAACCTGCAACAGCAGCCCCGACGACCCGCCGAGGACAACCCAGACGGAAACCACGGGCGAGCCCTCAACACCCAGCTAGCGAACCGGGACTACATACTATTTCGTTATTTCTTTAATTCATTTAGGTTTCTAATTATTTTTCACTTCAATTTTTCACTCCCTTTTTTTCACTCCCTTTTTTTTAGAATTTTTATAATTTGGTTAGTGTCTAACTATAATTATCTCTAGTCAAATTACTTACTCGTGGTCAAACTTCCCGCTCGGTCACCCATCCTCTCACTACTCTAGCACTAGCACGCTTAATTTCCGAGTTCCATCCCGTCCCGCATCCAAATGTTTCGCATGCATGTATGTGATAGTAGTATCATATCAATCCTATTAACATGTTGGTCGATGCCACATTTCTTTATTGTCTGAATTTCAAATAAATTTTTTAATAAACAAAAGTAATGATGTAATTAATAATCTTGAATAAATAAATAAACATTAACTTTTTAATTTGTATTATTTCTAAAAAATATTCAGAAAAATAAAACTAATTCATTTAAAATCTAAAAAATACAAATAATATATCAAAATATTCAGAAAAATTAAACTAATTCATTTTAAAATCTTAAAAATACAAATAATATATCAAAATATTCAGAAAAATAAAACTAATTCATTTTAAAATCTTAAAAATACAAATAATATATATAAATATTCAAAAAAATAAAACTAATTCATCTTAAAATCTTAAAAATACAAATAATATATAAAAATATTCAGAAAAATAAAACTAATTCATTTTAAAATCTTAAAAATACAAATAATATATCAAAATACTCAGAAAAATAAAACTAATTCATTTTCCCCTTTCCTAAATGCAAATTAATTTGATAAAATTCATGAACCAAACGATATGAAATCTAAACCATATAAATTTGTAGATCCAAGTTTGGACTATTATTTTGGACACAAGAACTATTTTGGCAAAGACTATCTGTGAGAATGATTTGAACCTAACTTTTCAAATACATAACCAAAATGGACAAACTAAAATGTTCTGGATAGATATTGAAAAGATCTATCCATATCACTTAGCCTCACATCAAGGCCAGCAACCAAATGAAAATACCATCCTTTTTAATAAAAGACCAGTAGGCTCTTCTATGATTTTTAGAATGAGTTCAAAAATGAATTTTCAAGTAAATCCAACTGGATGAGTTTGGTATTGACTAGATCTATGTTTTCCTGGCTTAGATTAATTTTTGGAGCTCTAGATTTATTTTTGGTGAACAGATATAGAAACAGTAGTTTTTGGTGAACAGATATAGAAACGGTAGTTTTTCTGTTTTGTTTTCTTGATGTGTTTTTGTTTGTTTTGAAATGTGTGTTTGATCTTATCTTGTTTCCTAGCTTGTATAGAGTGTTAGGACTTGATATTAGGTGGTTTGCTTGCAGAACATCTACCTTAGAAAGTGTGTGCATGATTGGAAACCCAAATAAAAATGGAACTAGCATTTGTAATTACTTTCTAGTTTTATTATTTTGGAATTGTGTGTGAGCTAGATCTTTGTGTGATTGCTTTAGTAAATTTTGTGCTATGTTTAACCCGTGATTTTATTTGAGCCATTACATAACATAGCGGTACATATATCCATTACATAATATAGAAATAATATAGATAGGAATTAATATAGAAATAATATAGGAATTAATAGAAAGACATATATCCATTACATAATATATCCATTACATATATCGAACGCAACATAGTGCTACATAGATGCGGTACACAAACAACATCTACTCGAGCTCCGAAGAGTAGATGCGGAACAACTCGAAGGCAACGTATGCATCTATTGCTGCATACTCGAGATTGATCCGGTCAAGTGGGTTCATCCCCCAATACATGTGATTCCTCGAGGGGAAACGAGTCTTCATGGTTTTGTAGTCGGGGTGGATAAAGGCAGTTGCCATCGGAGCCATCCCGGTCTTGTGCCCGTACAGCTCATCAAAATGGATAAGATCCTGAAGATCAATGTAGTGATCTTCAGGTATCTCAATACCCAACGTGCGCATCAACTTCTGCCGGTCTTGAGTGATGTCAACGCTACAGAAGTCGTAACCCTTGTTGACAAGAAAATCAACAAGTTCTGGAGATTGCTTTGAACTACTACAACAACAAATATGGAACACGTGTTAGATTTTATTGCAACACGTGTATTCTTCCAATGCAACAAACAAATCGAATGCAACACAATCCTACAAGAGAGATTGTACGTGTGCGTACCTTGCCCAATGGAAGACCAAAACGATTTCCTTAAAGGCAATCTGGATGACGGCAACATCCCGTTATTCGCCCTGTACTCTAGATCAAGCCCTAAGAACTTGTGGTGTTCATCGGCGGCTTCATAGAGATTGCTCAAATGGTTAAGAGCACTGGGGAGCCTCTCGCATATATTGGTGTAGGCCACGTCGAGATTCTTGCGGCATGGTGTGGGCACACGGAGAACCCACGGGTGCTTGGTGGAGGAGAAGAGAGGAAGAAGAGAAGAGAGGAAGAAGAAACAGAGAGTCTCGGGTGCGCACTGTAGCAATGGCCTTCTGCCTCTCGCTCGCGAAATAAAACCGCGTGGGAGGCGAGCAGTTTCGACCTTTAGTCGCGGGTGGCCAGGCCAACAGGGACTAAAGGCCGGGATGCCAGCCGTCGGGACCTTTAGTCGCGGGTGGCCAGGCCAACCGGAATTAATGCCCTCCGCGCGCTTCCCAAACCGCGACGCATTGACCTTCAGTCGCGGGTCGCCTCGCGAACCGCGACTAAAACGCATTTAATCACGGTTCGTATTGTTTGGGGACTAATGGAGGCATATGGAAGGCCTTTTTTTTTACCAGTGAACGCCAGCATTGGAGAAAGCGAAGAAAGATGAGCCCCACCATGTGGTAAGCACAAAATAATTGCAGACCAACTCCACGGTGGCAAAATAGCAGCGGTAAAAGTGCACATGCCACCGCAAGATACAAGATCTTGCCGGAAAACACCACGGGGCAGAGAAGAAGAGTAGATAATAATGAAACAACGCGGAGACCTGCCGGCGGAGATGGCGAAGGAAACGCCGGCGGCGAAACACCAAAAGAACCGCGACCAACCATGAGAATACCGTGGGCATGATCTGGTCGGAGCCTACCATGAGAGGAAAAAAAAGAGTAAGAAAAGAAGAGGAATCTCTTTCCCCACCGCTCACGGCCTAAAGCAACCGTCCACGCACGTAAAACCTGGCTCAGTCCACGGCCAAGCGGGGCCAGAGGCAAGACAGGGCCACCGAGCTGTAGAACCAAAGAAACACATCGATAGAAAGCAAACGCAGGGCCATCCACGTTAGGGAGCCCGAGAAGGGCACACTAAACAGTAACAGCGGGACACGTAGAAGCGCTGAGAATCCACCGTCGCCTCCAGGCTTAAAGCCTTAGTTAATCTTTGGTGACTGCAATAAACAGTAATACTGTTACAGTATCGAGGCCGTTATTAGGTACGCTAAATTTTCAGCTCGGCCTGTTGCCGCCACCTCCCACGAATACTACCCTGTTGCCGCCACCTCTCACTACGCGGAGAGGCGCCTAAGATCCTATTCCTACATTCTCGCATCACGTTGGAGGAGGAGAGCATCAGTGCAAGGAGAAGGGTGATGAAGGATGTCATCGATTGCACGTGCTAGGGTGTAGAAGTGACACCAAGCCGAGCCGAGAAGGGAGCTTTCCAGGACAAAGCGGTTGGGGTTTAACACACATAGTACGTAACCATTTTTTTTAACTCTTGACAAAGTTACTGTCATGCTGCCACCATAAAATTATGTATGCGGTGGCCTTCCGTGGCACGATCCAACGGTTAAAAAATGCAAAGACTAGAAAAATAAGCTTAGTTGATCCAATCAACTTCTTAGGTGTGCGCAAACCCTATAGTGGTGCTGAAAATGATACAAACACTCGGAACAACGTATCTCTTGGGCTTACTACATGCTTTCTAGAGCAACAACAATAAATAAGGACCATATTGCTTTCAACTAGCATATTGAAATGAAATATTGCTACTTGGGAGGAAATTAACATTCAACTTTGACAAAAAAAAACAAATAAGTTGAGAGAATCTTCGTATGAAAGTGCGAAAAAAATGTTGGTTCCATTCCAGGTTCCAAATTTGGGTAAAAAATGTGGTTAGCGGAAATAGAAACATGGAAATATCTGAGAAGAAAAAGGAAACATAATCTTGAAAAACGCTATTAAGATAAAGGGAGCTATGCAAAACTGAAATGGACTTAAGAATCTAGTGGGGGGTGGGGATGTTTTGCAAAGTGTGTAGCATGAATCTCCAACAAATTAATGGCACTAGTAGTGCCCGGGGCAACTTACATGTGGAGTTCCATTTCCCAAACAAGTTAAAACTCTCACTTTGCAATGATACAAAAACGAAAAAAAAAACATTAAGGGTTGAACAACTCAATCCTTCTTGAAGATTTCTTCCGGCTCACAAATGGTGCCAAATATCCAATCCATAAGGACGGTGTAGTGACCATAGTTGTGTTTGTAAGTTGTATGGTGAATAGTGTGATAACCAGCACCCATCACCGGCCAAACGTTACTGTGAACATTGGAATGGATATTAGCTGTCCACACACCCTCTAGGAATAATAGAGCAATGTTAGTCCGGAAGTGCATTGGGATAAGGAAGGGAGCAAACATGTGCGGTATTGCTGTCAAAAGCCTATCCAATGGATCGAATGCTAGTCCTGCGAGGAACAAAAGATATAAGAGATATTTAGTGGATAAAAAGTGAATTGTCGTATTAGTAGGAGGGTTACATCATAAAATAAAGTAAATGGCATGTTCTCTTTCCAACACCTAAATTCAGCAAGAATATATATGTATTTCAAAAGGCAGCTGGTCCATCTATCAAGAGCTCTTTATCATCGCTATCTAGCTAGCACAATAAACAGAGGAAAGACACGTGAAATTTTTAAGACTCAACAGCTCAATAAGAACTTACCCGCAAATGGTGATAGAGTATTCTCCTTGTTATACCTGTGGTGGATTGAATGCAGGTGCTTGTATAATGGCTTTATGTCATGCAGCGCTCTGTGTACCCAGTAAATTCCAAACTCCAAAAAGGTGACATATAAAGCGAGATAGACGAGATACATTGGCCAACCAACATCGCTGATATGGAAGAAACACAGCGTCCATCCACTCTCGGCCATGTACTCTGTTATTGTTGGAAGAGCAGCGTATAAAGGAATAGCCTTCGATGCAACAATTATTTGCTTCTTCATAGCTTCTATTGTAGGGATAGAATCTGCATCGATCAAGGGCCATAATTTTTCAGCACGCCTTCCATAACTTATAACATCAAAATATTACGCGCTCTGTTTTTAAATAGAAGGCCACTATCAAAAGTACAATTTGCATGTATGCAAGGCTACTACTCCATCTATCACAGTATATACGGCGCACCTCAAATATCTCTGGAACCAAGGCTACTGCGATTGGCTGGTGTTTCTTTGGCGCGGGACGTGCGCGGTCCTTTCTTTCTTCCCGCACAGTTCCATCCAAAACAAGAGAAAAATTCGCTGATCAAAAGCTCCCGCCGATCTTCCTGCTCACAAATCCAAAACGAAAATTCTCGCCGATCAAAAGCTCCCGTTATATATCTATGCCAGTGGAGATGCGCCGTGTATACTGTGATGGGGAGAGTATCTATTTTCGAGAAGAATTAATTAGAATTTACCTAGTATAGTTATGCTCATTATTGTGTTGCATGCAACCATAGAGAAATAGGTGTCATATGCAACCCATTTAATTAGCACAAAACACAAAAGATTTTCCACTTAATTAATTATCATATTTAATAATTTGTTTTATTTTCTTGGTATCTAAAAATTGAGATAGTGGCCTTGCATATAAACACATGAGGAGTACCTATATAATAAGGTTACAATTCAATAGGAGGAACTACAAAGTGGAAATGGATATCATGTCACGGTGCATGCCATGAATGTTGGAGTATATCGATCCCACATTTATATTTAATAGGCAGTACCTCTGTTTCACAAAATAAGGCGTGTATTTTTAGTCAAGAGTCAACATATGACAACTTTGATCAATCTTTTAGAAACAATAATAAACATTTACAAGATTTAACTAACATACTATAAAAATATATTCTTTGGCGAGTCTAATGATATTAATTTGGCATTCTAAAATAAATTACTTTTGTCCATATGATTGGTGAAACTTATTATAAGTTGAGTTTTGATTTGAGGAACAGAGGTAATACTCCCTCCATTTCTTTTTACTTCGCGTATTAGGATTTTCTAAAGTCAAACACTCTAAAGTTTGACCAAGTTTGTAGAAGAAAATATTAATTTCTGAAATATAAAATGGGTATAATATGAAAATATATTGCATAATGAATCATATGATATTGACTCAGTATTGTTAATGTTGATAGTTTTTTCTATGAAGTTAGTCAAACTTTGGGAAGTTTGACTTGTGGCAAACCTAATATGCGGACTAAAAAAAATGGAGGATTATATATGAAGACTAATCATATGAAAATAATTCAGCTTCCAAAACACCTCAACAGTATCGTTTTGCTACCACTATGCAAACAGTAAATCTTGCATACATCATGGAAGGTAAAATACAACTCTCACATTTCTGGATGGATAGAATAATAAAGAACATCGGTATGTCTAAGAGTATCTTCAGCCGTTCCCTGAGAGCCTCCCTAGGCCGTCTTTTCTCTCGCCAGCGCAACAATTTTTGTCCAGATGCACCCCCAGAAGTTCAAATAGTGTCGGTTCGAGACAAAATTAGGATCGGTGTATCCAGCACTCCGGGGGGGGGGGGGGAGTCCCGCGCAATTTCATGCCACATGGATCCACCCTGTCGGCAAGAGAGCTTCGCCCTCCTCGGATCCCGCGCACGTTATTGTCGTCCCCGCGGCAACGCTGCAGCGTAATGGCGGTGCAGCGAGGCAGCTTCCCTGCGATCCTTCCCGCCACCCCTTCGCCTTATTAAAAAACCCAATCGCTGAGAAATCTGGGTTAGATCACCTGAGATAGTTTCAGGTTTGCAATGTTTTTTCTACTCTAAAAATAGCAGAACTCTGTTTCAGATTTCCTGATCTGCTTGTTTGGGAAGTGTAATTCACAATTTCCCCTGTTCATATCGGCCATAAATTTTTTTATTGGATTCTTCAATCCATTGATAGTGTAGGATAAAAGTATTTCCTTGCATTCTTTATTTCAGGAACTTACCTTTCGAACATTTTTCAATAAATTGCCAAACAACTTGATGTAGACGTTTGCCCGATCTTTCACCGCAAGAACCACCGAGATAACTATTCTCCCAATCACGTGAGCGATACACGTAACCTGAAGAACATGGATAGATTTAGGCGAGAAACGCACGAACCCTCTTGGCAAATCCAAGAACACTCGTACCTTTATTTCACGCCAAGCTAGACAACTCTAGGCAGATCCAAGAGCCCCCTAGCCACGAACGAACCCTCTTGGCAGATCCAAGAACACTCGCACCTTTATTTGCAAAGATAACTGACGAACGTCCGAGACGCCGCCTACACGCCGATCCCCTAGGGACGGTGGTAACCTGGAACTTTAAGTTCTACATAATTTTCAACCTCCCTCTAACCCTAGGCCTAGGCTCTCTTTATATAAGAGGCCAACCCCTAGTTGGTTGGACAAACCCAAACCAAAACTGACTCGAACCTACACCTAGTTGGACTCAAACTGGATACAAACCGGCCCATTTAGAAGGCCCGGCCAACACATGCGGCTCGCAGGCCTTAGCCATTATACATCGTAGTTTATTGTCCTAGCGTGCTAACCAGTCGATGCTCGTATCACAACTTGAAGCTTCTAATGGCAGAACCACTGACAGTTGCTGTTGGGATAGGATGGGGCATGGGAACCGCAGGGTGGATTGCCTCGCCCATCATTTCTGAGTTTTTCAAGAAAGCCTTCCCCTACCTAGGCTTCGACGCATCGAAGAAGCTGAAGGAACTTGAGACGAAGATATTACTGCTGGAGCAGGTTATGGAAGTTGTGGAGGAGATCCCTCACAAGGATCTTCTCCAACAGCTGTTTGAGGATCTGAAGTCTTATTTCTACGAAGCTGAAGAATTATTGGATGATGTTTACTATTACCGTATTAAGAAGCAGATCAAAGATAATAAGATGTAGCCAGACAGTGACGTGTCTCCACGTAAGAGAGATTGGATGAAGAAGAATCTCCAATCTTTCATCACCTCTAGCGGCCAGAACAGTGGGTGGCCAACTGCGTATGAGAGCAAATATTAATTTCTGGAGAACTATTCGAGATTGGGACAGTTTTAATGAGACGAGTTGTTTTGGATAATTGTGTGCTTATCGTATTCAATCAAGGAAGAGGTACATATAGTTACGATACAAACGTAGAGTAGTGGAGATCCTAAAGACTAGGACTAGCCTAAGAATAAGGAGTAGACAGGTGCTAGTACAGATATGTTACAAACGTGACATGCACATGTACGTGTAGCTCAACACCCCCCCTCGCATTCGGAACCACGCTCGAAGAGATGTTCAGACTGGCACGAAACTCCTGGAACAATGATGTGGGAAGCCCTTTTGTGAAGATGTCAGCGAACTGGGAGCTGGTTGGAACATGTAGGACCTTCGCTTCACCGAGAGCCACGCGATCACGGACAAAGTGCAAGTCGATCTCGATGTGCTTCGTCCGCTGGTGCTGGACCGGGTTGGACGACATGTACATGGCGCTGACGTTGTCGCAGTAGACCACCGTGGCTCGAGACAGTGGATGTCGTAGCTCATACAAAAGTTGGCGAAGCCAACACGACTCGGCGACGCAGTTCGCAACTGCGCGGTACTCGGCCTCCACGCTGGAGCGAGAGACTGTGGGCTGCCGACGAGGGGACCAGCAGAGTAGGTTGTTCCCGAGGAAGACGGAGAACCCGGAGGTAGACTTCCTAGTGTCGGGACAACCTGCCCAATCGGCATCGGAATAGGCAATGAGATCGAGTGATGAATGCTTATGGAGTGTCAAGCCGAAATGCGAGGTCCCCTGTATGTACCGCAAGATCGTCTTAATGAGCTGAAAATGGGAGTCACGAGGATCGTGCATGAAGAGGCAAACTTGTTGAACGGCGTAGGATAAATCAGGGCGGGTGAGTGTGAGGTACTTTAACGCACCCGCAAGGCTGCGATAGAGGCGAGGATCGGCAAAACGGGGACCATCGGTGGCGGACAGTTTTTGTTTGGTGTAAATAGGTGTGGTGATGGGGTGGCAATTTAACATGGTGGCGCGGTCAAGAATTTCCAAGGCAAATTGTTGTTGTGATAGGAATATGCCCTCCGTAGTACGGTGCACATTGATGCCAAGGAAATGATGAATATCACCTAGGTCACTCATGGAAAATTCAGATTTTAGGGAGTTGATGATCTCATGGAGAAGCGTGGTGGTGTTGGCAGTGAGGATGATATCATCAACATAAAGGAGAAAATATGCAACGGTGGTGCCACGATGAAGAATGAACAAGGAAGAGTCACTTTTGGAAGCCACAAAACCAATGAAAATGATGAAAGTGGTGAAGCGGTGAAACCATGCACGGGCGGCCTGTTTAAGACCATAAAGGGATTTATGCAGGCGACAAACATGAGAGGAGTGAGTGGGATCGAGAAAACCAGAAGGTTGCTCACAATAGACGGTGTCCTCGAGATGACCGTGAAGAAAAGCATTCTTCACGTCTAGCTGGTGGATGGGCCAATAGTGCATGGTGGTGATGCTCAACACAAGACGAATGGTGGCCGGTTTAACAACGGGACTGAAAGTCTCGCCGTAGTCCACACCGGGTTGTTGAGTGAAGCCGCGCAACACCCAACGTGCCTTGTACCGTGCGAGAGAGCCGTCAGGATTGAACTTGTGCCGGTAGATCCATTTGCCAGTTACCACGTTAACACCTGCAGGACGAGAAACTAGAGACCACGTGCCATTCCGCATTAGTGCATTAAATTCATCAAGCATAGCATTATACCAGTTTGGATCCTTGAGTGCGGAGCGGTAAGTGGAGGGGATGGGAGAGATGGTTGGATGGGAAGTAGAAATGAGAGAGAAATTTTGTTTTGGGAGAAAATAGCCGCATTTACCGCGTGTGACCATGTTGTGTGGGTTTTGGGGTGGCTGTACCGCGATGGCGCGAGGCGGCAGAGGTTGGGGCTGGGTGCGCGTAGCGGAAAGGGGAGGCTGGGGTGGTGTGCGTGTGGCAGAAAGGGGGGTTTGGGGCGGGGTGCGCGTAGCGGAAGGGGTACGCTGGGTGCTGGGCGGGGTGGAACACGAGGTGGATGCGGTCGGGGCATGGGGCGTGGGGCGGGGCGCTGATTGGTGTGGGCCGGGCGGGAGAGGCCGGGAGTGGGCGTGGGGATCGAGGGTGATTGGGCGGGGCCCGTGGGCGCGGGGGATAGCGAGGACGGGGCGGCAGACTGGGCCAGGGTGGTCGGATTGGTGGGTGGGTTGGGTGGGCGAGGTTTCGGACGTTGGTTGGCGGTGGGTGAGTACGAGGTAGGTGCGTGCGGGTGGGTGGTCCGAGGTAGATTCGGGGCGGCAGGGGGGGTGGGGGCAGCGATGGTGGGATTTTCTGTGGCTGGGTGTGCAGCAGCGTACGGAAAGCATGTTTCATCAAAAACAACATGTGTGGACACGAAAACGTGTCGGGAGGCCAGATCAAAACAGTGATAACCTTTGTGCTCACGGGGGTAAACAAGGAGGATGCAGCGGGTGGACTGGTGGTTGAAGAAGAATTGGTGTAGCCGTGTCCACGTGGTGTAGGCGAGGCCGTCCGGCGCGGCGACGAGTCGGTGGAGATCGTCGGAGGGGGTCGCCATGATCCACAGCGAGAGTGGATGTCGACGGCGCGCCAGTTGTCATCAGGGTTGCTGGGCGCCGCGCCCTCGGTGACATGGTCGAGGGCCTTGTACATCGTGAGGAGGAAGACGAAGATTTGACGCCACTTGGAGAAGTTCTGCCCCGAGGAATTGACGGGGACGTTGATGTAGGCCCCGATGTTGACAGCTAGAATCGGTGGGGTGGGAGTGGGGTGGAGGGATGGGAAGGAGAGGGGCTGGTTTGCGGCGGCACCGGTGGTCGGCATCACGGGGAGGGAGATGCTCATGCTGTTGAGATCGTAGAGATCGGGGATGGCGTGGGTAGGCGGCGCGCCCGACGTGCCGCGTTGGGGGAGTGGAGTTCTTGGGTCGGAGTCGAGTGGCTTCAGAGGTTGAAAGGGTGAGGAGGTGGTCGAGGGGATGGTGGCCGGAGCGGCGGCGGCGCTGGTGTCAGCCATGGCCTTTTTTCAGGTGAGAGTCGAGCCTGGGCTTTGATACCAAGTTGTTTTGGATAACTAGCATGGTGGCCCTCGCAAATGCGAGGGCATGGTCTTTTCTTGTGCATAATTATTAATAGAGCATAATACGCCAAGAGGAAATTATAGGGAAACCATTGCGTGTCTATGCATTACATTTGATTATTGTTTGGGCACCAAATAATAAAATTAGAAACAATGCTATTGGAAATTACTTACTTTGTGTACATAATTAGTGTGAAATAAATTCAAAACCTATGTTATGTTCATATGTACGTTCACGTGGAACAACATATATAGATATGTCATAATTAGTGTGACAAGCAATGGACATGAGAGATAATAGTAAAATTATACTTTTCATCTCTAACCCTGCGTTTATTCTTAATCCAAATACATTTTCCCCTTGACAATTAATAGTGTGTACTTTATTCCTTAAATAAAATCGCACAATACTAAATTGGTATGAACATCATGGCACCTACATGTAAGCCACATCACCATGATGCCAACAGTTTTCTTGGAAAATCATGTCATTAATTAAAAGGAATCAAATGAATAGAAGACCCAATTTAGTGTTCTAATATTTGTATATCTTCAATTTTTGCAAAAAATTCTTATTTTTAAAACATTTCAATTTTTATAAATCAAAATGTTGATGATAAACTATACAATATCATATACAAAAGTTATGTCATCATAAACGTATTGTTATTAACAATCTACTATAGAAGATACAAACTGTATCATAATCCAATCAAGTCACAAAATCTTGATTCCATACTACTCCTTCCATATCGAAATGTAAGATGTGTTAACATTTACTGGAGTAAACGTACCTAGACATGATTTATTTTAAGATGCATATGAATCTACACACTAAAACATGTCTAGATACGTTTTGCCTAAAAAATGCCTAGACATCTTATATTTTGATACGGAGAGAGTATTAATTACGAAGTCAACTATTTACGAACATAGACCTGGTAAAAAGTTGCATGCCAAAGTACACTAATATTTATAGATAGAACATTGTCTCAAACATATGCAACTATGAAACTTAAAGTACCAATTGAAAACGTAGTACCTCATGCATGTATGCTCCTCAACTTTGAATCATTTTTTAGTCAATCATGCAGATTAAAAATCATGTCCTATGAAAGTAAACATACCGGTCTATGTATATGTGTAAGATGTAAAAGAAGGTAATTCGTAAGCAAATATGTATTTATGTATTATCCATATGCTCGATGACGCGTGCCACTATCGGGTACATTTTATATACATAAATATTTATGAATTCCGGGATAAAATGCGTGAGTATGCTGCCAAACATAGACAGCGAGCGCAACTGGCGCATGGTCTTTGACTCTTTGGCAACGAACTTCTTTGTGTGCTACAGGGAAATTCAAGTAACAAGATATCCTGCTTCGTGAGAATATCACATCGGGAACAACGTTACCACATTTCAGTTACAATGCTCTACCATCTAAAAACAGTATAAATTGTAATTTGTATGACGTCAGACTAATATGTAGTACTCCCTCTATCTCCAATTAATTTTCATGGATTTGCCGAAATATAAATATATCTAGACATATTTTATTGTATCGATACATCTATATTTTGATAAATCCAAGACAATTAGTTTGAAACGGAGAGAGTGCAATTTTATTGACCGTGTTGGTCAATCGCTGCAGTGTGTGGAAAGGTAGCATGTATATTTATCTATTTTTTAAGAGAGATGTCACCGCTGATCATTTAGCTTGTAAAAGAAACAAAATAAGATATATATGCTGACAGATAGCTCAAAAAAAAACGTAAATTCCGTTTTGTCCAGAAAGAAAAGAAGTTCTAAATAGTACTCCCTCCGATTTGGTATAAGTGTCGGACGAATTCAACTGGTGACATACAAGATGACAACCAACTTCTGACATTTATTTAGGACCGGAGGTAGCCGCTGATTTAGCAAGAATACCTAATTTGCAGAAATCTTGATACGATCATGTGTGTACTGCAAGCATGCATAGCTAGTTTGCAGAAATCTTGGTACGATCATGCGTGTACTTATAGCTAGTCGAAAGAGTTTAAAATATAATTTCTGATGTGATCAACATACTGCATGCAAAGGGCAGTCTTCGCTCAATCTTGTACCTAGCACTTTGCTATAATGAGTACATGCAAAACTGGACCTGAGACCGTATCGGAGGGTGTTTTTGATCGACTTGTATGCACCATGCACGGGTGGAGTAGTCACGGTTAGCCAGCGGACGGAAATCGTGCGAGCTCAACAACGGCAGCGGCCGACGGCGGCCGCACGAGGATCGGGACGCAAGTCCAGCCGTATTTTTAATCCTCTGTTTTGTTTGGTTAGCTAGCTCTTGGAGGGTGAAGCGGCGTGTAGAAGAAAATTTATTCAAGAAATAATCGTACGCGCGACTGATTTGTTAGCAAGATCCGAGATTGAAGGGGTATCCGGCAAACTAATCGTATATTAATAGGACCCATGACACGGTAGAGCCAAACACCTTTTTAACGTGGTGTACATTCGGCTAATTAAATCAGGGCCTTAGGTTTTACATCTAATGGTTAATATAATTAAGGTGATGTGGATCAACCTAGTGGCTCGAAAAAACTTTCTTATATTGCTTTTAGTATATAATAGAATAGAATAGATTGTGTGCTTATCGTATTCAATCAAGGAAGAGGTACATATAGTTACGATACAAACATGGAGTAGTGGAGATCCTAAAGACTAGGACTAGCCTAAGAATAAGGAGTAGACAGGTGCTCTAGTACAGATATGTTACAAACGTGACATGCACATGTACGTGCAGCTCAACAAGACGATGGGAGCCACATCTGAGCAGGTCAGGCGATGCCTTGTTACTGCAGCTTTTTCCCTCGAAGATGTTGCTTTGAACTAGATGAGTTAGTTAAACTGTGGGCTGCAGCAGGGTTTGCTAGAAATGCTAATGGAGGATACATAAGATGTTTGCCAGGAATAATTTAATGTACTAGTGTCAGCCTCATTTCTGCAACCTGTAATAAAAAAGTACATTCATCAAAATGAATGCTATACTATAGTATATGACCTGCTGCATGATTTAGCAGAGAATGTCGCCGGAAGTGATCATTTCATAATCGAAAATCACAGAAAGTTAATAAAGGCTGGCTTTGGTTCTATGGAATTAGAATGAATAATTGAAGGCTCTGCAGTAGATTCCTCCAGACGTTCGGCATGTTTTCGTTCAGACCTATGATGCAGCATTGATTACTGAGAAGATGTGTCAATTGAAAAACTTGCGCACTCTCGTCATAGATAGTGTATGGACTGCACCAGTTGAGGAGCGAGTCCTGGAGATTACTTTTGAGAGGCTAAAGAAGTTCCGAGTGCTTACCATACCTGTCAGTGGAAAATATGGACAAAAAATATTGTCAGTCCCAGCATCAGTTGGTCAGTTAAGGGGCAACTTTTTTTTTGAAATGGAAGCCCAGCCTCTGCATCGGAGAGATGCACACGGCTATTTATTAAATATCATAGTATCGGTCATTACAAATAGCGAAAGAACAAGAGTTCAACAATCCCAAACGGAGCCACAAAGACAAGCCCCTAAAGACATGATCAAGGCTAATCAGGATTCCATCGAATCCTCCTATCATGCAACCATCCATCCTGGCTGAAAATAGCCCGCACGACCGCCAGGAGCCGTGTACATCCTGCAACCAAACGTCCACGCTGATCGTCGGGTAGGAGAAGAGCCAACTGCTGGATCCAGAATGCAGCCCGGTGAACCACCTGCAAAAAAATTATCGACCACCAAATTATTAAAAATAATATCATTGCGACAATTCCATATTGCCCAAATAAAAGCACATACACCAATGCGTATACTAGCTTTCGTAGATTTGTCTATTCCATTAAGCCAAGGTCCAAACAAATTATTAATATCCAATGGTGGCGTTATACTAAAAGTAAAATGGACTAATCTCCAAATTCTCTTAGCAAAATACAATTAACAAACAGATGTTCCACCGTCTCCTCCGCTCCACAAAACACACACTTTGTGCAACCAACCCATCGTTTTTTACCCAAGTTATCCTTGGTAAGAATCTCATTCCGATAAACAAACCACATAAATATTTTTATTTTCAGAGGTACCTTTAGCTTCCAAAGATACTTTTGCAAAAATCTCGTATTGCCATTCATTAGCTCCTCATAATAGGATTTAACTGTAAAACAACCAGACGTTGTCAATTTCCAAGAAAAAGAATCTTGATCTTCTGATAGAGAGACTCCCATTAGTCTCTCTACCAGATGTAACCAGCTAACCCAATTATTTCCAACCAAGGAGCGTCTAAATGTAATATTGAGATTTGCTGCCCCAGAACATTACTGACTAGCACCTGTTTATTACGCACAATATTGTATAGACCCGGATACTGTATAGACAATGGTATTCCCGTCATCCACGGGTCTTCCCAAAATCCAATGCTCTTCCCATCTCCTAAGGTGCAAACAATATTCTTAAATAATTCTTGCTTAACACTCATGATACCTTTCCAAAAAGGTGAATCAGTGGGTTTAGCCTTCACCTGTGTGAGGGGTTTTCCCCTAATGTACTTATTATGCAGTAATTCGTGCCAGATACCTTCTTCTGTTAAAAGCTTAAAAAGCCATTTGCTTAATAAATATTTATTTTTGATGTCTAGGCACTCAATGCCCAAACCACCCTGATCTTTGGGGCGACAAACAATGTTCCACTTGGTCAACCTATATTTCTTTTTCGTTTGATCAGATTGCCAAAAGAAGCGAGATCTATAATAATCCAGTCTCTTTCTAACCCCAATGGGCAGTACGAAAAAGGATATAAGAAACATCGGTAAACTTGAGAGAACTGAATTGATAAGAATCAAGCGGTCACCGTATGACAACAATTTTCCTATCCATGCACTCAGCTTCTGCTCAAACCGATCTTCCATCGGTTTCCACTCTCTATTGAGTAGCTTACGGTGATGAATGGGAATACCCAGGTATTTAAAAGGTAGAACACCGATGTCACACCCAAAAATACCTCTATATTGATCCTCACAATCAGTAGCTCTCCCAAAACAGTAGATCTCGCTCTTATGAAAGTTAATTTTTAGTCCAGACAATTGTTCAAAAATTGACAAGATCAGCTTCATATTAACAGCCTTTTCCAGATCATGCTCCATAAATAAAATAGTGTCATCAGCGTACTGTAGGATAGAAACCCCTCCCTCAACAAGATGAGGAATCAAACTGCCCACCTGGCCATCCTCTTTTGCCCTTGCAATTAGGAGAGCCAGCATGTCAGCCACGAGGTTAAAAAGGATGGGAGATAACGGATCTCCCTGCCTTAGACCTTTTAGAGTTTGAAAATAATGCCCTATGTCATCATTCACTCGAATTCCCACACTACCCCCTTGCACGAATCTCTCGACCCATTGACACCATTTTGAATCGAACCCTTTCATACGTAGGGTCTGTTGTAGGAATTGCCAGTTAACTTTATCGTACGCTTTCTCAAAATCAATTTTAAGTAAAACCCCATCCAACTTTTTCTTCTTGAGTTCATGAATTGTCTCATGGAGAACAACCACCCCTTCTAATATATTCCTTCCTGGAAGGAACGCTGATTGAGAAGGACGAGTAACCCTCTGTGCAATAGATGTCACTCTATTTGTGCCCACCTTGGTAAAAATCTTGAAACTCACATTCAGTAAACAGATAGGCCTATATTGCTCAATTCTGCTAGCATCTTCCTTCTTAGGAAGCAGGGTGATCACTCCAAAGTTCAACTTGAACAATTCTAGATCACCCTCATGTAGCTGATGGAACATAGCAACCAGATCTGTCTTAATAACCCCCCAAAAATGCTTATAGAACTCAGCAGGGAAACCATCTGGTCCCGATGCCTTGTTAAGTTCCATTTGGCCAATAGCTTCTCTAATCTCCTTTTCAGTAAAAGGCTGAGTGAGTAGCAAATTCTCCTCTGGATAAACCTGATCAATATCATCAACTCTTGTCTCTGCCAAAGAAACAGTCGATGTACCCGGGGCCCCGAACAACTTTTTGTAATATTCAGAAATGAACACTTTCAAATTCTGTTGGCCCACAATAGTGCCCTCATCTTGCTCTAGTTGAAAAAATTCGTTTTTTTCTATACTTCCCATTTGCAACCAAATGGAAGTATCTAGTGTTACTACCCCCCTCCTGGATATGCCGCACTTTTGCACGTTGAGCCCACTTTGACTCTTCTTCGCGCCTTAGTGTAGTTAAGAAAGCATCAGCCTCCACTCTTGCAGAGCGCTCTGCCTCCGTCAACGGCACACTCTCTGCCCTCAAGTCTAGCTCATTAATAAGTAACAAGAGTTTATCTCTCAACCTCTTATACTCCCCTGCCCTGTTCTTAGCCCATCCTCTCAAGAAACTCCTGAGGTGCCTAATTTTACACTGCCATGTATCTATCGGAGAGGTGCCCTCCAACACCGACTCCCACTCAGCCTTAACTAACTCATAGAAACCAGGTTGTCTTAACCATGCCAGCTCAAACGAGAATAACGACTTATTCCCCACATGAGCTGCCTACCCGGTGTCCAGTAACAACGGGTTATGATCAGATCCAACCCTAGTCAACGCTTGAACCGACACTAATGGGAACTTCTGTTCCCGTTCCACACTGGCAAGAATGCGATCCAATTTTTCTAGTGTTGGGATGGCCCGTCTACTTGTCCAAGTATATTGCCTACCCGACAACTTCAATTCTTTTAAGTCAAGACTATGGATAATGGCATTGAAAATGAATGGCCAGTGAGGATTGAAATTATCATTATTCTTCTCAATACTAGTGCGTATAATGTTGAAATCTCCCCCTACCAGCATAGGGCGAGTCTCATTCTCGCAAATCCGAACTAACTCGGCTAAAAACTCCGGTTTCTTGTCATCCTGGGCAGCCACATAGACAACCACCAAAGCCCAAAGGAAGCCGTCTTCCTTTGATAGCACATGCAATTTAACCGAGTAGTCACCTGCTATAACATTCTGTACCGAAATAGACGCACGGTTGAAACCAATTAAAATACCCCCGGACCTCCCATGGGGTGGAAGGCAGTACCAAGAAAAATCTAACCCCGCAGCTAGAAAATTCAGAAATGAAAGAGTAAAGGTACTCCTCCCTGTTTCACTAATAGCAATGAAATCCAGTTTTAACTCTGCTACCGCTTCTCTAATAGCCCAATGTTTAGCCGAATCCCCAAACCCATCAGAATTCCAAAAATAACCTTTCATTATGCATTATTCTTTATTCTAGCACTCCTCCTAGGTTTCGAGTTACCCACCTTGGATTTTCGTCTACGAGTATAAACGAAATGTATATCCTGAGGACATGGATCCACTTGATCCTCCCTGACCTCTTCGACATCGTTCACATAATCCTCACACATACTTGATGCCAATTGCATCACTGTAGTGTGATTAGACTCATTGTTGTCCTCAGCAGTATCAACAACATCATTAAGATTATTAGATAGAGTTACTAAACGGCGAGAGTTTTCAACAGTTTTTAGGGACTCTACCATACGGTTAGCTACTGATGGGGAATCACCTAGAGAAACACCAAGCCTAGCCACCTTATCAATAATAACAGCGTTATCAATAGACGTAAAAGATAACTTAACGGCCATACCTTGTAGGAGCTCGTCCTTCTGCGCAGCACGAAGCGAAGCCTTCTCCGCTATCGGCACGTCTGCCGAATGGTTAGCCTGAAGGCGCGCACTCGAGCGCAGCCCGGCTGCCACCGGATCCTGAATCCCCCCGAAGGCCACCACCTCCTCAAGCGTATGCACCATCTTCACCCCACTCGCCGCCATCTTCCGAGGAGTAGTAACACCCGACAGCTCGAGTGTGGAAGGACTCCTCGTGTGTGTCTCCATTGCCACCTCGTGGCTGTTCCCCATCAGCTCCTCCTCTCGGCCACGGCTCGCAGCCACGCCAGCCTTGCTGCCAGCGACAGAAGGTACTAACACGCGCACACCATCCTCCATGCAGCCGCCAACAGTCCCCACCACGCCTCCAGCAGCAGCACCACCCTGTGGCTGCACCTCTCCGCCTTCAGCAACCTGAGCACCCAGCGGCAGCAGCGGAACCACCACGGTAGGCAGTCCAGCCCGCGGCAGCTCCGTGGCAGAAAAACAACCCCGCGGCAGCACAACATTGCTGCCCGCAGCAGCAAAATCAGGCCGCAGCAGCATTTTTTCGCTGCCCACGGCAGCAGCAGCAGCCCGCGGTTGCCCATGAGCAACAGCCACGGCAGGAGTGCTATCCCGCGGCAGTACCAGAGCCCTCTCCGGCTGTATGGGGGTGAAGTGTAGGTGCCCCTCGGGAGAGTTAAATGCGGCCTTCATTTCCTCCTCGATACGACGAAACTGTAGCTTCAAAGATGGTGAAAAAACCACCCCCGTCCTCTTCAGCTCCATCCCCGTAGCGCCATGAGAAACATGCCCACTCCCCTCATTAGTAGGTTGGGACAGAGTATTCTCCGCATCTTTTGCCGCGGTATCCTCTAATGATGTTTTGGCAAGAGCATCACGAAAATCAGAACCCAAATCATTACTGTCCCCCTCATCATCGTCATCCTTCTTATCAACAGCCATATCATCAGCCTCTTCTGGTTTCTCCTCACCCTCCACTAAGAAAGAGAGTGCATAGAATTCTTCTTTTATCAGCATAGGAATCGCCTGAGGAATTTTTGTGTAGTCCAGGCATCCCACAAGAATGCGTAGGACACCGTGTTGACGAGTATATTTCATATCAATCTTCCTCGTCACCCCAATCATATAGCCAACCGCCCACATAACGAGAACGTCACCCGTGTGCTCCTCTGGAATCCCCGAGACTCGAACCCAAAAATTTGGTAGTGTGTCCAAGCACTCAATACGCTCTCCCCAGCTATCCACCGTCATCTCACAACGTGAATTTGGGACACGACATGTTCCAAAAACCTTCAACCGATCAAGCTCGATCTGAGTGGGGAACAACACTTTGAAGATGTTATGTCCCACCTGGCTCACATTCCAGACGAAACCCTCCGTGGGTACCAAACGCTGTAGATGAGTGATCACCTACGGTATCGACATCTCCCCTTTGTTCACAACCACCGAAGCCCATCATGCATTCACGATCTTTGGCCTAAAGCTCGCAGTCAGCGGGATCCCAAATATCATGAGCTCGTCATGTGCATACCCGTACATCACCGGATGTGGCTTAGGTGCAGCCAAGAGATGACAAGGTCCATTCTTATGGATAGAACCCTGACAGAAATCGCAAACAGGAGCTGGACAATCGGCTAGAAAGTGTCCTGCCTCCCCACACCGAAAGCAGCTGTTTCTATCACTTTTTTTGCTCTTCTTATGGACTGCCCCGGCCCCCGCAACAGCGAGGTGCTCCTCGGAGATCCTCTTCTCCCCCTGCCTCACTACAGCCTCCGCAGCCTGCACCGTATTCGACACAATCACTCCCGGAGCCACCTGCGCTACAGGTTGCGCCACCACAGCTGACGGCACCGGTTGCACAGCAGTAGGAATGACGGCCACCGGAGCCACCACTTCCGTCCTCTGCACGGCCTGAACCCCTTGCTGCACCGCCCTCGGGATGTATCGTCCTCTTCCATTGTCAAAGCGATGTCCATTGGGGCGGTACACGTTGTTGACGTACCCCCCACGGCCACCTCTCCCGAACCCGCCTCTGGCTTGATCAAACCTTTGCCTACCCCGAGCTGCACCAAGCACCTGCCGATCACCAGCGTGGAAACCCGCCCCAGCATGGAAGGCCATCGGCGGCGCCGCCATATGTCCATTGCCACCGAGAGGAGCCGCCGCTGTTCCACTTGGCCCCCCTTGCTCGAAGTTGTTGAAGCCACCGGCCTGCTGCACACCACGACCCTGATTTCCCCCCGCAAGACGCTGTCCGCCTCCTTGCTCTCCTCGATACGCCATGGCGGCTACCAAGAACAGAGAGTTGGCAACTTGCGATTGGAAAAACCCTAGGATCCTCTTTGGTCCGATACCTCTCGGTATCTTAGCTCCTGGCACGCAGACCCGGGCCCGCACCTGGCAGCGGTCTACCCGTGGTGGAGTCAGCCTAGCGACAGAAGGAAACCGGCCCGCGATCACCTCCGTGATCACCTCTTTCCGTATTGGACGCAAATTCAAATTCGCATGCGATCCCGAAAACTCGGTACCATCCTTATCCACTGACAGCGATCGCCGCCGGTGCCGCACCACCGTCCATGGCGATGTAGCACATTCGTCCTCGACGAACACAGTGGACTCGAACACCGGGAGTTTTAACGTTTTGCGCGCTGGCCGTATCTCCGGCGAGAAACTCTTATTCCCTCGATGACTAACAGCCGAGAACTCTCGCAGAGTGAGGGATGCATACCTTGGGGCTTGCCGCCGGCGAAGTCTTTTTTTCATCCGTTCCGATCCCGATCGCAAAGAACGAGCGCCCACCGAGGACGGCGTTCCACAGATCTCATCGAAATCCTCTAGGTACTTCACCGGACGGTCATCCGGCAGCTCGTCTTCCTCCGCGCTGTCCTCCTCGTCGTCAGAGTTAGACAGAACCCAAAACCTGCCTCCCGAGGTTGCGTTGTTCCGACGAGACGCAGGAGAAACGCTCGAGAACCCGCCACCACCAGTAGCGGCGCGATCCGTTGCCTGCTCGTCCTGCGCCTGAACGGCCGCCGGCCATCCAGTCTCCGTCGCCACCCCAGGCGCCTCTCTCATTTCCCCAATCGTGTGATGATGCTCCCCATCCCGAAACCCATTGTCCTAAAATTGGGGGAGAATTTCACTTCCCGGCCTCTGCACCAACTAAGGATGCACACAGCCATATATTTGAATGAGTACCAGGATATGTGTCTTGATGTGTAATCTCACACGTAGCAAGCCTGTTCCTCAAGTTTTTTTCATGAGTACCAAGATTTTTTTTTATCTTAGTGGATGGTCTTACCATGCACTAAGCTTGGGCCTCAAGTTAATTAATGGGAAAAATCCCTGTGCATCACCGGTCAATTCTGGGAATTGAACCCGGGTGGTTAGGCTGCACAACTGCATGCCTAACCAGCGAGCCAAGGCTCTATTTGCTAAGGGGCAACTACAGTATCTTGTTCCTGGGGCTAGAAATATGACATCTGTGTCTTTTTTTTTTTTTTTTTGGGAAAAGGAGGCAAAGCCCCAGCCATGACATCTGTGTCTATGAGGCTTGTTTTTCCAAGCACTTTGAGCAAGCTTTGCCACATGCCGGTCCTGGATTTTGGTGACGGTAACGATTTGATGTTAGCCTCTTGCGAAGACATGTATGACCTCATCAACTTGCGGCATGCAATCCATGTGAAAAAAATGAATATTTGAAGCATTGGCAGGCTGACATCACTCCAAACGCTGGAAGTATTTATAGTAAGCAAGAAAAGGGTACTAGTTAAACCAACTCAAAAACCTAAACATGCTTGGCGGTGAACTATTGATCATGTTTGATATGTTTTCGGATGGTTTGCAATGGTCAACTGTTTTTTTTCTCCGCGAGATTGCACTACACATTTGTAGCTCCTGGATGCAGAGTCTGATGGTAGATAGGAAGGGGAGATTGGTAGAACAAAATACATCAGAAACAGAGGTCATGTGCTGATAGGAAACAGCGAGCAAGCTACACCGCGTGTTGAGCCGTTTGGAGTTCAGAAACTGAACTCAATTGTAATCATATATATCGTTCGATTAGTATGTAAGAGCATGTCGAGGGAAGCACCAACAGTTTCATTTAGCAATTTGAGGAGATCGGTGCCAGGCAGCTACCCTGGATGTGTGTATTTATCCAAAGAAGAAGGCCGGCTGTACCTTGTAACCCAGGTGGACATGGCTGTGCGCAAAGCAAAGCTAGTAGGAGAGATCCGTCAGCAACCACAGATGAGATGTGTACTCTACTGAGAAGGTTGCACACACGAAATCAATGAAGAAACGGAGGAGTTCTCCGGCAGGAAACTGCTAGTGCTAAAATCTGCTGGAGCTTTGCAACAGCCTAACCAAAACTAGCTGGCAGCTGCTGGTAATCACATTGATTGCTGCTGCTAATTGGGTTCTGGATGCAGGGTCTGATGGTGCATTATGATGATAAGAAGGGAGAACAAAACACAGACATGAAATCTCAGCGAGCTAGCTACACTGCATGTTCAGGAACTGAACTGACTCCCATCCAATCAGGCAAATGAAGCCCGATCTTTTAGAAGAGATGCTCTGTCTGTAAAACGCTGTTGCGTATGAATGAAAATCCGTGATGTTCAGATAAAAATGGTGGTTTTAGGGGTCAGCTGGAGATGCTCTGACGGACGGAACTGAAGAAAAATGACACGTACCTGCATGCGCACAACACAGGGTTTATCGCTGACAAAGCACAGCTGCGTTTTCACAAGTTTAGGGTTAAGATCCCGTGTGGTTTGATCAGGTAACCGCAGAGCAAAACTGTAATATATGTTGTTCGATTTCAGAGTTGGCCTCTGTCGTATCCTTTGTGTCCGTTTTCCCTGTTGGAGCACCAGGGTTGATTACATGCATTCCTCATGATCGAGCAAGGAAACACTGAGCGAGCTACACTGCGTGTTCGGCCGTTTGGGGTTCAGAAACTGAACTCGCTCACTTGTAATACAAGTCTTGTACTGTTATATACTATATAGTACTCCCTTCTTTCTACATATAAGATGTTTTTAGCTTTTTCCACGTTCACGTATATCTATACAACTTTTAGTTATATGTTCACCCATATTAGTCCGTATCTAATCAACATGTGCAATAGTTAGAATATCTTATATTTAGTAACAGAGAGAGTAGTACGTAGCTCAATTCCTTAACCCACTTTGTAAAAAAAAAATTCGAAATATAGGGGTCGCCCCCTATTCCATTGACATGAAATCAACAAAACGAAGACTACGGAAGTCTATGCTACGTGTAGGGTTAGGGCTTTGTGGTGAACCTGAGGGGATCAGGCGAATCCTACAATGGAAAGGGGCGGATCGAGTTGTTAGACACAATGTATCTATATCGTATAGGCACGGTGTAGCACACCAACCTCACCTTCCCAAGACCGTAAGGCACCCCGAATCTAGGCTCGACCACGGAGCCGCGAATCGCAGCGCATGCGCTCTTCAACGAGCTTATTGGGGGAGGAGGGAGCAGAAACCACACCCCTCCACCTCGCGAATGCCGACCCCAGCGCAACCCGCCGGCCGCTGCTACGCCAAGAACCGCCGTGCAACGCCTAGGAGCACACCTGCCAAAGAGAACCGCCGCCGTGTCGGGCTCCCCGCGCCGGATAGAAGAGGGCCGGCGGCCGCCGGCACCGCACGGGCCTTGCCTGGCTTCACACGCCGGCGGGGGGGGGGGGGGGAGGAGGAGAGGAGACGCGGAGGGCCTTTTGACCCCGATAAATTTGGGCGTGGATTGAGGAAAAATAAACTCAGGAATTCGAATTCAGATAAGGGGCAGATGCTTCAGTTTGCTGAGAAGAGAAAGCGGGCAACCACAGATGAGATGAAGACACAGGAAATCGATGAAGAAACAGATTTCTCCGACAGTACACCGATAATGGATGGTGTCTTTTTTTTTGCGAGTTGGATGGTGTCTTCAGTAGGGAGCGGTAAGCACATATTGATGGCCACTAAATGGGTACTGGTAGCAGCTGAGCTGCAGTTCAAGTTGGGTTCTTGTTTTCTGCTCCCGGTCGTGACATGGATCCACCCCCTCCATTAATCCTCCTCCAGCGACCTGCCCCCCACGAGCTGCTATAACTGCGCCACCGCTGCTGAAGCAGCATCCCGAACTCGTCTCCTCCTCCTCCACGCCACGCCCCGATCCAGCAGGCAGCAGGCAGGCGGCGGCGGCAACCATGGCGGCGGCACTCAAGCGCGCCTACCTCTCCGTCTACAATTGGGCCGTTTTCTTCGGATGGTCCGTTCCCTCCTCCTCCACACATCCAATTCTCCATCCCCTCGCTGGTTGAAAGATTGGTCGGCTGATTTGTCTCTGCTTGCGCGCGTGCTTGGTTGTGTGTGATGCAGGGCGCAGGTGCTCTACTACGCCGTCACCACGCTGCTCGAATCGGGCTACGAGGACGTCTACGCCGCCGTCGAGAGGCCGCTCCAGCTCGCGCAGACCGCCGCAGTCCTCGAGGTAACCCCCAGCCCGCCGGATCTTGCTCGTCCTCCTGCCGCCTTTTCCCCTGGTCTGCTCTGACCTCCGGGTCCTGCGTGTCCCCATCAGATCCTCCACGGGCTGGTCGGCCTGGTGCGCTCGCCGGTGTCGGCCACGCTGTCGCAGATCGGCTCCAGGCTCTTCGTCACCTGGGGCATCCTCTGGAGCTTCCCTGAGGTCTGCTCGCCTCGCCCGCCCCCATTACTCACAGCGCTCCAATCTTGCATTGCTGTTCTTGCTGCAATACTGCTCCTATTAATTTTCCTGCATTTTTTCCCCTGTTGGATTGCAGACCAGGACGCACTGGATGGTCAGCTCCCTGGTCATCAGCTGGTCAGTCACCGAGGTATATTCTCTTGCGCCTAGTGAGATGGAGTAGATGCTAAGATAGCTTCACTGCTTTGGGGATTGCACTTATTCAGAGTTACTTTACCACTGAGTCGAGAAAGGCAATTGTTGATGTTATAATGACTGAAATGTAGTATGCAGCATATCGATTGTTTGGTAGATAGCATCCCATCTTCATATAAGATGGGGTTACATTACACTTCTTCAGAGTTACTCTAGCTTTGAGTGGCAGAGACGACGCTGTTGCTGTTAGGCTGACAAAAAATTGTGCTCCCGAGATAAATAATAGTGCAAGGCTAATTTTGACATAGAGATGTTTCAAGATAGTTTTTTGATGAAGTTAACCCGAAATTTAATTAACTGTTATCCCCAAGTTGAATTTCAAGATAGCTATTTGAGGAAGTTAACCCAAAATTGTTGTAGCTCAAGTCATCACTGTGCTTTTAGTATTTATATTATGTAAGGTAAGGTATCAACTAGAGTTGTGGTACCTCAAATTTAAGTTAGAAGACATTGCTGCAGTACTTACCGCCGTATATTTATTTTCAATAACGCGTTCTATTTTCTTCATGATTAATTGCAAAACTAGAGGTGGAAAGGTAATGACCCAATGATCCTCGTTTACTAGAATAGAACATTTCAAAAACTGTAGAAAAAAGAAATGCTTCAAAGTAGAGGATGACAGTGAAAATATGATGCGTATGAACTATAAAGTACTGTTGTTTGCCAAAGTCATGCCATATGTGGTCCATTGTGTTAAAATGGCCTTGATCACCTGATTAATAGAAATAAATTAATAAAACCATAACTTCTGCACCTTACACACTCGTAGCCATGCAACAGTTGTTTTTTTTTGTTGCGAATACCAAGTGTTGGATGTTGCAATGCAGATCATCAGATATTCGTTCTTTGGCACCAAGGAGCTTCTCGGATCTGCCCCATCTTGGCTTCTGTGGCTTAGGTGAGGCACGCCACCACCAAGCTTAACTTTGCTTAAATTCGGAATTTAAGTACGAATGGATGAATTGTATGAATGAATCTTTACGTTGAGTCAAACTTGAATGCTTGTAGGTATAGTTCTTTCCTACTTATGTACCCAACCGGCATCAGTAGCGAGCTTGGCCTGATATACGTTGCATTGGAGTACATTAAGGTACTATAATTATCTAAGCAATCCAGTGAGGCAACTGATTACTGCATACATAAATCTAATTAATGTTACTAATATATGTATGTGCAATCCAATCAACATTGGCAGACGTCAGAGAAGTACTCAGTTCGAATGCCTAACAGCTGGAATTTTTCATTCGATTACTTCTACACATCGATACTCGTCCTTCTGATCTATGTTCCAGGTACCTCTCTCGCACATGATATCGACTTCTGTTTTATTCATCTGTATCTTGTGTTTTTGTGTTTCTCGCCATGGATAAATCAACATTTTCTTCTCAATACAGGGAGCCCTCATATGTACACCTATATGCTTGGGCAGCGCAAGAAGGCGCTCTCAAAGGCGAAAACCGCGTAGACGGTCTGTTTTTGGTGAGCAGTTGCTGCGGTGGAGGATCATCAAAGAAACAGAACTCTTGTCAAGTGGATATGTTTGTTGCCGAAGTTGCATTTGCGTGTTGTTAGATAGAGTGTCTAGCTTGTAAGGTCTGCATTCTTGTACGACTATATTTTCTTTCGACCTTGCTGGATGCATGTAAACTTCTACTGCTGTTAAACAGCATGGATTATTCATGAGAAACTGAGAGCCAGACCACCACACTTCACATTAGTTGGGGAACATTCAGTCTGTCAACGATGTGCACTGAACCAGCAACACTTCCCTGCCAGATCATCACACATCCATCTAAATCTGAGAATGGGTATTGTTTAACCGGGTGTTTTGGGTGGGTTTTCCGTATGGGTATGTTTAGTTCGGGTATCAATGGGTTGAGTCCTTGTACAAAAAAAAAAAAATGGGTTGAGTCTGACCACAGTTTAGGTTGGTTTTGATTTACCGTACGAAGTAATTGGGTATGGGTGGGTATTGGTCCAGTTTAAAACAGTTTTGAGCCGTGGTTAACAACAGTACTTTATAGTTCATACGCCCACACACACGACATGAACCGTAGTCTCACCCAGTGGCTGTGGGACAGCAGCACAAGGGTGGCACGTCCTTACCACAGGCCAGCGCTTAACCGTTTGAGCGAATGGTTTCCAACCCACAGGTTGCCATTCAGATTCAGTTCAGTTTGGGTGGAAAGACGAAACAGGTTTGGTTTTAGCTGGGTTGAGGGAAATATCAAACAGTTTGGTTGAGGTTTGGCTGCCAGGATAATTTGTGCGGGTTTGGTTCAGGCATGGTTTAGTTATTAAACCATTCTCAGATTTACATCCATCCGCTACATGTGCTACAAGGGCGGCAATAAAAAGCATCGAGGCAGTTATTAGGTACGCTAAAATTTCAGCATGGCCTTGCCACCTCCCAAGCACACTACCCTGTTGCCGCCACCTCTCACTATACCTCCATCTTGGCCAACTGTCGGTCATGCCTGGCAGGTGCGGCGGTGGCGAGGCGCCCACCCCGCCTTAGATCCTCTTTGTAGATTCTCGCCTCGCGTTGGTGGAGGAAAGCATCAGCGCAAGGAGAAAGGTGAGCGCAAGGAGAAAAGTGATGAAGGAGGCCATCGATTGCACATGGTAGGGTGTAGAAGTGACACCAGACTGCGTTCCAGCCGAGCCGACAAGGGAGCTTTCCAGGACAAGGCGGTTGGGGTTTGACATGCATAATAACCATTTTTTCCCCTACTTTTGATAAAATTACTGCCATGCCAGCATCAAAATTATGTATTAAATCATGGCCTTCCATGGCGCGATCTAACGGTTACAAAAGGCAAAGGCTAGAAAAACAAGCTTATTTGACCCCGGTCATCTTCTTAGACGTGCACAAACCCTATAGTGAACCCAAGTTGGAAAGAAAGGTCAATAGAACCTGTGTAGAACAATACATCATGGTTCTGAAAATGATACAAAGATTCAGAAACAAATGGTCTACACATATCTTGGGTTTACTACATGCATTCTAGAGTAACAACGCTAAATAAGGACCGTATTGCTTTCAACTAGTATATTGAAATGGAAAATTACTGCTTGAAAGGAGACATTCAGCTTGTAGAAAAAAAGTAAACAAATAAGTTGAGAGAATCTTCGTATGAAAGTGTGAAAAAAATGTTGGTTCCATTCCAGGTTCGTAATTTGGGTAAAAAATGTGGTTAGAAACATGGAAATATTTGAGAAGATGGAAACATAAACTTGAAAAAAGCTATTAGGATAAGGGGAGCTATGCAAAACTGAAATGGACTTAAGAATCTAGTGGGGGGTGGGGATGTTTTGCAAAGTGTGTAGCATGAATCTCCAACAAATTAATGGCACTAGTAGTGCCCGGGGCAACTTACATGTGGAGTTCCATTTCCCAAACAAGTTAAAACTCTAAACACTTTGCAATGATACAAAAACGAAAAAAAAAAAGCATATAGGGTTGAACAACTCAATCCTTCTTGAAGATTTCTTCCGGCTCACAAATGGTGCCAAATATCCAATCCATAAGGACAGTGTAGTGACCATAGTTGTGTTTGTAAGTTGTATGGTGAATAGTGTGATAACCAGCACCCATCACTGGCCAAACGTTACTGTGAACATTGGAATGGATATTAGCTGTCCACACACCCTCTAGGAACAATAGAGCAATGTTAGTCCGGAAGTGCATTGGGATAAGGAAGGGAGCAAACATGTGTGGTATTGCTGTCAAAAGCCCATCCAATGGATCGAATGCTAGTCCTGCATGGAACAAAAGATATAAGAGATATGTAGTGGATAAAAAGTGAAATGTCGTATTAGTAGGAGGGTTACATCATAAAAAAATTTAAATGGCATGTTCTCTTTCCAACACCTAAATTCAGCAAGAATATATATGTATTTCAAAAGGCAGCTGGTCCATCTATCAAGAGCTCTTTATCATCGCTATCTAGCTAGCACAATAAACAGAGAAAAGACACGTGAAATTTTTAAGACTCAACAGCTCAATAAGAACTTACCCGCAAATGGTGATAGAGTATTCTCCTTGTTATACCTGTGGTGGATTGAATGCAGGTGCTTGTATAATGGCTTTATGTCATGCAGCGCTCTGTGTACCCAGTAAATTCCAAACTCCAAAAAGGTGACATATAAAGCGAGATAGACGAGATACATTGGCCAACCAACATCGCTGATATGGAAGAAACACAGCGTCCATCCACTCTCGGCCATGTACTCTGTTATTGTTGGAAGAGCAGCGTATAAAGGAATAGCCTTCGATGCAACAATTATTTGCTTCTTCATAGCTTCTATTGTAGGGATAGAATCTGCATCGATCAAGGGCCATAATTTTTCAGCACACCTTCCATAACTTATAGCATCAAAATATTACGTGCTCTGTTTTTAAATACAAGGCCGCTATCAAAAGGACAATTTGCATGTATGCAAGGCTACTACTCCATCCATCACAGTATATACGGCGCACCTCAAATATCTCTGGAACCAAGGCTACTGGCGATTGGCTGGAGTTTCTTTGGCGCGGGACGTGCGCGGTCCTTTCTTTCTTCCCGCACAGTTTCATCCAAAACAAGAGAAAAATTCGCTGATCAAAAGCTCCCGCCGATCTTCCCTGCTCTCAAATCCAAAACGAAATTCTCGCCGATCAAAAGCTCCCGCTATATATCTATACCAGTGGAGATGCGTCGTGTATACTGTGATGGAGAGAGTATCTATTTTCGAGAAGAATTAATTAGAATTTACCTAGTACAGTTATGCTCATTATTGTGTTGCATGCAACCATGGAGAAAGAGGTGTCACATGCAACCCATTTAATTAATTATGATATTTAATAATTTGTTTTATTTTCTTGGTATCTAAAAATTGAGATAGTGGCCTTGCATATAAAGACATGAGGAGTACCTATATAACAAGGTTACAATTCGATAGGAGGAACTACAAAATGGAAATGGAGATCATGTCACGGTGCATGCCATCAATGTTGGAGTATCTGAAAAGTTGTATATCGATCCCACATTTATATTTAAAAGGCACTACCTCCGTTTCACAAAATAAGGCGTGTATATTTAGTCAAGAGTCAACATATGAAAACTTTGATCAATCTTTTAGAAACAATAATAAACATTTACAAGATTTAACTAACATACTATAAAAATATATTCTTTGGCGAGTCTAATGATATTAATTTGGCATTCTAAAATAAATTACTTTTGTCCATATGATTGGTGAAACTTATTATAAGTTGAGTTTTGATTTGAGGAACAGAGGTAGTACTCCCTCCATTTCTTTTTACTTCGCGTATTAGGATTTTCTAAAGTCAAACGCTCTAAAGTTTGACCAAGTTTATAGAAGAAAATATTAATTTCTGAAATATAAAACGGGTATAATATGAAAATATATTGCATAATGAATCATATGATATTGACTCGGTATTGTTAATGTTGATAGTTTTTTCTATGAAGTTAGTCAAACTTTAGAAAGTTTGACTTGTGGCAAACCTAATATGCGGACTAAAAAGAAATGGAGGATTATATATGAAGACTAATCATATGAAAATAATTCAGCTTCCAAAACACCTCAACAGTATCGTTTTGCTACCACTATGCAAACAGTAAATCTTGCATACATCATGGAAGGTAAAATACAACTCTCACATTTCTGGATGGATGGAATAATAAAGAACATCGGTATGTCTAAGAGCATCTTCAGCCGTTCCCCGAGAGCCTCCCTAGCCCGTCTTTTCTCTCACCAGCGCAACAATTTTCGTCTGAGTCGGTGTATCCAGTCCAAACCCAACACTCCGGGGGGAGGGGAGGGGGGGGGGGGTTCCGCGCAATTTCATGCCACGTGGATCCACCCTGTCGGCGAGAGAGCTTTGCCCTCCTCGGATCCCGCGCACGTTATTGCAGTCCCCGCGGCTACGCTGCGGCGTAATGGCGGTGCAGCGAGGCAGCTTCCCTGCGATCCTTCCCGCCGCCCCTTCGCCTTATTAAAAACCCAATTGCTGGCCACAGAGCACACATCTCTCGCACCCCCTCCCCCCACCTCTGATTGCCGCAAGCACATACCAAACTCACGCACATGCCACCCCTGGTTCCCGCTGATGGCAGAGCGCTTCCCCGACGATGTGGCAGGAGCGCCTGGCAGCGAGAAGGATGGCGACACCATCGTCATCATCGTCGTCCCGCTCCCAGTCGTCCGGTGCGGCGCTGCCGCCGGAGCTACGCCCTGTGAAGGCCGAGCCTTCCTTGTCTCCGCCTGCACCTGGGAGCGACACACTCCATCGCCGCTCAGAGATCACCTCCGCTTCGTCAGGCCAAAGGAGCAGGACACCGAGATGAGCTCGACCTGGAGACGGCCCCCGCCTGGTCCCACAAGGGCCATCTCGCTGTGGAGTGGCGAAACAGCGCAACACCCTGGAGGAGTTCATCATCCGGCGCCGTGGACGCGGGGAGAACATTGTCATCGTGCATTCATGTTGCACGATGACGCGCCAGGGCCGAGCAAGCCGTGCAGCAGCAGCTATTCCGGCCAACGCTGCAGGTACGTCGCCTCGAAGAAGGAGCCACAGAGCAAAAACGACCTAAGACTCGCCGACTGCTCTAGATGCTCTAAATAAAGTTCACGGGCGGTGCAGTGTATAGTGGTCCCTTCCGACCGTAAAATCTATCAAAGTGAGCGAAGGAGAGGCAACTCCCTTTTGGCTAAATAAATAAAGTTCACGAGCTGTGCACTGTATAGTCGTCCCTTCCGAGCGTACCTAAATCTAGCGAGCTAGAGAACGAGGTGCTGCTCGGCGGCGGCGTGGGGGAAGTAGCAACGCCCTTTTGGCTCACACAGACCCGCCGGCCTCATCCGGCCGTTGCGGCGCGCGTGAGCGGAACTGGAGTCGCCGTCTCCGAGCTAGAAATCGAAGCGTGCCGCCGTCCAAGCTCCCAGGCGCCACGGCATGCTCAGCTCACTATGCATCCTACTCTTGGTGGTGAGGATGGCCGGAGGGACGTACCGTGGGGGAAGCAGGTGTGGCGCCGCCAATAGTAGATGACGAAGCACCAGAGGAAGGCGGTGAGGAAGTAGACGAGGTAGGTGCCGACGCTGTTGCGGAGCCACGACCGCAGCGGGTGCGGCAGCCACCCGGGCACCACCGCGCCGCCGCCGAGCAGCACCTCGTTGTACCACTCCGTCTCCGCCCGGAACAGCTGCAGCATCCCGCCGCCGCCCTGCCGTGGCTCCATTGCCTCGTGACGCCTGCTGGCTGGGGACCTGCCGCGAGAAAGAAAGCAAAGCAAAGCAGGACAGATAGCATACTCCCGAGCGTCGACAGGATAATGAAGGTGTAGATCCGATCGTGACGCGCCACGCCGCCCCACCCACGTTTGATGCTGAAAGTATTGTTAAAGATTCCAAGCTGCGGGACATGGCGCCATGGGAACCTGACTCAAAAACAAACAACGTGGGTACGGCCGGTGGGGACGCTAAACAACGCTGCTGCTGCTGCAGTAGCCGCAGGTAGCCGTTTCCGACCACAGCAAAGGACCGACCACTCACACACGGCCTATGTACTCGACTATATATGGGTGCGTAAAAAGACTCGTACGTGCGTACTCTTCTTTTCTGGACGAAAAAGAAAAGACTAGTACTTCCGTACAACCCTCATCGCTGCTGGCTAGTCCCGAGGTTGCAAAAATTAGGCGAAATAGTCAAAGTAGACAAAGATATCTCCTACTGCTTGGCACGAAGAGTAGCTAGACCCAAAACTAAGCCCCTACGGTGCCGTTTAAACGGATCCCGGACAAAATTTGATCCAGATTTGAGCAGTGCCCGGACAAGTCCGGACCGCGATTGTGTCCTGTATTTGGCTACCCTTGCCCACCTAATAGAGGCGCATCCAACCCCACTCCCGCCTGCCCATTCCTCTCCCACCCGAGCCGTCGCTGCTGCTTTGCCCTAGCCATGGCGGACGCAGACGAAGCCGCCGCAGCTGGATCTTTCCCGCCGTTCCTGGCGGCGACAAAGACGACGTCCGAGGTCCAATCCAAGGCCCTACCACATAGGGCAAAGAGGCCCAGGAAAGAGGAGTCGGCGAAGAGGGTCGGACGGAGAACGAGGGCAAAGAGGCCCAGGAAAGAGGAGTCGGCGAAGAGGGTCGGACGGAGAACGAGGGCAAAGGAAGCCACCGATCCACAGGACGCAAAGGACGCGGAAGCCAGGGAAGCCAAAATCACCCGAGCACAAGCCGCACTGATCATGATGGACATGCAGTCGGCTACCCCCATGTTCGTGCCTTCCAGCCCTGCTGCCAGCTCCAACAGATCAGCGGCCCAGCCGTGCACAATTCCGGACGCGGACGTGGCGACGCAATCTCCTGCGCCGATGTACGGGGTTTTGCCCGATCGTGCCCTGTCGGCGCCCATCTTGGTGTTGTACATGGGTGAGTCCACACCGCCGGTCCCTGGGGCCCCGTTCGACCTGACCACCGTGCCGATGTTCGGGGAGTCCACTGTACCGTCAAGCAAGGGTGGCCATAGAGCCCCCGACCAACTTTCCTGAGCCACACAACTTGTTCGACGAAATGCAGTCTTCGACGGAGGGCCTTACCAAGGAGGATGGCGAGGGATTCTTGGTCGACATGATCAATGAGAACGACCAGGGGGCTACGGTGAAGAGGGGGACAAAGTTCAGGGTACCCAAATCGGTGACATGCCATTGTTCATGGACGAGCTGACCCAACAAGCTCAAGCGGCCAGGAAGAGGTGCCCGCGAGGCATCGGTTACACCGAATGGAGGACGAGTGTCTCTGCGAGACCTGGATGGAGGTGGGACATAACACAATCGTTGGGGCCGAGATGAAGGGGATGGTGTTATGGGGGAGGATGTACAAGAACTACCATGGAAGGGCAGTGCTCCCGCCCTACTCCATGGTCACCGAGCGGACGGAGATGTCAATCCAAAAAAGATTTGGACCCATCCCCTCAGAGTGTAGCAAGTTCACTGGCTCCTTCGAGCACGTAGCAGCCGGGCCGCAAAGTGGAGTTGGCATCGCCGACTTGGTGAGTCCTCTTTTCTATTATGCCATTGTCCCGACGTCCTCTTTCTAATGCATTGTCCCATTTTGTAGGCCTTTCAAGCGTTGGAGGTGTACAAGGCCGAGCATGCGGACAAGTCATTCAACTTCGCCCATTGCTACAAACTGCTCAAGGACAACCAGAAGTGGAAGCAGCTTCATAATATCCTCAAGAGAGGTTTGGGGCAGCTGCCGATCCCGGAGATGACTGTTGGCAACGGGGACGGCACGACAACTGAAATGCCGAGGGGCCGGACCAACTCCAAGTTGGAATTGAAGCCTGGTGCCCCAACGATCGCCCTTCAAGAGACCCTCACAGGCTTCATCGGCCAGAAGGACAAGACTAGTGAGAAGAAGGCCGAGAGGGAAGAACAAAGCGTCGGGAACGAGAGGAATTGCCGAAGAACTTCTTCATCGTCCAATCGAAGAAGCTCGATATAGAGGAGGAGAATGCGAGGACACGGGCCAAGGAAGCCGACACAAGGGTCATGGAGGCCGAGATCAAGAAGAAAGAGGTCGAGCTCGAGCTGGTAACACCCAACTTCTGTCACACGCTTCACCAACGTATGTCCGTGTAGGGTTGTTCCACACTAGTGTCCGACACATTGGGGGTGTGGCCCACGGCGACGCACCATAAAGCAAAAAAAAATCTAAGTTGTTTTTGGCAAAAGTTCCAAAAATCCATTCATATTCGGCGATGTTTTATATAATTGAACTAAACCCTACCCAGACGACGACGGAGGCTACTACTATTCATCGAAGAGGACAACAACATCGAGCTCCCGCGGCGTGACGATGTCGTGCACTTCGTCCTGCCCCTCACCGCTACCCTGCAAATCGTCCAGCCCCACGGCGTTGTCCTGCTAGTCCACGACATCGTCGACGGGCTTCTCCTTCTCCGTGTTGGGCTCCTTCTTCTCCATCGACGGCGCCTCCTTGGGCGCGCGTAGCGCGAGGAAAAAACTCGTCCTATCATTTGGGTCGAGCGGAAGCGGCTGATCCTCCATGGAGCGGAAAAGCACCATGGTGAACCCCGACACGTCGCCATCGGGGTCTCATAGCTAGTATGGGACGTGGCAGCTCGGACGGGACACTATCCCTGACGGCGTCGTGGGTCTGACCTTTCCACCAGGCCTTGCGACACTCCACCGCCCACCTCTATTCCCGTCCCAGGTTTCGAGGATCTCCTACCTCTCTCGCTGGAATCGTTGGTGCCATGCCGCGTAGTTGGTGGCGTTGTTCTCGAGGATGTCACGATGTGGCTTCGTCATCCCATTCCCCTGCTGCCGGATGCAGAGGGTGACCTCGTTGCCGTCCACACCAGGCCCACGATGCTGCCTCTGACGCTCATCTTCCACCTCTTCAGCAGGTGGAAGTAGGGCATCACGGGAAGGTGGAACCGCTCGAAGAGCTTTGACTCTGGGACCATGGGGTTGCTCCCCCTATGCAAGCCTCGAACGTAGTAGCCTGTGGCGGAGCCTCCGGCTTCTTCGTTGTGCACCATAGAAGGGGGGGTCTGGAGGTGTCGAAGTGGTCGAGGGAGGTTGAGAGTGTGATTTATACCGTCGACAAGCGAAACAACGGGAACTTTCAAGTCGGACGCCTGGGGGAGCCATTAGTGAGGCGGCGCATGTGAACTTGCGTGTAGGCAGCCTCGGAACCGTCCGAGACCGCTAGTATGCATACACTCACGATCCCAGATCGACAGTCATGAGCAACATATTTAGAGAAGGTACATAAAAGTTCACATCCATTACACGAATAACATAGTCTTACACAAATGATCTGCCAAGCAAGTCTGAGACACTGCCACGCAGGGCAGGAGATGAACACAAACACATACTCCTGCAATCTCACTAAATCATGGCTAAAGCCTGAAGTATACATAGTACAATTTTGAGTATGGTTTCGCTAACTTGGCGAGGATGAATTCCCGGCGATTTGGCTTCTAGCTATTAGAACCTCTGTTCCTATTATCTCTTGTCTTTCGGATGCTCCTGTCCGACTTCATATAGATAGCCGAACTAGGGCTTACAGGAAGGAAACCTAGAAAACTACGGAAAGTATTCCTATTCTTGGAAAGTAAGGCATCCGACTTCTTCTCCAAACCAGACCACATATTGGGCCGTGATCCGGGTTCTTCTAGAATCTGGCTTCCTGAGCGTCAGCTTACTGGGCCGCCCAATGGACTTTGTTCCATTTCCCGCTGGCCATCCTAGTGATCCGGCCTTCAGCCAATGCCGTATATACCCCTAGTTGGCATATATCCGACATTCAAGATCATCATTCTCCGGTATCTCAAAGGTACGACCATTGCCCTTTCCGAGTACCTCCCAAGTACAACACCATTAACACTGCTTTTATGATTTTGAAAACATTGACAAAATACTAGCTGCATGGCCATTCAACTGTCCATATCCGAGGACTCGGCTATTCCTAATAGTTTTACTCTGTAGAGGTGTACACAATCCACAAGATCCAGTACATCTGTTGTGAAAAACCACGGACTATCCACGACAGTATGCGAATATCAGATAAATGGTCCTAACTATACGCTATGCAGGTGCTAGTAAATAACTACCTCTTCAACTGGGTTTCACTGGTAGAAAATAGGCCTTCCATACGCCCCTATTAGTCCCCAAAATAATCGAACCGCGACCAAAGGGGTCTTTAGTCGCGGTTCGGGAGGAGACCCGCGACCAACTGTCTGGGCCCATCGCGCTCGGTCCACAGCTGGCAGACGGGAGGGGCTTTAGTCGCGGTTGGCCTGGCCAACCGTGACTAAAGGCCTTCGGGCCAGCCTGAGGACTAAAGGCCAACCGGGACTAAAGGCCCATCCCTATATAGGACTCAGCACGCTGCACTTAGCCACATTTGGTGCCACTTCTATGCTTTTGGTTCACAAGGGGGTGGTGGGTTTGCTTTTGGTTCCTCCTATGCACACAAGGTGTTCGATGAAATGTCCGAGAGCATGAAAAACACATGATATGAAGTGTCCTAGCCACACTTGAGCTTTTTCATTTATTTTTCCTCCGCGATCGCGGTTAGCAACTTGAACCTTTCATGATTTGTATTATTTCTAGCTAGTAGTTTAACAAATGCATGACGGTTAATTATATACTTTATATAATAATAATGCAGATGAATCGGCAATGGATGTACGGTAACTGACTCTCCGGCGAGTTCACTACGGGTTTGAAAGATTTCCTCGTAGTGGCAAATGCGAACAAGCACCGAGGTTTTATTATCTGTCCATGTGCTGAATGTAAGAATCAGAAGGGTTACTCCTCCTAAAGAGTCGTTCACATGCACCTGCTTCGGCACGGTTTCATGCCAAGCTATAATTGTTGGACCAAGCATGGAGAAAGAGGGGTTAGAATGGAAGAAGATGAAGAAGGGGATGATATCGATGTCAACTATCATGAGGCTTTCGGTGATACTTTCATGGAGGATGATGCTGAAGGTGGGGAAGGGTTTGGTGAAGGTGAAGAAGAGGCACATGATGAGCCCGCTGATGATCTTGGTCGGACCATTGCTGATGCACGGAGACGCTGCGAAACTGACAAGGAGAGGGAGAATTTGGATCGCATGTTAGAGGATCACACGAAGTCGCTGTACCCAGGATGCGATAATAGTCTGAAAAAGCTGGGCTGCACACTGCATTTGCTGAAATGGAAGGCACGGGAAGGTGTAGCTGACTCATCATTTGAAAATTTGCTGAAAATGTTGAAGAATATGTTTCCGAAGAATAACGAGTTGCCCGCCAGTACGTACGAAGCAAAGAAGGTTGTCTGCCCTCTAGGTTTAGAGGTTCTGAAGATACATGCATGCATTAATGACTGCATCCTCTATCGTGGTGAATACGAGAATTTGAATGAATGCCCTGTATGCACTGCATTGCGTTATAAGATCAGAGGCGATGAACCTGGTGACGATGTTGAGGGCGAGAAACCCAGGAAGAGGGTTCCCGCCAAGGTGATGTGGTATGCTCCTATAATACCACGGTTGAAACGTCTGTTCAGGAACAAAGAGCATGCCAAGTTGTTGCGATGGCACAAAGAGGACCGTAAGTCCGACGGGGAGTTGAGACACCCCGCTGATGGAACGCAATGGAGAAAGATTGACAGAGAGTTCAAAGATTTTGCAGCTGACGCAAGGAACATAAGATTTGGTCTAAGTACTGATGGCATGAATCCTTTTGGCGAGCAGAGCTCCAGCCATAGCACCTGGCCCGTGACTCTATGCATCTACAACCTTCCTCCTTGGTTGTGCATGAAGCGGAAATTCATTATGATGCCAGTGCTTATCCAAGGTCCGAAGCAGCCGGCAACGACATCGATGTGTACCTAAGGCCATTAGTTGATGAACTTTTGCAGTTGTGGGGCAGACCTGGTGTACGTGTGTGGGATGAGCACAAAGAAGAGGAATTTGACCTACGAGCGTTGCTTTTTGTAACCATCAACGATTGGCCTGCTCTAAGTAACCTGTCGGGACAGACAAATAAGGGATACAAAGCATGCACGCACTGCTTACATGAGATTGAAAGTGTATTTTTGGATAATTGTAGGAAGAACGTGTACCTGGGTCATCGTCGATTTCTTCCCCGAAATCATAACATAAGAAAGAAAGGCAAGCATTTCAACGACAAGGCAGATCACCGGCCGAAGCCTGCGGAACGTACTGGTGCTGTGATATTTGATATGGTCAAGGATTTGAAAGTCGTCTTTGGAAAGGGTCCTGGCGGACAATCAGTTCCGCTGGAAGTTGACGGGCACGCACCCATGTGGAAGAAGAAATCTATATTTTGGGAGCTACAGTATTGGAAAGTCCTAGATGTCCGCTCTGCAATCGACGTGATGCATGTTACGAAGAATATTTGCGTGAACCTGCTAAGCTTCTTGGGCGTGTATGGGAAGACAAATGATACAAAGGAAGCACGGCAGGACCAGCAACTTTTGAAAGACCCAGATGACCGGCATCCGGAATGGTTTCAAGGTCGTGCCAGCTACGCTCTTACCAAAGAAGAGAAGGTCATTTTTTTGAATGCCTGAGAAGTATGAAGGTCCCTTCTGGCTTGTCGTCGAATATAAAGGGAATAATAAACATGGCGGACAAAAAGTTCCAAAACCTGAAGTCTCACGACTGCCACATGATTATGACGCAATTGCTTCCGATTGCTTTGAGGGGGCTCCTACCGGAAAATGTTCGAGTAGCCATTCTGAAGCTATGTGCATTCCTCAATGCAATCTCTCAGAAGGTAATCAGTCCAGAAGATCTACCACGGTTACAGAACGATGTGGTCCAATGTCTTGTCAGTTTCGAGTTGGTGTTCCCACCATCCTTCTTCAATATTATGACGCACCTCCTGGTCCACCTAGTCGAAGAGATTTCCATTCTTGGTCCTGTATTTCTACACAATATGTTCCCCTTTGAGAGGTTTATGGGAGTATTAAAGAAATATGTTCGTAACCGTCCTAGGCCAGAAGGAAGCATTGTAAAGGGCTATGGAAATGAGGAGGTAATTGAGTTATGTATTGACTATGTTCCTGACCTTAAGCCGATTGGTATTCCTCAATCGCGGCACGAGGGGAGACTAAGTGGAAAAGGCACGATCGAAAGGAAATCAACGATATGTATGGACGGTCATTCTATGACTGAAGCACACCACACAGTTCTGCAAAATTCGAGCTTGGTGGCTCCGTACTTCGAGCAACACAAGAATATTTTACGCTCGGACAACCCGGGGAAGCCTGAATAATGGATTAGAAAGGCCCACATGGAGACTTTCGGCAGTTGGTTGCGAAAACATTTAATGAATGACAATGATGTTGGAGATCAGCTGTACATGTTGGCCAAGACACCATCTTCGACTATAACGACTCTCCAAGGGTACGAGATTAATGGGAATACATTTTACACGATCTCCCAAGATAAAAAGAGCACCAACCAAAACAGTGGTGTCCGCTTTGATGCAGCAACCGAGAATGGGCAAAAGGTCACATATTATGGTTACATAGAGGAGATATGGGAACTTGACTATGGACCCTCCTTTAAGGTCCCTTTGTTCCGGTGCAAATGGTTCAAGCTAACAGGAGGTGGGGTAAAGGTGGACGAGCAATACGGAATGACAATGGTGGATTTCAACAATCTTGGTTACCTTGACGAACCATTCGTCCTAGCCAAAGATGTCGCTCAGGTTTTCTATTTGAAGGACATGAATAGCAAACCGAGGAAACGGAAAGATAAGAAAACAATCAGTACATCATGCGATGATCCAAAGCGCCACATTGTTCTTTCAGGGAAAAGAAACATCGTGGGAGTGGAGGACAAGACAGACATGTCAGAAGATTATAATATGTTTGGGGAAATTCCGCCCTTCAAAGTGAACACTGACCCAAGCATTAAGTTAAATGATGAGGATGCTCCATGGATGCGACACAATCGTAAGAAAGCAGGGACACAAGGGAAGAATTGATGTGTAATAATTTATTGTATCAAACTTTGTTGAATGGATCATGTGAATTATATTATCTCTGATGTGTTTAAGACTAACACCTTTGCAAAATATTTGAGAAAACGAGTGGAAAACATGGAAAACAGAAGATTACTTAAATGTCTCAAAACCTTGTGAGATAAAATATCTAATTTCATAACTTTTATTAAAAACAGAAAACAGATGCGCTAGCGCGCCGCAGTGTCGCCGGAATACAAATTCTTTGATTAAAAACAGAAAACAGACGAACACTACTCCTCGTCGTCGTCGTCGGGGAACTCGTCGGTGACCTCCTCCGGGTCATCGTCGTCGTCGAACTCGTCGGTGACCTCCTCGTCGTCGTCAGAGGTGCATGATGGTATGTCCGAGATAGGCCCCCACCTCGGATCGTCGGAGGCCCAGACTTCGCCGGCGTGGTCGGCCCGACGAAGCTCTTGCAGCGCTTTCGTCCTCGCCTCCCGAGCGGCATCTAACACGAGGTGGCGTTCGAGGCGGTGCTCCGCCCGCTCAGCCGCGCGGGTCTGCCAGAGCTCCTCGTCGGTGCTCTCCTCCCCCGGATTGTTCCGGTAATACTCGCGGACGACGCGGTCGTCCCTGGCGTCGACTAGGCCCTGAAACGCGCGGTGGCGGAGGTGGAGGTGGTCGGCGGCAGTGACGATCTGCGGCTTCAGCGCCCTGGCCTCCGCTTCCCAGACGGTGTGGCAGTCGTTGAAGTTCATCAGCGACCGCAACCGGTTGAGGCGCCAGGCCGCCGCGTCCCAGGCGCGGGCGGCCTCCGCCGCCGTCGCAAAGGAGCTGAGGGGGATGCGGTCGTCCCCCCAGCGGATATCTGCGCTGAACATTCCATTCTGCCGTGTTCGGACGCCGCGGAAGCCGGTGGTGCTGTTCCTCCTCGGAGGCATGGTGGAAGCGCGACGGTGCGTGGAGAGGAGTGGGCACGTGGAGAGGAGAAGACGCGCTCAAGGCGCGACAGTTTATACCGCGCCCTCCTGGCCACGCGTCACAACTCCCGCGCCACGCGCCACCCTAACACAACCAAGCAAATAGTTGCACATTACTACCCACTCCGAGCTCAAAGTGAACACTGACCCAAGCATGGATTGATGTGTTAAAGGGGGGGTGTAGAACAAAACAATCGGTATCACCATCATACAGCCCTACCGTGTCTACTGGGTGCTATGTGCATACCAAATGCACGGCATGACATATGATGGCGAATCCGGATGTTTTGTATTTGCTCTATGAACTGAATATATGATGTATCAAACCTTAAAGGGGGATGTAGAATAAAACAATCGGTATCGCCATGATACAGCCCCACCGTGGCTACTGGGTGCATATATGCATACCAAATGCACGGCAGGACGTATGATGGCGAATCCGGATGTTTTGTATTTGGTCGATGAACTGACCGGTGTATGAAGTTGGGCTATATATAGGGTCCTCTGGCTCACAAAGTGTTGTGCTAGGGTTTTGATCCAACGGTTAAGAAACACCCTGATCCAACGGCTCACAACAGCTCGAAAGAAACACACCGTAGCCCTGATCGAACGGCTCACAACAGCTCGAAAGAAACACACCCCGGATCCAACGACTCACAAGCGCTTGAAAGAAACACACGATCCGTGTGATTCTATCTGATTGGTCCAAACGAAACCGTAACCATTTCGTCCCGGTTGGTAAAACAGGCCGGGACTAAAGGGATGATCCGTTTCTCAACGAAACACGAACCATTTAGTCCCGGTTGGTGTCCCCAACCGGGACTAAAGGGATATGTTTTCTTCTCGCTATATATATGTATGCATTGCCACACCATTGGCATAAACACATACGAACTCACCACTCTCTCATGTCTTCTACCGTACCCACTCTAACATTCATCCAGGCGGAGGCACTTTTCGCCTCAAACTACCCCTGCCCGCCCGGCTACAGCGTTCCCGCCGGTTGGATGCTGAGCGCCCGAGGAGTGCCGGTACCTCCTCTTCCTCAAGGTGTGGCGCGTCGGGCGGCCATCACGAACCACTACTACCACGAGCTCACGCCGGAGCAGTGGAGGAATCCCAGTTGGAATCCTGACTACCGCCCTACTTGGGACGCTTTCTTCATTAATCGGCGTGAGAGTGCGCTCGTCGGGTACGAGGAGAACGGCCCGCCTCCTTCGAACTTCAACGAGGCCGGTCGTCGGCTGTGGTGGGGCGGCAGACGGACTCTTCAGAGCGTCATGAACTACATCAGGGCTGGCGATCACCCCCGCCTGCTCTACCATCACGCCCAGTCCTGGAGTCGTGACCCTCCGAGGGAGTGCAGAGCACCGTCCGACGATAGTGACGACGACGGCGGCGACTACGACAACTACGAGTCGGAGTACTATAGGCCTAGGCAGGAGTATGACTAGCAGATATCAGATCCACAGTCTTGCAATTATGTAGATCATGTATGCTCTCCGTTTAGGTTTAGATCCACTCTTGCCATTATGTACTGCCTTTTTTATCACGCCATTATGTAGATTTTAAAATGAATTAGTTTTATTTTTCTGAATTTTCTGATATATTATTTGTATTTGTAATATTTTAAAATGAATTAGTTTTATTTTTCTGAATTTTCTGATATATTATTTGTATTTGTAAGATTTTAAAATGAATTAGTTTTATTTTTCTGAATTTTCAGATATATTATTTGTATTTGTAAGATTTTAAAATGAATTAGTTTTATTTTTCTGAATTTTCTGATATATTATTTGTATTTGTAAGATTTTAAAATGAATTAGTTTTATTTTTCTGAATTTTCTGATATATTATTTGTATTTGTAAGATTTTAAAATGAATTAGTTTTTTTTTCTGAATTTTCTGATATATTATTTGTATTTGTAAGATTTTAAAATGAATTAGTTTTATTTTTCTGAATTTTCTGATATATTATTTGTATTTGTAAGATTTTAAAATGAATTAGTTTTATTTTTCTGAATTTTCTGATATATTATTTGTATTTGTAAGATTTTAAAATGAATTAGTTTTATTTTTCTGAATTTTCTGATATATTATTTGTATTTGTAAGATTTTAAAAAGAATTAGTTTTATTTTTCTGAATTTTCTGATATATTATTTGTATTTGTAAGATTTTAAAAAGAAAAAGTATTTGAAAAAAGCACCTTTAGTCGCAGTTCGTGTCACGAACCGCGACTAAAGGCTCTTTCCGCGCGGGAACGAAAACGCCGCGAAAAAACCTTTAGTCCCGGTTCGTGACACCAACCGCGACTAAAGGTACCCCTTTGGTCCCGGTTGGGGACACCAACCGCGACTAAAGGCCCGCGGATGGTACCCACCAACCGGGACTAAAGCCTGGCCCTATATATTCTCTGCCCCGAAATTTTTCTAATGACCAACCGCATCTCCGCACTGCTCGTCTTCCTCGCGTCGATTCCGCCGTCGCCCGCGCAGAGACTGATAGAGGACCGCACCGTCGCCGTCGCCGCCGTCGCCCGCGCCCTTCTCTCCACCGCGCCCGCGCTGCTCCGCCCCCGCCCCCGCCCCGCACCGCCGTCTCCGGTAGATTCCCCTGCGGGCCTCGAGCCGCCCTCGAACAGACCACGAACGAACACGAACGGACACGAACGAACCCTTTCCGGTGAGGACGGCGACCACCGCGCGCCGGTGAGGACGACGGCGACCACCCGTCCAGCGACGCGAAAGTGACGTCACGCTGGCATTTTTTTTTTGACACAGGGCGGTGGCTGCTGGCGCAGAGGGGCGCGGGCTGCTGGCGCAGTTGGGCTGGGCTGCTGCCAGTTTTTTTTAGCACTCGTTTTTTTCTAAGTAAAAAAAAAGTCAAAAAAATTGAATTAAATTCATTAAAATAATGAAAATAAGTTTTAATTCAATAAATTCAGAATATTAAGTGTAATATACCAAAATGACCAGGAAAGCAAATGCAACCTAGCTATGGGGTTCTCCAAGTCATTTGAGCAACTAATCTTGGACACACCTCTAAAGTATGGTTTTTCCCCTCCGGTGGTCATCGTTCTTCCACCCAAAACCCTAGCAATCTGTTTTCCCTCCTACGACAATATTTGCTAAGTCTCATTTCTACTAAAAAACTCACCGTCAATACTAGTACTATTAAGTTGCAAAATTATTAGTACCAATATTTGCTCCTCCTCCTCTATAACGTACCCTTAATCTTATTTTTTAATTCCTTTCTACTTAATTAATTTTTACTACATGCATGCCTTCAGGAGTGACATATGGCGGACGATAGAGACTTGGCGCTTAGGGATCCGGAGGCTGAAGGTTATATAATGGGCATCATAAACAACGAGATTCCTTATGTGTCGGGCCTAGAAGATGAGCAAGAAGAGTATGTAGTCTCTTCTTTTCTGAACCTTGACGGTGAAGGAACGAACTTTGTCGATGATCAAGAAGGTGAAGGAACGGACATTGTCGACGGAGGTCAACCGTCGACAAACGACGATCTCGAATTGCAAGTACCAACCACGTCCGGCGAGGTATATATATACATTGATCCTCTCGTGATACAAACTTACTGAAATGTGAATACATATGCATTAACGCGCGCGACTCTCTTTCTTATTTTAGCCCTCGCCCGGATCGAGTACGACAAAGCGTGGCAAATCCAAGGCGATGAAACAAGGAGAAACATATACCATCGAATTAGTCGGTGAAACCGGCAAGCCCCTACAGCACACCACAAAGTTTATCAACCAATGTGGAGTCGTTGTTAGAGACAACGTCCCGATCACCGTCCAGGAATGGAAGGAGCCAAAGAAGGCACGTCTTGGTTTCAGTTTTATCGACAAGAGAACGAAAAAGGATTGCTGGAGAAAGCTTATGGAACATTTCATTCTACCTCCAGAATACAACAAAGTCGATGAATTCGGTAACGAGGTTCCGGGTGGACGTGAGAGGAGGAGGCTAGTCAAAGAGTTCGCTCTTCAGAAGATGGCCGAAGCATTCCGGAACTTCAAGAAAAATTTAACCCGTGAATATGTCAACAAGGGCAAGACTCCGGATTTCAAAGGACAACATGAGAAACTGAAAGATGATTGGCCAGAATTTGTGAGGCAAAAGAAATCGGAGCATTTCAAGGAAATATCGAAAAAAAAATAAGGCTAATGCGGATAAGAAACAGTACCATCATGTTATGGGGCCAGGAGGATACCACCTTTCGGCGCCTAAGTGGAGGAAGATGGAGGAGGGCCTGAGGGCGCGAGGAATCCCTCTAGGTACAGAGGGATGGGACGAAATAGCCAAATGCTGGTGGTACGGGCATGGGGCATCGCTAGACCCGGAGACAGGGGCGTGTGTTCATCGGCAGAAAAATTTTGCTCCCACCCAAGCCCTTATTGACACAATGACCGAAGCTCAACATGGCTTGATCACGTTCAACCGAGAGAAAGACGCACTGACAAAAGCCCTTGGGAATGCTGAACACGGAGGACATGTACGAGGCAAAGGCAGAATGCCGTGGAAAGTAGGATTTTCCCAGGACAATGACCCATACTGTTACAGAAGCCGTAAGAGAAAGACGGACCGGGATGCAGATATTTTGGCGAAGGTTGTATCGGAACTTAGTGAGTTGAAGCAGGTCGTGCATGGACTTGTGCAAGAAAGATCGGCGCCTGTAGGGCCGCATGAAGATCATGCAACAGATCTCGGAAGCCAGCAGCAGCGGAGAAGCAGCATGGCTTCCACGGAGGCCCCGCCTGCAGGTGCTAATTATAATGCACCGATGATGGAGATTCGTGCACCGGAGCCTCACTACCCCACGGATGATGTAAAGGAGATGAAAGAATGTGATCTGCATTATCCCGTGGGGAATATTTCGCCGAAGGTAGCTACCGGCAGTGCTTTACCCTGTACACCTGGAGCACTCCACCACAACAACCCCATTCCATATGGCTATGCTCGTGTCACGGTGGAAGACATATTCCAAGTGTTTGAGGACCTGGAGATTGACATAGCTACACCCGAAGGGGAGAGAAGACTTGGAGATGTCAAGCGCCAGTTCATTCTATGGAAAAAGAAGTACATAGTGTTTCCAGGCGAGGCGCCAAGGCTAACAAGTCCACCCCCCTCCGATGGTGGTGGTGGTGGTGGTGGTGGTGGTGGCGGTGGTGGTGGTGGTGGTTCACCTACACCTCCTTCACGCCATTCGACACCGTCCCCCGATTCACAATCTCCGGCGGGTAAGCAGCCGCCGCCCCCCGATCCACAATCTTCGGCGGGTAAGCAGCCGCCGCCCCCCATTCCTCCTCCGGCGAAGAAGCAGAAGCAGGCGGACAGCAAGGAAACCCGCTCCTGGAATATTAACCCGGAGCCTTATGTACCTAAGACCACACGGGTACCGGAGCCATCACTAAAGCCTATCCCCCCAAGGCCTTGGGAACTTAGCGAAGCTGGAACCAAATTGGTCGCGCATGCTGATTATGAGAAATGGAAGTCCCATCAGAAGGCTAGAAAGGAGTCTAAGCCCAAGGAAGTATACACTCCGAAGGCAAATAAGTGGGCTACGGGTTTTTTGATGCAACCGTCCCAAGCCGAGCTGAATATGCCTGACGACTATGGAAGTGAACTTCGTAGGCAAGCAGAAATATTGGAGGAGAAAGAAGAAAGGAAAAAAAAGCGGGAAACAAGTTGACCAGCTCGGGATGCAAAATAAACAATCGATCCCCCCGCTCATAGTGAAAGCCGGTCCGGAACAGGACCCCGAGGTCATAGCAGCTGCGGCAGCAATTGGATTGACTGTAGCGAGTGCCATGAAAAATGCGTCCGAGATGAATTTGACTCTTCGTGCCTCGTTAGGCCTGGACGATGCGCCAGTAGGTGTGGTAGCATTACAATATGTGCCGAATGGGCCTCTCGTCGAGCCTACGCAGGAAAAGTGTATACCACCACAAATGCGAAATCTGCTACGTTGGTACAATAATTTCATATCATGGGCCGCCAAAGAATATGTTTATGCGGATGTTACAGAGCAGCATCACACCAAACGGTACTCTGTAACAGTTCATATGAGTGAATTGTTCTAGCTGTTCAATCTGCGCGAGCTCGATAAATCTATCCTGAGTTGCTACGTTCTGTAAGTGATTTATTTCTACCTCATCTCCTTCTTCATTGCCTGCACTATATATATTGTCCTAACTATATTGTTGCGTACGCTATTATGCAGATTGAAGATTTGGGAATGCAAAATAAGAAACATACATGATGTTGGGTTCATTGACCCACCAAATCATTAATGGACATGTGTTACAAAATCACCCCGAAGACGTGGAGAAAGACTTGTACAACTTTCTTACAAAGCATCAACTCAAAACTCATATTCTATTTCCTTACCATTTTGGGTGAATGTTTCTCTTTTGTGCCCATTCTCTTTTGTTTACTCCATGCATGGTATGTCTAATCGATAAGTTATGCATGACTGTGCATGTAACGTGTCCGCAGGTTCCACTGGCTTCTGCTAAAAATTGAACTTCACACCTCCACAGTTTTTATCATGGACTCTATGAATTCGGATTCAAAGCGTTGGGCCGACATGAGAAAAATGCTGCAAAAGTAATTATTTCAATCATTTGCGCTCTATATCGATCGGTCTCTTTTGTTCATTTTCTAATATGCAGTAGCTAATAACTCCCTTGTTCATTTAATTTTCTTTTCCCTGTAGAGTTTGGAGACGGTTCTCAGGAGAAATTGTCGGTGAATTCAAACATCAGCTAGAATTTAGAAACTTAGTTAATGTGGATAAGCAGCCACCGGGGACCAATCTATGTGGATACTATGTTTGTGAGAACATCCGGAGAGAAACCTCTGAGAGGAAGATGGAGGATAGCGTGCGGAAGGCGACGGATAACTTGCGGAGGAAGCTTAGTCCAGAAGCTCGCTTCCGACCAATTCAAGAGGAATTAGCAGGATTTTTCCTTATGCATGTCATCGATCCTAAAGGAGAACACTATACGTCCGACGACGACCAATTCAAGAGGAATTAGCAGGATTTTTCCTTATGCATCTCCGAGATTGAAACTTGTTCGAAGTTGTGTATGGTCATCCATCGTAATTGTGTATGTAAACTTGTTCGAAGTTGTATATGGTCACCCGAGATTAAATATATATTATATATTCCTATTGAATTCTTCTTGTTTGAAATTTCATATGCATGTATATAGTAGCGTAGAATATATATGTGTAATGAAACTTCATCAAAATTAAAATAAAACACAAAATAAAATATAAAATAAATAAAACAAAACAAATTAAAAAGAAACCAGGTTTAGGGGGGCTAAAATTCTAAACCTGCGGAGGAGGCCTTTAGTCCCGGTTAGCCACGAGAACCGGGACTAAAGCTCATCCGCCCCGACGGACTCCTGGCGCCCACGTGGACGGGCCTTTAGTCCCGGTTTGTAAGAGTCGCGACTAAAGGGGGGGCCTTTAGTCGCGCATATTTAGTCCCGGTTGCACGGCCGGGATTAATGGCCTTTGCGAACCGGGACTAAAGGCCTATTTTCTACCAGTGTTTGTTCTCCCCGGCACCGAGTATGTCGTCCATATTGATCCGGTTTCCCATGACAACACACGCTATGACAGGAGACCCAACTGTTGCAACCGGTGGTGAACTTAATCCCACACTCTGAATGTCCCGTTACTCCCTCCTGGTGACAATTCGGTTCAGAGAACTTTAACCCCCATAGCACCTTGAGGTAGACACGGACTAACATCGACAGCATGCATTGGTTATGCCCCATGCCCATATTTAGGTAATGTGGCAGCACGCATAGGTTGTCCGGCGAAGACTAGGTTATGTGTCATTTTTGAAAACAAGTTGAAAACATTTCCTCCTTCACATACCTCCCTCGGACAAGGTCTCACTTTTTCTCGGGGTTTTTTCAAATGTTTTTTGTTTTCCAAAAACATCAAGTTAAAATGTCCACTAAGGGACTTGGATATATTAAGTGATGTGATTAAAAAGACTAAAGGGCTTGGTAACACCAAGATTATATGGTGGCTATAGCATATTAGATACATAAAATAGATAGTGGTATAGTCCACTTAAGAAAATAGTTTTTGAATCAAACTTTTGTAAAAATTCAGAAGTAAAACATGAATGATAGATCACTACAAGAAATGTGTAGATAGATGACTCTCAATTTTTGTCACGGGAAAGTCATGGAGATTTATTCATGACCCCTTTTTTACCAAATTATGAAAGCCACATACTGAGGGTCTTATTTGATTGTCAACGACCATTTTAATGAAATAGTCATATAGCCCTCTATGATCAACCAATTGTTTTGGTCATGGTCGGTTCTGGCATAGCCACGTCAGATCCTACATGGCCCATCCTACGTGGCAAACTTATGACCAAAAAACTAGGTCATCATTGAGATTTAGCTCAGTCCATACTGTTACTCTATGTGGGCCAGCCTAATCTTATAGTCCATTCATATATTTTACCCATATTTTTAAAAAAAATTAACAGGCTGATGGAACATTTCAGCCATTTTACTTTCTGGCCCTAGGCCTTTTTCGTCCATTTCAACTCTGGGCCTTGGCCTACGTATGGTCCAGTATATTTGTTCTAGCGCCTCTTCTTTGGTCCTCCCCCCTATGCTCTCCTAAACGTATAATACGGGCTGGCAAAGTCAGCTTGACTCAGATTAAACTTGCCAAAGCCAAACGAGACATCTTTTTAAGCCAACTCGGCTCGGCTCAGATACAACCGTTGGTTGTTTGTCTTAAAAAGAATTATTTGCAAAAGATAGGATTCGAACCAGGGCCTCCAGCGAGCAGCACCCGCACGCAAACCACTGTACTAGCTAAACCAGTATGTTTCATTTAGCATCTCAACCCTATTATTAGATCTCGCGGTCATTGCAACAACAAAGGCGAAAATCCGATCGATGTTGAGTTTCTGTTTTGACATGCAGCACCACGTCCCACACGTTTTTTCAAACCGCCCTCGTGATCGACACAGGGTTTCTGCTTTGAGCAAGAGGCCGCCGCCGCGCTATCCGTCCTGTGCATCTTGATCCTCGCCTCGCGATCGACGGGCCTCTGCATCGACGTGCATCGTGGTCCTGCCGGCCGATCGACGGCGCGCCCGTGGGGTACGGTGTGGCCGGGCGCCTGCATCCCGCCCCGATCGATCGTTCGAACGCCGACGTCGGCATCCTCTAACCACGACCGCCGCACTCTACTCATCAACGCGGGCATTGCTCGTGGTGGTCAGTCGTCCCGTGGGCAACATGGTCACGACTCATCGATCTAGGGGCATCTACGTCCTCTCTTCATCTCTACTTGTATACGAGGAGAAAGAGCACATCTGTACATCAAAGTTCTTTGCCTCGGCGCAGTGAGTGCTACTGACGTATGTCCATCTCTCCTATGAATTAGAATTTTCAATACATGTACAAGGGCCACTACTCGGCAACACAGTATGTTTATTTTTGTATATGTGATCTTTCTTTCCATGTCTTTTTTGTCTAGTGATGTTACATTTTCAACGAAATGAATAGTTTGTAGTTAATTTTAATTTTTACATAAATATTAATTGTAGGGATGGATGGCTTCACCTCATATAGCGTTGCTAATACAAATCATGACAATGCAATTGTTGATACAAATGAGAATGCCAACAACGACGTCTCTAATGACAGCGTTGAATCTTGGTCGTACGAGGACAACCATATAAGTATGGATGGGGATGACAACGGCGCCGCCAATTCTTGGCCTTCAGAGGAGACCCAACTAGCTGGTACTGACGAAGCTAATGAACAAAACACACCTTATTCATCCTTCTCAATTTTTCCTCCTGAGGATGACACTGTTGTCGGTAACAAAGCTGATGATGATAACGTGAGTTCTTTGTAGTTTGAGTTTCTCTACTACAAGTGACAATATTGAAACTTACTATTGTTTTGTTTTAAATTGTATAAGTACATGTGTACGGTGAAAATGAAAATGAGCCCAATGATTCGGATGGAGAGGCGGAAGAATCGTACGGTGATAACATCAGTCAGGTATACTTATTATTTTATATATGTGATCCTCAATTTTGTTAGGACAATTTATAAGTGTTTTATTTTTGGTGTGTGCAGGTGGTTGGTTCTGATAGTAATGGGTACCACGAACCGTTCATAGACTTAGAGACTGTTGAAGATCAGCAAAAAGCACTAGATAACTACTGGAAGATAATGTCCAAAACCTTGGAGACGGACATGCAATTTTATGATTTCTATAACAACTATGTGAAACAACACGGCTTCAGCATCGGAAAGGAGGGTCTTAAGAGAAGAAAAGGTATTGGAAGAGAAATACGGTTGATAAAGTTTGTGTGCTCAAGGGAAGGGAAACGACAGAAAGAGAGGTTGACCATGGAAGGCCGCACACGGAGGCTAAAACCCAAGAGTCGGTGCAACTGCAAAGCGCAGCTCACGGTGAAGTTGGATATATCCCGTAAGGTTTGGTATGTTTCAAAGTTTGTGGATGATCACAACCATGTCCTAGCTCGATTTGATGAAGTCCCATTTCTCTGGTCCCATAGAAAGATCAAGGATTTTCAGAAGGCAGAGATAATAGCACTGGGAGCAGCTGTGATTAGAAAACAAATGATCATGCAAAATTTTATCAGCAGATATGGAGGGTTTGACATGGTAGGATTTACCAGGAGGGATATATATAACATGTTCTACATGGATAAGAAGAAGCTCCTGCAGAACGGAGATGCAGCCACGACCATTGGCATTATGGTAGGCAGAAAGGAGAGAGATCCCGATTTCTTTTTTGAGTATAGGACGGATAAAGAAGGATGTCTGACGAGTATGTTCTGGTGTGATTCCCAATCACGCGTGGACTACCAACACTATGGTGATGTAGTGGTTTTTGACAGCACATACAAGATGAATCGTTATGCAATGCCATTCATTCCATTTGTCGGAATAAATAATCACCGTAAGACAACGGTTTTTGGGTGTGCCGTTGTACTAGACGAGAAGGAAGAAACATATGTGTGGCTGCTGGAGACATTTTTTAAAGCAATCTATCAGAAGAAGCCGAAGTCGATAATCACGGATGGAGACGCTGCGATGATGAAGGCTATTCAGAAGGTTCTTCCGCACGTGAGGCACCGTTATGTTCATGGCACATTGAAAAGAATATGCAAAAACACTTGTATTATCTCTCTTTGAAACAGTTCAGGTCACTTATATACCACTGGACATCACGTGCGGTCTGGGAGGAGAGATGGAGAGCGTATGTTCAAAAATGGAAAACAACCCTAACCATGTCGTGGCTGAGGAGGGTGTATAAGATGAAGCGTTATTGGGCTGCCACTTATCTTTCAGATGGCTTTTTTCTTGGCATGAGAATCAACCAGAGAAGTGAAATTCTTAATTCATGTCTTCATGTTCATCTAAATTTCGGTATGACACTAGTTGATTTAACTTTGCACTTTGAGAACTGCACTATTCGTCTTCGTGAAAACGAGGCGCATGACAACTATATTACAAAACATACTGCGCCAGTGCCTGTTACCGATTCAAAGGACCTTGAGAAGGCATGTGCAGATGTATTCACTCATGAGAACTTCTATATGTTTCAAGCAGAACTGAAATTGATTGCGAGGCTATAATTTTTTGAGAAAATTGTGGGGAATCATGGATATACAAAGTTTCTGGTGGCATGGAAAGATAACCGCAAGCGCGTATTTATTGTGGAGTACACCCCCGCGGATTTGAATCAAACTATAAAGTGCAATTGCAGGATGTTGAAACTGAACCATGTGAATTTATTATTTCGATTGCACTAACGTTGCTAATGAAGATTGTGAGAAGTTTGGTGTGAAGGAATTTTTCAAGGGTCAAGAGAAGAGGATGATATGATGTGATCAAGAAGAGTGAAAAGTCTAAGCTTGGGGATGCCCCGGTGGTACATCTCAGCAAATTCCAAGAAGACTCAAGCGTCTAAACTTGGGGATTCCCAAGACATCCATTTCTTCATCGACAAATTATCAGGTCACTTCTAGTGAAACTATATTTTTATTCGGTCACATCCTATGTGCTTTACTTGGAGCGTCTTTTATTTTTGTTTTCAGTTTGTTTGGTTTGCTGTAATAAATCGTTGGATCCTATCATATTTGTTTGGGAGAGAGACATGCTCTGTTTTCATTTCTTAGAATACTCTAGTTTTCATTCTTATTGTTCTGTGAGTGTTCACTTTTTGCTAGCACTGCGTTCACCTGCTGTTTTGCATGCATCTCTTATAAAAGTTGTTAGTTTCAGTAGTATTATTTGAGTACTCTCATGTTTGCTTGTTGTATCATATAGAGTACTTTTGTTAAAGCATGTCTTGTATGGTGCTTGTTGGGAAAAGAAACTGTTGTTTGAAGTAGAATTTTTTATGGTGCAAGTAGAACCTTGTATAGACTGTGGCTAGAACTTTTTCATGTCATGCTAGATGTTATTTTAGTTTTAAAGCCTTATGGTTATTGAGTAGCATGAATAGCCTCAAATAGCTGAGAGTGTTTAATATGCTATTGAAAGATTCATGAGTTGTTCTTGTCATAGTAAATCATAAATTTATGGTATTCTCTTTCGAATATTTTATTTGGTTGACTTGGCGCATGCTCACACCATGTTTATGACTATGAACCAGTCACGAATAGCCTCCAGGACCATTTAGTTTTTTTAACTTGTGATACCGCTTATGCTTTAATTAATGATGTTTATGTCTCTATGCATGATTATGACTCTTATGCTCTCTTGATTTGTTGCTCTCAGTCTTTTGCTAGCCTCCACCTGTATTGAGTATGAGCTCTACTCGTGCATACAACTCCTTAAAAACAAAGTTTTCCCATTGTGTCCACCGTACCTACCTGAAGGGAATATGCCCGAGAGGCAATAATAAAGTGTTTATTATGTTATTCCTTGTTTATGATAGATGTTCATTTCTCATGCTAGAATTGTATTAACCAGAAACATTGATACATGTGTGTTTAATAAACAAACAATGGTTCCTAGTAAAGCCTCTCTTTTAACTAGCTCGTTGATTAATAGATGATCAAGGTTTCATGATCATGAACATTGGATGTTGTTAATAACGGGGTCATGTCATTAGAAGAATGATGTGATGAACATATAGCCAAACTGAATATATCAATGCGATCAAGTCATTAAGTTTACCTTGTTATATCAAACATACGAAGTAACTTATTCCTTATACCATGAGATCATGTCAATCACTGGTACCGGAAGGGTGCTTTGATGTCATCAAACGTCACACCGTAACAGGGTGACTATAAAGGTGCCGTTAGGTATTCAGAAAGTATTAGTTCAGGATCATGGATCAAGAGTGGGATTTGTCCATCCAAAATGACAGAGAGATATACTCTGGGCCCTCTTGGTGATATCACATCGACACCGCTTGCAAGCACGTGATATGATCACAAGGATGTTATATCATGGGAACGAGAAAAGAGTACTTGTCGGTAACGAGATTGAACAAGGTATGGTTGATACCAATGATCGAATATCGGACAAGTAAAATATCGCGAGACAAAGGGAATAGTTCACGACGTTGTTGGCGCACACGACCACGAGAGTCATCATTGAATATATAGGAGTCATCACGGATTCCAGATCCCGCTGTTGATTATTGATCGGAGAGGAGTCTCGATCATGTCTATCTTATTCGAGAACCGTAGGGTGACACACTTAAGGTTTGATGACGTTTGAGAGGATACGGAATATCGAAGAATATTTTAGGCAGCATCGAAATTGTTTCGGGGAAAATTGAAATAGTTCAAGGGGTTTTTCGTCGAATGGTTGTTAATAGAATTAACAAATGATTCGAGGTGCTATATAAAAATGTTTGTTAATGGAATTAACAAATATAAATAAATAAATAAAATGTTTTATTTATTTATTAAAACAAAACCTTTGGATTTTCCAAGTGAGAAATAATGGGAGCATGAGTGGGTGTGAGTGCCACTCGCATGAAGAGGGAAGAGGTGGGGGAACCACCATGGCTGGCCGCACCCCCTCTTGGGCTGCCTCCCTCTCCTCTATAAAAGAGGGTGAGAGCTCCTCTTCTTCACACACTAGTCCCACCTCATTTCGTCTCCACCCGCTGCTCCATTCCATGGTCTCCGGCTTGGCGAAGCCCTGACCGTAGGATTCTTCACCACCACCACGCCGTCGTGCTGCTGGAGTTCCGAGGGATCCTCTACTTCCGCGCCCCGCTGGATCGAGGGAACGGAGGTCGTCATCAACCGTACGTGTAACTGATCACGGAGGCACCGCCGGATTGCGGTGCACATCTTCTCGCTATCGGGATCGGTGTGAGTACGACTACACCAACAACGAGATTTGATCTTGTAACGCTTTGTTTTTTCGAGGGTATGTGTTCTCCTTAACTCTCTCTTTGACCCGTTGCACTTCGTCTCCTAGATTAGATCTAGGCCTTTCGGGTGTCTCTCGTGTTGGAAAATTTGTGTTTTTTATGCAACGACCCCTTCAGTGGTATCAGAGCCGGATCTATGCGTAGATGTTTTGTACGGGTAGAACACATAGGTGTATGTGGACGATGATGATCATGTTATTGCCTCGTTGAGTATTTTATGATCTTAGTGGCATAGTTGGATGAAGCTGCCCTAGACTAAGTTTATGTGTACTATGTACGCGAGAATTGTCTCACTTGTGGCTGAGGGATGTCCGTTTCTCCAACTATAGTTAAGATCTAATCTACGAAGGGTTGGTAAAAATATGTTTATCAACGTTGTGGTTGATGTTCATAGGTATGAACGGTTCTATCCTCGAAAGCCTAAGCCACGTAAAATATGCAAAATTAAATTAGAGGCATCTAACTAGTTTTTGCTCGGCATGTGATGTGATATGGTCAATTTTACAAATGTGATTATGAGATGATCTATTTTGTAAATTATTGATATATCGGAAGGTATCCATATGGTTGTCTTATTATTGATGGACAATCAAGATTGGGGTACCATGGTACTTGGTACCACGCTGGTGGAATGATGGAGATCATACCATAATGCACATGATGGAGATCAAGTGCAAGGAGGACCATATCATATCACTTTATCCTTACATGTGATGTCTGTGATGTTAATCCTTTTATGCATCTTGTTTTGCTTAGATAGCGACGGTAGCATTATAAGATGATCCCTCTCACTTAATATCAAGATAATAATGTGTTCTTCCTTAAGTATGCACCGTTAAGAAAGTTCGTTGTTTCGAGACACCACGTGATGATCGGGTGTGATAGACTCAACGTTCGCATACAACGGGTGTTTTCAAGCATAGCATGTATAGACATGGCCTTGAAACACACGCAATACTATGATTCTACTTGGCGAGGCTAGCATGTATAGACATGGACTCGGAACACGTAACCGAAAGGTAAAGCATGAGTCATATGGATGATATGACGAACATGTCGATGTTCGCCTTTGAAGCTACATCATCTCACGTGATGATCGGTTTTGGTGTAGTGAATTTGGTTCGTGTAATCACTAAATACGACTAAGGGGGATGTTGTTTTTGAGTGGGAGTTCATGGTATAATTTTTTAATTGACTTGAACTTATTTATCATGAACAACCAATCAAAGTGAATTTGCACAAATTGTAGTATTCATTGGCATCCACATAACTACCTTACACTTAGATTGTTAATTGAGATATAACTGTTATGATCTGGTAAACATCATCTAAGATTTGTACCGTATTAGTGAAATTTAAAATTGAGTCCTATTGTAGATTTTTGGTATTTCCTACCTAGCTCCATATGATTAATGATTGATTGATCTAGAGAGAAACCAATTCCTACTTAGCATCCAGAGTCATGGTTGCTTCCATATTACTTTATCTTCAAAAGAATGTTTTGTTGATCAATGTGATTTAGGAAATGAAAAGAGTTGTTTTCAGAAACAATCAAGTGAAATATATATTGATATCTAGAAACTTATTTGTGGCGACATGACTGAGTATAATTTAGCGTGACAATGTTTTCTTATATTATCTGAATATATGCAATGATTGAAGACGCTAGGCATTTGAATATTCCAAGCAGTTGGGCGCTAAAAATTATCCTCTAAATTCCTTCCTTCGAGCTATAGTAGCTTAATCATAAAATTGTTATGATGAGATGGATTAAAAGTATAGGTAAAGTCGATTACCTTACTTGGAGATTGCTAAGAGTGGAATCTAGAAGAATACTATTAATATGGTGATATTAGTAGAACAATCAAACTCAAAGTATGACTCAATGGGTGATAGTATATGACTAACACGCCAAACAAATGAGGTAGTACGACTAGCATTGTGTGATGTTGAATGATTCTTCTATAAAGGAAAGGGAATATTGAAAATAGAATTGCAAAAAGATATATGGCAAAAAGGAAGATAACGGGAAAAGTCCAGCTCAGGAGTATATGCTTGATATACAAGTTATAGATGTATTACTAGTTAACAAAGTATTTTTGGGTATTTGATACCGCATTGGTTGGTATGAATTGTCATACAAAGCAACGCAATGCAAGAAATACAAGGGCCTAAAAGGAACTAGTAATAGATGTGGAATCTATTATGACAAGAACAGAAATAAAGTGTTATTGCGTTCATTGTCGTATCGAACCAAACATTCAAGATTTATTTTAAGAACTTAATAAGTTGTTATTTTGTTCTGGTCTTTTGTGAGAACAAATGAGATTGTTCAAACTATGAACATATTCCATAATTTATGGATATGTTAATACAAATCATGTTGGTAAAGTAAACATCTATAACACTAAATGCTAAACGTTGCAAGACGTAAAAGAGTTTCACTTAAATTGTGACACCACCATTTTAGTTCATATCGGAAAGGAAAACATGAAGGAACTCCATATTTATGGACTTCTAGAGTCATTTGTTTTGAATAATTTGACACTTGTGAGACCTCTTCCAAAAGATGACTAGAATTCCATTCATAGGCCAAACTAGAATGGACGACCAATTTAATGGAGATTATACATATTGATGTATATAGTCCATTATGTGTAGTCATGTATGGTGGATTAATTTTTCCTTCATAAAATTATGTCGATGATTTGAGTAGATATGTGAGTACATCTATTAAAGAGAACAGAGTTTGACATTTTGAATTGGTTCAAATGGTTGTTAATATGAAGTAAAAATCATTGTAACAAGATAATCAAGTATTTATGATTGGATCATAAAGGATAAAGTTTGAGTTACAAGTTTAGCAAAACATCTGAGAAGTTGCAGAATTGTTCTACAACTTATATTACTCGAATTGCCCCACAATAGTTTATAGTGTTCGAGAGACAAAATCAAACCTTGTTTGACATGGTAAGATTAATAAAATTGCCATTATAATTTTGTAGTTTATACATTAAGGACAACCGCTTTTCACTGAAAAGAGCACCATCATGATCCGTTGAAATTGACAACATATAAGATATGGTTTGGGTAGTGACCCGAATTGTCATTTTCTTAAGTTTTGGTATGCATAGCATGTGTAAAATGTTTACAACCAAAATAGGATAAATATTTGTTTATAAGGGTATCCTAAAGAATACATTGGGTATTTCTCCTATCACCGACCAATGACAAATGTTGTTTTTCAGAAAGGGTTGATTTCTCGAGAAAGTAGTTCTTGTGAAACAAGTGAGTGGGAGGACTGTACAAACTCAACGAGATTAGAGAATCTCCGTTACCATGTCAAGAGTAGCGCGGCACAAGTTGTTCCGAGGTTTCCTATTTTGACAAAGTAGAAGACACTACATGTGTTGTAGATACTTCGAATGAGTTTGCGAACTAACCACAAAAGTCCTAAAACTTGTACTTAGACCAACTTATAGTTTAAGAGTAAAAGTGTTGTTTTGACAACAAAGGACCTAGACCTTATAAAGGAAGAAAATGATGGGCCCTGACTTCGTAAAATTGACTATGAGTCATTATATCTGCCATAGTATCCTTGTATGAATATCAAGTATGTGACTTGGTAGTCCTTTCGATAGGCATGATGCCTAACGATAGCAAAAGGGTCTATATAGCAACAAAGACACGGTTTTTTTACATCCTTTGAAAGTTGTACTTATCGAAAAGGTTGTTTTCGACGAAGTTCAAAGAGTTGACTACTAAAAGATTTTGATCTTCTGTAGTGATGCTTTAGTCTTGCGGATAGTTCTAGCAAAAGTTACATATTATGATATGGCAGTTGAATAACAAAACCAACTCTCCTCTCGAGAAAATTTGATCAAAGATGTGTATTTGACACAGTCTGAGAGTTTTGTAAAATTCAAAAGGTTGCTAGAAAGGTATGCCCACTTCAATGGTTGAAGTGAGCATACGAAGTTGAAATCCTTACCTTAATGAAGTTATCAAAAGAGTTTGATTCCATCATGAATGATAAAGATGCTTGTAGTGTTACAAGAAATTAAGTGGGAGCGCTATGACATATTTCCAATACTTTATGTAGATGACATATGGTTGATTGGAAAATATGTATTTTAAATTAACACGGTTAAGATTTTCTTATTGATGAAAGGCTTAGAATATATTGGGCATCGATATCTATAAAAGATGGATTGAAGCGCCTGATATGATTGAAGCCAAATTACATAGATGAAATATTGAAGTAAGTCAATATCGAAATGAAAAGAAGGAGTTCTTGTCACATGGAAAATAATTGAGCAAGATTCAACTGTTTTGACATATGATGAGCATCATTGAAATTGAGATTTCTAAGTCATGTTTCCATGCTATGTACACAAGCAGATAAGTCCTATGCTATAAAATGGTATAGCAGGATAATTCATATTATGATTAGACAACAGTGGGAGAGATCCTTGTGACATTTTAGAAATGCTAAGGATGTGTTTTCCTATATAGTAATGACAAACTATTTGTTGTAATATGTTACACTAATAGTCTTGTCATATATTCAAATAATTTTATCTGAATTAAAATATGTGATGAAGAGTAGCACAATAGGCTGGAAGAAAGTTCCATGCTGGATTTGAAAGTGTTTCAAAATTAAAGTATTGTGACGGATACTACAACAAAGGCTAAGTATATTGTTGTGTTGACAACAAAATGATATAAGAGTATTTTGTGTCAAGGATTTCTTTATTGAACTTGGTAAATTTCCAAGAACGCTGACACTATGAAGCTACATTTTCACAATGTTAGTGGCATTGGTTTAAGCTGAGGAATTAAGGTTTCACTGATTGACCAAATATATACAAAGCCATCTCATTAGAGAATGAGTGATGCGTGTAAACGCAAAGAACATGCAAATACAATAGGACCTGAACAGTTCATATCTTTTTGATGATGTTTACTACATGCAAAGCATGATAATTACACTCGAACGCCATATGTGTTAAGTGCTTACAGACTAGATTATTGACTCTAGTGCAAGTGGGAGACTGAAGGGAATATGCCCGAGAGGCAATAATAAAGTGTTTATTATGTTATTCCTTGTTTATGATAGATGTTTATTTTCTCATGCTAGAATTGTATTAACCGGAAACGTTGATACAAGTGTGTTTAATAAACAAACAATGGTTCCTAGTAAAGCCTCTCTTTTAACTAGCTCGTTGATTAATAGATGATCAAGGTTTCCTGATCATGAACATTGGATGTTGTTAATAACGGGGTCATGTCATTAGTAGAATGATGTGATGAACATATACCCAAAGTGAATATAGCAATGCAATCAAGTCATTAAGTTTACATTGTTATATCAAACATACGAAGCAACTTATTCCATAGACCGTGAGATCATGTCAATCACTGATACCGGAAGGGTGCTTTGATGTCATCAAACGTCACATCGTAACATGGTGACTATAAAGATGTCGTTAGGTATTCGGAAAGTATTAGTTGAGGATCATGGATCAAGAGTGGGATTTTTCCATCCAAAATGACGGAGAGATATACTCTGGGCCCTCTCGGTGATATCACCTCGACACCGCTTGCAAGCACGTGATATGATCACAAGGATGTTATATCATGGGAACGAGAAAAGAGTACTTGTCGGTAACGAGATTGAACAAGGTATGGTTGATACCAATGATCGAATCTCGGACAAGTAAAATATCGCGAGACAAAGGGAATAGTTCACGACGTTGTTGGTTCACACGATCACGAGAGTCATCGTTGAATATATAGGAGTCATCACGGATCTCCAGATCCCGTTGTTGATTATTGATCGGAGAGGAGTCTCGATCATGTCTATCTTATTCGCTAACCGTAGGGTGACACACTTAAGGTTTGATGACGCGTTTGAGAGGATACGGAATATCGAAGAATATTTTAGGCAGCACCGGAATTGTTTCGGGGAAAATTGAAATAGTTCAAGGGGTTTTTCGTCGAATGGTTGTTAATAGAATTAACAAATGATTCGAGGTGCTATATGCAAATATTTGTTAATGGAATTAACAAATATATATAAAGAAATAAAAAATGTTTTATTTATTTATTAAAAGAAAACCTTTGGATTTTCCAAGTGGGAAATAATGGGAGCATGAGTGGGTGTGAGTGGAGCTTCCACTCACATGAAGAGGGAAGAGGTGGGGGCACCACCATGGCTGGCCGCACCCCCTCTTCGGCTGCCTCCCCTCCTCTATAAAAGGAAGGTGAGAGCTCCTCTTCTTCACACACTAGTCCCACCTCATTTCGTCTCCACCCGCTGCTTCATTCCATGGTCTCCGGCTTGGCGAAGCCCTGACCGTGGGATTATTCACCACCACCACGCCGTCGTGCTGCTGGAGTTCCGAGGGGTCCTCTACTTCCGTGCCCCGCTGGATCGAGGGAACGGAGGTCGTCATCAACCGTAGGTGTAACCGATCACGAAGGCACCGCCGGAGTGCGGTGCGCATCTTCTCGCTGTCGGGATCGTTGTGAGTACGACTACGCCAACAACGAGATTTGATCTTGTAACGCTTTGTGTCTTCGAGGGTATGTGTTCTCCTTAACCCTCTCTTTGCCTGTTGCACTTCGTCTCCTAGATTAGATCTTGGCCTTTCGGGTGTCTCTCGTGTAGGAAATTTTTTGTTTTGTATGCAACGACCCCTTCACTACCTACATGTGGTATTTCACTGCCACTCCAAGTAAATTGCTCATGTGCTACCTTTAAAACTTTCAAAATTACTCATGTTTTGTGTTCTTGTTTTTGCTCATGAGGACGTCAATAGAGAATATTTATCTCACTTGTTGATTGGATTTCACACCCTGGACTAGTGGCTTCATCCGCTTGGCAGCGGGGGTGCCCAGCCCCAAATTAATGCAAACAAATTCTCTTCACTATTTTGCCCCTGATTTATCAGTCAAGGCATAATTGTGTAAACAAAAGAGAAAGAGGGATTACCTTCTACCCAGATGTGTCCTTCATATGGGAGCCGCTCTTGTGAATCCAGTTAGCTTGTGACATACTGTATTTTATGTTTACTATTTGTTGACATTAGCATACACCTCTCCTAAAATATAGACACTCCTCCATGGTATGTGATTGTTGGCAGGCACCCGAGGATTCTGTTAGCCATGCATTGTGAAAGATGGATGGGAGGAGTGTCAAACTCTCAATACCTCTGTTTAATAAAATAAAAAGCTCTACCACATGAGTGATCCCTGCTTCCCTCCGCGAAGGGTCTTTCTTTTACTTTTATGTTGATCCTCCATCTTCTAACCTTATGCACAGTTGAGAGATCATTTTTTCCATTCTGAGTTTATGTGCATTTGTCCCATAAACATAAATAATTGATTCATGATGTGCTATTGTTTGTTCTTAAATTATTTTCTCTACTCTTCCTCGTGAACTTTGAACGTGTCTTGGCATTTATGTTTTGTCCCACTATTAAGGACTAGAGAAATACCACTTTGCCATGCTTTCTCTATACTTGAAACAAACGTATATCTTTATTTGCATTATTATCCATGATCCTTTATTTGAGATAATCCTCATGATGCAAAGTGATTGCTATGTTTTATTATTAAAGTTCTATTTATCATGTTTGTGTTTAAAGTTCTATGATCTCAGCTTACATATGCTTTTACATTATGATGATCAAGTTTATGTTAGTAGCATGTCACCTCAGAAATTATTGTGTTTTGTCGTTTACCTACTCGAGGACGAGTAGGAACTATGCTTGGGGATGCTTGATACGTCTCCAACGTATCTATAATTTTTTATGCTCCATGATGATATTATGCCAATTGCTACATTTTTTATCGCTTCTTTATAGCCTTTTTACATGTTTTCCGGGACTAACCTATTAACAAGATGTCAAGGGTCAGGTCCCTGTTTTCTGCTGTTTTTAGTTTCAGAAAAGTTGTTCTGAAAATATTCTCAGAATTGGAAAATTCGAAAGCCAGTGGTCTTAGAAGTCCCGGAAGCTTCCAGAAACCCCGAAGAGCCCCGGAGCGGGCCACAGGGTGGCCACACCATGGGATGGCGCGGGTCCCCTGGCCGCGCCACTTGGTGGTGTGGGCCTCTTGGCCACCCCCGATATCGCCCTTTCACCTATTTATACTCTCCCGAGGGAAAAACCTAAATAGATCGACCTTTTCCACAAAATACATCTGTAGCTCCGCCGCCGACACCGACAAGTTTCGGGGGATAGATCTCTGTTCGGGCACCCTGCCGGGACAGGGAAGTGCCCCCGGAACCATCTCCATCGACTCCACCTCCATCTCCATCACCATTGCTTTCTCCTATGATGAGGAGGGAGTAGTTCTCCACCAAGGTTGAGGGCTCTGCCGGTAGCTATGTGGTTCATCTCTCACTCCCATGGTGTGATCTATATGTGATCGTGAGATTTGTAATCTAGTTGAATTCGTAGATGTTACTCTTCATCTTTTGCTACTCAAGTGCTTTATTAATATGAACTTTGGAGTCACCTTGTCCCGGGGTGTGAAGGTGACCGTGTGCACATCGTGTGTGTATCCTCTATCAATTTTGGTGTTTGTCTAGTACCATCTAGGGCGCTGATGACTCCCAAGTGCAGGAGATCAATTGTAGTACCTTCCGATAATTATTTGAGTGTCGAACCCACGAGGAGCTGGAGGTAAGCTATCTATTCTCTAAAGCCCTATAACCCTCTTATATGGCTGTTTATGCAAAGCAATAAGTTTGACTAAAAGGAACTAACTAATTAAAAGCAAGTGACGTGGAGTGTGGTTTGTCTAGTAACTAGTGAAGCAAGTTTAAAATGCAAGTTTCTAAACAAGTTTCACAAGTAGCAAGCAGCAAATATCTCAAGTATCTCAAGGGAGCAAGTGTTCTAGCAATAGGTGTTTCGTTCGTGTGGTTGTCACAATTAGTGAAGCACATGTTTTAGTCTTAGTTGTTTCTTCTAGGAAGGAGCCATGAATAGGTATAGTCAAGTAAATGATCTACAACCCCTTATGATGGATCATGTGGCCAAGTAAATGACTGCACAAGATTGATTAAAACATAAAGTCCCACCATAGCCTTACGTTCTAAGGTCCCCTATATATATTCCCCAATAACTTAACTTTGTGGCTCGGTCTCAGGTTACTGTCACTCCCAAGTCACCACCACTCCATTATGCTACCGGTGATCACCTTACATGCATTCCCCAACATATGCGTGCACTCATATATTGTACATAAAGACAATTATAGAAGATAACAAACTTGTATGCAACCAATCAACGAACTATTTCACCATTGCCAAGAACAATTCACTACTCAAACATAGACGGGGAGACGCAATACATCAAGGGAATATAGTATTGCATCATACATCGTGTTTGCCAAGAGATTACAGTAGAGAGATGGAGCTGATCTTGCTGTAGATGTTGATGATGAACACGCCGGAGGGGGGTGGAGCCCTCCGGGGGTGATCCCGGCGGCGTTTCCCCCCTCCGATCTTCTCCGGCGACAGCCTTCTGTCTCTCTGTTTTGTGGTTTCTCCTCTCGGCGCCGCCTCCTCCTTGAAAAGGCCAGGGGACCCTTTATATAGTCGTTTTTAGGTCACGAGACACTCGGGAGAAGAAAGATCGACGGCATCGGAGCCACGGGGGCAAAAAGGGGGCCTCTCACGCGGCCAGGGAATCTGGCCGCATGGAGGGTCCTCTTTGCCACCTGGTTGGCCTTTTGGCCCTCTACTTTGGCCCATAGTCTTCGTCTCAAAAATTCTGAACCGTGCTCTTTGGCCTTGCCCTTTTTGGAGTCCCGAAGCTCCCGGAAAGTCTGAAACACTAAAAAGTACGTTTTCTGGAAAAACAAGGTTAGAACCAAAAGAAGGGGGATTGTTTAGAAAATCCCCCAAATCATTATAAAACATGAATATAAGTATCTAATATGTAGGAAAAACAAGTAATAACATACGAAGTTCATGTATGCATTTTACATGCATCAACATCCCCAAGCTTAACCCATGCTCGTCCTCGAGTATGAAGGTGATAAAACTAACTTGGACTTTGCATATTGAAACAATCATGGGATATCAAGGAGGATTATTCATGCTACATATAATCAATTGATTAATACTAGAAATGAGTAGCAATATACAATTCATGTTGTAAGAAATATCAAATATGCAAGCAAAGATGCTTCATGAAAGTTCACAAAGTGTATAATGAAATAAAAGCACTATGGACCAAATGCATACACAAAATGAAAAATAAAATCCTATATAAAGAATAGCATAATAGAAAATAGAAAATATGGTGGACACTTTGGAGAAAATTGAGTAGAGGTAAAACATGATCAAGTCTTATTTAGCCTCTAAACTATTCAACTAAAATTACTAATTGAAATGTGGTATCCATTGATCTAGGACTCTCATTGCCCCTTTATCACTAGCATCTTAAATGGTGAATGTTGAAGTAATGTGAATGACAAGGTGGTTGAAAGCCTCATGCCCCGTGAGTGTGAAAACCTACTCCATGATTACTCAACTTAAGATTCCTAATAAGCTTTGTACAATCATAATAAGTATTAATGACATCATAGAGAACCGCAAAGAGGTACCTCTTTCCCCATGACATGGAAACAAGCCCATGTCACAATGACAAGACAAACAAACGGAGTAGACTCGTCATCCTTTTTATTTTCATTCACTATTATGCATAGCTTCTTATTTTATTGTAGGATGTGTTGTAGAGTCACTCAAGCTGTAAGTAAATTTCCACCATGATAAAGCATGGCTTGGGTTAGCGGCCCAATGCGTTTCTCTAGTCATATAGATACTTACTCATCAAAACTTACTATTCCTCTATTTCATTTCGGCATGGCAGGAGTCCAAAAACAAAAGTACATGATATCAACCAAATGTAAATTTTTGTGCAATGTTGAAAGCTTTCCGGTGATACACGTTTATAGCTAGCTCCCAACCACACACTTGTCAAACGCAAAACTTGTGGCTCCCATTATTGGGTCATGTTTATTAGATGCATAAAAAGTAAAGTGTGCCTTCAAAAGTTCGTGAGAGTCCTATCCCAAGTTCAACCCATGACAATTAATAAAGTGAATATCTTAATTTAGAACATAAATAACACAATACCATGGTGAACATACTCGGAATAGCAATGAAGCTAATGGGAAGATATGGTGGACTCACTGGAAATACTTGGCTAAGGAGTGTTGGAAACAAGTTTTTACTTGTTGGAATTTTTAAATTTTTGGCTAGCAAGAGGGAGATAGTTGACCAGCTACTATGCATGCATATGTCCATAGAACTACTCATTTCATGACAAACTAAATAAACCAGCAATTAACATCAAGGTCATGAATAAGAGATAACTCAAGACAACATTATTGCAAATTTCTACACATAAAAAGACTATAAATCATGCAAACATATGTAGCTCTTCAAATCAACCATGGCATCCCTATTCCAAGTCATAATACTGGCATCCAATACATTCCAAACCCAAACTCCAGTAGCTCAATCTCATATAAAATGATGGGTGTGGTCTTATCAAAACAAAAATAAAAACAAAAACTAGACGCTTCAAGTCTCTACGATAAATGCTTTGCTTAGAAAAACAGAAAGTAGACGTGTGCTAACCAAAAGAGTGTAGCTCCAGTGGGGTGTTCATCACATCCCCAAGCTTATGGCTTTCACCATTCTTGGATGTCTTGAGGCTTAGCTCCTCTATTCCCTGTGAAAAAACTTCACAAAACATGTTTCTCCCATTCTTTTTCTGTGGGGTGAGATTAGTAAGGACAAACAAATCACATGCTTGCTATGCGAAATTCAAAATCAAATGCTCCAGTAGATAGACAATAAGGTTCATTATGTTGTATTTTCACTCTCTTGCTTGAAAGAATCATGGAAATTCGATTCCCAAGCCCAAAGAGTGCATAAAACAAAAGAAGGCAGAATCTGTCCAGAAAAGCAACAGCAGAAAAACGAACGTTTTTCCCTAAGCTAGACTCGTCAAAAAATTAAGACAGTTTTTGTGCTTACATAGGACGAAAAGTTGCAGAACATACTAAAACATTAGCTCAATCCAACATACCAATAAAAAACATAAAATCATACGGTGAGCAGACTCGTGCTGAAACAGAAATTTCATGCACTAGGATAGCAACTTATAAGTCCAAATGGGTTTGACTTGACTCTTTATTGAAAACTCCAGAATTAAAACAAAAAAAAACTAATCTCTTGAGACAGCAAGAGGACAATAGGAAAATCCAAACAAAAACAACCGGGTTGCCTCCCGTAAAGCGCTTTCTTTATAGCCATATAGCTAGGCTTTACTTACTTAACATCATGATGGTTGGAGTGAGGTGGCTCGGCATCCCCAAGCTTGGATTCTTGTACTTATTTGATACATGTAGGGTGAGCCCAGGGGTACATCCCCAATCTTGATTGGTTGTCCCTCTTGATCTTTGTTCATCTCACTCAACTCTTCCTCCTGAAAAATTCTTCTTACACAAATCTCGACATAAAACTTGATTAGAGGGGTTAGTGCCTCCATAAATAAAATCCACATAGGTACAGAAAAGACACATCATGAGTTGATTCTAAATATTAACTAATGTTACTACAGTTGTGCATTTCTCCTTGATCAAAAGAACCACACAAAATACAAGTAATGAGAGCAATGCAAAATAAAGACATAATCTGCCAAAAACTGAATATCCCGTAAAGAGTGAATTTTTAGAGGCACTTAAGTTGCTCAAATCAGAAAACTTAAAACTAATGAAATATGTAGTGATAACTAAATATTGCTGTCGTAAATTACCAGGTCAAAATTCCACTTCTGTGATTTTAAACATTTTTCGCAGTGAAGTTCAGGAATCTGTTTTCTTGACAGCTAATTACTATTGTTTAATCATATCTCTCATATAAGATTATTCTTGCCGTTTAAGATGAGAAATAAGACAGAAATGTGATGTTACAGTAGTGAACTAATATTTTTATTGTTTTTAGCTTTGGAAAAAGTTTTAATGATTGAGACTTTGCAATGGTTTCTTTGGCATGAACAACACATGTTCAAGGTCGACCCCAACTTCTCCATTACTCATCCTTCTCATTTACTTTCCCAAATTTTTTTATAAAATGAAAATCTTAAACTAAATGATACATAACAGTAGGTAAAGGCATTTTACATGTTGTAAAGACATAAATGTGTGCTCAAACCGAATAGGAAATTAAAGCATAAGGAACACACCAAAAAAATATTAAACAATTTATTTTTAAGTCTAACCCATTTCCTATGCATTGGCATTTTGTAATGAAACAAATAAAAGAAGCACATAATAGCAAGCATAGAAAGGTAAATCAAGTGCAACTTCAATACTTTCAGCATAAAGAGGGGAAACTTAATATTGTTGAAATATGTGTAACCATGTTTCCCTCTCTCATAATAATTTTCAGTAGCATCATGAATAGATTCAACAATATGAATATCACATAAAACATTCTTATCATGAGACACATGCATAAAAGAATCACTACTCTCCACATAAGTAAAATCCTCATTAGTGATAGTGGGAGTTAAACATTCATAATTTTCATTGCAATCATCATATATAGGAGGCATAGCATCATCAAAGTGAATTTTCTCCTCCAAGCTTGGGGAACTAGAAATATCATGCTCATCAAAACCAACTTCCCCAAGCTTACAACTTTCCATAGAATCAACAAGTATATCATTTTTATCCTCAATAGTAGGGGGACTAAAAATATCATATTCATCAAGACAAACTTCCCCAAGCTCAAGGTTTTCCTTAACAATAAAGGTGTTCAAAGAATTAGTACTACCACAAATATGATTGTTGTGCAAATAATTTTTCAATTTCTCCTCAAACACTTCATGTCCTAATTCAAGGTAGATATTATACAGTTCTAAAATTGTTTGGTTGTTTTCCATTTTATAATTTTTTTTTGTTTTAGGTTTATATGTTAGTATGCAATGCAAACAAGAATAAAAGCTTAGCACAACGCTCCCCGGCAACGGCGCCAGAAAAGTGTTTCATGACTCCCAAGTGCAGGAGATCAATTGTAATACCTTTCGATAAGTATTTGAGTGTCGAACCCACGAGGAGCTGAAGGCAAGCTATCTATTCTCTAAAGCCATATAACCCTCTTATATGGCTGTTTATGCAAAGCAATAAGTTTGACTAAAAGGAACTAACTAATTAAAAGCAAGTGACGTGGAGTGTGGTTTGTCTAGTAACTAGTGAAGCAAGTTTAAAATGCAAGTTTCTAAGCAAGTTTCACAAGTAGCAAGCAGCAAATATCTCAAGTATCTCAAGGGAGCAAGTGTTCTAGCAATAGGTGTTTTGTTCGTGTGGTTGTCACAATTAGTGAAGCACATGTTTTAGTCTTAGTTGTTTCTTCTAGGAAGGAGCCATGAATAGGTATAGTCAAGTAAATGATCTACAACCCCTTATGATGGATCATGTGGCCAAGTAAATGACTGCAAAAGATTGATTAAGACATAAAGTCCCACCATATCCTTACGTTCTAAGGTCCCCTATATATATCCCCCAATAACTTAACTTTGTGGCTCGGTCTCAGGTTACTGTCACTCCCAAGTCACCACCACTCCATTATGCTACCGGTGATCACCTTACGTGCATTCCCCAACATATGCGTGCACTCATATATTGTACATAAAGACAATCATAGAAGATAACAAACTTGTATGCAACCAATCAACGAACTATTTCACCATTGCCAAGAACAATTCACTACTCAAACATAGACGAGGAGACGCAATACATCAAGGGAATATAGTATTGCATCATACATCGTGTTTGCTAAGAGATTACAGTGGAGAGATGGAGTTGATCTTGCTATAGATGTTGATGATGAACACGCCGGAGGGGGGTGGAGCCCTCCGGGGGTGATCCCGACGGCGTTTCCCCCCTCCGATCTTCTCCGGCGGCAGCCTTCTGTCTCTCTGTTTCGTGGTTTCGTCTCTCGGTGCCGCCTCCTCCTCGAAAAGGCCTGGGGACCCTTTATATAGTCGTTTTTAGGTCACGAGACACTCGGGAGAAGAAGGATCGACGGCATCGGAGCCACGGGGGCAAAAAGGGGGCCTCTCACGCGGCCAAGGAATCTGGCCGCGTGGAGGGTCCTCTTTGCCACCTGGTTGGCCTTTTGGCCCTCTACTTTGGCCCATGGTATTCGTCTCGAAAATTCTGAACCGTGCTCTTTGGCCTTGCCCTTTTTGGAGTCTCGAAGCTCCCGGAAAGTCTGAAACACTAAAAAGTACGTTTTCTGGAAAAACAGGGTTAGAACCAAAAGAAGGGGGTTGTTTAGAAAATCCCCCAAATCATTATAAAACATGAATATAAGTTCCTAATATGTAGGAAAAACAAGTAATAACATGCAAAGTTCATGTATTCATTTTACATGCATCAGGCGCTCATAGTGACAGCGTGGGGTTAACTAGACATGGGAATGCTTACTTTAAGGAATGCTTTTTGCGGCCCTACGCAATGATTAGTATTCGTTATTTGTTATAAGATCTCCGTAAACGCTTTGATCACGGTGTAAAGGTGACAGTGTGTGCACCGTGTGGTTTAGCATTATATTTATATTTTGTGTTGGATAACCCTATGAAATTGTGGTGTTTGCACGGAACCATCTGGGTCCCATGGTGATAGCATGCGGGTTACTTGGTTGGGAAGTGCTTACTCTGAGGAGTGATGTTAAAGCCCTACGCATGGATTGGTGTTGTTATTCGATCGGAGAGTGGTTAAGAGTAGCATAGCGACGAGAAGATATCTAGTTATTCTAATATGTGATCATTGTTGAGAGTGTCCTCTAGTGAAAGTAGGATCCCTAGGCCTTATTTCCAAGCATTGAAACACTGTTTTCCGCCTATTCTGCTACATGTTTGCTTGCTGCCATTTTTATTTCATATTGCTTTTATCACTTACTATCATCTATATCAATTGAATTTTACTCTCTCTTCGCCGAACTAGTGCACCTATACAACTGAAAAATTGTATTAGGTGTGTTCGGGACACAAGAGACTTCTTGTATCTTAATTGCAGGGTTGCTTGAGAGGGATATCTTTGACCTCTACCTCCATGAGTTCGATAAACCTTGGATGATCCGCTTAAGGGAAACTTGGTGATGTTCTACAAACCTCTGCACTTGGAGGCCCAACACTGTCTACAAGAATAGAAGTGTGCGTAGACATCACACATCCAAAAGTATTTGACTCAAAAATCATTTTAGAAAAATTATAAAAAATCAATTAGTGGCTCTCTGGTCATTTAACATTTTGCATGTCATTTTAAATAGAAACCTCAAGTGCATGTGAGACCAACTTTTCTAGTTAGGTATCAAATATAGCTATCCAAATAAATTAACCTCTCTTCATTTGGATCTCTATAACAAAAGTTATTCCATGTTTTCACTTTCAGATAGATTGAATTTGGGGATTTTTTTTCAGGGTGGACCATTAGTGAAAACATAGATCCACCACTTGCATGTCGTTAAGATAACATGCATGTACCACAGGAAAAATGGGTGTGGCCAGATCTGATGTTTAATCATTTTATTTGGATTAAAGTGATGGAGCAAGTTTCTGGAATTTTAGAAATGAATAAAATACACATAAAAATACTCCACGGGCCAACTAGGGCCAGTGACGGGGCCACGCTGCGCTGGGCCGGCCCAGTGCGCGTTCGCGCACGAGTGAAACAGTTAGATATCAATCCAATGGCTTTAACAGAGCGCTCATGGACTCAAAGGGGTCCACAGATCCGGAGATGAACGACTGTGGTTCATCTCCTTCCTCTCGATGCGGCTAGAGGCGCCGGTGAGCCTATCTACGATGATCTTGAGCAGGAGCTCACCTAGAGAGTGCACGGGCGAGTGGAACAAGGTAGAGGAGGATGAGGGATGTCGAGGCAGGGTCGAGGAAGCAACAATAGCGACAGCAACTTCCAATGGACCCGATGCGCACCGAGGCAGATCCGGCGACGTTGAGCTCAGCGGCGCTGTTCCTACAAGCAATCAGTGGCAACAAGATGTCAGGTGCAATGGCCAGTGCAAGGGCAAGATCCAGAAACGAAAATGGAGAGAGTTGAGAGAGAGACGAGGCAGTTCATCTGCGGGATCTTCCTCTCGGGCAGAGTCGAGAGCGCAACTCTCCTCGCTCTCACAGAGAGAGGCACGGGCAGGGCATTGTTGGAGGTGAGTGAGTGAGTTGTGAGGAGTGGTGTGGAGAGGCATAGGGGCAGAAGATGGTCTTATACCGTGGATTCACATGCATGTGCACACGGTGACCTCGGGGCAAAATGGAGAGATCACCCGAGCTCGTGTGCTCTCTTCAAGAAGTGAGAAGCACGTGGAAACGTCGGGTGAGCTTGGTGGCACCATGGAGCTAGAAGCCAGCAACCAAAGCCGTGGAAAATGGGCATGTGTGGAGGATGATCACCCTCGAGAGGATGACACATCGGGCCTACATTCCCCATCATTGGCCTCTTGTTGTTCTCCTCCCCTAGGTCCTTCTGGAACAAAGCAATGATACATATGTGAAGTTGGATGTGTGGTGAACACGTTTGACAAGGTTGCACTATGAGATTTTGAAAGAAAACATGAATTTGATCAAGTTTGTTTTCGGTCAAACAAATGTCAAATTCAGTAAATTCAGAGATATTGACTTAGTGAAAATTCTAAATCTGGAATTCTGTTATTTCGAGAGGAAAGTTTGGACTTGGTAAAATTACCAAATGAATTCCAAATTGAGATTTGAAAGAATGAGATTGAAGAGTATAATATCTAGTTTCATAAAAACATTTCTATTTATTTTTACAAAATGTTTTGGGCACTGAAAACAAGAGAGAAAAAGGGTATGTTTCCTGTTTTCTTTGTTTTCCTAATTCCTGTTTTGTCAACTAGGCAGGAAAACCCACATGGAAACAGGGTTTTTGTTATTCCAAAATTGATTCTTTGAACATGGTGAGTGATACCATATCCCAAGGATGGATGGCATACAAAAAAACAAGGATTTGAGATTGGATTCATAATTATTAGAGGAGCTCAAAAAGGAAGAAAACAACCAGAAACAAGAGAGAAAAACTTGTGTTTTTCTTTAGGGTTTTATATGGATTTTTGTTTCTAGTTTTGAGAGAATCCGTTGACAAGATATAATGGATGATTTCAACGACAAGGAAACAAAGAACACCACATTCCACACATTTCTCATTTGATCACATGAGGGTTTACATATGGATTATGAAATCTAGGAAACATAAGGATCAACATAAAAGTTTTTTGTTGGTCCTAATTTTTTAGTCCCCCCCCCCTCCCATTACAACATGGTTCCTAAATGAGGATGTGACACCTCCGGAGCCAGCGACGCCATTAACCTAAGCTGACTGGCCGGCCGCCTTCCCCTTATGTCTATGACAGGTGTGCCCTACCTACCAGAGGCGCTGTCCAGGGGCTATCCGGCAACCCTAGTCCGCCCCCAAGTTTGGAGACCAACTGGGGATGTCGAACGTAAAATCGTGTAGGGCCCACCGTTAGGGGTTGCGCCACCCCAATAGGACTTTGGGGGTACCGGTGGAGAGGCTCTAACGTAACACATTTTTTTATTCATATTACATCATGTTGAATTTAAAGGATTTAGACCCTGTTGAATTTTCTTCACTTCAGAAAATATTTTACTCACATTTTTTTATAAGGAGTATACATGATTGTAACCTTGAGAAACTATTGGACTTGAAACTCTGTAGCGTATTTTAACGAGAAAATTAGCATGACCTCGGAACTCATGGAAAGAAACATCCCATGCACTATTGATTTTATTGGACATAGCAAGTCAATCCTACACAATCCTTATTGCTCGATTTTCTATGAATCGAAATCAACTGAGGCCTGAAATTCACACATGAGGTACGATTTGGTGAGCAGGGAAGGTTGGCGTTTGTTGGAGCCTATCCTCACACCATAAGAAAATCATCTGTGACCCACCGGTTTGGTAACTATAGACATACTAATTTCAACCAATTTGTAACAGCCTGGTTACAATATAGGTGTCTATCAAAGTGTTTTTGACTCCTTACTCCTTAGTACCGGTGCTCCCGCTATTTAGAAAAAATATATTTACAAATTTGATTCTTTAAAAAACCATTCACGATTGTGTCCAACGGTGTGTCTCCCACAAACGTGCACAATATCAATTTCAAATAAAAAAAAGTGTTATTAGCTACAGAAAAAAGAACAAAAGATGATAAAACTTTTATACTAGAAAACAATGCACAAGTAGATCCGATCGTGACACCCATCACACCCACGTTATGTCGGTATGCTCCAATATCAAGCTCCCGAATCTGACAACCCAATTGATGCTAAAACCAGTTAAAGATTTGCAGGCAGAAGGTCCATACCATAGCATCGGTGATGGGCATGGGGAAGCTGACTCGATCACGTTGTGAAGACCCACAACGTGGGGCGAGGTGTCAGTGTCACGATCAGGACAGCAAAGTACAATACACATCGCTGCCGCTGCCGGTTCTCGACCGCAAGCTCTCCTCTGCTTTGGCTTCTCTGCAGGAGGTACGTCGGCAGAGTGCCCCGAATCGAGGTCGGCGACGTCTTCGAGCTTTGCTTCGCTGGTCTCCACCGTCCTGTGTCGACTACATCAACCGACAAGAGAAGGGTGCCATGACTTTGACAAGCTATAAAGCATTTTATCCTCGTCGGAAGTACCCACAGCGAGATGGTGGTAATCTGGATTTCTGTCTACAAGTCACGGAGAAAACAGAGTAGCACTGAAGCAGAGGATGGATATGGGTTTGTGGCTGATCATCAAGGTGCTTCTGATCAAGTGCCTACATATTACTATGTTTGCGGTGGTTTATATTTGGTCCGAAATTTTGCAGAGAGGAAGTGAGCAATGTCAACTAGCGTAAAGCTAGTAGTATTCAGCTCCGAAAGAATGTCGGGCCGACCACATAACGACATAGGAGAAAACAAATGGTGCATCCATCCAATGGCATGTTCATGGCAGACGTAGCGGTCGGCCTGGAGAAGATCCCTGTATCTGCTCTAGACCTAAACGTGTTAGAATCAGACTCTGAACTGATAAAAGAAAAAATCTTGCTTGAACTGCATGAAAATGTTCCACAAATGCTCACGGTCCGGGAAACTTACGACTCTGAGCTGCATGAGTGAGATCAGACATGGGCAGTTCAATCACAACCCATTGCAAAAACAAGCAACTGAGCTGCCATCGGCTTCAGATAAGCATACATGAAAACAACCAGATACTAATATTGTTGCCACTCCAGTACCCAGTTGTCATTTCCAAAACATCAAAGAACCAACTGGCAACCAATACAAAACCACGCATGGAAACAGGCCTTCTGCCATTGTGATTCAGGAGCTGCACGACCAAAATTAAAACAAGCACCCCACGCGGCAATGCAAAAACTGGATCTGCTGGAGCGCAAACGCTATCACCAGAGCAAATGATCTAGTACGTAGTTAAATAGAGATTCACTGGTCACTTCCACTGTGAACTGTTGTCCCCAACATATAACCACATAGGAAGGAAACACGATACCAATCTGGAATTTCTTGGTTTAGATATTTAGAAACCTCTTTATTACAAAAGTTACAACAGAAGAAAATTTGGTAGACTAAGGCTTGCATCTGGTGAGTCCATTCAAACAACACATATAAAAATTGCTGCCCACGTTTATGCTGAATTCAGTGAGGAATTCAATATCCGTCCATTCCTTCGCCCCATCCTGGAGGAAACAAGACAATTGATATGTCAGTTACCGAACCCTGGTAGTAGCAACTATGCAGCATACAGGGTTTAATTACAGCATGGGAGCAATGTTATCATGTGGGCAGGCCATAAACTCATGGCTATCTCAGAAACCAGCCAAAACAAAGAGTTGTGCCAAAGATATCATGTTCATGACAATAAAAATAGATTTCTGAAACATTTTGCAAATGTTATTTGGTTCTAAGGAAGGAAGAGGGCTCAACACCATGACCCACCTTTGACAGCAATAAAACGGTTTTACTCCAGTACTCTTCTGATGAAAACAACAACTAAGCCGGTAGCAGGGAATAGGCGTGCGCATGGCCAGCACAAGTAATATCAACATGCATTATATACGGATGATCCTACAGAGAGAGCCAAATCACAAATGGTGCCCAGCAACATGATCTGAAATAGTGTTACAGATCAAAACAACCGCGGTAACTTAAGCAACACCCGCACGCACGCGCTAGAGAGAAGACACATTGGTGCATAGCATGTGACTATGTTGATGTAAACAGAATGGCCGAGCTATCGACGAGCACATCATTTCAGTGACATGGGATCCAAGCAACTCCTACCGACTGCTATATCCCCACGCAGAAGAAACGTAGGGTGGCATCAAACATTCGAACAGTAAATTCAGCCAGCAATACGGGTCAACGCAAACATCAACATGAGCAATGCAATTCCGCCTCCTAGGAGGGCTCAACACCATGACCCACCTTTGACAGTAATAAAATGGGTAGCAGGGAACAGAAACTCTAGGCGTGGGCGTGGCCAGCACAAGCAATATCAACAGACCATTCAACATGCATTATATACCTACAGAGAGAGCCAATTCACAAATGGTGCCCTGCTTAATCTGAAGCTAGTGATACAGAGCAAAACAACCGCGGTAACTTAAGGGACACATGCACGCACGCGCTAAAGAGAAGACGCAATTGAGCATAGCATGTGGCTATTATGTCTATGCTGAAGTAAATAAAATGGCCGCCCATGGACCATGGGCACATCGGGTAAGTTTGGATGGCAGCCGGCAGCTGCCCTGCCAAAATATTGGCGTTGAGTACCAGCCTGGGCATGTATTGGGATTGAAGCCAAAATTTCTAGCCGATGCCAAAATTCTTGCAACAATAATTTGGCGTGCCCTCGTTTTGGTAGGGCTGGGCTCCGACGAACCTGGCTACATCTCCACGCAAAAAACATAGGTTGGCATCAATATTCAAACAGTAAATGCAGCTAACAATACAGGTCAAGGCAAACATCAACAGGAACCATGCAATAATTCCGCTTCCTAGATCGGTTTAACCGCGCTCGTATCCTCGTGGCCCTAACCGGCCGATCTAGCCTAACAAGCTCTCACGCCCAAATCTGGCAGGAGAAGCGCCGAATCAAACGGGACTAACCACGAATATCTAATCACACACCAGATCGGGGCCGACACGCGATGCGTCGGGGGCGAGGGAGAGGAGGAAGGGGGCAAGGGGGCTAGGTCATCTCACCTCACTTGTTCTTGGACTTGTTGTGCTCCTGGACGAACTTGGAGTTCTTGAGGTCCTCCTCGGTGAAGCCGGCGGTGAGCTTGGTGATGAGGATCCCCGTGACCGCGAAGCCCGCGAGGAAGGGCCAGTTGCGGCCCCACTCCCTCTTGAAGAACACGGGCCACGGGTCGAAGGTCTTCATCTCCGATCCGGTCGCCGGCAAAATCTCCTCTGCTCTTGCTCGTCGGGATCTGGTGGTTGCGGCGTGGGTAAGAATGGGAGGGGAACAAAGAAGAGGGGAGGGGTGTGAGGTTGTGCGGGTGGCTGGGCTGACCTATTCTGTCCGCTCGGGCTGGGCTAGGCCGGGCCGTTGTTCCCAGGCTGGCCTGAGACCGTCCCTGTTCTTGCTCAAATAATTACTCCCTCTGGTCTGTATTGACCTAAGCAAGTACAATTCTTTGCCTAACTCGCGTTACTTAATTAGGATCAGAGGGAGTACGTTTTTTTTTTGTGTGTGTTTATTAAACTTCTTTTCAGCTTCACTTATTATGTATTGTCATACAAAAAAGGTTCACTCATATGGATGCGTCACGCGCCCTACGACCAAATTGAGCGTCCTAAACCCTAACCCCGATGCCCACAAGACACGCTACTCCCACCCCCACCTTCTCCCGCCCCGTCAGTATGTAGCATCGCCCCGCGGCTCTCCCCGTAAGCCCGCGCCTCATGTTGCGCCGGTGTGCACTGCATGAACCCGGACCCTCCCAAGTCCCTCACTGGAGACATGGCACACGGCCGGTGATCGCTGCAGTCAAGATTTGGGTAGAGGCTGCACCCGGGCACAAAATAAATAGTGAAACCACTGGGGAGAGAACCTTACCTCTTTAGTTTTTTTTTCATTTTAGTTCTCCAACTTTAACGAATTTACACATAAGTACATATACTTTCATGTTCAACCCTCTTAGGCTTTGTTGCATGTTAGCACTTTAGACCCCTCAGAGAAAGATCGACAACCTCGAAGTACCTTCACAACTCCACAACAGCTGTAAGCAACTTCACACCGACTAAAAGCAACTTTGATACAAGGAAAATCAATTTTTGCGTGCGCTAAGACAATTTCACAACAATAAGCAACATCGATGTGTCATGAGGCAACATCACAACATCATTAAGCAAGTTCCCACAAATACAAGTAAATTTGTTGTCGACTGGATCAACTTTACATCATTGTTAAGCAACTTTGTGTGTGTGTGATGAGGTAACTTCGAAACACATGTCAGAAACTTCACAACACGACGCTGGTAGGCAACCTGAAAACACGGGTAGACAACTTCACAACAATGATAGGAAACTTCATAACATATGTAGACAAATTTTCAACATGTGTAGTTAACTTCACAAGAAGGGTAAAGAACTTTTTGGTGCAACCACGCAAGTTTGATGTACAACGATGCAACTCCGATCTGAAGCAGAACAAACCTCATATGAAACGATGCAATTCCAATGTGAAGCCGAGCCAATCTGATATGCAACGAGGCAGCTTTGATGAAACGAAGAAGCTAGATACACAACAACAATTGATAAGTTCAGAAAACGGGAAGGAAACTTCAAAACACGGGTACGCAACAAAACGCACCGGTAGGCAACTTCTCAACAACGGTAGAGAATTTAGAAACACATGTCAACAACTTCACAAGACTGGTAGAAAATTCTAATACACAACGAGGAAACTATGATGTGCAACGACCCAACTCTTACGTGAATGGAGCAACTCTAATAGTAACAATGCAACTCCTCATGTGAAAAGGAGCAACTCTGATGTGCAAGGATGCAACTTTGGTGAGACGAAGAAGCTAGATACACAACATCAGTAGACAACTTCACAAAATCGAAGACAAATTCACAACATCGGTAGGAAACTTGAAAACACGGGTACATAACTTCACTATAAAAACTGGAAAGCTACTTCACAACATCGGCATTCAACTTCAAAATGCGGGCATGCCACAAAACAACACCGTTATGCAAACTTCACAGCATTGGTAGTGAACTTCAAAACACGTACCATATTCACTACAATGGTACGTAACTCTAATATGCAACAGCGCAGCTGAAAGCTCACTCTATGTTTTAGTGTTGAGAGAACACAATTAGTTAATCTAATTGTGCGCTATTTTTTGCCCCAAATAATTGCAATAGAACATCAGGGCGTCGATTTCTCTCTGATCAAAGTCCCTTGCAGATGTCGTCCCCAATTTTTTGGCAGGAGCTTATTGCTCAGGGTATTTTTGCCCAGTATCTAAAGACATAGGCAGCGGTACTACCGCTGCCTGTGTATCCAGGGCAGCCAGGGCCTACGGCATGTCTTTTTCCTCGGAGCCATGTACCAGCAGTAGTACCGCTGGAGGTACCGCCTATATGGCCCTCCGTTCCTCTGAAGGTACTATCGGTGTATAGGAGAACTAGGCATGGTGTGCGGTGCCATATCCCAGAGTAGAGACGTGGGTAAGCCTGAAGGGTAACACTGGCATCGGGACACAGTATTTTATCCAGGTTCAGGTTAGCCGGCGGCAGCCCCCTACTTCCTGCAATATCAACTATCAGGCAATACGTCGAGTTAGGGTTACAACTTATCATGACCCCTCACGGTCAATCCGTCCAGATTTATATAGACAGCCGGAACAGAATTATTGAGGAGAATCTCTACAATACATTTCATTTAACCTATCGTAGACGGCTATGGTGTGCGTCTATGGTACCATATTCGCCATATCCCCAACAGTAGCCCCCGGAGAGGTTCAAGCTTCTGGTTTTTCATCTTTCGTTTTCCCGAATTTCTCATACTCCCTAAGCTTGAATCTCGTCCGCGAAGTAACATTTACGTATTCTTCTCTACTGAAATAAGATGAAAACATGATCTAACTTTTAAGCCGGAATTATTAATCCACCTTACGAAGGAGCATCTTCACGAATGACCCTTTGTCGGGTTTCGCAGCATTACGTCTCATCCATGGTGAGCCACATGGTGTGAATGCGACGGGACAGTGGAGAGTGACCTCATGCAACATCTTATCTCACGCGGTAATCGAGGCGGCATGGAGTAATGTAACACCCAGGGGATTTCCCTCCCCCCAACTAGATTTGGTTGTTTTCCTTTTCGCATTGCATTGCATCATATGCATTGCACTTTGTTTTCAAAATCATTTAAAATTTCAAACCAATTTAAAAATTCACCCAAAATTCAATCAAATTCAAATTAGCAAATATTTTAAAGATTTCAAAAACAAAAGTTTGTGCAGCTGGGCATTTAAAATGCTGATTGCATAGAAATTGTTTTCATAATTTTTGGAGTTTCAAAACCCCCTCAAATTCTTTCTCATCTCTCTTTCTTTTACAAAAAAAAGGCAAAGAATAGAAATAAACACAAAACTCTCGGGCAAGGGGAGGCAGCCAGGCCAGCCAACAGGCCGGCCCAGGCCACCTACGACCCCAGGAGCCCAGCTCCCATCGCCTGTCGTCTTCCTCCTCTGTACGGAGACAGAGAAAAGGGGAGGGCTCCCCCACCTGCAGCCCTACCTGCTCCCTTCCCTCCCTATATCTACCCCGAGGTCCTAGGGAAACCCTAGGGTTCCCTCTCCACTGTTCCGCCGCCGCCCTTCCCCTTTCTTCTCCCCTCCGATCCCCTCCCTTTTCTTCTCTGTACCTTCCCCTCCACCGCATCCATGGCCGGTTCTTGAAGTTCCCTCGCCGTCGTTCTGCTCGTCGACGGGGCCGGGAAACCGCGGGAACGGAGTCGCCGCACCTTCTTCTACCCCTACGTCTGCAGGGAAGGCACCGAGGAGCTTCACCACGCCGGCGCCGAGCTCGACATCACCGCCGCCTCGCAGCTCGTCTCCAAGCTCCGCCTCCGTCGCTCCCTCTGTCTTCCCCGAGCGAACGACGACTCCGAGCGCCTCGGTGAGCACGTCCCCCCGTCCTTCTCTTCCCCCACACGGCGCCCACGCTCACGCACAGCTAGCAGCAGCGGCCAGTCGCCGGCGATCCGTCCGCCCTCGTCGCAAAGTTCAGTAACTGAACTTATGGTTCAGTTCAGTTCCGCGCGATAGTTCGCCTCAAAACCCCCAAGCGTCCCTAGTCTATCACAAGATCCAGCCCAGCCCAGTGGCGTGAGCCCTTCCGCGCGTACGGCGCGTGCGGGGTTCGAATCCCCCGCGGAGCACAGCGCTCCGCCCTTTTTTTCGAATTCTTCTGCGCGCGCATGACCCCACCCGTCAGCGACGGTGGCGTCCTTGTCAGCCGTCCCCGCGCCTCGCTGGCGCCACGTTGTGCACGGGGCCCGGTCGTCAGTGACCCGGGGCTAGCAGGAGCCGCGGTCAGATCCAGATCTGGCCGTCATTCTTGCGCAAAACACCCCCTGGAATTTTATTTCCTTCACGATCTAGCCCCTGCGTCTTTTAAATAATTATAGAAAAGTACCACACTTTTAAAATTGAATAACTTCCACATACTAAATCCAAATTTAATATTTTAAATACGTTTTCCATGCCAAATTAAATTCTCTACCTAAATATAAACTTGGTTTCCTGTTTTGAGTATTTTAAATTGGTGAAATAATTAAATCCTTGTTTAATTCATTTATTATTGCAAAATTCATAACTTGGGCAATTCAAATCCAATTCCAACATGTAAAATATGTTTTCCAACCAGAAAAATGCAAGGAACATTAATATACCATCCATGCTCATGTTTGCATCTTGCATCTTACCTTGTTAGTAGTGTTATGCATGTCCACCTAATTAATAAACATGGAATGTGTTGGGCTATTTACTTCCATTTGTGCCCTATTCCATTTAATATTGTTTAGCTCACCTACTTACTGTTTTGCATGTTAATCAACATTTAATATGATGGTTAGATAAACAACTTAAACCATAATTAAATTGTCCGGACTCCGGGTCCGATTAAATTGTCTAAGTTGTACTTTTGCGTTGCATCCCGCATGTCATGCATATAAAATAGGATCATGCTGGATCTTTTGCCGTAGTAGTAATTGTTGCATCCGGTATTTGTTCTAGTTCGTTGCTTCTTCGCGGATAGGACGTTGAGATGATGTGAGCACCGACAAGTTCTTCGGATGTACCTCTACTTGCTGGATTCCAGGCAAGTATACTCACTTGCTACCTATGTTGTCTTTCCTCACTTGTTACCGATTCTTTCCGTTGTCCTTATGCTAGCCTTATGATTCGATGCTTGTGTCTCGATCCTATCATATGTTTACCTTGCAGCCATGATATAGTCTTCCTTCCACTTCCTATCAACTGTTGTTTGTTTACCTTGTTGGCCCTCGTGTCGTAGTTGCATGCTTAGTGTTGTTTGTGCTCGAGTCTTGTTGTCCTTTGTCGTATCACCTGTTTAGTTGATAGTTGGGTTTCAATTTAATCAACAACATGTTAATGTTTTGGGTAATAATAATTTGATGATAAGGCACCGGCAGGAGGCCCGGCGTGGTTTTGAGGCCTGCTAGTGTCGAACTTAATTAGGAAAAGGGTCTTGTCTGCTGATCCATGATGAGCGCACTAACCGCATGTGGGAAGCGAGTATGGGCGCCCCCCGCAATTCTGATTCGATTCGCATCTCGTCCAAATCGCCTCATTTAGTTCGGGTTTTCCATTTGCCGCATGCATATGCAGGTGGGAACCCTTGGCGCCAGGGTGGTAACTTTTGTAGTCGGCATTTAGGGAGACACGTTCTTAGAGTGCTATGAGGGTCCCCTTTTCTTCGTGGGGCTTGATTAGTCGTGCGCTCAATTGCACGGGGTTCTTTGGGCTTGATGCGCAGAAGAGTTGGGTTGTGTTGAGTGGCCTGCTTGGTGGGTTTGATCCCCGCCTGGCGGGTCATTCTTATGTGTACGGCCAAATTGGTGCATCCCTGCAGGGTTAAATCTTCTCGAGAAGCCGTGTTGTCCGCGGTTATGGATGACTTGGTGAAAGTGCTGGCTAACAAGTACTCAGACAACTTACACCTAACGATGATAACTTGACTAGTAATATAGATTACCTCCACTATAAAAATGAATGTCACCTTAATCAACCGTGTGAGTTTCCTTGGGTTGCTTCCTTAGTAGGGGGTAACATTGGATGGGTATTGTTTGGTGAGTAGTTTTAGTTGGTTCTGATACGCTATCTTATCCCTTTCTTTTAGCCGGATGTTATAGCGCGTCTCTATAGTTAGTTAGTGCAGCCAGCTGCCGCTTCTTTGCAATAATCCCTTCCTTTCCGTTGTACCCAAAGTATTTGTATCTTGTGATGATTGGTTACGTTGGTATCTTGTGAGTATGACTTGCCAGTACTTAATAGTACTGACCCACGACTCCGTTCGTGGCTGCATATTCCACATTGCAGTCAACAGGTTTGAAGTCTGACGACGTTAGCTTGGGAATCCCTCCGGCTTGTCCTGGGCAGGGATTGGACGTCATCGGTTATCTTCAGGACTCTTAGTCCAATTTGTATCTTGTCCGTAATCGGACGCTATGTTGTTTCTTCCGCTGTCATTTGGATCTTTGTATTGTATCAGTTGTATTCTTGACTCGTTGAGTCGTCTTGTATATATCTTTTCTGTTGTTGTTACGGAATATTCGTGAACTGTTGTAATGTTATCACAAGTGGCAACCTGGAATCGGTTATTATGCGGATTTGGCGGAAATGCTGAAATCTGCATAGTGCCCGATCTCGGGGCGTCACAAGTAACCCACGTTCTCCACAGTTACGGCTTCACGTGTGGCGTCCGTCCACTCTATTGCCAATGGGAAGCACGAATTGCCACACCCGGCTATAAAGAGGGGATTTTACCCTGCCCCTCTTCACATCCATTCCACAACTTCTCCGTGTACCCCATCTCACTCTCCATCCTTCGAGCACTCTGAGCAAAACTCCGACGAGAACACTTCTGCACGCATCTTATGACCCACAAGTGTAGGGGATCGCAACAGTCTTCGAGAGTAAATATAGCCCAATTTGTTGATTCAACACAGGAGGAGCCAAATAATATTTATAAGACTTAACAACTGAGTTGTCAATTCAGCTGCATGTGAAAAGTATCTTGCTTCACACAATTTATTAGTAGTAACGGTGATGTAATGGCAGCAGTAGTTCAATAGTAATAGTAGCAGTAAAACAGTAGTAGCAATAGTAACGATGAAAGTAAATGGACTTGGCAGTAGTGCTAAAAACACTCTAGACATAGGGATGGATGTACGGACGTTGCATAAATGAGATTAACCATGTAATAGGGGTAAAAAAGGGTAGCACAAATATATAAGAGAGTGTCCATCTCACAAACTATCATAGGCATGTTTCCCTATAATTGTCGTACGCGTTTGCAATAAGAACATGCACGACGTCTTTTGTCCTACCATCACGTTGCTGCGGGGCCAAAAAGAAACTAATGGTATTTAAGGTACTTGTTCTACCAAGCACCTGAGCAAAGCATTAACATGCGGGTGGAACATGTAATCCTCGAACTAGATTACATCCCCTCTGATATCCCAACCATGTCACCTTGGGTCTCGGGTTCCGGACAATAATAAGTGTATAAAACTAGCAGATATGATCCAGAACAACAAATATGTTCAGATCTAAAATCATGGCACCAAGTCCCTAAGTGAAAAGCATTAAGCACTCCAAGTTGCAACAACGACAATAAACTACAATAGTGAATGCTAGGCATCAAGATCTAAAAATTTAGTGATCTATTACATGATGAATCTCATCCAATCCCAACTATCCCCTCTCCCTACAATGGAGAATTACTCACACATCAAAGGTGGAATCATGGAGGGTTGATGGAGAGGTGATGGTGATGATGATGGCGACGATCTCCCTGCATTTCTCGTCCCGGCAGGGTGCCAGAACAGGAAATTATGTCTCCCAAACTAGGCTTTCGGGTATCGGTGGAGCTGTGGATCGTTTTTGGGAAAATCGTTCGGCCGCGTTTCGGGGGAGACTGAGTTTTTATGCCAAAGGGAAGCCCTCGGAGTGGTCCCAGGCCCCAGGGGCCCACCAGGCGCGTCCAGAGGGGGAGGGGGCATGGCCACCACCCTTCTAGAGGCCTAGTGCCTCCCCGAAATCATCCATGAAGACTTCCACAATTTCTTCACAAAAACCATGAAAGACAGCAGACATGCCTCTTTGAAAAGTAGCAGGAGCATTACATAAACCAAAAGGCATACGTATATAAGCATAGGTTCCATAAGGACAAGTGAAAGTTGTTTTCTCTTGATCAAGTTTTCTAACAGCAATTTGAGAGAACCCAGAATAACCATCAGGGAAGCAGAAATGAGTTTTCTTAGACAACCTATCTAACATTTGATCAATAAAAGGTAAAGGATAATGATCTTTCTTAGTAACTTTGTTAACCTTCTTAAAATCAATGCACATCCTATAACCAACCACTACTCTTTGAGGAATAAATTCATGATTTTCATTTGGCACAACAGTCACCCCTCCTTTCTTAGGGACGCAATGAACAGGACTAACCCATCTACTATCAGCAATAGGATAAATAATACCAGCATCAAGGAGTTTCAATACCTCGTTTCTTACCACATCCTTCATCTTAGGATTTAAACGGCGTTGATGATCCACGACTGGCTTTGCATCTGGCTCAATATTAATAGCATGCTGACATATAGCAGGACAAATCCCCTTCAGATCATTAATTAAGAGTATAACCATAGCACCTCTATGTTTCTTAATTATTCCCAATAATATCTCCTCTTCTTTATCAGAAAGTTGAGAACTAATAATAACATGATATAATTTCTTATCATCGATATGAGCATATTTAAGATTACTAGGAAAAAGCTTTAAATCAAAAACAGGATCTTCCTTTGGTGGTAATGTGGTACCCAAGTCTTCCACAGGTAAATTATGTTTCAACATTGCTGGCTGATGTAGGAAAATCTCGTCAATTTCAATCATTTCTTCCATAAAGACATCACTTTCGTGGTCTTCCATGTATTGTTGCAAATGATTGTTAGGAGCAAGAGAAATAGCAGCCAATCGTTCAACTCTATAATTCTCATTAGGTAATTTAGCTTCATAAGGTGCTTTAGCAAATTTTGAGAAATTAAATTCATAAGACTCTCCATCAAACTTTCTAAGGATTTTCTCCTTTTTACAATCTATAACAGCACCACAAGTGTTTAAGAAAGGTCTACCAAATATAATAGGACAAGTATCACTAGCAGAAGTGCCTAGTACTAGAAAATCAGCTGGATATTTAGTTTTACCACATAAGACCTCCACATCTCTAACAATACTAATAGGAGAAATAGTTTCCCTATTAGCAAGTTGAATAATCACATCAATATCTTCAAGTTCACAAGAACCAATTTCATGCATGATTTGTTTATAAAGCTCATAAGGAATAGCCCTAGAACTAGCACCAATATCACACAAACCATAATAGCAATGATCATCTATCCTAACAGATAGCATAGGAACACTAGGTTTCCTAGATTTACTAGGATGAAAGACAATATTAGAAGCATCTTTGTCGTGGGATAATCACGGCAGACGTTACCGGGGGTAACTTATCTTGGGGAAATTCGACTCTGGTGTTTGGGAGAGGGTTTAGCTCAGGGGAAATCATGCTAATAATCGATCTGGTAGCTCTGGCAATCAAGTCGCCGAGTCTCCGATCTAGGGTTACAATCTCAGCTCTCGTATTACAGGGGATACTCGAATACCTGGAAAAACTCGTCTAGTCTAACCCTAGAAGCCGGTTTATATATTACCCGGCCCCTTGGCTTCCTATCCAAGGCATACTCGGAGTCCTACCCGGTCACCGCATACAAACCCTAAATTTCCTTATAGCAACCCACAATCCGGGTTACGAGGCCTACACTACTTCTTGGGCCTTCTAGAAATTACCTTTCCTTAAGCCGGGTCTTGCGCAGTTCCCTTTGGGCCGAGTTACATCTTGGCGTTAGCCAACCGGGTTATCATCCCTCCATCAGTAGTCCCCAGAATAGCTTGGGCTTCGTAGGATCCACCTTGAAGCGCACGCTATTCCCTGCAAAATGACAAACATACAAGTTCATAGAATTCCGGATTAAAATGCTTTGATAACAGCTAGGCCTAACTCTGTGGGTGGTCCATATAGTAACCCGGCTTTCTCCGAGTCCGACATAGTTTTCCCGGGTCAACACTCCGAGGAAACACATAAGACCCGGATCGCACTATGCATTATCTAGTCCGAATATCGCGGAGGTAATCTGCTCCGATCTTTTCCGGATATCTCGTAACGAGCACTTAACGCTTATCCCAAAAAATCTGGTCGGGTATCTTTTTTCCAAAAATTTAGCTCGTGCCGCTCAAACCTAGGGCGCTCCACCCGCACCTATAAATAGGTGTTTCCAGGGGGAAACCCTAAGCCCAACGCTCCATTTCCCCCATCTCTCCATCTCCAACTCCTTCCGGCGCCCTCTTCGCCGAGCTCAAGACCGCGTCGTCCGTGCGCCGCACCGGTCCCCGCAGCGCCACCGTTGACCTCCGCCGCCACGCCCTCGAGCAGCTCACTGGAGGGTCTAGGGGACCACCGCAATTGCGCCATCTGCAGCCGCCGCGCTCTCCTCCCGATCCCACCGGTAAGCGATCTTGCTCCATTAATTTCTCTTTTAGCTTAGATCGAATAGATTGGATCGGGTTCCGCCCCTAGATGCGTTTCTTGCATCTTGCTAGTTGAACATTTCACCTCGCTATTCCACAATTAACACTAGTTCTAGATTCGATTGCACATCTCACATCACACCTCCAACGTTCGTAGTCACAAATCTCCTCGTAAATTTTTCCGCCTAGATCCAATCTGTCGAAATTTCTTCGCAAGTGTTCTTCAGAGAGTCGGATAATGATCATTTTCCGGGTCTCAAGTCACTTATACTTTGCATTTTGTCTCCTGTTTTTAGATTACACCCATGGCACCCAAAGCCAGTACGAAGACGAAGGGGAAACAGCCGGCTAAGGCGAAGCCGAGTCAGTCTATCTCTGCCAATTGGGCGAGATCCACTGTGACCAAGGCCAAATTGGACGAGCTCGCAAAGTCGGGCGTCCTCCCCGCCCGGGAAGAAATCCACTGGCGAGTTCCCGGAGATGAGACTCGGCCCTCTCCAGCTATCGACGTGGTAATAGTCTTTGTAGAGCACGTGATCCGGGGTTTCCGCCCCCCGGGTCACCCTTTCTTCCGTGAGTTGCTGGACCACTACGGTCTCCGAGTTTTCGATATAGGACCCAATTCCATGCTCAACATCACCCATTTCATTGTCTTGTGCGAATCATACCTATGCATTCCTCCAAACCTCGCACTCTTTCTCGAACTATTCCAATGCAAACCGTGCCGCGAAAGCGGTGACGGGGCCCTCCTGGTCTGCGGGGGGGTTTCTATCCAAAGAAGAAAGAATTCCTTGATGCCGACTTTAAGCCTTAACTCTCATGTCAAACACTGGCAAAAGACTTATTTCTATTGCCAGGACACCTCCTCACCCGGCGAAAAGACATTGCCGGGTTTCTCCGAGAATCTGCTCACGCTTTCTGATAATATTAGCTCTTACGCCTCTGAGTCAGATCGGAAATCCATTCAACCCCTCCTCGCCAAACTCGCTGTTCTCTCGGCTCAAGGCCTCCTTGGACTTAATTTAGTCAAAACCTGGGTTACCTTCCGGATCCAACCCAACGTTGTCCGGCCCAAGCTTATGTGCAACTATTCTGGGCATGTCATGGATTCCCTTCGCTACTCGCTGAGGAATTACCCGGCCGCGGACGCGAACAAGGTTATGAAGAACTTCCTAACTGAGAAGCTGGAGGTGATCCGGACGATAGCCGGCTTGGAGCCATTTACCCGCGATAACCCGGCTCCCGCTGTAAGAACCGGCTTCCATTGCTTCATCGACTAATACTTTTACTGCACACTTATTAATTCTTATCACTGTACTTTTTACTCAGGAGGACAACGCTTTCTGTAAGGTTGACACCCCACCTCCTTCCGAAAACTCCGAAGAGGAGGAGGAAGAGCCAGTTGACTCGGACGAAGGTAACACCCGGGTTTCGTTCATCTTTATTTCTGTTAACTTGTTTTCCCGATTTTTCCCTTTTTCCGACTATACACTATGTTTTCCAGGGTTGGAGGATAAGGAGGAGACCCAGAGTGACGAGAGTGAGGTAGAGCCGGATGCTGAGGTTGGAGCCAAGAGGAAACCCCGAGGGGTTGTATTCAAGGTTCCGTATTCCTCTATCGCCTCCAAACCGTATTCATTCGCTAACATGTGCGAGCTTAACCAACGCCTGTCCGATTCGCCATACTTGAAGGAGCCCGCCCCAGTCAAGCGCAGGGTAACCCGGAACTCCCCGGGTGAGGATCCTCTCAACCCGGGTATCCCTTCGTCCCCAGCTCGCCGTGCCGGTACTTCCCAAACCCATCCTTCCGATTCTCCTCAAAAACATCCTTCTCCCAATCACCCCCTAGCTGGACAATTCCGGGTCTCACTTTCGGACCCCTTAACAGCTTCCTCCGGGTCTAGTAATGATCTTCCACCGGACTTTGTGGTGAATACCGGGTAAGCTATCCTTCTTGATATTCAATATACTAATACTTTCCATACCCTTCATTCATCATATACTAACTGCTTGTTTTATTTCCCTCAGAGCCAAGGTCACAACTAGTGACCCGGACGATATGGACGTCGATGACCCGGCGAGGGAGGATTCGGTATATACTGTGAAGGCCGCGGCTGGCGGCGCTGAAGAAGAAGAAGTCTTGTTCAAAGATCCGGCCGATCAGGAGGCCGAGTACCCAATCCCCTCGCATACACCCGGGGATGACGACGTCGTGATCCTGGGCACAGGGAGGAGTGAACCCACTCCCAACACCCAGGCGACCCGGGTGCCCCCCCCCCCCCCGAAGGAGAAGACTACATCCCCGGGTAACCAGAATCCTGGTTCTTCCAACCTGGAGCTCGACAAACTTTCCTACGACGAGATGATGAATGCGCTCTTTGCTTTGAAGACCACAGAAAGAGATATCCTGGAGGCCATGGCTGCTGAACACCAGGTAATCCTGATCAACATTACTTATACACTCATCTAGTCCCCAAGTTCCGAGTTTAACTAGGCAAAGTTTTACTCGGTACTTCCTTTTATATCCGGCCTTTTCGTATATCTGACTAATCTTTTCCTTTTCCCTTCTCCACAGGCACAAGTGACCCGGTCTGAGGAGATTTTGGCAAAAACCAATCAGCTCCTTGAGGCCGAGACAAAGCTGCGGGCAGGGCTTGAGGTTGAAGTACAGAACCTCGATAAAGATGTTAAAAGGTACAAGAAGAAATACCACAATGCCGAAAATGCGTTGAAAAAACTCTCGGCTCAAGTTGCCGATACTTATCGCGCCTTGCTTGGTAAGAATTTATGACTTTGCTTAATTATAATCCGGGTTTTCCGTTACGCACGATACCCGGATGTCATTGCCTTAACTTTTGTTGTTATACTGCAGGCCCGGGTGAAGCAGCCCCAGATGAAGATGACATTGAAAAGTTGAAGACACTAAAAGGCGTCATCCGGCAATTCTCTGCCGGCACCAAATGGATTCTAGAGGCTGTGCAGTGGCCAGCTATGGGATATTGTGGCTTGGACACGCTGCTTGACGCGTGTTCCACTATCCCCGAGTGGACTCTGGAAGCGCTCGTCGTGCCGGGTTGGGGTAACCCGTGGGCTTATGCTGGCCAAAGCCTATTTTCCCAAGCTTGAGCCGGCAAAGCTCGTGGCCGGGTTTCCTGAGTTCAACCTCGACGGCTCCAAATTTTCCGGCAAGGACTTTAAAGCTGTTCAAACTGAGGTACGTCACTCGGCGAGCTTGATCGCCCACAATCTGGCACTAAACAAGATCGTTACACCTTATGATGCCGAAGACAAGCCGATCAAGGCGGATCTGCCCAAGCCCTTTGACATGTTGGAGAGATGGAAGGCGGAGTCCGCCAAGAGGAGGGAGGAAGCTGCGAAGAGAAGGGCTGAGGACGACACTGCGCCTTCCTCCTCTACACCGGCTGTCCGTCCACCAGCTCGCGCCGACTCTGCCGCTAATCCGGTTAAAGGTGCTGAGAAGACAGCCAAAGAGCAAGTCCATGACCCGGCTGCCAAGGACAACGTTGAAGACTCGGCGAAGGATGCCGAGTGAAGTTTCACTTTTCGCTGCCTCAAACACTTTATTCGACCAATGGGCATCTAAAACAATTATTCTTTTAATAGTGCGCCTGTGCACTTTTCGATACTACTCCCTCGGTTTGTAATACGCTAAAAACCTTAATAGCTTTCGTGGCCCTTCTGGCCTTTTGCATGGATTTGATATTTACTAGCTTTAAACTTTTCGTTGCTGGTTTTCCGACTTCCGCTATTTTTCCTTTTGTGAGACTCGGTTTCCGGGTCTCGGGGGTTTTGACTAGTGGATTTTTTCTAAGTCCCCAAGTCCCCAAGACTCGGATTTTCGGGTTTTCAAGCTTAATAGCTAGACAACTTGTTACTTTTTTCAAATTCCCAAGTCCCCAAGGCCCTAATTTCCGAGTCTAAGGGTTTGGAGTTTTCAAAAGAGCAAATTGTTTCTGCTAAGGCCCAAACCCTAGAGTTACTCACGTAGATTTGAAGTTATGCTTAATATATTGCGAGTTTCTGGCTGTTAACCTTGTACTCTGCATAACTTGTGGTTTGGATGACCCTTTTGATCCTCTTTGCCGTAAGCCGGCTTTCGCGTGGATAATTAATGCTGCTATAACTGTATAGAAACAGGGTCAGGCAAGTCCCAATGGGCATCATGACTGATTGTAATTACACGCTAGCAAAGCATGCCACGTTCTTGCGAGTCACATCGAACTTAAGCAAGAGAAATCAAGAAAATTTGGCTCTATTGTCCGGTTATAAGATTGTAACCGTACTTATTCCAAGTAACCGGTCCTTATAACTGAATGGCGTCATGGCCGGGTCTTTGAGTTTGCAACTGTGCTATTCAAGCAATCAGCCCCCAAGACCTAGATGTATGTAACTTTACTATAAGAACTAATACACTAAAAAAACAAATAACCCTTACCTGACAGCGAGTGAGAAACAAAAGGTAAAAACAGAAATATAAAAACTTAACAAAGGACACATAAGAAAGAGACAAAATCATTCTCTTTGTTGATATGAGAAAAGTTAGGTCAGCAAGCCGCCTCATTAAAAACCCTCCAGTCCCCTTAGGTACCCTGGATAGGAAAAGAGTGCGTCTGAAATCTGCTGCCTGTTACATCGTGTAGTTCAACTTGTGAATCTAGCCTATTCTAGGTGTAGTAGGGACGCAGCTGAGCCACGTTCCATGGTCTTTCTCTTTCTTGCATAGATGAAGTGGTGTGAGCGGTGTCATTGACAGTAGCCGACTTTTCCCTTGCATCTATCAAGTAATACGATCCATTGTGTAGATTCCGGCTTATGATGAATGGTCCTTCCCATGGTGGAGATAGCTTGTGTTTTCCTTCCTTTGACTGTACCAGGCGCAACACCAGGTCTCCTTCCTGGAAGACCCGGGTTTTGACTCGCCGGCTATGATACCTCCTCAGGTCTTGCTGATATATAGCTGATATCTCCAAGGCTTGTTCTCTGTGTTCTTCTAGCATATCCACAGCGTCCTGCCGGGTCTTCTTGTTCTCTACCTCGACGTAAGCCGACACTCGGGGCGAGTCGTGAATAATATCACTCGGCAACACTGCTTCTGCACCATAAACCATGAAAAACGGGGTCATCTGGGTAGATCAGTTAGGTGTCGTGTTAATTCCCCAAACCACTGATGGTAACTCTTCTACCCATGCTCCAGCGGCTCTGATGCACGGGACCCGCAGCCGTGGCTTTAACCCACGAAGTAACTCCTGGTTTGCCCTTTACACTTGTCCATTAGCTTGCGTATGGGCTACTGAGGCTATGTCAAGCCGGATACCATTGTTCCCACAGAATTTTTCCATCTCACCAAGGGACATATTGGTTTCATTGTCTGTTATTATGCTGTGAGGATACCCGAACCTGTAAATGATCCTTTTCAGGAACTTGACTGCTGTAAATGCTTCACAATTGGTAACTGGCATAACTTCAACCCACTTAGTAAACTTATCAATAGCCACCAATAAGTGGGTCTTTTTGCAAGGTGACATGTGAAAGGGGCCGACCATATCCATACCCCAAACAGCAAACGGCCAGGTTAGCGGGATTGTTTGCAACTCCATAGCCGGCACATGGGTTTGGCGAGTGTACCTTTGACATCCATCGCATCTTGCCACCAAGCGCTCCGCGTCTGCTAAGGCCGTGAGCCAGAAGAAACCGTGTCGATATGCTTTGGCTACGAGGGATCTTGCGGATGCGTGATGCCCAGAATCTCCTTCATGGATCTCCTTCAGAATCTGACGGACTTCTTCTGGTGCTACACAGCGTAAAAAGACTCCCGCTGCACTTCTTTTGTACAGCTCCCCGTTGATGATAGAATAGCCCTTTGCTCGTCTCAGAATTTGCCTTGCTAAAACTTCCTGTGGTGGTAACTCACCCCGCGATAAGTAAGCCAAGAACGGCTCTGTCCACTCGGAAACAGTACGTACCGTGGCCACGAGCTCTAAATCCGGGTCTTGGTTAGCCACCTCTTCCTCAGACTCGGTTTTAACAGATGGCCGCCATAATTCGTCCAGAAAAACGTTGGGTGGAACCGGCTCTCTGCGCGAGCCGAGTCTTGCGAGTGCATCTGCTGCCTCATTCTTTCGCCTATCAATGTGCTCCACCCCATACCCGAAAAAACACCCGGCAACCCTGTCCACCTCTCTGCGGTATGCTGCCATACTTGCATCTTTTCTATCCCAAGTTCCTGAGACCTGTTGTACCACAAGGTCCGAATCTCCATAGCACCGTATCCGCCTGATGTTCATCTCCTTGGCTATCTTCAATCCATGCAATAATGCCTCATACTCGGCCACGTTGTTGGAGCAATCAAAGTGAATTTGCAACACGTAGCTCAGCTTATCTCCTTTGGGAGATGTGAGTACCACCCCAGCTCCTGATCCCTCGTACTGTTTGGAACCATCGAAATGCATTACCCAAGACTCGGAAATTGGCGTCATTGTGGGCATGCTCGTGTGAGTCCAATCATTGATGAAGTCAACTAAAGCTTGGGATTTGATTGCTGACCTGGGCTCGTAGTTGATGTGATAATCTCCCATCTCAATGGACCACTTGGCTATTCTACCTGTTGCGTCTGAGTTTCCGATAATATCCGACATTGGTATAGAGCTAACCACTGTTATGGGGTGTTCCTGAAAATAGGGTTTCAATTTCCGGCTGGCCATAAAGACCCCGAAAACCAACTTCTGCCAATGTGGGTAGCGCTGCTTTGCATCTGATAGTACCTCGATGACGTAATAAACCGGCCTCTGTACCGGGTGGTCCTTTCCATCCTCTTTGCGCTCAACAACAACCACCGCGCTGACCGCCCGGGGCCCGGCCGCAACGTATAGTAACATGGGCTCTTTAGGACCCGGAGCTGCTAAGACTGGTGCCTCAGATAACTGCTTTTTTAGTGCCTCAAAATCCTCATCCGCCTCTTGGTCCCAAACAAATTTGTCGGATTTCCTCAAGAGCCGGTATAAGGGGATTGCCTTCTCTCCGAGTCTGGATATGAACCGGCTCAACGCTGCTACACGCCCTGTAAGCTTTTGGACATGCTTCAAATTTTCCGGCTTTTTCAGACTCTGGATAGCTTTGATCTTGTCCGTGTTTGCCTCGATTCCTCTCTCAGAAACAATGAATCCGAGTAATTTCCCTGCTGGAACTCCAAACACGCACTTTGTGGGGTTAAGTTTCATCTGATACCTTCTCAAATTCTTGAATGTTTCCTTTATATCATCGATAAATGTTTCCGCTTTTCTGGTCTTGATCACCACATCATCCACATAAGCATGAACGTTGCATCCAATCTGATCCTCAAAGCACTTCTAAATGCACCGCTGGTAAGTTGCGCCAACGTTCTTTAGTCCAAAAGTCATGGTTTTGTAACAGAAAGCCCCAAAGGGGGTTATGAACGATGTTTTCTCCCAATCTTCCTTCTTGAGCTTGATCTGATGATACCCGGAATATGCATCCAGGAAGCATAATAGGTCACTTCCAGCCACTGCGTCTATGATCTGATCTATCCTTGGGAGGGCAAATGGATCCTTTGGGCAATGCTTGTTGAGACTCGTGTAATCTATGCACATCCTCCACTCGTTACTCTTTTTCATCACTAGAACCGGATTTTCCAACCAATCCGGGTGAAATACCTCCATGATAAAGCCGGCTGTCAACAGCCGGGCAATTTCTTCTCCTATAGCTTTTCTTCTTTCCTCATTCATCTTTCTCAGGCCCTGCTTCACAGGCCGGGACTTAGGGTCAACATGCAAACTGTGCTCGGCTAACTCGGTCGGGATACCCGGCATATCACTAGGTGTCCAAGCGAAAACATCTTGATTTCCACGAATAAACTCAATGAGCGCCTCTTCTTGCTTACTATCTAGGTTAGACCCTATAGCAAATTGCTTGGAGGGATCACATTCAACAAAAGCCACCATCTTAGTATCTTGTGCTGCCTTGAATTTTGCTCTCTCATCCTCCGTACTCGGTCTCTTCAGCACTGTCCTGTCATCCGGGTCTACCTGGGACCGCTAATATTTGAGCTCTTCCTTCTTGCAAGCCTGTTCTGCCATTGCCGCATCTCCTTTGTCACACTCAGCTGCTATAACCCGGTTTCCATGTATGGTAATGGTTTGCTTGGGACCCGGGATCTTTAGCTGTAGGTATACGTAACACGGCCTGGCCATGAACTTGGCGTAAGCCGGCCTTCCAAACAACGCATGATAAGGGCTGCGTAATTTTACCACCTCGAACGTGAGCCACTCCACTCGGAAATTGTCCTTTGATTCTCCAAAAGCAACCTCCAATGTAATCTTTCCTTCGGGGCACGCCGAGTGACCCGGCACGACCCCGTGAAAAACTGTAGAACTTTTCTGTAGCTGGGACTCCTTGAGACCCATGCGTAGGAAAGTTTCCCAATATAGGATATTGATGCTACTTCCGCCATCCATTAGAACCTTTTTCAACTCATAGCCATTGACCTGTGGTGCAACCACCAAAGCTAACACACCCGGATGCTCTATTCTTTCCGGATGATCCCTTCTGCTCCATGTTACCTCTTGATCCGACCATCTCAAGTACCTCGGGACAGCTGAAGAAACCGAGTTTACCGCCTTTTTGAGTATCTTTCTATCCTTGTTAGAAGTTCCCGTAGTATGCACGTGGTACTGTCCCAACTGCTTAGGGTTAGCTTGGAAACCTCCAACGCCTACTTGGTTGTTAGCCGGATTGCTGCCCCCTACGTTGCCAGCCGGGGGTGGGCCATTGCCCGGGTTTCCACCCGGACCCGGTCCTTCTCCCCGGCCTGCGCCTCGCATTGCCTTCTATATTTCCTCGTTCTTCCATCTCTGTAAATCTACGCACTGCTCCAATGAGTGATTAGTCGGCCTACCGTTCCTGCTATGCCGCGGACACGGCATCCAGAAGGCCTCTAGATGATTAGCCGGCCTTGGTGGTCCTTGATAATTTCCTCCATTAAAGTTTCCTCCGTTGAAATTTCCCTCTGCTCTAGGTCTTGAGAACCCGGCCTCTGTGTTGGCGACAAACTCGGAATTTCCCTCATACGGGCGCTTGTTCTAGTTGTTTCCATTATTTCCTCCATTGTTACCCGGCGCAGATCCATTGCCGGGTCTTCCACTGTTGCTTGCGTTGGCTTTGGCTTTCTTGTCATCAACATCCTCCTCTGTGGTATCCGTGGCGGCGTGCTTGTTGCACGCGTCCATCAACTCTCCCATAGTAACCTCCGAAGCATTCCGACTAGATTTCATGCATGTTAGCTTTTGCACTAGGGGTATGTACTTGCATGTTTTTGCCATAGCCTGTAGCGCATCCTTTGGCTGAATATCTGTGGACGAGTGAAGTATTTCCATAACCCGGCGCACCCAACTGCGCGCCGACTCACCCTTCTTCTGGACACATCGTTCTAGATCATCGATTGTAAACAACTTCCTACACGTCCCATGAAAGTGCTTGATAAATGCGGTTTTCAGCTCACTCCATGAATTGACAGATCTTTCCGGTAAATTATTGAACCACAACTTAGCTGCTCCTTCTGACATCATTAAGTACACAAATTTGGCTTGAAGATTTTCCGAAGCGTTTCGAATCGAAATGGCCATCTCATAACTGCTCAACCAGGTTTCTGGATCCATGGTCGGCTCAAAGTTGACCACTTTACCCGGTTCCTTGAACTTATCCGGGTAAGGCTCAGCCCTGATGGTGTCTGACAAACATTTAGGTCCGGCAATATTAGTCGGTACTGGCCTCATCCGGGAAACGTGCGATCCTGCTGCAGGTATGGCGGGGGGTGCAACCGCTACCGGCCCTCGTACCGCAGATCAGGCCGCTGCACGCCTGGCTCGAGAACTGTCCACAATGGCTTGTGCTGCCGATACTGCAGGTGTTGCCGGCCTACGGGGAGGAGGCGGCATTTGCTGCTGCTCTGCCCTCCGCCGTGCTGAGCTTGGATGAATATTGCTGGTGTTTCCATTATACCGGCTAACGTATGGCGTTCCGTGCATCCCACTCCTGTTATCCGGGTAATTGGCCTGCTGAGCCACTGCTGTGCGCAATAGATCTATCGCCCGCCGGGTCTCCTCCGCATGGGGGGACTCTCTTACGGGGATGAGATCCAATGCCAGTGTTGCCGCGTACACATTGTCCATGGGGTTACTGAAGTGACCTGGTGGAGTATGAAATGGTGGTGGTGGTGGTGGTGGTGCTGTATTGCCAGTGGCGATCCCTGTCTGCAACGTGGGTAACCCGGCTTGTACGGTTGCCGGCTGTACTCCCGCAGTCGCAGGCTGAGGGCCGGTTTCCTGATTCACGGCCGGAATTAGTTGATCCTGGGGTGTGATAAACAACGCGGCCGGGTTTAAAGTTCCTCCCGTTGCCGGTAATCTTGTTTGGTATCTCTGGTTTTCCAATGCTTCCAGCTCACGCCTGCGCGCTGCTATCCCCTGCCTCTCGGCTTCGACATCTCTCCTCTGTTGGTCCAATGCACGGCGGGCCACATCCAGATCTGCAGCACGTGCCGCTGCGTTTTCCGGGGTTATTACCGTAGTTAACAACGTGGGATCCAAGATCAGGTTGTTGTTGAACAGAGCCGGAATGGGTGGGTTTGAAGGACCCGCACCTGGCGTTCTATTTGCCATAAACCCGAACATGTTTCTTCCCAACTCGCTTTCTGGGGTATGGCTGGTGACTGAAGCCGACTCTCCATCAACCCGGGTCAGAACCGGGTTTCCGTCAGCCGGGTTTTGCTGCTGGGCCAGCGCTCGGGCCGCTCCGACCGCGGCCGTAGTCACGTCTCCCTGATTGAGATTGGTTGCAGGGGCCGTGTAGACCGCGACTTGGCGCGCGATGCCTGGTGAAGACTCGTATTCCTCCTCATCACAGCTATCTTCTTCGTACCGGTCCTCCAGCAGGTGCAGGATAGACTCGGTATCATCTTCTCTCAAGATCCGGCCACGCGGGGTGCATACCGGCTCCCCCAGGTGTTCCCTCTTCGGGGTGGGCTCTTCTATCGGATCGACCGTCCCGACTGATTCCTCTCCATCCGACTGGACGCAAGTCGCTTCTCCTGACACAGAATCATATCCAAAATCGTTAGGGATTGAACCGGACGTACGTACCATGCCGACGAAGACGTTGACCCGGCCGATTGTGACGACATATCCGGATTCCAGCAGATCCGACTCTGGCCCCCAACCAAAATCATCCACCATGTTCTCTACTTCGGGGTTGGTGTAGATATCGTCGACGACAAGGTTCTTCATGTTCTCCCGAGCTTCTCCCGTGATGTAAACACCCTTGGACGTAGGCTCCACGGTGGGCGCCAACTGTCGTGGGATAATCACGGCAGACGTTACCGGGGGCAACTTATCTTGGGGCAATTCGACTCTGGTGTTTGGGAGAGGGTTTAGCTCAGGGGAAATCATGCTAATAATCGATCTGGTAGCTCTGGCAATCAAGTTGCCGAGTCTCCGATCTAGGGTTACAATCTCAGCTCTCGTATTACAGGGGATACTCGAATACCTGGAAAAACTCGTCTAGTCTAACCCTAGGAGCCGGTTTATATATTACCAGGCCCCTTGGCTTCCTATCCAAGGCATACTCGGAGTCCTACCCGGTCACCGCATACAAACCCTAAATTTCCTTATAGCAACCCACAATCCGGGTTACGAGGCCTACACTACTTCTTGGTCCTTCTAGAAACTACCTTTCCTTAAGCCGGGTCTTGCGCAGTTCCCTTTGGGCCGAGTTACACCTTGGCGTTAGCCTACCGGGTTATCATCCCTCCATCAATCTTCACAAAACATAATGTGTCCCTCTTCTACATTTTCAGAAACAAGGTCCTTTATTATTGCTACTGTAGGTTCTACAGTTATTTGTTCCTCGGGTTCTACAAGTTCCCTTGCACTTTATTAACCATGCTAGCTAACGTAGAATGTTCTTCTACCTTAGCAGGGAAAGGCATTTTCTCAATATAAGGTTCAGGCACAATAGAATCAACAATATGAACTTCTATATCTCTAGCAGGAACACAATTAATAGTATCTTTATAAGGTGCATGGTACTTATCCCATTCCTTTTTAGGAATACCAATGTAAGAAGCAAAAGCCTTATATAAGTTTGCAGAAACTTGAGAATCAAGACCATAAACAACACTAACATTATGAAAATCCTCGGATGACACAAAAGTTTTAATGCATTCATAGTCATAATTTATACATGACTTTCTACCTTTGTCGTTCTCCCATCCTTCAGTGTTTTCTTGAATACGGACAAGAAGATCCCATTTAGCTTCATCCTTCATACGTGTAAATGATCTAGAACAAGAAGCATCCAATAAATCCTTATCATGAAGAGGAAGCCTTGCATTTTTTTACATACGCCTCCCACAAGGAGAGCCGGGTTCCATTATTGACATAACAGAACAGAGGTCTTATGTACAAAAATCAGAAACGCATCCAACGAAAAAGAAACTAAAGCATCACTAGATCGCCCCGAACAGTCTAGGAATTAGTCTATCAGGAACCAAGCCTGGAACCACGAAACCGAGCAAGAACCAAAAGGCATGAACACAAGTTTAACAAGGTCACAACCCACAACCATGAAAAGTAGCCGGACTGCATCCCTAGTAAGTAAGGAAAGACGCTTCATCAGTCAGATTCATCCTCAACAGCGTCAACAACACGACCTGCATCATCTTCATCACACGTCGAAGAACCAGTTGATGCATAAGCCCTTACTGCTACATCTTGAATCATCACAGCTCCCTCTTCCAGCAAGTTCTTGTCTGCTTCCACCTGTAAACCTGCCCAATAACGAAGGAAAACACACATGTAGCACACCATCTCAACAGGAGATGATATAGTCTTGCCCTCGAAACAAGCCCTGTTCCGCAACTTCCAGATAGCCCAGCAGAGAGCAGCAATCCCAACTACATGCATGTTAGTTTTCCCAGGGAAAAAACTGTTTATCCACCAAAAATAATGAGTAAATCCAGTGGGCCTAGCATTTGCACCAATAGCTGCACACACCAAACTCCAAACAAAACTAGCAGCAGGGCACTCAAAGAACAAATGACTAATAGATTCATTCAGATGACAGAACCTACAAATAGGACTTCCAACCCATTTTCGTTTCAACATATTTTCTTTAGTGGCAATAGCATTATGCCAAATAAGCCAAAGCCAAATCTTAGTTTTAAGTGGGATCTTAGCCTTCCACGGATGCTTAAAAGATCTATCCGGTCCAAAGGAAGATAACTTGTTATATAAAGATTTTTACAGAGAAAATACCATTCTTATTATACTTCCATTTTGGTATATCCTTTCCAGTCCCCAAAGCTACAGTGCTCAAAGAACTCCTTAACTCCCTTGCCTGCTATTGCAGAACTGGTGTTAGCCATCTTCTAAAGGAAAAGGCCCACCCAATATTATGCATTTCCTTCACAGATAGCTCTTGTTGATCACAAATTTCAAACAACATAGGGAAAACACTACACAGAGGGGACTCTCCAAGCCAAGCATCCTGCCAAAAATTAGTTTCATTACCCCCAACCACACACATCTTTCTGCCCAAAAGATTAAACTTCCTTACTTTCAAAAGGTTCTTCCACACAGGGGAATCACCTTGTTTTGGTTTAATTGCCCAAATCCCTTTATCTATATTATACTTATTGCAAAACAGTTTTTGCCACATTCCATCCTCACATTCTAACCTCCACCACCATTTGCACAGCAAGAAAATATTCTGAATCTTTACATTTTTAATTCTCAAGCCTCGTTTTTTCCTAGGTCTACACACTGCATTCCATTCAACCATGCAATACTTTTTCTTAACCCCAGTCCCCTGCCAAAAAAACCTCCTAATTATTTGTCATAAGCTCCAGATTGGACACAGGCAACAAATACATAGACATCAAATATATAGCAGTCCCCCCCAGGGAGGATTGAATCAGAGTGAGTCTTCCCCCAATTGAAGAATTATTCCCTACCCAACCATCCAACTTCTTTGTAAGTTTATCTGCCACACCATTTAGCTCTACCACTTTCAACCTAGAGCCACATACAGGGACTCCCAGGTATTTAATTGGCCAGCTGCCGAGTTGACAACCGAACATATCAGCATATTCTAGATTTTTAACATCATCTTTAAGAATCATCATCACCTCACTTTTTTCAAAATTAATTTTCAAACCATACATAGCCTCAAAAAGAAAAAGAATTAACTTCAAATGAATTGCCTGTTCCTTAACATCCTGAATCAAAAGTATAGTATCATCAGCATATTGTAAAATAGCAACCCCCAAATTTATCAAATGGGGAACCAAACCCACCAAAAGACCAGCCTGTTGAGCTTGGTTGATCATTTTTGTTAGATTTTCAGCTACCAAATTAAACAGAAGGGTGAGAGGGGATCTCCCTGCCTAACCCCTCTATGACTAGGAAAATCTTTTCCTATGGTATCATTAATCTTGACACATAAGGTGCCATTCTGAACTATGTCCTTAATAATCCTCTTCCATCTATAATTAAAACCTTTCTGAGAAACACAATTTAGCAAGAACTCCCAATCCACCTTATCATATGCTTTTTCAAAATCCAATTTTAGGACAACCCCCTGCTGATTTTTCCTCCTGGACTCATGCAAAATCTCATGCAAAGATAAAATCCCATCCATAATATTCCTACCTTTAATAAAAGCATTTTGGCAAGGTGAAATGAGTTTTGACATAAAAGGTTCAAGTCTACAGGTTATCACTTTAGTAAGAATCTTGTACAGAACTTGCGACAAACAGATAGGTCTATATTTTTTAATAACATCTGCATCAGGTGTCTTCGGAAGTAAAATAATCAGACCAAAGTTTAACCTATACAAAGGAAGGTTTGCCTCATAGCAATCCCAAAAAAGCTGCATTATCTCTCTTTTCACCAGAGGCCAACATGCCTGATTGAATTCAATAGGAATTCCATCAGGTCCAGGGGCTTTGTTCTTTTCCATACTATCTATGGCTGATTTAACTTCTTGCTCAGAAAAAGGAACATCTAAGTTTTGTACATCCTCCACAGAAAGCTTCTCATCTACACTCCAAACATCATCTGACAAACTAATCTCACATTTAGGTCCATAACTAAACAAAGATTTATAATACTCAGTTGCATGGCACAAAAGGGCCATGGTCCCCTGTATTTCAACACCAACATGAGACAAGGAATACATTGTACTCTTCCTCTTCCTCCCATTTGCAATTCTATGAAAATAGGCAGTGTTAAGATCCCCCTGTAGTAATCATTTTTCACTTGACCTACTGAACCAATATTTTTCTTCTTCTTCCAGAATGGACATAATTTCCTTCTGTACAACCCCCTTTCTAATGTACTGTTCCCCTGAAAGCATCTGATTTTCTTCTATTTGCTCAAGATTTTCCAACTCAGCTAGTAGATCTTTTTTCCTAGCAATAGAAACACCTCTAACATTTGCTCCCCACCCCTTAAGAGAGTTTTTAACCTTTTTAATCTTATTTTGAATAGTAGAAACACTATCCACTCCCAGCACAGAGGAGTTCCAGGCAAATTAATCCTGTCCTGGAACTCAGGGTGATCAATCCAGGATTTTTCAAACCTAAACTCCTTTACCTTATTAACATAACCCTCTCCAGTATCTAACACCAAAGGGTTGTGATCAGATAGAAATCTAGGAATCTTCATGAGATGAGTTAGGGGAAAACAATTTTCCCACTCATTGTTCATGAGGACTCTATCCAAATTTTCCAAGGTAGGGTCAGAATGACCATTGGACCAAGTAAACTGTCCACCAGACATATCCACTTCTCTAAGCCCATAAGAGAAGATGATTTGATTAAACCTGTGTAAGAATCTAGTCACTCCCCCTCCTTTATTCTTCTCATTTTCAAACCTAATAATATTAAAATCCCCACCAATTATAGTAGGCAGCTCAAGATTAGAGCAAATATTTTCTAAGGCATCCAAAAACATTGTTTTAAACTCATCCTGAGCAGCACCATACACCACAGTCAAACAAATTTTCTTGTTCAGTTTTCTATCCAAAACAACATCTAACACATGAAACCTGCCCACTTTAGTTTCTATAACATCACATCGATCACTTCTGATTGCACAAAGAATACCTCCAGACCTGCCCACAGAGGGGGACCAGTGCCAGGTAAATGATTTATCAGGATCAAATTTTCTCCAAAGATAGTTGTCAATATTTTTCCTCATCGTTTCCTGTAAACCAATGAAGTCAAGATGATGTTCACTAATTAGATCCCTAAGAGAGAAAGCAAAACCTTTTTTCCCTACCTCTCTGCTATTTAAGAAGGCCCCAATCATTTATCTTTTATTAGTCCTGCTCCTTGTTCTTGGTCCAGATACCACATCACTCCAAGGGTGATTGGCACTGACCCTAGAAGGGATTCTTGTGCCACCATGGGACACTCCCTGATTAGAATTCTTGATAGCAGAATTTTTTTAGCCTGTTTTATATACTTCTTAGACCTAACAGTAACAAAGCCATCATCATCAGCCTCAAGATGCTGAGTGGGAGATTTCACCTCTACACCATCTTCCAGATTTTCCTTAACACATTTACTAGGAGAATTCTCATTGCATACAGCTTCCTTAACCACCCTATCTTTTTGATTAACTACAACAATTCTAGCTACCTCCAGATCTTTAAGCAAATTAATGGATTGTAAAGACAAAGTAGACACATTAATCCCAATTTCTAGAGCTTTATCAAGAATATACTCATCATCTAACACAGAAAAAGCATTAACAGAGGAGATAGGTTTTTTACCTTCAGGATTGTCCCTAGCCTCCAGATGTGCCATAGCTTTCTTGAAAGCATTCAAATTAATATTTGAGTCTGCTTGAAGTCTAGCACTCCCCCTTGATGGAAGTGGCTGATCAGGAGTTGGGATGAAGGGCAAGTTTTGCCTGGTTTTGGACTGTGCATCTTCTTTCTCTTCAGGACTAGAGAAAACTTCAGTAATCACCACCTTTGAGTGCAGGACCTTTGTGCAATCAGCAGAATCTGCAGACATAACCTCCTCTGACATTGCCTCCACACTATCAACATCATCATGGCTAGACATCAAAGGGGATTCCACTACAGGATCCTGTTCTACCCCAGGCAGGTTCTGCAAATGTTTCCTCCACTCCATCTTCTTGTCACTATTTGTCTCCAATAACCTCTTCAAGAACTCTTCATAAGAAAGTTCCATCTTAAGCGGCTCATCAGGATTTTCCACAACACCAGCAGTGATCCTAGGTGTTTTAAGATATGCTAGGTATTGGGAATAGAAATCCACCGCTGGGTGAGGTCTTTGAGGGACTCTAGAGGAACCCACCGCCACATGTGTCATCACAGGGACTACAACAGAGCTATACACTAATTTTTGCACCCTCTCAGCAAACTCATCTTCATCACTCTCCTCCTCCTCAGGTTCAGGTTCAGTCATTTTCCTCTTACCTTTGCTGCAAACATCCTCCTCCACACCTTGCTTGCTTATCTTCTTCCAGCATCAGTTTGCATGCATGAAGTTCTAGCATCACGCATAAAACCTCCTTGAATAGCATTGCGGGGTCCATTCCTCTCCCCAGCAGCAGCAACACCACCATTAGTCTTTTGCTTCTTGGGGGTATGATTAAAATCACCCCCAACCCTCAGGAAGATTCTGCCAAGTATGTTCCACATGAACCTGAGTCTTGTCCTTATCTAGCTTCCCACGCACTATCTCCCTGGTGAATTCAATATCATAGAAAGCCCCCCCCAATATTAACATTAGGCACCACTAGTGGGACAAGAGAAACATCAAGATTTCCAACCAAAATACGCACATAATCAACATTGTTCATGCTCAACCTATCAACAGAGAGGTCCTGCCCACTAAACTTCCTGCATAGGAAGCAGTTGGACAGTTCCTGTTTTCCAAAGGTATTCCACGCACCTGGAACCAGTACATGTCCAATTCAGTAACAGCCCCGTACTCAGGAATCCAATTCTAGATCTGAAGGACCACCGAAGGAAGCGTTCTCATATTAATTCGCCCAAAATGTATCCATGCGTCCACATCCCTAGAGCTAGGGAAGCGCATCAGGTACCTGTTGGCAGCCATTTGCTTGGCATACCACCTCCAGGTGCACCTATGGACAGCCCACTGAGTAAATTCCTCTTCAATCTGCCGCGCAGAAACATTTCCTTGGATAACTTCTACAATAGCTTGATGAATTTCCTTGTTTGGTGCAGGATTCCTGATGTCTGGAATCACAAAAAAACCACCATTGGGTGTCGCTGCGCCCACAAAGGGAGCTGCCAGCTCCCAAGGTGTAGATTCAGAATTGATGAGGTTCACATCATGATTAGCTCCGCAAAGATTGCAAATGGAATCGAGCTCAACAACCTGATTTTGATTCTCCCTAAACTGGACATCACGCGCAGTGCCCCGCCCACTCTCACGATTATCCTGCTCAACGGCAACCCCCCTCACACTTTGATTAGGCACATCCGAAGAAGAGAAGGTAGGTGTGTTAGATCTCCTAGGAGTAACTGAAAGCGCATGGTTCCCCCATATATGGTTTTGGTAATTAATGACAATCTTTATGGACTAATGTTTGCATTGAGTTATCCTTGTAGATCTTGTCCGTAGGAAATAATGGAGTTAATGTGTTGAACTCTATTAGCTTCCTTGATGTCCATTGTTATATTTATGGATTTATATGAAGAATGGTCTTGGTTTGAGTTGAGCTTATTGCTAGTATGTCTTGAAGAAAAGGATTAGGTGATCTTTCATTATCATCTTCAAGACATCATCTTTAGAAGTGAGAAGCAAAGATACAAGGTTGATCAAGAAAGCGATCAACACACAAAGCTACAAGTTGTACCAAGTGGGATTGTGTATCTCATGGTATGGTAAGCATTTGTCAATATAGCTTTGTGAACTAACCCATGATATGTATGTGTCGCATCTCTATGTGTGGTTAGGTATCTTTCCATGGGCATGAACCAAAAGGAAGATTTCATATAGCCCATGGTCTATGTCGTCGTCAAGCGGTGTTTGCCATCTAGCTTGACGTGGAAGCTCAAGTGAAGCATCTAGAAGATATCCTATGCTTGATGCTTGCCACCCTTTTGGAGATTGTGGCCTTGTGAAGATTTGCGAAGGGTCTCTCCCATAATGGTGTATGGGGGAGCTAGTCTCTCCCATAATGGTGTATGGGGGAGCAACTTGCAAGTCTTCATCAAGCGGAGTTTGTGCTAGCAAGCGCAATCAAGAAAGAAGATCCAACTTGAGAGAGTCAAGATCGTCATCATCTAGCTCAAGTGGAATGCTCAAGGCAAAGGTATAATCTTGATAGGTTTTCTATTTTACCGGTCTCGTGTCTTTGGGAGACCGGGTTATAGGATAGATAGTCGTACTATCAAGAGGGGCTCTCAAGTGAGTAACTCGATCGAATCGTTATGGAGAGCTCAAACCTTTGCATACTTTGCATATCATCTTTCTTGGTTCTTATTTGGCTTTTGTCTCCTTTGGGTGTTAGTGCTTGTCGTGATCTTCATGACAAGCCTTGGTTTCTCGAAAACGGTTTTTGTAAGAAAAACTTGTTGCGTTTTCGGTGGTGAAAATATTCCGTTCGTCTTTGAGAATGTTCCCACACCTTCCATGTGTGGTAACTTCTCCATACTTTGAGGTATCAATATTTCCAACGCAATTGGATTTACCTCGTTCGGAGTTCATTTGCAAAAGTTATGGGGTTTCTAGTTCAGCCTCTCTGTTTCAGAACTCAGCCGGATTATTTGGAAACCGGATTATTCGGAGCAGATTGGATATTCCGGTTTGGAAAATTTCAGACCATATTTCATACTGGAGTCAACCGGATTATTCGATCCAGATTTTTCATCTTGGACCGGATATTCCGGGTGGTGATGAAGGTGCGCGAAAACGGCGAAGGACTGGAAGTTTTACTTTCTGGAGTGAACCGGATTATTTGAACCGGATTATTCGGATCAGACTGGATATTCCGGTTTGGCATTTTTCGGACCATATTTCTCACTGGCATGGACCGGATTATTGGTACCGGATTATTCCAATTGGACCGGATATTCCGGTTAAAGTCAACAGGTTTCGAGCAGATCTTTAGACCGGATATTCCGGTCCCAAATTCCTGCTCAAACGGCTAGTTTTTGTGGGGACCTATTTAAGGGGGCTTTCTTCCCCATTGGTCCCCAAGTCTTCCAAGCACGAAATATCCTCTCTCCCCCACCATTGTTGACCTTGGAAAGCTTGCCCCTCTCCCAATCCCTCCTATGATTCTTGCATATCTTTGAGGGAGAAGGTAGAGGAGATCTAGATCTACATTTCCACCAATCCATCTTCCTTCTTAGTGAGGGAAACTTAGTAGATCTTGATCTTGGAGTTCTTGGTGTTTCTCCTCCATTGTTCTTCCTCTCTTATTCCCCCATAAGCATTTGTTGCTTTGTTGGAATTTGAGAGTGAAGGATTTGAGCACTTGTGCTCTTGCCATTTGTATCGGTTGCATCGGTTTGCTATCTCCACGAGGATTCGTGGAAGTTGAAAGTTTGTGAGCTTGTTACTCTTGGGTCTTGGACCCTAGACGACTTGTGGTGTTCTTGGGAGCCTCCAATTGAGTTGTGGATGCGTGCCCCAAGATTGTGGTGACACCGAGAGTCTCCAATTGAGTTGTGGATGCGTGCCTCGGGTTTGAAGGTTGCCAATAGTGGAAGGTGAACTAGGCCTTTGTGGCGGGGTACATCGGAGAATAGGGTAAGGCCTTTGTGGCGTTGAGTAGGCCTTCGTGGTGAGCTCACACCCCTCCAACGAGACGTACTCCCCTTTGTGGGAGGAACTCGGGAATACATCATCGTCTCCGTGTGCCTCGGTTATTTCTATACCCGAGCTTTTTTACTTATGCAAATTACATTGTGATAGCCTTCGAGCTTGAAGTTATATATCTTGCTATCACCCTGTTAGTTGTCTTGCTTAGCATAAGTTGTTGGTTCATCTAGTTGTCCCTAGAATATTTAGGTTGTATGCTTGTTAATTTAAACACCTAGTTTATTTCCGCATTTAGCAAGCATTAACCGGAAAAGTTTTAATCACCTATTCACCCCCCCTCTAGGCGACGTCGTTGCCCGTTCAGTAAACTGGGCTGGGTACGAACGCTCATTAGCAAAGATATCCGAATCAGCATCACGCATCTCTGGGCGGTGCGCTAACCTATCACGGCTAAAAACACCTTGACGCCCGCTAGCAGAGTACGACCTCGAACCAATTGCACCAAGACGATTATCCATACCTCCCCTGTAGTCTTGATTTGGACGTGGTTGTTCAAAGCTGGCAGATCTGCCACTCTGGAAACCTCCCCTCGAGTTCGCACGCGCAGGCATCCGCCCACGAGAACTTGAGTCTCCAAGATCCCGCGGACCCGCGTGCAGGGCGTGCACCACCGCAGGGCGGTCGAGAGGCGCCGTGTACCCTCCCAGCGGCCTCCGTGGAGGGAAATTTGGGCGCGGTGGCTGTCGCGCCGCACCCCCTCTGCCGCCGCCACGATTGAATGGATACATGGTAGCCCTAAACTCAGATCTGACCGCCGCTGCAAAGGAACGGCGATCACCACCCGTAGAACCTTTCCACGGCTCGCGAGCAACTGGTTTAAGAATCGAAGGAGGGATTGCTTTGGTGATGAACACAACCCTAGATCCGCCAGCCGCTCGTCCTCTCTCCCAGATGTGGCTGAACCTCGAGTGAATCGTGGAAGTGGATGAGGTAGGGGGTGCGGGGTGTATATTGACTCGGTTATTTTCCAAGCGGCCCCCTCCTCCACCCTCAATATTTGAAGCACCCCCAGGACCCGTCAATGGCGTGGTCCTCACTTCGTCGCCGACACGTAGGTCCGTCCGCGGGAACAGTACCTTAGGACCAAGCGGCCTCAGTGTCTGCTCAGAAGACCACGGGAGCCTTGCTCGCTCACGCTGGGAAAACCAACACACGCCCACAGTAACAGAGTAACAGGGAAAAGTAATTTCCGCCCCGGGCACCACCACCTCGCCGGAGTTGACCTAGCGCACGTCGATGGCAATACCATCACCGCCGAGCAGCACCAGTCTCTTATCCTCACAACGCAGGATCAAACCACCCGCACATCTCCTAGACGAACTCCCAATCGGAGCAAACAAAGCATCCCATAGGAACAAAAGTGGAGATCAGGAAGATGAGAACTCACCGGCGTCAGGATCCACGACCCTCTGCCCAACCTCCACCATCAGCGTGCACAACGTGAGTGAATCCCCCACCCTGATAGATCGATCCAAAGAACAATCGATCCAATCGAGAATTGCATCGCCGTCATCGAGAAGGATTACACGGCGGAGATCCCATCGGAGGACCAGCCAACCTCGCCTGCAGGCACCATCCAGCGAGGCTGCAGTCGCGGAAAAAGTGGCTCGCCAACGAGCGGCCTCCCACTTTGCACGCGACGCCGCCCGAGCAGCTATACTGACCACGCCGCCATCTGCCTCGTCGATCGCCGCACCAGTCGCCGCGCCAATCGCCTCTCCCTTATCTGACGTCATACCCCTTAGTCCGCTTCCGCGGTGATTGGAGACCCGACGTGTTTCAGTTAATACAACATGTTCACACGTCAGCCCGGATCAGTGCATTTGAGAGGGAGGCAGAGAGCGAGCAGGAAATTATTAAGAACAATATTACTGGAGAGATCATGAATGGGGCATTTGAGCATTAGTAACTTCAGTCTCCCCCATGCTTGGGCAATACTCTCTCCGTCATGAGGCCAAAAATTATATATATAATTCCGATCTCTATGAATTTCACTTCGAGGATAGAATTTAGAATAAAAGAGAGGTACAATTTCCTCCCATCCAATAGTCTGGCTATTTTTCAGCAGTTTGAACCATTCAGCGGCTCTGACTATCAATGATATAGAGAGTAATTTCCTCTTCACTTGGCTCACTGTAATACTTGCACACTTGAACAACTCGCATAATTCATGTAAAAAGAGAAAATGATCACCAGGATGGACAGTTCCATCACCTGAATAGCAGTTATCCCTAACATGTTTAGCAATCTTTATAGGTATTTTATAAGGATCCAAATCATCAGGAGGTGGGTCACTCACTACCCTAGCAGTGGTAGCACTGCCCGCAAATAAGGACTCAATAGGAGATGCAAACTGTCGAGACATCGTAGTAGTTTTCATAGACGGGGGTGCCATGAGACTACGGGTAGAGACGTGGGGGAACGGTATCGCGTTGTAGACAAAGACACGGGTTTTTACCCAGGTTCGGTACGTCGTGATAATACGACATTCCTACTCCTGCAATCTCACTAATCAGGGCTAAAACCTGTGTATACAATTACAATGTGAGGTTAGGTTTAGCTATTCGCTGAGGATCAACTTCCCGGCGAGTTAGCCTAGAGCTTCTTGTCTGTTGATCTAATCTCCCGTCCGGCTTTATATAATAGCCGGGTTAGGGCATACAGAATAGGAAACCTAGAAGACTACGGTAACTCCTAACTTGGAAAGTAAGGAATCCATCTTCTCCTCCAAGCCAAATCACGCAGGCCGTGATCCGGGTCCTTCTAGAATCCGGCTTCTGTGCGTCAGCTTACTGGGCCGCCCAATGGACCATAGCCCACTACCACTTGGGCCACCCTGGTAATCCGGCACTTTAGACTACCATCTGATATACCCCTATTCAGTATATATATCCGACAGTAGCCCCCAAGAAGGATTAAAACTCTGATTCGCCGTCTTTCGCCAATTGTATATTGTCCGAGAAATATGGGCCAGCAGTCTTGATTCTTCTTATTCTTCTTTGAAAAGAGATGGTAACGTAAAACTCGGAATCCCGAAAATCCGGCTTTTCTCACGCGATCCTTCGCGGAGAAGGAACTTCCTACGTCAGCACTTTAATCCTGTTGACGTAAGGGACGTTTGGGTTTTCGGCGAAAACCCAGAAACGTATCTCTGACAGATTCTCGCAGGAAACGAGGAGATAGCTATAATCACCCTGTCGATTCATTTCCCGGATTTTCCGGCGAGTGACACGCGTTGATCATCCAACGGTCAAAAGAGCCGTTAGCACGTATCGTGACGGATTTCCGGCTATAAATAGCCCTCTTCGTCCTCCCGGAAAACCTTCCGCAACCACTCGAACGCCATTACAGCGCCCAAGCCTCCAGCAGAGAGAGAGCACTCCCGAACGCACGCTGCGCCCAGAATCTCACCGGAGACGAGCTGCGCCGCCACCCATTGGCATCCTCGCCGCCTTCGCCCATGCACACCGTCGCGCAGAACATCGAGGACATCATCAACCAAATGGATCCGCAGCTGGATTCCCCGACGCGCGCCGGCGGCGAGCCGGTGAAGACCGCGGGTTCCGCGGCGGACGGAGAGAATCCTTCCGCTGCCGCCGCGGATCTTGCGGGCTCAAGCTCCGCGCCCTCTCCGCCGTTCGCTCCCGAGACGGCGGAGGAGAAAATCACGCTCGCTGACGACGAATTCGTCGCCGCCGGAGATGACGAGGATAAGGAATTTGTCGGAAACTGGATTCCGAGCAATGTTCCTTCTTTCCTTCTTCCACAAATGGAAAGGGAATGGCTGATAGTTAAAGGAAAATGGCGGAACTTGGAAGGTGAGCTCGAACCCGCACCCAAAAACGGGGAACGCGTCCTCCTTACTTCTCACATCGCAAGAGGTATGGGTTTACCGCCTTCCGCCTTTTTCTTGGATGTCCACAACTATTACGGCGTTCAACCACACAACATCTCTCCAAACTCCATCCTCCATCTAGCTAGTTTCCAAGCCCGTTTTGAAGGGCATTTAGGAATAACACCTAGTCTAGAATTTTGGCGGTACTGCTTTGCAGTGAAGCATAACCTCACAGATGGTATTTCTCCCATCTGTGGAACTATTTCCTTCACCCTCCGGAAGCTTAGAGAAGAGTGGTACCCCAAGATAAAAACATCGGAACCCGTCAAATCCTGGATGGGTTCCTTCTTCTACCATCAGGACATCCCACTCCCTGGTAAGGAAAGCGGGGTTCCTCCATTCATTAATTCCGCCGCCGCTCCTCGAGATAGTTGGGCAGTCGAAGCAGTGCAAACATTGCCGGAAAATTTGATGAAGATAAAACGGCGTATCGCCAAGCTCACTTCTTCCCAGCCTCCTTTAACTGGGAAGGATACTGTTTTATGTTGGTTTGGACGCCGTGTTCAACCTCTTTCCTTTCGTTCCCGGCTCCTTTGCGAATACGAAGGGCCAGAAGATAGTATGAGGGGAACGGACAAGTCCTATACTAAAAAGGATTTCATAAAGCGACTCCACCAACTGGTCGCCACATGCAATCAATACGTAGAAAGTCTGGCAATATATCACGTGGAAAATCCAGTCCCCAAGGTATTTATATTTTCCTTACTTTTGAGTCTCGGATCAATCTCCTTGTCTGACTTTTAACGCATTGTCGCTACTTCCCCAGTTTGAAAATCTTTTGCGATAAAAGGTTCCGATCTATTCATCAACTGTCAAGGCAGTACACAGAACACCAGAAATAATATAAATTACATCTAGATCCGTAGACCACCTAGCGACGACTACAATCACTGGAGCGAGCCGAAGGCGCGCCGCTGTCATCGCCCCTCCGTTGCCGGAGCCGGGCAAACCTTGTTGAAGTAGACAGTCAGGAAGTCGTCGTGCTACGGCCACATAGGACCAGCGCACCAGACCAGCAACCGTCGCTGATGAAGAGAAGTGTAGATCGGAAGGATCCAAACTGTAGACACACGAATACAGACGAACGAACACTAGATCCAAGTGGACGCAGCAAAGACAAACGCCGACCGGATCCCGCGAGATCCGCCAGAGACACACCTCCACACGCCCTCCGATGACGCTAAACGCACCATCGAAACGGGGGCTAGGGCGGGAGATCCTTATTCCAACTCCAGGTAGCCGCCGCCTCACTGTCCTGGGTAGAAGACAAACCCTAAAAAAGCAGAAGAAAACACATAGAAACGGAGCCCTCCCGCCAGCAAGTACCGAGATCCACCCAGTCTCCATGGCCCTGAGGCCACAGGAGACTAGGCAGATCGCGGCCGCCGCCGGCAGGAGGCGAGAAACCCTAGTCGCCTTTTCCCTGGGAGATACGAAGCCCAGTTTGAAAATCTTGAGGGGGCTGATCTTGCTTCCGACGCCGAGCTTAACGCATTACATGCCAGCTTTTACGGCGACCAAAAACGCAAAAGGCAAGTGACCTTTGAGGAAACGATAACTGTTGACGGGATTCCCGTCGCCACATCCAGGTATTCTACTAGAGCTTTTCTAATCGTCATTCCCCTCCAGTTCTTCGAGATATTTATTTCTCGGATGTTCTCTTTTCAGCCTTGCTCCAACTCCTTTGAAGACAAAGAAATTGAAGAAACATAAAGCTGTGAACCCGGATAATCAACTTCGGCAATCCAGCCAGCCTATTGCACCTTCCATGGGTGCGAGGGAAAGGGCGGAAGCACGGATGGGTAGAAATCCTCGATCATCTGTGGGGGGGGGGGCGAGCCTACTCCCAATTTGGACAGTAATATCCGGATAAAGGAAGAACCATTCGATGAACTCGGATATATCCGTCCAGAAGCTAAGAAATTCTTCGCTCCTGCTCCCCTGATTCGTCCTTGGCCACAAGGCGGGCTAATTATCCGGAACGATTTCGTATTTTCACCTCGTCAGGTCATACAAGATGGCCTTCATCACGTTGGAATTCTTTTTTCTGAATACGCCAAAGAATTCAACGAGACTTTGTCAAACTTGCGAGAAATGAGCCAGGTAATATCTCCAGCCCCCAAGCAATAAGTTGGAAACATACTTTCCCCTTAGTGCTTCTTTATTACGCTTGTTCTAACTTAAGCGTTTGGCTTTTATTTCCGCCTTTCAGCACACTGCTGATGTAATAAACTTGGAACTTTTTAATAAACTTAACATCAAGAATGAAGAGGTGAAAACTCTTCAATCTATTATTAAGTCTAAGGATAATGAGCTGGCATCATCTCAGCTACAACTATCGAAAACAACAGGTATGCTTTATTCTGTTTTATCCGGATTTCAATAAGTACTTTCTCGAGATATTTCTAAACTCGGAATTTTTCCCTTGCTTTCCAGCTGCTTTGGCTAAAGCCAAGGAGGTAGCTGAAGATGCCGGCAAGGCCGAACTTCTTCGTAAGGAAAATTTGGACCTTCATAAGCAGCTTATGAAGGCTCAAAAAGATCTGGAAGCCAGTAACCTGGCCCTTGGAATTGCACATTCCAAGGCTTCCGAACAGGCAGAAAAGGATAAGTCTACTATCCAAGACTTGGAAAGTATCTTATTCCTTCGCCTAGACGAAGGTTCCGAAATTGACAAGGTTCTCGGTAAGTTTTATTTCATTTACCGATTCATCTATGTCCTTCTTTTTTTTTTCTCTGTTTTGTCACCTAACCTCTTTTGAGGCTTGTTCCGACAAAACAGGACATTATCCAGCTCTTACTCGTATTGAAAAAATCCGAGCATTTGGAAAGGTATGGAATGCGATCAGAGATGCTGGGATGGAACTGATCAGCAAATTCCTCCCCATAAGTACCATAGAATTCTCGGAAGTTTATAAACTTCCAGGTGCTATCTTGGAGGTGGCGAATTCCAGGGAATCCATCCTTCGCTCCGCTGCGCGGGGTGGTGCACGCATGGCACTCGGCCTCATGCGTATGCACTACCCTGGTGCAAAATCCTGGCGCGTGGCGTCCGGTATCCCTCAAGGATACACGGAAACTCAGCGAACCGCCATCTTTGATGAAATCAAAGGCCACGCCACCAAGATCGCCTCTATGGTGAACATCTCTATCACCTATCCAGAAGAAGAGGTCCCTGCAGCCCCCGAGAATGATAGCAGCGAAGAAGACTCGGATGCTTGAAGGGCTGCTCTTAACCTGGATGGTGGAAGTATACAATAGGAGCATGTTTACAATGTTATTCATATTGTAATGCTTCTATTCCTTTTGTATAAACAAGAACTCCGCCGTTTGCAGCTTAAATTATGAAATTCCTTGCAAGGTTTTTCGGGTTTTAGTATTCCTTTATCTTCTAAGTTCTCTGGCTTATATGCTTTAACTGTCCTTAGTGTTTGAAATGACTCAGTAGTATTGTGAATCATCATGCCGAGTAACTGGGTATAACCAATCAGCTTAAACTCGGAAACATGGATCATACTAAAGGCATTTTTACTAACTAGCTCCAGTGACCCAACACATAAACAATCAGATAATGCTTAGAGAAAAGTAAGGAATTTTTTGAATGAAACTTGGGTACGCAGGCACAATCCAAGTTTCCTTTAGCCGTTAGTAGGCTGAAAATCATTCAGTTTTTTAAACGCCGAGCACGCAGGCACAATTCGGGTTAACATTGAGTATTTTGTAAGATCATTGGGAAATAGATAAGGTGGAATCATGCTTTGTACTATAATGAACTTGTAAAAACATGATATCAGAATTCCGACAACTTTATTTCATGATCTCAAAAGATGTTTACATAGAAATTGAACTAAGTATAGAAGGGACGTAACTGCTGGATACTCCAAGGTCTCTTTGTCTCTCCTAGTTCATCATCTATCTTTCTCTTTCTTTTGCGATTCGGCTTCTCGGGATCATCTTCCGTATCTCGAATATCGACAAGATAGTATGACCCATTTTTCATGGCTTTACTAATGACATATGGTCCTTTCCATACTGGGGCCAGTTTGTGCTTCCTTTGCTGCACCAATCTCAGCACTAGGACACCTTCTTTAAAAGAACGATGCCTGATTTTCCGACTATGATAACGTCGTAAACCTTGCTGGTAGATGGTGGATCTTTGAAGCACAAGCTCTCGTTCCTCTTCTAAGAGATCGACGGCATCCTGTTGTGCTTCTTCGGCATTCGAATCATCGAAATCCTTCACTCTTGGGCTGTCATGGAGCATGTCCGTTGGAAGAATAGCTTCCGCACCATAAACTAGGAAAAACGGGGTTTGCCCAGTTGACCTATTTGGCATCGTTCGAATGCTCCAAAGCACGGAAGGTAGTTCTTCTACCCATGCTCCAGCTGCTCTATGAAGAGGAGATTCGAGTCTTGGGTGTATTCCTTGCAGGATTGAGCTATTCATTCGCTCAACCTGCCCATTGGATTGCGGGTGTGCCACAGATACTAGATCTAGGCGAATTCCCGTTTGTCGGCAATATTTTGCCAACTCTCCAATAGAGAAATTTGTCCCGTTATCGGTTATTATGCTGTGTGGAACGCCATATCTCCTGACTATGTCAATGATGAAATTTCTGGCAGTTACACCGTCAAGCTTTTTGATGGGTTTGGCCTCCACCCATTTGGTATACTTATCCACTGCTACGAGTAGATGTGTAAGTCCGCCTCTCGCAGTTTTGAACGGTCCCATCATATCTAGCCCCCAGACCGCAAATGGCCATGTAATGGGGATAGTTTTGAGTGCTTGGGCCGGCATGTTAGTCTGCTTGGCGTAATATTGAAACCCTGCACATGTGTTGACTATGTGCTCCACATCTGTCTTGGCTGTTATCCAGAAAAACCCGGCACAGAATGCTTTTTTAACTATGCTTTTTGATTGAGCATGGTGTCCGCAATCTCCGGCGTGGATTTCTTGCAGGATTTCTCGTCCTTCCTCTGATGAAATACACCGCAGAAAAATTCCGGAAGTGCTGCGATTATACAGGCAATTATCAATTACCGTGTATCCTTTGCATCGATGCTGAATTTGTCTTTGCAAGACTTCGTCTGCTCCTTCCGGATACTTCTGATTGACTAAGAAGTTTAAATATGGAATTGTCCAATCCGGGTTAACGAACATGACTTCAATTGACTCGGAAGCCAGGGGATAATCGATATCTCCACCTCTTATGGATGGTTCGTACAGATGCTGAACGAATACACCTGGTGGTAGGATTTTTATCCTTTCTGACCCCATGCGGGCTAACGCATCCGCGTTCCAATTTTCCTCCCTTTTAACGTGGAGTTCTTCGAATCCGAAGAAACAAATGGCGAACTCGTCCACCGTTCTCCGGTATTCGGCCATTATAGGGCTTTTTGCATCCCAGGTTTGGTTAAGCTGATGCTGTACCAAATCCGAGTTGCCGTAGCACAAGATGCGCTTTACTCCTATTTCTTTTGCAATGTGCAAGCCATGAAGTAGAGCTTCGTATTCTGCCACGTTATTGCTGGCGTTGAAGTGTATTTGCAATACGTACTCCATTGTGTCTCCCTTAGGGGATTTTAAGACTACACCAGCTCCGGCGTCCTCTTTCATCTTGGATCCGTCAAAGTGCATGATCCAGTATTCGGACTCCGGCATTGGTGTTTTCTCCATTGCTTCCGTCCAGTCGGCGACAAAGTCTGCCAAAACCTGGGATTTTATTGCCGTCCTTGGCTGATACTTAATGTCGAAAGCTGCTAGTTCGATACCCCATTTGGCTACTCGGCCAGTTGCCTCCGCATTGTTTATTATATCCCGTAGTGGTGCTTTACATACCACTGTTATGGAATGTCCTTGGAAGTAATGACGCAATTTTCTAGATGCGAAAAATACGCCATATGCCAGTTTTTGATAGTGTGGGTACCTTTGCTTGGACTCGTAGAAAACTTCACTTATGTAATATACCGGATGCTGGTCTGGTACGCTGTGTTCGTCTTTCTTCTGTTCCACAACGATTACCGCACTAATAACCCTGTTTGTAGCCGTGAGGTTCAATAACATAGGTTCTTCGTCTTTTGGGGATGCCAAAATCGGAGGTTTCATCAAAGTTTCCTTTAACTGGGTTAACGCTGCATCGACCTCTTCTGTCCACTCGAACTTGTCGGATTTTTTCAGCAACTTGTAGAGTGGTAAGGCTTTATCCCCCAACCGACTAATAAATCTGCTGACGGCAGCGGCGGAACCCGTCAATCTTTGGACATCTTTCACACACGTAGGTTTGGAGATGTTCAAGATGGCTTTGATCTTTTCCGGGTTAACTTCTATTCCTCTGTGAGAAACGAAGAAACCCAGAAGTTTTCCTGAGGGAACCCCGAATACGCATTTTGATGGATTTAACTTCATCTTGTAAGTGCGCAAGTTTTCGAAAGTTTCTCGTAGATCCTCAAGGAGTGTATCTTTTTCCTTGGTTACGACAGCAATGTCGTCCACGTAAACATGGACGTTTTTGCCAATCTGACTATGCAAACAACGTTGCATGCAACGCTGGTATGTTGCACCTGCGTTCTTCAGGCCAAATAGCATGGTTACGTAATAATACGTCCCGTACGGGGTTATGAAAGAAGTCTTAATTTGATCTTCCGTTTTCATGCGTATTTGGTGGTACCCGGAGTATGCATCCAAAAAGCAGAAAAGCTCAGAGCCTGCAGTGGCATCTATTATTTGATCGATTCGCGGTAACGCGAACCTATCTTTTGGACACAATTTGTTCAAGCCTGTGTAATCTATACACATTCTAAGAGCAGTAGTGTCTTTCTTCGGCACTAATACCGGCTTTGCAGACCATTCAGTATGGATTACTTCCTGGATGAAATCTGCTGCTAAAAGCCGGATAATTTCTTTGCCAATAGCCTTCCGTCTTCTTCCGTCAAATCGACGGAGACCTTGTTTGACGGATTTGGAGCCTGGAATCACCTTGAGTTGATGCTCAGCAAGTTCCCTGGGTACGCCTGGCATATCAGCTGGACACCAGGCGAAAATATCCCAGTTCTCACGGAGGAACTTGATGAGCTCGCTTTCCTATTTGTCGGTCATCCCAGTTCCTACTACGACAAATTTTGTCGGATCTTTAGGATCTAGGATTACCTGTCTTGTGTTCTCGGACGCCTTGAAGCTATCTGCTAGCTTCCGGGTTTCTTTTTCTGCCGGCATTTCTGTCGGCGATACCTCCTTGGCCAGCTCCTTCAGTTCTTCCTTTGCTATAACTCTCTGAGCGCAAAGGGCGTTTTCTTTTTCTAGCTTGTTTGCGAGCTGAAGTCTTCAGCGATGGTGATTACTCCTCCTTTGGGCCCCGGCATCTTCAGCTTGTTATAGATATAACATGATCTTGCCATAAATTTGGCGAAAGCTGGACGTCCGAGTATTGCGTGATACACGCTTTCGAACGGCACCACCTCGAAGGATACTTTTTCCTGACGGAAGTGATCTTTATCTCCGAAGGTGACATTTAGGGAAATTTCTCCTAAGGACCGTGCTTGTCTGCCAGGGACAATGCCATGGAAGCGTATGTTACTGTAGTTGAGCTGGGACTCGGAGATTTTCAGATGCTTCAGCGTATCCAGATACATTATGTTAATGCTGGATCCTCCATCCATCAGCACTCTTTTTAGCCTAGTGTTCTGGACAATAGGGCTTACAACAAGAGCTTGTGTGCCGGGTTCAGGGATGTTCCCGGGATGATCAGACTGATCCCAGGTGATTGGTGTGTTTGAATACTTCAAGAATTTCGGGGTTGCCGGAACAACCGCGTTTATTTCTCGAAGCGTTCTTTTGGCCACCTTTGCTGACAGAGTTGCTAGGAATGTTAACAGTGCCTCTCCATCAACTCTCGGAAATTTGGGTTCGCCTTTTCGCTGTTGTTCCTGGATTTTTTCATCAGTGTACGATTCACTGTCTTGTTTCTCAGCTTCTGGCTTTTGTTTGGAGAACTTCCTTTTGGAATTCTTCCCCTTATTTCCGGATCCTGCACTGCCTTTGATGTGCTTATTCAGCCGGCATTGCGCGTTTGTATGGGTGGGTTTCCCAAATTGTGAATGGTGGATGCATGGTTCAAACTTAATCTTCTCCCACTCTTCTTTAGTGTAGTTGATTGGTTCTGGGCTGCGTCCTTTCCATTTATTCCTTTTTTCACTTCCAAAGGCTATGTTAACTTCTTTGGGTTTAGGCGTTGCTTCTGAAGTTCCTTTTTTCTCAGTGCGAGGATTTTTCTTGGCCAGTATCAGTGTGTCGATATTGCCTCCTCTTACTCTGATGTCGTCTTCGGCTGCAGCGTGTTCATTGGCGGTTGTAAGCATAGATCCGAGATCTTTGTGCTGTTTGGAACCAACCATGAACGGTACAAGTCCGGGTTTTAGGCCGTTGACGAAAGCATGCATTGCTTGTACGTCAGTTACTCCAGAACAACTATTCTTCATTGCAGTCCATCTGGAGATGAAATCCACGTATGGTTCATCCTCGAATTGGGTGCAACGGCTCAGCTGGTTGATGCTGTTCGGGCGTTTGTACGTTCCCCGGAAATGCTGAATGAATACCTTAGCCATATCATCCCAGCTGTCAACAGTTCTTGATGGCAATCCATTGATCCAATCTCTGGCTCCATCCAGTAACATTAGGGGAAGAAACTTTACAGCTTCCAAGTCTGTCCCATTGTTAATCTAGACGGATGTATAGTAGTCTGAGAGCCAGGTATCCGAGTTTGTACTGCCGGTGTATTTCTGGTACGTTGGACCGACTTTGGCAAAGCCAGAATGCAGGGTCATCCTCCGGATCCTATCAGTGAAACACTTAGGCCCAAAGTATAGATCATCCTTTTCCGCCCTATCAATATGTGCGGAATATCTTCCGGCTGAATGGACAGAAGGGGATCTGCTCCTTTCTTTTCCATTGTTGCGCGGACGCGCTTTTCCGGGATCGTTTCTATCTCTTCCGTGATCATGCCTTTTGGACGAGGCGGAGTTCTACTCCTGTGCCTTTCTTTATCCTTAGGAGGTGTCCGAGATCTCTCACGTCTGTTAGGCACATCATGTCTTCCAGCTTTTTCAGCTGGGTTTCTCGGAGGTGGCATTGCTTTGCCGTCGTTCCGGTGTTTTTCTTCCCGATCGTGGGGTTTGAGTCCACCTTTCGGGGGATGGGATCCGGTTCTAGACGCTTCGTCCCTATTGTCGGGATTTTTCTTGTCTTTTCTCGGATCCGCTTTTTTATCCTTAGAATTATCTGAATCTCCAGGTTCATCCTCCGGTCCAGGTGCCCGAGCGGCGCAAGTAGCTGTTTTGCATAGGGCAGAATTGTCATGCAGCCTCCCTGATCTCTCTTGGCCCCGCTGTTGTTGTTGCAATGCTTTTCCTAGGAAAGCATACACCCCTTGAAGCTTTTCACCATTGGAGTACATGTCATTGTTCAGGATGGCGAACGATGCTTCCGCGTTTTCTGCTGCGGTTTTGTATATTGGTTCGCCTCTGGCATCCTTGCCGTTTACCTGCTTTTGCCAAGATGGGTTGTGATACCTTTCCTTTGGCGGCAGTACTTCCGGTCTTACGATTCCGGGTAACCTTGTAGGTTTTATGGCAGATCTATTCTTTCTCTCGTACTCCTCGATTTCTTCCTTCATGACCTTGATGTCATTCTGGGTTTTTTGGAGGTGTTCCCGAGATCTGAGTAGATGTTGCTGTTGCCATTGGAATGCTCGTCTCCTGGCTTCCAGCATCTCAGGGGGTTCGTTTGGACCCACTGGAGTTTGTAACAGATCCTGTTCTTCTTGTTCTTTCATTGGCATAACAAGGATTTCCTTAGTTTTCTTTTCCGCAGGCTTTATTCCGCTTGCATCTCCTACTTCCGGGCTTTCATCAGCTGGATCAGCCGATTTTTTCTTCCGGAGTTTTTTAGCGGCCTTGTGCCTTTTCTTGGAAGAAGGAGGCTTTTTAGCAGGTTCATCCTCTGTCAATTCTTTGACGTTGGGAAATATCGGAGAGGTTTCTCCATCTTCTCTCTCTTCCTCTGGCGGAGGGGTTTTAGGGCTTTCCTGACTGCCGGCATCCGTGGTTTCAGCCGGTTTTGCCATTAGTACTTCATGGAATCCCTCCTGAAGAGATTTTACCTTCTTTTCGAAAGTGTCCTCGTCTTCGTCTTCGGAATCGAAATCATCTGATCCGGTTTCTGACTCCAATCTCGCCTCAATGGCGGCTAGCACAGAGTCAGCTTCCGAGTTCATCGTCATGTTGACGGATGTCGGATCTTCCACCTCTGTGGTGGGTGTGTTGTTGTCTGCCTCTTGCACGGGATTTCCATCGTCCGTGTTTTCGGCGACTTCGGATTGCACCATACCGATAAAGTGCGTATCACTTTTATGTCGGCGATCTGAGCAGAATCCGGGATCATAGTCATCCTCGACTGGGTATAGGGCTGGTGGGATAAATTTGCTTCCACCGCAAAACCCCATGACCTCTGCAGTTAGTACGATAAAGATATTAGCAGATCCAATCGGTAACACGCAGGCACTTACCAGATGATTTTGCGCCGGTATGTAGGATCCGTTGTCGAGGAAGCGTCCGACGTCGTTGTCGAACTCCAAGCTTCCGACAATTATGGAACTGCCAATCCCGCCGAGTATCCCAGATCGGAATTTAACGCCTGACGTTGTTTGCCCCACGGTGGGCGCCAACTGTCAAGACATCGTAGTAGTTTTCATAGATGGGGGTGCCATGAGACTACGGGTAGAGACGTGGGGGAACGGTATCGCATTGTAGACAAAGACACGGGTTTTTGCCCATGTTCTGTACGTCGTGATAATACGACGTTCCTACTCCTGCAATCTCACTAATCAGGGCTAAAGCCTGTGTACACAATTATAATGTGAGGTTAGGTTTAGCTATTCGCTGAGGATCAACTTTCCGGCGAGTTAGCCTAGAGCTTCTTGTCTGTTGATCTAATCTCCCGTCCGGCTTTATATAATAGCCGGGTTAGGGCATACAGAATAGGAAACCTAGAAGACTACTGTAACTCCTAACTTGGAAAGTAAGGAATCCATCTTCTCCTCCAAACCAGATCACGCAGGCCGTGATCCGGGTCCTTCTAGAATCCGGCTTCTGTGCGTCAGCTTACTGGGCTGCCCAATGGACCATAGCCCACTACCACTTGGGCCACCCTGGTAATCCGGTACTTTAGACTACCATCTGATATACCCCTATTCAGTATATATCCGACACAAACATAGTGTAATGAAGCAGTAGACAGTAATAAAAACAACACTTACAGATAAGCTTCCTTTATCAATTCCACTTCCCAATAGCGCTTCACTCCCCGGCAACGGCGTCAGAAAATAGTATTGATGACCCACAAGTACATGGGGGGTGTATCGTAGTACTTTCGATAAATAAGAGTGTCGAAACCAACAAGGAGAAGAAGGTGTTAACAAGAAGTTTCGATGAAGGAATAACTGTAAATACTGGAAAATATATTTGTAGGGGTTTTTGATATTGCAGATAAATAAAGAGCGAGTAAATAAAATGCAGTGGTAATAACTGCAGAAAGTGGCCCAATCCTTTCTTCAGGAAAGGACAAGCCGGTGAGTTTACTTATGATTAACAAACATTCTCGAGGACACACGGCAGGTTTCTGTCAAGTGCTTTTGTTCCATGCAGCTGAATAATTTTGGTGTTTTGATAAGTGTTGTGCGGATGAACCTATGCTAATGTACCATCCCATCCAAGACTAATACATACTTATGATTATACCCCTTGCAAGCATCCGCAAATACAAGAAAGTAATTAAGAAATAAATCTAACCACAACTTTAAACTCCGGGATCCTACGATCCCTCATGTAATGGTTTCCTAAAGGGGGTTTACGATTCTGTCACTCCGGCAACCCTACAATTAGTAGCCAAATACACGATGAATTCCCCTAGGGCCATAAATGGTGAAGTATCATGTAGTCGATGTTCACATGACACCACTAGAAGAATAACACCAGAACTTAAATATCAAACATTAAATATTACTCAACATTATTTCACTACTAACAACTTGACTTCTCCCATGTCCTCAAGAAAAACAGGAACCACTCACAAGACATCATATGGATCATGATCAGAGGTGATATAATGGATGATAACAATCTGGTCATAAAGTGCAAACACCGATAAATCTCACAAGCATCAACTACTAACAAGTAATCCACGTCGGGAGAGAGATCTAATGCAAAACAACAATAGATGCCCCTAATTGTTACATCGGGATGAAGGTGGATGATGAGGGTGATGGTGCTGGTGGTGACGACGATGATGATGATGACGATCTTGATGATGCCCGGAGTGATGACGGCGACGATGGCGGTGATTTCCCCTCTTCGAAGAGGAATTTCCCCGGCATATTTCTCCCTGCCAGAGAGCTTTTCTCTCTCGGGTGTTTTCCGCCCTGACGCGGCGTCCGAATAATTCTTCGACGATGGAATGAGGCTTAGGGTTTCCTCGGGGACAGGCACTCAAAAGATATCCCCTAGAGGTGGGCCAGGGTGGCCACACCCCTAGGTGGCGCGGCCAAGGGGGGCGCCACCTCATGGTGTGCGCCCCTTGTGGCCCCCATCTGGCTCTCCTTCTGGCTGGGTTCCTCCTCTGAACTTTTAGGACACCCCCGGTGTCCCACTTCTTCTTCTGATCTACTGAAATATGGTATCCCGGTGGTGCTTTTTTTCCACGAGACTCCTGGTCCCGGTGTTTATTCTCCAAAAATTATAAAATATCCAAAATAAGATAAAATAACATAAGAGATGCATCATAACATGAAATATATCGATGAATAACAGAAAATTATGATATAAAATAGTGATGCAAAATGGACGTATCAAGGCTTTACTTGGCTCAACTAATACATGAAAATAAAGATACAAAGGAGTTGCTATAGAAGTATACAACCCCTTGACTCAAATAAAACAGAGAAAAACAATGCAAAAATAAAAACATGGGTTATTTGCCAAGAAGTGCTTTTCTTTTAATGACTTTCATCTAGGCACAATGCTTTTTAAAAGATGCTCACATAAGAATAAGAGTTGAAGCACAATAAGAGAACATCAAGAAGAAAATATAAAACACATTTAAGTCTAACCCACTTCCTATGAAAAAGCATCTTGTAGAAAAACAAATCAATGAAGCACAAAGTGGCTAGCACAGGAAGGCAAAACAAGTGCAACTTCAAAATTTTCAACATAATGAGGGGAAACTTAATTTTTTGAGATGCATAAAACCATCTTTCCCTCTCTCATAATAACCTTCAGTAGCATCATGAATAAAATTAGCAATATAGCTATCACATAAAACATTCTTATCATGAGCCACATGCATAAAATAATTAATATTCTCCACATAAGCATAGTCATTCTTATTAATAACAACGGGAGTAGGATTATCATAAAGAACTCGAACATGGTAGGCAAGTTGTGTATTAAAGAGATGGTTTTGGGTAATCCCACCATAATTATGGCAAGTTTCATGAGAATGATTGTAATTACAGCCTATGTTATAACTTTATTTATAATAATTATCAAAGACTGGAGGCATATTGAAATCATAATTAATTTTCTCCTCAATAGTAGGTGAACTAAAAATATCATATTCATCATTGCAATCATCATCTATTGGAGGCATAGTATCATCACAAGCAACAAAATAGTTGTCTTCCAAAATGCGTTCATTTGTAAACATATAATCATTTTTACTAGGAGGAGACATATCAAGCATATAATCATTAATATCAAAGGGATTTTCAAACACATCATTCACAAGTTTAGATGTTTCTATATCATCACTGGAAGGAACATGGATGGTACTAATAGTACAACAATTATTACCATCATTTTCAGAATTGGTACCAAACAAATTTTCAATATCAAAAGTAGCCTATGTCTCCCAATCATGATCACTTCCATAAATAACAGGCATAAGAAAATCATCGAGTTCAGACTCATCAGCAAAAGCTGTAATATGAGCAACATGCTTAGGGGGAGATACCGTTAGCTCTCTCTTTTTACTCCTCCTCTTCTTCTTCTTCCTCTTCTTCCCCTCTTTAGGAGGGAGAGGCTTAAAAGGGAGCTTATCCACATACCCTGGTTCATTATCAGAAACAATAGAAAGAACTTTGGAGGATTTCTCCTCTTCATTAATAAGAACAAAACACATATTAGTCCTGTCATATTTTGGTAAAGTCTCCTATTTTATAATATTTTGTATGTAAGTATTTGCATGGCAATTATCAACACAATAAAGATGGAATCCATGCAAGACACTATTCATATCAAAAGCACTCATATCTATCAAAGAAGTTTTTCTTAATAACTCTTCGCACACCAAAAATAATGTAAGTTCATCATGCTCATTAGGGGTGATCATGTCATCACAATAAAAACTTGCAGTACTCATAGGATTCGAAAGGCTACTATCATGGCATGAGCATTGGAAATTAAAATGACCCACTTTATAGCAAAGTTCACAAATAAAAGGATAGATGTCACAAACTTTTTCACCAAGATCATATAGAGCCCTACTACACATTCTAGTTTTTTCATTCCTATGATGGATACAATATTCGTCTTCAATTTGATTCTTTTCACAAGGTGTAAGTGCTCCACAAAAATTAACATGCGGATAAGAAATAGTACTTTCAGAAGTTTGAGCATGTTTATTGCAATCATCAATAAAAATTTCATTTTCCATGCAAGTGTCTTTAAAAGGTTCATGATATATGTCCCAATTTTCTTTAGGAATATTAGGATAAGAAGCAAAGGATCTATACCAACCAACAACTATTTGAGGATCAAGACCATATTTAGCATTAAGCTCATGAAAATCAGCAGTTTCAGCAAAAGTCTTAATGCAATCATACTCATAGTTTATACCTGATTCTTTACCTTTGTTGTTATTCCAATCTTCACTATTGATTCGAATTGTCTCAAGAAGACCCCACTTAACTTCAAACTTCTTACTACAAAAATAACCCTCGGAACATGCATTTAGATAATCCTTCCAATGTCCTGAAAGCCTTGCATAAAAATTAGTAACAATTATTTCCTCAGGAAGCTCATGGTTAGGAAATTTGAGTATTAATGTTTTCAGTCTTCCCCAAGCTTGGGAAATGCTTTCTCCATCATGAGGCTAAAAATTATAAATGTAATTCCTATCTAAATATAGTTCATGAGAAGGATAAAATTTATAGTAAAAGAGAGATTCAAGTTCCTTCCACTCCAAATGGCGAGGATCATCTAGTAGTTTATAACATTCCCTTGCTTTGTCCTCAAGTGACAAAGGGAATAGCCTCCTCTTAACTTGGTCCGTTGAGATACCTGCACACTTGAATAACTCGCATAATTCATGCATAAAGTGTAAATGATCACTAGGATGGACAGTTCCATCTCCAAAATAACGGTTATCCATGACAAGTTCAACAATTTTCTTGGGTATTTTAAAAGGAATGATTTCAGTAGGAGGATTTAAAATATCACAAGCATCATTAGGTTTATCACATATGGGAGATAAAGTATCATCAGAGCAAATTTTCTCCTTCAAAGCTGGAAAACTAAAAAGTTTATAAAAACTAGATTTCCCAAGCTTAGAATTTTCCATAGTACTAGAAATAATCGTATCCAAATAACTAATGCTAATAACATTGCTACTAGAATGTAAATAAAGCTCTCTCATATTTTTGTTGTTTTCCATTAAGACTAACTAGTAAAAATAAAAACAAGAAACAAGTAAAAATAAGCCTAACTAGTGAAAAAAAAAGTAAAAAAGACTAACCTGCCCATTGGATTGTGGGTGTGCCACAGATGCAAGATCTAGGCGTATTCCCGTTTGTCGGCAATATTTTCCAAATCTCCAATAGAGAAATTTGTCCCGTTGTCAGTGATTATGCTGTGTGGAACGCCATATCTCATGACTATGTCAATGACGAAATTTCTGGCAGTTCCACCGTCAAGTTTTTTGATGGGTTTCGCCTCCACCCACTTGGTATACTTGACTACTGCAACGAGTAGATGTGTAAGTCCACCTCTGGCAGTTTTGAATGGTCCCATCATATCTACCCCCAGACTGCAAATGGCCATGTAATGTGGATAGTTCTGAGTGCTTGGACTGGCATATTCGTCTGCTTGGCGTAATACTGACATCCGGCACATGTGTTTACTATGTGTTCCGCGTTTGTCTTGGCTGTTAGCCAGAAAAACCCGGCACGGAATGCTTTTTTAACTATGCTTTTTTGATTGAGCATGATGTCCCCTATCGTCTGCGTGGATTTCTTGCATGATTTCTCGGCCTTCCTCTAGGGAAATATATCGCTTGAAAATTCCGATAGTGTTGCGTTTATACAGGAAACCATTAATTACCGTGTATCCTTTGCATCGACGTTGTATCTGCCTTTGCAAGACCTCGTTTCTCCATCCGGAAACTTCTGATCAACTAAGAAGTTTAAGTATGGAATTATCCAGTCCGGGTTAACGAGCAAAACTTCTATTGACTCGGAAACTAGAGGATAGTCAATATCTCCGCCTTTTATTGATGATTCATGCAAGTGTTGGACAAGCACACCAGGCGGTAGAATTTTAACCCTTTCCGAGCCCATGCGGGCTAAAGCATCTGCGTTCTAATTTTCTTCCCCTTTGATATGAAGTACTTCAAATCCCAGGAAGCAAATGGCGAATTTGTCCACCGTTCTCCGATATTCGGGCATGATGGGACTTTTGGCATCCCATGTCTGGTTTAGCTAATGTTGTACCAAATCCGAGTCAGCATAGCAACGTATACGCTTAACTCCTATTTCTTTTGCAATATGCAAGTCATGAAGCAATGCTTCGTATTCTGCCACATTGTTACTGGCGTTGAAGTGTATTTGTAATACATACTCCATAATGCCACATAGCAAAAGTTTTGGCAAATCCGAGTCACCGTAGCACTATACCAGCTCCAGTGCCTTTTTCATCTTGGATCCGTCAAAATGCATGACCCAGTATTCTGACTCTGCCATTGGTGTTTTTTCTATTGCATCTGTCCAATCAGCGATAAAATCCGCCAAAACCTTGGATTTAATTGCCGTCCTGGGTTGGTACTTAATGTCGAACGCAGCCAGTTCAATGCCCCATTTGACGACTCGGCCTGTTGCCTCCGCATTTTTTTTGATATCCCTAGTGGTGCTTTGCTTACCACTGTTATGGAATATCCTTGGAAATAATGGCGGAGTTTCCGGGATGCGAAAAACACACCATATGCCAGTTTTTGATAATGTGGGTACTTTTGCTTGGATTCAGAGAATACTTCACTTATTTAGTATACTGGATACTGATCTGGTATGCTCTGTTCATCTTTGCGTCTTTCCACGATTATCACTGCACTGATAACCCTTTTAGTTGTTGTTTATTATAACAACATGGATTCTTAGTCTTTTGGCGATGCCAAAACCGGAGCTTTCATCAAAGTTTCCTTCAACTGGGTTAGTGCTTTGTCCGTCTCTTCTGTCCATTCAAATTTGTCGGATTTATTCAACAATTTGTATAATGACAGGGCTTTATCCACAAGCCGGCTTATAAACCTGCTTACGGCGGCTGCAGAACCCGTCAATCTTTGGACATCTTTTAGGCACGTGGGACTTTTGATATTTAAGATTGCTTTGATCTTTTCCGGGTTTACTCTATTCCCCTATGAGAAACAATGAAACCCAAAAGTTTTCCTGAGGGAGCCCCGAATACACACTTTAATGGATTCAACTTCATTTTATAAGTGCGCAAACTTTGGAAAGTTTCTCGAAGATCTTCAAGGAGTGTATCCTCTTCCTTGGAAATGACGGCAATGTCGTCCACGTAAACATGCACGTTTTTGCCAAACTGACTATGCAAACAACATTGCATGCAACGCTGGTATGTTGCACCCGCGTTCTTCAAGCCAAAAGGCATGGTTATGTAATAGTATGTTCCGTAGGGTGTTATGAAAGAGGTTTTGATTTGATCTTCTTCTTTAATGCGTATGTGATGGTACCCGGAATAAGCGTCCAAAAAGCATAAAAGCTCAGAGCCAGTAGCGGAATCAATTATTTGATCGATCCGCGGTAACGCAAACCTATCTTTTGGACACAATTTTTTCTATCCCGTGTAATCTATACGCATACTAAGAATAGTACTATCCTTCTTCTGGACTAATACTAGGTTCCTAGACCAATCAGTATGTATTACTTCCCGAATAAAATCAGTTGCTAGATTTCAGTGCGAGTCACTTTTGGTCGATGCTGAACAATGTAAATGGTTTCGTGGTGTAAAAAGGCATACCTTCAGTGAATCACTGATTCGAGACACGGGTAAAATTTATTCGAGTTTTCGTGGACTGTGCCCAAAGCGACATCTAAGAAGCTTTAGGAAAAGTTAAACAAGATGGTTTTGTGTGTACTTGGTTATCATGTCAGTCTAACACACTGAAGGTCTCCGGTTCAAACCGGGGGTAGCCAAAAATATTATTTTCTATTTTCTTTACATTAACAAAAACAAATGGCTCATACAGGTATCGAACCTGGGGAAGCCACATGGCGTTGCTACCTCTGTAGGCTCCGGGCCCGCGCCCTGGTTGTGATCACCCAAATAATAGGACCAATCCAATGCATGTTGATCGCCCGCCGCCATGCCCAGAAGGAAGACCATCAGCACGCGCCCATGGTCCACTCACGAAGGTGGCCGTCCACGTACAAGTCGAACCACAAGTCCTTTAAAACCATGATGGTGCCGGCCCGCGATATGAAAGACCATCGCCGTCCTCCCAGTGTGCCTCCTGGACCGATGCGACGAGCATATATCGTCTTCAAATTTTTAATCTATACTATTACTATATTATCAAGTGCCCGCGTGATTGCTACGAATATCTCTCGGTTTTGCCTGCAACACTGTTTTCATTGTGTGATGACATTGTAGATGATGCAACACATGTAATGAGATAAGCACAAGTGTCTTGCAACACATATAACGATTTCACTCTTGCGAAACCTGAACAGTCTTGTAAAAATACCGGTCTGTTCAGTGCCAAAACTTGTTTTTTAGAGGTCGAGTGATGCATTAGCCCTGCTAGTGGTGTTTGAGTTACAAAGGCATGATCGTATAGAGTGTGGGATGTTATGAAAGAGGATTATTTAGTTAGGTTGAGGGGTACATAAGACCATGGGTACAAAAAAGTTCACTGATATATGAGATGGTTTAAACTTATTTATTTTCGGACGCTACGTTCTATCCATTACTAGTGAAATAAAACCAAAACGGTTTCGTGGTGTAGTTGGTTATCACGTCAGTCTAACACACTGAAGGTCTCCGGTTCGAACCCGGGCGAAGCCAAATATTTTTTCCCATTATGTAAAAAATTTGTGAAAAAAATAAATGGCCCATACAGGTCTCGAACCTGTGACCTTCGCGTTATTAGCACGACGCTCTAACCAGCTGAGCTAATAGGCCTTGTTGTCTGTTATTAATTTCGTAGTATTTTATTCGTTTGCTCTCTTTGTTTTTTCTTACTGGCATTAGAAGCAGGGCATCGGTGAGACAAGTCTTTCTGTCAGATGGAATTTGTGCACCCAGAATTAAAATAAATTGGTAGATGAAATTAATAATATATTCGTCTCTGGCCAAAATGCATGGATTTTCCTATATATGCACGCCAGTTGCAGATCGTTTTGTCAGCTGTTTATCGTAGATTCCACGTTAATTATTGATCGATTCACGCATTGTCGATGGTGTATATGTGGGCGTGGACAAGATTCCGGGCCACATGGACTGGGTAATAAATCTGCTCCTAGCTGTCAGTCAGTCACTAGTATCTCTGAACCTTAGTCTGTTCATGCCTGCACTGCACTGCAGGATTCATGATCTGAGATGGGTTCTGCAGAATAACACGATGGCAGGTGACTGGAGGACTGGTGTTTATGGTGAACAACGACGAAAGGCAGCACGTCATCGGGAACGCCGTCTCCGGAGCGTTCACCGCCACGGCCGCCTAGTTTCTCAGTCACCTAACTCGTTAGCTAGCTAGCTTGTGTCCTCATTTTTCCCCATATATAAAGAGCTTGCCTCTCAATGCTCGACGTCAATAAACTAAAACTTAGTATATGTTGTCAGCCCAACCTTGGAGCAGATAGGCTCAACTCAAGGACGCAATCGCAAGAGACTTAACTGAAGGGGCTAGCTCACTCAAAAATAACAGAGCGATAGCTAACGAATATTGTCGACAGGGTTAACCGTCAACAAATATCGATCTTACTTTCAGAAGGAGGGAATGGAATAATACATGCAAGTTTTCAATATTAATTTGGTTGTGTACTTTGTATATCTCCTCGTTGTAGCCTGATGACTATTACTTTTTTTTTGAGAGAACTATTATTTTTGAATTCTGAGATGTGATGTGCAGGCAACAACTACATATAATAAAGTAATGCATCTAAGTAGGCAAATAACGGCAGGTATACATCGCTCGCTCAAGGCATCTCCAACCTATCACGTCCATTCATCTAACCCTCCGGGCGGAAAATGTCACTCTCAAGCTCTACACCGTGTGATGCACATAACTAAATCGTGTTCCTTGTTACGGCGATCAAGGATATCATATCTCGTAAATATTGATATACCATACTCCTATGTTTTTTATGCACCACAAAAAGATATTTAAATGTCGCTGACATGATGCTCTGGTGGTATTTATCTCCAGACAAAGTCCTAATATGCCACTTGTGCAAGAAATAAATATTTCAAGAACTTCGTAGACATAAGCAGAGCCTTCCGCAGGGTGGACACGAATTGACGCCACCCACTCACTTCCCTCTAACATTTTTGCATCGCTTTCATCGGTAAAAGTTGATGAATAATACATATATAGTGAACGGGACATGGCATTAATTTTAAAAATCTGACTAAAACTCTATTTTCGAGCTAAAAAAAAATCTAAGAAAATATCTCACATGAATGTAAAAGATAGAATACAATGGTATGCGCAAAGTTAGGTGGAAAATGACTGGATCTGTTCTGCAAGAATGTGCCAAGATTACGGAGACTACAAAAGTATCATCTTCGTGTTTGTTCTCCTGGTACTGCTTATTTGCAAATGCCATTATTATTTATAGATTTTTACGAGCATACATAATACTCAATCATCCATACGAGTGAGGTTTTCCCAAAATAATTATAGTATGGGATTGGCTATCTCTCACCCGAGTGAGAACTAAGATAGTTCGCACTCACCTGACATGTGGCTCGTTTGTTCCGCGTATATTGTGCGTTGTGGCCCTGTTTTCCGTTTGTTGGGCATGTCTGGTGTTTGTTTGTTTGTTTGTGTTTGTAGAAAATAGAATGGGCTTTATTATTTGTTGGGCTTCAGACCTGTCCAGACAGAACAACTTGTAGCTCACGAAAGGAAACGTTGTCCGTCGATGACAGCTAGCACCTGTAAAATCGTACACCCCTCCAGACAGATTACAGAAACCCCCGTCCTAGAACCTTCTTATGATCCTCTCTTCGATGCAAAACGAGATCTGAAACTCGCGCAGTAGATATTACATCCAAGGGGAGGCCAGTGGTGAGGGGGAGGGGGGTTGCAGATCTAGCGGGAGACAAAAACGAAGAAAGGGATTCAGAAAAACAGAGCCGAATGGTGACTCCATCAGAAAGCAAGAAAAAGACGCATGCATGATGGATTACCCTGGAGGTTCTCACCAAGGTTAGAGTCTCCCATCTCCTGACTAACTGTCCCGAATTCCCCCCTTTTGTAGTGTTATGTATTCCGAATTTGTTTGATCATCCTCACCCACTACAGATTAGACTAAACTTTCAGAATACCATAGTTTAAAAAAGTTCCTGTAAAAACAAAAGTTCAGAAAGGCAAAAAGGCTGCAAATAATGGAGATACTAATTACTGATCTAACTTGCAGGCATGTTCAATCATGAGGAAAATATCATTGGGACAGATGTTAGATTACTCAAAAATGGATGCTTGCATTGACTTGTTTAATAGTAAAAAATAACTGAAAATAAATTTTCAATACACCAAAAAGATTCTCATCATGATAACATCTTTTGCAGGTTCAAATAGAATACAGGAGCCAACATCTTGACACAGGGCAGGTAAACAAAACATCCTTACTATCATGGCTAAAAATGCGACAAAAAAAGATACACTGACTACTAATGCTTGAAAAACTGCTACAAATTCTTGATATGCAGCAGTGCATACACAATGGAGTGCCAAGAGCTAAAAATGATGGAAGAAGCAGTCACACAATGCAGGTGCAAGAGGGCAGACTTGGTGGAAACGACAGTAATCAAGTAACAAACAAACACTCGCTATAGTTTCATACAAGGGGAATCAATTTGAGTTATATGTGGCAACGGAAATGATTTTAAAACCTGGGTCATCTATGGGAAACGATATTCATTTACATCCCTGGTTCATGTATGCATTAAACATCTTTTTTGATACAAGCAACAGTCACTCATTACAGCCTAGGTAAAAACAAAAAGAATTGGAGAAAAAAAAGGAAAAGAGAGTAAATTTTTTTTTACCTCGTATTGTGTTGCATATGTAATAATTTTTTGGAAACTCCTGCAGGTGGGCAGTTATTGGACTGGGGGGTCATACACTTCTCATGAAACAAATACATATCCTGTGAGTGTGAAATTTGCATTGTTAATAAAAAAATCTCATTTGTCATACAGCCAAAACAAAAATGGCATTGAACAAAAATACTGAAATTTATTTGAATGCACCTCTTTAATTGACAGGTTAACAACATAAACTGGAATATGCACAAAACATTCACTGAATTGCTCATGGACTGTGAGACATCAAACCTGTCGCACGTAAGCACGTTGTGGAAAAATATAAAAAGCTAGCTTCATTCAAGTATGGAAATGTGCATATGTTAAAAAAAATGTAAACTGTTGTAATGTATGACAAGTTAAATTACATGGCCATCTTGGAAGCTATGGTTCATCTATTATCGAGCCGATGGGCGCTGAGGTGAGTGTGCACACAGCAGTTTCGTTCTGTTGGTCCTTTATCTTACAAAGGAGGGATAAAAAAACTTACTATACTGCATGAACAAACTTGGCAGAATCATATGTTCATGATAACGGGAAGGTATAATGATGCATCAATAGCTAACGAGGATCAACTTGAAGGCACAGAGAAGGAAATTTGTAACAAAGAGTCATGGATTATAAATGGGGCAAATAAACAAGGTTATAGTGATGCAGATGATGACCAGTGCAATGATTCTCATTTTCAGTTTGGTCAGGACAGCAACGGCGATGAAGGACATACAGACAATGAAGATGATGTGAACTATGGTTTTTCATATGAAGATGTAATTGATGAGAATTCAAGGCTGGAAATTGTCCCTGCGGGCATACCTGGTTCAACGGAGCACTGGAGTGATGCTGACGAGCATGATCAAGGAGATGACGAGGAGCAAGAACAACTCACGCAGGATGACATCCGTGAAGGGAATATGCCCGAGAGGCAATAATAAAATGGTTATTATCTTATTCCTTGTTTATGATGAATGTTTATTTCTCATGCTAGAATTGTATTAACCGGAAACGTTGATACATGTGTGTTTAATAAACAAACAATGGTTCCTAGTAAAGCCTCTCTTTTAACTAGCTGGTTGATTAATAGATGATCAAGGTTTCTTGATCATGAACATTGGATGTTGTTAATAACGGGGTCATGTCATTAGAAGAATGATGTGATGAAACAAATACCCAAAGAGAATATAGCAATGCGATCAAGTCATTTAGTTTACATTGTTATATCAAACATACGAAGTAACTTATTCCTTAGACCATGAGATCATGTCAATCGTTGATACCGGAAGGGTGTTTTGATGGCATCAAACGTCACACCGTAACAGGGTGACTATAAAGGTGTCGTTAAGTATTCGGAAATTATTAGTTGAGGATCATGGATAAAGAGTGGGATTTGTCCATCCAAATGACGGATAGATATACTCTGGGCCCTCTCGGTGATATCACATCGAAACCGCTTGCAAGCACGTGATATGATCACAAGGATGTTATATCACGGGAACGAGAAAAGAGTACTTGTCAGTAACGGGATTGAACAAGGTATGGTTGATACCAATGATCGAATCTCGGACAAGTAAAATATCGCGAGACAAAGGGAATAATTCACGACGTTGTTGGTTCACACGATCACAGAGTCATCGTTGAATATATCGGAGTCATCACGGATCTCCAGAAACCGCTGTTGATTATTGATCGAAGAGGAGTCTCGATCATGTCTATCTTATTCGCGAACCGTAGGGTGACACACTTAAGGTTCGATGACGCGTTTGAGAGGATACGGAATATCGAAGAATATTTTGGGCAGCACCGAAATTGTTTCGAGGAAAATTGAAATAGTTCAAGGGGTTTTTCGTCGAATGGTTGTTAATCGAATTAACAAATGATTCGATGTGCTATATGCAAAAGTTTGTTAATAGAATTAACAAATGCTTAAATAAAGAAATAAAAATATTTTATTTATTTATTAAAAGAAAACCTTTGGATTTTCCAAGTGGGAAATAATGGGAAAATGAGTGAAGGTGAGTGGAGTGTCCACTCACATGATGAGGGAAGAGGTGGGGGCACACCCATGGGCTGGCCGCACCCCTCTTGGGATGCCTCCCCATCTCCTATAAAAGGAGGGTGAGATCTCTCCCTCCTTCACACACTTCCCCACCTCATTTTGTCTCCACCCGCTGCTCCATTCCATGGTCTCCGGCTTGGCGAAGCCCTAACCATGGGATTCTTCACCACCACCACGCTGTTGTGCTGCTGGAGTTCCGAGGGATCCTCTACTTCCACGCCCCGCTGGATCGAGGGAACAGAGGTCTTCACCAACCGTACGTGTGACCGATCATGGAGGCACCGCAGAATGCGGTGCACATCTTCTCGCTATCGGGATCGGTGTGAGTACGACTACGCCAACAACGAGATTTGATCTCGTAACGCTTTGTGTATTCGAGGGTATGTGTTGTCCTTCACCCTCTTTTTGCCCGTTGCTCTTCGTTTCCTAGATTAGATCTTGGCCTTTCGGGTTTCTCTCGCGTAGGAAAATTTTTGTTTTCTATGCAACGAACCCTTAAATGGTATCAGAGCCGGATCTATGCGTAGATGTTTTGTACGGGTAGAACACATAGGTGTATGTGTGATGACTCCCAAGTGCAGGAGATCAATTGTAGTACCTTTCGATAAGTATTTGATTGTCGAACCCACGAGGAGCTGAAGGTAAGCTATCTATTCTCTAAAGCCCTATAACCCTCTTATATGGCTGTTTATGCAAAGCAATAAGTTTGACTAAAAGGAACTAACTAATTAAAAGCAAGTGACGTGGACTGTGGTTTGTCTAGTAACTAGTGAAGCAAGTTTAAAATGCAAGTTTCTAAGCAAGTTTCACAAGTAGCAAGCAGCAAATATCTCAAGTATCTCAAGGGAGCAAGTGTTCTAGCAATAGGTGTTTCGTTCGTGTGGTTGTCACAATTAGTGAAGCACATGTTTTAGTCTTAGTTGTTTCTTCTAGGAAGGAGCCATGAATAGGTATAGTCAAGTAAATGATCTACAAACCCTTATGATGGATTATGTGGCCAAGCAAATGACTGCCCAACATTGATTAAGACATAAAGTCCCACCATAGCCTTACGTTCTAAGGTCCCCTATATATATCCCCCAATAACTTAACTTTGTGGCTCGGTCTCAGGTTACTGTCACTCCCAAGTCACCACCACTCCATTATGCTACCGGTGATCACCTTACATGCATTCCCCAACATATGCGTGCACTCATATATTGTACATAAAGATAATCATAGAAGATAACAAACTTGTATGCAACCAATCAACGAACTATTTCACCATTGCCAAGAACAATTCACTACTCAAACATAGACGGGGAGACACAATACATCAAGGGAATATAGTATTGCATCATACATCGTGTTTGCCAAGAGATTACAGTGGAGAGATGGAGCTGATCTTGCTGTAGATGTTGATGATGAACACGCTGAAGGGGGGTGGAGCCCTCCGGGGTGATCCCGGCGGCGTTTCCCCCTCCGATCTTCTCCGGCGGCAGCCTTCTGTCTCTCTGTTTCGTGGTTTCGTCTCTTGGTGCCGCCTCTTTCTCGAAAAGGCCAGGGGACCCTTTATATAGTCTTTTTTAGGTCACGAGACACTCGGGAGAAGAAAGATCGACGACATCGGAGCCACGGGGGCAAAAAGGGGGCCTCTCACGCGGCCAAGGAATCTGGCCGCATGGATGGTCCTCTTTGCCACCTGGTTGGCCTTTTGGCCCTCTACTTTGGCCCATGGTTTTCGTCTCAAAAATTCTGAACCGTGCTCTTTTGCCTTGCCCTTTTTGGAGTCCCGAAGCTCCCGGAAAGTCTGAAACACTAAAAAGTACGTTTTCTGGGAAAACAGGGTTAGAACCAAAAGAAGGGGGATTGTTTAGAAAATCCCCCAAATCATTATAAAACATGAATATAAGTTGCTAATATGTAGGAAAAACAAGTAATAACATGCAAAGTTCATGTATGCATTTTACATGCATCAACATCCCCAAGCTTAACCCATGCTCGTCCTCGAGTATGAAGGTGATAAAACTAACATGGACTTTGCATATTGAAACAATCATGGGATATCAAGGAGGATTATTCATGCTACATATAATCAAATGATTAATACTAGAAATGAGTAGCAATATACAATTAATGTTGTAAGAAATATCAAATATGCAAGCAAAGATGCTTCATGAAAGTTCACAAAGTGTATAATGAAATAAAAGCACTATGGACCAAATGCATACACAAAATGAAAAATAAAATCCTATGTTGGTCAAAGAATAGCATAATGGAAAATAGAAAATATGGTGGACACTTTGGAGAAAATTGAGTAGAGATAAAACATGATCAAGTATTATTTAGCCTCTAAATTATTCAACTAAAATTACTAATTGAAATGTGGTATCCATTGATCTAGGACTCTCATTGCCCCTTTATCACTAGCATCTTAAATGGTGAATGTTGAAGTAATGTGAATGACAAGGTGGTTGAAAGCCTCATGCCCCGTGAGTGTGAAAACCTACTCCATGATTAATCAACTTAAGATTCCTAATAAGCTTTGTACAATCATAATAAGTATTAATGACATCATAGAGAACCGCAAAGAGGTACCTCTTGCCCCATGACATGGAAACAAGCCCATGTTACAATGACAAGATGAACAAACAGAGTAGACTCATCATACTTTTTATTTTCATTCACTATTATGCATAGCTTCTTATTTTATTATAGGATATGTTGTAGAGTCACTCAAGCTGTAAGTAAATTTCCACCATGATAAAGCATGGCTTGGGTTAGCGACCCAATGCGTTTCTCTAGTCATATAGATACTTACTCATCAAAACTTACTATTCCTCTATTTCATTTCGGCATGGCAGGAGTCCAAAAACAAAAGTACATGATATCAACCAAATGTAAATTTTTTTGTGCAATGTTGAAAGCTTTCCGGTGATACACGTTTATAGCTAGCTCCCAACCACACACTTGTCAAACGCAAAACTTGTGGCTCCCATTATTGGGTCATGTTTATTAGATGCATAAAAAGTAAAGTGTGCCTTCAAAAGTTCGTGAGAGTCCTATCCCAAGTTCAACCCATGACAATTAATAAAGTGAATATCTTAATTTAGAACATAAATAACACAATAATATGGTGAACATACTCGTAATAGCAATGAAGATAATGGGAAGATATGGTGGCCTCACTGGAAATACTTGGCTAAGGAGTGTTGGAAACAAGTTTTTACTTGTTGGAATTTTTAAATTTTTGGCTAGCAAGAGGGAGATAGTTGACAAGCTACTATGCATGCATATGTCCATAGAACTACTCATTTCATGACAAACTAAATAAACCAGCAATTAACATCAAGGACATGAATAAGAGATAGCTCAAGACAACATTATTGGAAATTTCTACACATAAAAAGCCTATAAATCATGCAAACATATGTAGCTCTTCAAATCAACCATGGCATCCCTATTACAAGTCATAATACTAGCATCCAATACATTCCAACCCCAAACTCCAGTAGCTCAATCTCATATAAAATGATGGGTGTGGTCTTATCAAAACAAAAATAAAAACAAAAACTAGACGCTTCAAGTCTCTACGATAAATGATTTGCTTAGAAAAACATAAAGTAGACGTGTGCTAACCAAAACAGTGTATCTCCAGTGGGGTGTTCATCACATCCCCAAGATTATGGCTTTCACCATTCTTGGATGTCTTGAGGCGCAGCTCCTCTATTCCCTGTGAAAAAACTTCACAAAACATGTTTCTCCCATTCTTTTTCCGTGGGGTGAGATTAGCAAGGACAAACAAATCACATGCTTGCTATGAAAAATTCCAAATAAAATGATACAGTAGATAGACAATAAGGTTCATTATGTTGTATGTTCACTCTCTTGCTTGAAAGAATCATGGAAATTTGATTCCCAAGCCCAAAGAGTGCATAAAACAAAAGAAGGCAGAATCTGTCCAGAAAAGCAACAGCAGAAAAAACAACGTTTTTCCATAAGCTAGACTCATCAAAACATTAATCCAATTTTTGTGCTTACAGGGGACGAAAAGTTTCATAACATACTAAAAAAGTAGCTCAATCCGACATACCAATAAAAAACGTAAAATCATACGGTGAGCAGACTCGTGCTGAAACAGAAATTTCATGCACTAGGATAGCAACTTATAAGTCCAAATGGGTTTGACTTGACTCTTTATTGAAAACTCCAGAATTAAAACAAAAAATTAATCTCTTGATACATCAAGAGGACACTAGAAAAATCCAAACAAAAACAACCGGGTTGCCTCCCGTAAAGCGCTTTCTTTATAGCCATATAGCTAGGCTTTACTTACTTAACATCATGATGGTTGGAGTGAGGTGGCTCGGCATCCCCAAGGTTGGATTCTTGTACTTATTTGATACATGTAGGGTGAGCCCAGGGGTACATCCCCAAGCTTGATTGGTTGTCCCTCTTTATCTTTGTTCATCTCACTCAACTCTTCCTCCTGAAAAATTCTTCTTACACAAATCTCAACATAAAACTAGATTAGAGGGGTTAGTGCCTCCATAAATAAAATCCACATAGGTACAGAAAAGACACATCATGAGTTGATTATAAATATTAACTACTGTTACTACAGTTGTGCATTGCTCCTTGATCAACAGAACCACACAAAACACAAGTAATGAGAGCAATGCAAAATAAAGACATAATCTGTCAAAAACTGAACAACCCGTAAAGAGTAAATTTTTAGAGGCACTTAAGTTGCTCAAATCAGAAAACTTAAAACTAATGAAATATGTAGTGATAACTAAATATTGTTGTCGTAAATTACCAGGTCAAAATTCCACTTCTGTGATTTTAAACATTTTTCGCAGTGAAGTTTAGGAATCTGTTTTCTTGACAGCTAATTACTATTGTTTAATCCTATCTCTCATATAAGATTATTCTCGCCATTTAAGATGAGAAATAAGACAGAAATGTGATGTTACAGTAGTGAACTAATATTTTTATTGTTTTTAGCTTTGGAAAAAGTTTTAATGATAGAGACTTTGCAATGGTTTCATTGGCATGAACAACACATGTTCAAGGTCGACCCCAACTTCTCCATTACTCATCCTTCTCATTTACTTTCCCAAATTTTTTATAAAACGAAAATCTTAAACTAAATGATACATAACAGTAGGTAAAGGCATTTTACATGTTTTTAAGACATAAATGTGTGCTCAAACCGAATAGGAAATTAAAGCATAAGGAACACACCAAAAAAATATTAAACAATTTATTTTTAAGTCTAACCCATTTTCTATGCATTGGCATTTTGTAATGAAACAAATAAAAGAAGCACATAATAGCAAGCATAGAAAGGTAGATCAAGTGCAACTTCAATACTTTCAGCATAAAGAGGGGAAACTTAATATTGTTGAAATATGTGTAACCATGTTTCCCTCTCTCATAATAATTTTCAGTGGCATCATGAATAGATTCAACAATATGAATATCACATAAAACATTCTTATCATGAGACACATGCATAAAAGAATCACTACTCTCCACATAAGTAAAATCCTCATTAGTGATAGTGGGAGTTAAACATTCATAATTTTCATTGCAATCATCATATATAGGAGGCATAGTATCATCAAAGTGAATTTTCTCCTACAAGCTTGGGGAACTAGAAATATCATGCTCATCAAAACCAACTTCCCCAAGCTTAAAACTTTCCATAGAATCAGCAAGTATATCATTTTTATCCTCAATAGTAGGGGGACTAAAATATCATATTCATCAAGACAAACTTCCCAAGCTCAAGGTTTTCCTTAGCAATAAAGGTGTTCAAAGAATTAGTACTACCACAAATATGATTGTTGTGCAAATAATTTTTCAATTTCTCCTCAAACACTTCATGTCCTAATTCAAGGTAGATATTATACAGTTCTAAAATTGTTTGGTTGTTTTCCATATTATAATTTTTTTTGTGTTTTAGGTTTATATGTTAGTATGCAATGCAAACAAGAATAAAAGCTTAGCACAACGCTCCTCGGCAACGTCGCCAGAAAAGTGCTTGATGACTCCCAAGTGCAGGAGATCAATTGTAGTACCTTTCGATAAGTATTTGAGTGTCGAACCCACGAGGAGCTGAAGGTAAGCTATCTATTCTCTAAAGCCCTATAACCCTCTTATATGGCTGTTTATGCAAAGCAATAAGTTTGACTAAAAGGAACTAACTAATTAAAAGCAAGTGACGTGGAGTGTGGTTTGTCTAGTAACTAGTGAAGCAAGTTTAAAATGCAAGTTTCTAAGCAAGTTTCACAAGTAGCAAGCAGCAAATATCTCAAGTATCTCAAGGGAGCAAGTGTTCTAGCAATAGGTGTTTCGTTCGTGTGGTTGTCACAATTACTGAAGCACATGTTTTAGTCTTAGTTGTTTCTTCTAGGAAGGAGTCATGAATAGGTATAGTCAAGTAAATGATCTACAACCCCTTATGATGGATCATGTGGCCAAGTAAATGACTGCACAAGATTGATTAAGACATAAAGTCCCAGCATAGCCTTACGTTCTAAGGTCCCCTATATATATCCCCCAATAACTTAACTTTGTGGCTCGGTCTCAGGTTACTGTCACTCCCAAGTCACCACCACTCCATTATGCTACCGGTGATCACCTTACATGCATTCCCCAACATATGCGTGCACTCATATATTGTACATAAAGACAATCATAGAAGATAACAAACTTGTATGCAACCAATCAACGAACTATTTCACCATTGCCAAGAACAATTCACTACTCAAACATAGACGGGTGACAGGGGATGCTAACCCGGTAGGCCAAGCTCCAAGGAATAACCCGGCTCAAGGGATGATGTGCAGGATCCGGCTAAGGATAGGGAAACTTGTGAAGGCCCAAGCTTGTAGGCCCAATGACCCGGATTGTGGGTTACTGTAAAGGCAAGTTAGGGTTAGTGCGCCGTGTCCGGGTAGGATTCAGGATATGCCTTGTAGAACAAGCCAGGGGGTACGGGTGCTTTATAAACCGACCCCCGGATGTAGTTTAGACAGAGATCCAAGAACCCTAGCAATATCGCGTGATATCGAGTATCCAGTGTAAACCCTAATCGGATTATCGTATCGAGAATAGAGATCCGGCGACTTCGATTGCCGGCTATCAGATCAAGTTGTACCATGTCTTCCCTTGAGCTAAACCCTCTCCCAAACGCCTGTGTCGACTTGCCCCAAGATCAGTTACCCCTGGTAACATCTGCCGTGATTATCCCACGACAGTTGGCGCCCACCGTGGGGCCTGCGTCCAAAGGTGTCTACATCACGGGAGAAGCTCGGAAGGGCATGGAGAATCTTGTCATCGGCGAGATCTACATCGACCACGAAGGAGAAAAGGTGGTGGACGATTCCGGCTGGGGGCCGGAGTCGGATCATCTCGAAACCGGATCCGTCGTGACAATCGGCCGGATCAGCGTCTTCATCGGTATGGTATGTGCTTCCAATTCGGTCCCTGACAACGTTGGATCTGATTCTATGCCAGGAAAAGCCACGTCTATCCGATCAGATGATGAAGAATCAACGGGAACGACATATCCGGCAGAAGAACCCATCGCGGAGTGGGAACAGCCGGAGGAGCCGGCATGGACCCCACGCGACCGGGCCCAAGGAGAAGATGACACCGGGTCTATCCTGGATCTACTGGAAAACCGGTATGAGGAGAACGGTGAGGAGGCACAGCCTGAATTTACACCGGATATCGTGCGCCGAGTTGCAGTCTATGCAGCCCCCGCGGCCAACCAAGGAAACACAGCCGCGGCATCAGTCGGGGCGGCTCAGGCAGTGGCCCAGCAACAGGGCGCGGTTAACGGAGACCCGGTCTTGACCCGGGTCGATGGAGAGTCAACATCGGTCACCAGTCGCGCAGCAGATGAGGAGCAACACGCCAACATGTTCGGGTTTCAAGCAAACCGGACACCAGGGGCGGGTCCCTCGAATCCGCGTCACCCGGCCCTGTTCGATAATAATTTGATTTTGGATCCTACAGTCCTCGCCACCGTTATCACCCCAGAAATGCGGCAGAGCGTGTTAGAGATCTGGATGTGGCTCGTCGTGCATTGGAACAGCAAAGAAGGCAAGTAGAAGCAGATAGACAGGGGATGGCCACCCGACGGCGCGAGCTAGATGCGTTGGAAACCCGGCTTCGAGAGGAAACCTCCAGGATACATCAAAGACACCACACCAGGTTGCCAGCAACGGGCGGGGTTATTAACCCGGCTAATTTATTCGTCACGCCTCAGGATCAACCGATACCAGTGGTGAACCAGGGAACCGCACCCCAACAGATGACAGCAGCGACACATCCGGCGAATGAACGGACCGGGTTACCCCCACCGCAAACTAGAGTCACAACCGGCAACGATCTACTGCCGCCGCCACCATCACGATTCTGCACGCCAGCCGGCCACTACAACAATCCTATGGACAACGTATATGCGGCGACACTCGCATTGAATCAAATACCTGTGGGAGAGTCGCCCCATGCAGAGAAGACTCGGCAAGCCATCGAGCTGTTGCACACTGCGGTGGCACAGCAAGCCAATTACCCGGATCACAGAAGCGGTATGCACGGGACGCCATACGTCAGCCAGCAGCAAGGGAATATACAAACAAGTTCAGCGCGGCGGAGGGAAGAGCAGCAGCAAATGCCGCCTCCTCCCCGCGCTCAGGCAGCATCAGCAGCACAGGCCGTCGTGGACAGTTCTAGGGCTCGGAGGGCCGCGGCCGGGTCTGCAGCGCATGAACCTCCCGCAGCACCGCGTCCAGACGCGCCCCCCGCGGCATCACACGTTTCTAGAGCAAGGCCGGCTTCAACCATTCTTGCGGGACCCAAGTGTCTCTCGGACAATATTAGAGCTGAACCTTACCCGGAAAAGTTCAAAGAGCCAGGGAAAGTAGTGAATTATGAGCCAACCATGGATCCCGAAACATGGCTAAGCAGTTACGAGATGGCAATGTCAATCCGCAACGCGTCCGAGAACCTCCAAGCCAAGTTCATGTATCTGATGATGTCGGAAGGAGCAGCAAAATTGTGGTTCACCAATCTACCAGAGGGATCGATCAAGTCTTGGGAGGAATTGAAGACCGCGTTTATCAAACACTTTCACGGGACCTGCAGGAAATTATTCACTATTGATGATCTAGAACGATGCGTCCAGAAGAAGGGAGAATCGGCGCGCAGTTGGGTGCGCCGGGTTATGGAGATACTTCACTCATCCACGGATATCCAGCCCAAGGATGCACTACAGGCCATGGCAAAAACATGCAAGTATATACCTTTAGTGCAAAAGTTAACTCGCATGAAGTCCAGTCGAAATGCGTCGGAAGTCACAATGGGAGAATTGATGGATGCGTGCAACAAACACGCTGCGACAGATACTACAGAAGAAGAAGCCGATGACAAGAAGACAAAAGCAAACACAAGCGGTAATGGAAGAACCGGCAACGGAACAGCGTCAGGTAACAATGGAAATAGCCAGAACAAGCGCCCTTTCGAAGGAGGCTCCGAGTTTGTCGCCAACACAGAAGCCGGGTCTTCGAGGCCAAGAGCATAAGGAAATTTCAACGGAGGTAACCACAATGGAGGAAACTATCAAGGTCCACCAAGGCCGGGTAACAATTGGGACATATTCAGGATGGCATGTCCGAAGCACAGCAGGAATGGCAGGCCAGCTAACCACTCACTAGAACAGTGCGCCGATTTACAAAGATGGAAAAATGAGGAAGTGCACAGAGCTATGCGAGGTGCAGGGCGGGGAGGAGGACCGGGTCCAGGGGCAAACCCGGGCAACGGCCCACCCCCAGCTGGTAACCCGGCGGCTAGAAATCAAGGTAATAACCAAGGGGGGGCAGGAGGCTTCCAGGCTAACCCCAAACAGTTGGGTCAATATCATGTGCATACCACAGGAGGCTCTAACAAGGACAAAAAGATACTGAAGCAAGCAGTCAACTCAGTTTCGTTAGCCGTCCCGAGATACTTGAGATGGTCAGAACAGGAGGTAACATGGAGCAGAAGGGATCACCCGGAAAGAGTGGAACACCCAGGAGTCTTGGCACTAGTAGTCGCACCGCAAGTTAATGGGTACGAACTGAAGAAGGTTTTAATGGATGGTGGAAGCATCATCAATATACTGTATTGGGAAACCTTCCTACGCATGGGTCTCAAGGAATCTCAACTGCAAAAAAGCTCAACAGTTTTTCATGGGATAGTGCCGGGTCATTCAGCATGCCCCGAGGGAAAAATCGCGTTGGAGGTAGCTTTCGGAGAATCAAAGGATAACTATCGAATTGAATGGCTCACCTTTGAGGTAGTGAAATTACGCAGCCCCTATCACGCGCTATTTGGAAGGCCGGCTTATGCCAAATTCATGGCTAGGCCGTGTTACGTATATCTACAGCTAAAAATCCCGGGTCCCAAGAAGACCATTACCATACATGGAAATCGAGACATAGCAGCTGAATGTGACGAAGGAGATGCAGCAATGGCCGAGCAGGCCTGTAGAAAAGAAGAACTCAAGCATTACCGGTCTCAAGCAGACCCGGAGGATATAGCCACATCAAAAAGGCCGAGTACTGAAGGCGAAAGAACAAAATCCAAGGCAACGCAAGATGCTAAAATGGTGGCCTTAATCGAGGATGATTCCCCCAAGCGGCCCGCTGTAAAGGAAGAAGCTACACGGCCGCTTACAACCAGCCAAGTCATTGGAACACCCTACCCGGGTTGGCTAGCAAACCCGGTACTCATCAGGAAAAGGTCCAACATATGGAGAATGTGCATTGGTCAAGCCAGACCGGGACCAGTGCTTATGAGGAACTAAACAATGTAACGGGCAGCAGGTTTCAGACGCGCTCTTTTCCTACCCAGGGTACCTAAGGGGGCTGGAAGGTTTTTAATGAGGCGGCCTGCTGATCCAAAATTTCTAGTATCAATAAAGAGATGGTTATCAAGTCCTATATCATTACATCCTGATTACAAGTAAGTAGTATCCCTGCGACATCGATAATTCAGTATCATCAAAAGCATCGATTGCATGTAGGTCTTGGGGGTTGGTTGCTCAGGTAACCAACCACTAACCCGAATGACCCGGCATAGATAGCTATAAGTTATAAGGGCCGATTACTCGCAAACGAGCACGGCTGCAATCTTATGACTGGGCAAAGAAGCCAACTTTTCTTGACTTTTCTTACTTAAGCTCGATGTGACTCGCACTAAAGTGGCATGATTCGTTCGCTTACGATTACAATCAGCCATGAAGCCCAATGGGACTTGCCTGACACTGTTCTCGTATGGATGTAACAACATGGTATCCACGCGAAAGCCGGCTTACAGTACAAGATAGTTAAAAGGGTCATCTAAACCACAAGTTTATGCAGAGTACAAGGCTAAAAGCCGGAAACTCAACAATTATCAAGCATAACTTCAGTACTTACATGGAATGGCTTTAGGTTTGCGACTCGGTAAAAAATAATTTGTTCTCTGAGAAAGGCCACACCCCCATTACTCGAACTTTGGGTCATGGGGGCTGGGGGACTTCGAAACAGAAACAAACTACTTGGCTATCGCAGTTCGAAAAACCTCACCATCCGAGTCTTGGGGACTTAAAGAAAAAGCCCACGTATTAAAACTCCTGGTACTCGGAAAACCGAGTCTTACAAAGGGAGCTAAAAAGAAAGCTGGGTATCAAGAACAAGTTCAAAAGAACAGGCAAAATAGCACGATTATCAAAAGGCAGAGAAAGCCGCAAAAATATGTCACCGAATAGAAGTACATTACAAGTTATGGCATTGGTATCAGAAGTGCACAAGCGCACCATTGGCAGGATAAATAGTTCAAATGAAAAGGCCCCACGTGATTAAGGTATTATGACATCATCACCCTACTCGGCCTCCTAAGTGCGATCTTCCGGGTCTTGCTCCTGGACCTGCTGGTTAGCTTTCCTGGCAGAGCCACCCGGACTCGCCGCGCCAGGGCGGATAGGTGGAAGGACGGACGGTGTAGAGGCGGATGGCCCTGATTTTAACTCGGCCTCCCTCTTCGCGGTTGCCTCCTTCTTTTTGGCCGAGTGATCAGCCCACTTCTCAAGAGGTCCAAGGGCGGGGGTGCTTCCTCTGTGATAACTTTGCCATCGGCGTCATACGCAGCCATTAGCGTATTCAGGTCCAAGCTATCGGCTAAAGAGGTAGCAGAGGGGCGCACTGCTGACTGAATGGCCTTGAAGTCCTTAGGCGTAAATTTGGCACCATCCGCCTTAAACTCGGGAAACCCGGATATTATCTTCGCCGGGTCAAGCTTCGGACAGTAGGCTTTGGCCAAGGTCAATGCCCGGGTTATTCCAATTCGGCAGGACGAACGCTTCCAAAGTTCAATCCAGCCAGGCACAGTGGAGCAGGCTTGGACGAGATTCTCTTCACCCGGATAGGCTTCTGTGGGCCAATGTATGGCGTCCAATATAAATTTTGTGCCGGCAAAGAAAGTCCGGAGCACAGTCTTCAGGGTCCTAGCCTTGGCAATAGTATCTTCCTCTGGAGGTGCAAGGTTGGCACCTGCAGTTGAAACAGAAGCAAGAAGGTATCAGTAACCCAGAGTGGTGCATAACAAGAAGCATGAAATTAGTCGGCAGACAAAAACTTACTGAGTAAGATCTGGTAAGTGTCGGTGATTTGATCCGATAAATTCTTCAAGTCGGTCCGAGCGGTGAGGCACTTCTTCTTATATTTGGAAACATCCTTCTTCAAAGTTTCTATGTCATCCTCAAGGATTTCCCATCGTTTTATCTCGGCAAGAAGACGTTGTTCGGTCTTCAGTAAAGTTTCATCAGACCGAGTCATCTGTGCCTGTAAGTAGAAAGGAAGGCAAGCATTAGTTGGATGTTATGATAAGATAAATTTGGCGTGAAGTACCAAGCATAACTTTTGCAAGTCATACTCGGAACTTGGGGACTAGATATGCAATGTGAGATGACAAGCGCTTTTACCTGGTGCTCTGCAGCCATGCGCTCTAAAATATCGCCCTCTGAAGCCTTCATGGTGAGGATCGTGTTCATCAATTGATCAAAAGTATCTTTACCCGTATCAGAAGACCCGGGGCCTTGGGAATTCCGAGAAGAGGTTTTCTTCTTAGAGGGAGGCGGAACCCGGGTCATTTGTGCATGGGAATCCGACACTCCTTCGGCACCCAAGGTTGTGGATTTCTTCTTCTTGCTCGCATGGGAAGCAATTGGATACTCGGTTTCTTGGGCGTCCGGTTTAATCGGCGATGTTTGTTTTTCACCGCCAGACACGGCAGTAGTCTTATCGGCCGGGCTCCCCTGACCCGGGCCCTCGTCTTCCATGCCCTCTTGGTCGCTAACGACGACCGTGGCCCTGTAAATGTTATCAAGAAGCAGTTAAAATACGCGGTCAGGAAAGGGTGGTGAAGTGTGGAAGAGCGTCCGGAAGGGGATCTTACCCGGTGTTCACCGCAAAGTCACAAGGAAACCCGTCATCAGACTCAGGAGAGGCTGAAAATTGTCAGGTTAGATGTCATATAAGGATAGTTCAAGGGGAATGTGCCGGTCGAGAGAAGATAGAATAATTACCAGCCCGCCGAGTGGGGGTCGAAGAAATACCTGGGTTGATGACGTTGTCACCCGGGTTATTTCGAGTTGACCTCCGCTTGATCATGGGCGACTCCTTCAAGAATGGCCAGTGGAATAATGTCAAAATAACTCAGGTATATCATTAAGGTGACGTGAATTGAATGCGGGGAGGGGATATGAAACCTTGGAAGTGGCCTCTTGAGCTTTTCTTTTGGATCCGGCTTTGTTTGCCGGTTCCGGTTCGTCCTCGTCGCTGGCAGATTCTACTTTGCCATCCGAGTTTTCTTCCTCATCATCCTCTTGTTCTGAAGTATCATCAAAGTTATGGTTGAAAATGAAGGGGTTATGACGAGTTCAAAGGAACCAAATAAAATTCAAAGAGTACCTTCATCCGAGTGAACGGCCTCTTGCTCCTCTGGACTTTCGGAGCTAGGGGAGGCGTTGATTTTCCAAAAGTCGTCATCAGCCTGAAAGGTGTTAATACACAGGTTACCAACTGTATCAAGTGGAAAGAATGAAAGTAAGGGCGTCAGAGTCGGACTTTTACCTCAGGGGCGGGGTTTTCAAGCGTGAAGGGCTCTAACCCGGATATGTTCCGGATTACCTCGAGCTTTTCCGTCAAAAAACCTTTGATGGTTTTATGGGTGTCGCCAGGTGCGAAGATGTTATCGGAGTATCGGAGCGGATCGGAAGGTTCTCCTGAATACTCGCACATCAACTTTGTGCGGATGGAATTGGGCTGGATCCTAAAATCGACCCAGGTCTTTACTAGATTGAGCCCGATGAGGCCCTGGGCTGTAAGAGTAGCAATTTTGGCTAGCAAGGGTTGAATTGCCTCCCTATCCGAGTTAGGGGCGAAGGCACTAAACTTATCAGAAATATCAAGAAGACCCTCCGAGTAACCCGACAGTTTCTTTTGGCCGGGTGGGGAAGTGTCCTGGCAGTAGAAGTACGAGAGTTGCCAATGCTTGACATGGGAATTGAGGGTGAGGGGTGGCATTAGAGAGTTTTTGCGGCGTTGGATCGAAACCCCGCCGCAAGTGAGAAGTGCCCCATCACCGCTTTCGCGGCATGGCTTGCATTGAAAAAGCTCAATAAAAAGAGCTAGACTTGGCGGAGTGCACAAGTAGGATTCGGAAAGGACAATAAAATGGGAAATATTTAGCACAGAGTTGGGTCCGATATCAAAGACACGAAGGCCGTAGTGGCTAAGTATGTCACGGAAAAAGGGGTGACCCGGTGGTCGAAAACCCCGGGTCACATGATCCACGAAACAGATTACCTCATCTTTGGTAGGGGTGGGCCGGGTCTCCTTACCCGGTACCCTCCATTGGATATTTTCCTGAGGAGGAAGAATTCCCAGTTCCACCAGCTCCTCCAACTTGGCCTTTGTGACCATAGACCGCGCCCAGTTGGCGGAAATGGTGTTGATGGCCTTGGCCTTGGCTGGGGTCTTCCCCTGTTTCTTGGGAGCCATATGGCTGACCTGCTGAGTACAAGGTAAGAAGAAAGTTAAGACATGAAAGTTGCTGGCCGGCTAAGTATAGGCCGGACAACATTGAGGTATGAAAAGTTACGGGAGATCCGGGTGTTAGCATGCAGAGCAAAGTTTGAAAGTTTCCAGGCATTGTGGTGAAATTTATGAGATCTAAATGATGAAGGAGCCTTTTGAATACAATGGACGGCGGCTTAAGTTCCAGACGTGAATAAAAGTAACTGAAAAGGAATGGTCTAGCCGGGTGATTGATGCGAAGGCGGAAAATTTGGGTGGTTCGAGCCTAGATTGGAAGTTTTATTTTTGGATTTGTGGCAAGAATAATGATTGTGGGTAGTAGGGGAGCGGATTGGAGCATGCGCTTTGTCCTTTGTGCGAGCTAGAAGAGTTTATGGGTATTCTAATTCGGCCTAGTCAAGAAATCCGAGGCGGGCCGATCTGGATCTAAACTGAGGAAAAAATCAAAGGTTGCGAGGGCAAATTGATAGGTGCGAAAGATTTACCGGAGGAGATCTGAGGGAAGCCTTGCGGAGGCAGATGGCGCAGGCTTGGTGTCCCTTCGCGGTTCTTGGTGGGCCGGATGAGGATTCGCCGGCGGATCTTGGCGGCGGCGCGGGGCGAATGGTGGCGGAACGTAATCTCCGGGCGATGGGTTCCGGTGACGAGCGCGGGATTTCCGTGGTGGCGCTCAGGGAGAAGGAGAGCTCAGAGGGAGAAAGGAATGGAATGGAGGAAATGAGCCGTTAGGGTTCGGGTCACTCCTAAGGGGCTTTTTTATAGTGCAAATGGATAAGCTCGGTTTGGTGAGTGGAAGCCGAGAATTGTGGGGGTAAACGGCTATTTATTTAAAGTTTCTGCGAGATGTGCGCCAAGTATTGAGCAAAGCATCCGGATAAAAGGAAGAAGGGGATTCGTCCCGTGATGACGGGATTGGTTATCGAGCATAGGATCTTGGTATTATTACTATGGTTTGGACCCAGAAGTTTGAACCAAGGTGTTTGGAAGGAAAGCTGGGGTTATTACATGGCCGCCAAGGAGCAAGGCCTAGCTGAATATCAAAACATCTTAACCCGATCTTCATATACTCGTATGATCGATATCTTTGCAGGGAATAGCAAGCGCTTCAAGGAGATCCGTGAAGCCCAGGCTATTCTGGGGACTACTGACAGGGGGATGCTAACCCGGTAGGCCAAGCTCCAAGGAATAACCCGGCTCAAGGGATGATGTGCAGGATCCGGCTAAGGATAGGGAAACTTGTGAAGGCCCAAGCTTGTAGGCCCAATGACCCGGATTGTGGGTTACTGTAAAGGCAAGTTAGGGTTAGTGCGCCGTGTCCGGGTAGGATTCAGGATATGCCTTGTAGAACAAGCCAGGGGGTACGGGTGCTTTATAAACCGACCCCCGGATGTAGTTTAGACAGAGATCCAAGAACCCTAGCAATATCGCGTGATATCGAGTATCCAGTGTAAACCCTAATCGGATTATCGTATCGAGAATAGAGATCCGGCGACTTCGATTGCCGGCTATCAGATCAAGTTGTACCATGTCTTCCCTTGAGCTAAACCCTCTCCTAAACGCCTGTGTCGACTTGCCCCAAGATCAGTTACCCCTGGTAACATCTGCCGTGATTATCCCACGACAACGGGGAGACACAATACATCAAGGGAATATAATATTGCATCATACATCGTGTTTGCCAAGAGATCAGAGTGGAGAGATGGAGCTGATCTTGCTGTAGATGTTGATGATGAACACGCCGGAGGGGGGTGGAACCCTCCGGGGGTGATCCCGACGGCGTTTCCCCCCTCCGATCTTCTCCGGCGGCAGCCTTCTGTCTCTCTGTTTTGTGGTTTCATTTCTCGGCGCCGCCTCTTCCTCGAAAAGGCCAGGGGACCCTTTATATAGTCGTTTTTAGGTCACGAGACACTCGGGAGAAGAAAGATCGACGACATCGGAGCACGGGGGCAAAAAGGGGGCCTCTCACGCGGCCAAGGAATCTGGCCGCGTGGAGGGTCCTCTTTGCCACCTGTTTGGCCTTTTGGCCCTCTACTTTGGCCCATGGTCTTCGTCTCGAAAATTCTGAACCGTGCTCTTTGGCCTTGCCCTTTGTGGAGTCCCGAAGCTCCCGGAAAGTCTGAAATACTAAAAAGTACGTTTTCTGGAAAAACAGGGTTAGAACCAAAAGAAGGGGTATTGTTTAGAAAATCCCCCAAATCATTATAAAACATGAATATAAGTTGTTAATATGTAGGAAAAACAAGTAATAACATGCAAAGTTCATGTATGCATTTTACATGCATCAATGTGTGCGTTGATGATCATGTTATTTCCTCTTTGAGTATTTTATGATCTTAGTGGCATAGTAGGATGAAGCTGCCCCCGACTAAGTTTACGTGTACTATGTACGCGAGAAGTGTCTCACTTGTGGCTAAGGGGGTGTCCGTTTCTCCTACTATAGTTAAGATCTAATCTACGAAGGGTTGTTAAAAATGTGTTTATCAACGTTGTGGTTGATGTTCGTAGGTATGAACGGTTCTATCCTCGAAAGCCCTGAGCCACGTAAAATATGCAAAAATAAATTAGAAGCGTCTAACTAGTTTTTGCTGGGCATGTGATGTGATATGGTCAATATTACAAATTTGATTATGAGATGATCTTTTTTGTAAATTATTGATATACCGGAAGGTATCCATATGATTGTCTTCTTATTGATGGACAATCAAGATTGGGGTGCCATGGTACTTGGTACCACGCCGGTGAAATGATGGAGATCATACCATGATACACATGATGGAGATCAAGTGCAAGAAGGACCATATCATATCACGTTATCCTTTCATGTGATGTCTGTGATGTTAATCCTTTTATGCATCTTGTTTTGCTTAGATAGAGACGGTAGCATTATAAGATGATCCCTCTCACTTAATATCAAGATAATAATGTGTTCTTCCTTAAGTATGCACTGTTAAGAAAGTTCGTCGTTTCGAGACACCAAATGATGATCGAGTGTGACAGGCTCAGCGTGAGCATACAACGGCTGTTTTCAAGCCTGGCATGTACAGACATGGCCTTGAAACACATGCAATACTGCAGTTCTACTTGGCGAGCCTAGCATGTACAGACATGGCCTCGGAACACGTAACCGAAAGGTAAAGCATGAGTCATATGGATGATATGATGAACATGTCGATGTTCACCTTTGAAGCTACATCATCTCACGTGATGATCGGTTTTGGTGTAGTGAATTTGGTTCGTGTAATCACTAAAGACGACTAAGAGGGATGTTGTTTTTGAGTGGGAGTTCATGGTTTAATTTTGAATTAACTTGAACTTATTTATTATGAACAACCAATCAAAGTGAATTTGCACAAATTGTAGTATTCATTGGCATCCACATAACTACCTTACACTTAGATTGTTAATTGAGATATAACTGCTATGATCTGGTAAAAAAAAAACATTTAAGATTGGTACCGTATTAGTGAAATTTAAAATTGAGTCCTATTGTAGATTTTTGGTATTTCCTACCTAGCTCCATATGATTAATGATTGATTGATCTAGAGAGCAACCAATTCCTACTTAGAATCCAGAGTCATGGTTGCTTCCATATCACTTTATCTTCAAAAGAATGTTTTGTTGATCAAAGTGATTTAGGAACTAAAAAGAGTTATTTTCAGAAACAATCAAGTGAAAAATATATTGATATCTAGAAACTTATTTGTGGCAACATGACTGAGTATAATTTAGCGTGAAAATGTTTGATTATATTATTTGAATATATGCAATGATTGAAGACGCTAGGCATTTGAACATTCCAAAAAATTGGACGCTAAAAATTATCCTCTAAATTTCTTCCTTCGAGCTATAGTAGCTTAATCATAAAATTGTTATGATGGGATGGATTAAAAGTTTGGGTAAAGTCGTTTACCTTACTTGGAGATTGCTAAGAGTGGAATCTAGAAGAATACTATTAATATGGTGATATTGGTAGAACAATCAAACTCAAAGTATGACTAATTGGGTGATAGTATATGACTAACACGCCACAGAAAATGAGCTAGTAAGACTAGAATTGTTTGATGTTGAATGATTCTTCTGTGAAGAAAAGGGAATATTGAAAATAGAATTACAAAAAGGTATATGGCAGAAAAAGAAGATAACTAGAAAAGTCCAGCTCATGAGTATATGCTTGATATACAAGTTATAGATGTATTACTAGTTAACAAAGTATTTTTGGGTATTTTGATACCACATTGGTTGGTATGAATTGTCATACAAAGCAACGCAATGCAAGAAATACAAGGGCCTAAAAGGAACTAGTAATAGATGTGGAATCGATTATGACAAGAACATAAATAAAGTGTTATTGTGTTCATTGTCGTATCGAACCAAACATTCAAGATTTATTTTAAGAACTTAATAAGTTGTTATTTTGTTCTGGTCTTTTGTGAGAACAAATGAGATTGTTCAAACTATGACCATATTTCATAATTGATGGATATGTTAATATAAATCATGTTGGTAAAGTAAACATCTATAAGACTAAATGCTAAATGTTGCAAGACGTAAAAGAGTTTAATTTAAATTGTGACACCACCATTTTAGTTCATATCGGAAAAGAAAACATGAAGGAACTCCATATTGATGGACTTCTGGAGTCATTTTGTTTTGAATAAATTGACGCTTGTGAGACCTCTTCGAAAAGATGACTAGAATTCCGTTCTTAGGCCAAAGTAGAATGGACGACTAATTTAGTGGAGATTATACATGTTGATGTATATAGTCCATTATGTGTAGTCATGTATGGTGGATTAATTTTTCCTTCAGAAAATTCTGTCGATGATTTGAGTAGATATGTGAGTATATCTATTTAAAGAGAACGAAGTCTGACATTTTGAATTGTTCAAATAGTTGTTAATATGAAGTAAAAATCATTGTAACAAGATAATCAAGTATTTATGATTGGATCATAAAGGATAAAGTTTGAGTTACAAGTTTAGCAAAACATCTGAGAAGTTGCAGAATTTTTCTACAACTTATATTACTCGAATTACCCCACATTAGTTTGGAGTGTTCGAGAGACAAAATCAAACCTTGTTTGACATGGTAAGATTAATGAAAATGCCATTATAATTTTGTAGTTTATACATTAGTGACAACCGTTTTTCCACTGAAAAGAGCACCATCATGATCCGTTGAAATTGAAAATATATTAGATATGGTTTTGGTAGTGACCCGAATTGTCATTTTCTTAAGTTTTGGTATGCATAGCATATGTAAAATGTTTACAACCAAAATGAGATACATATATATTTATAAGGTTATCCCAACGAATCCATTGGGTATTTCTCCTATCACTGACCAAAGACAAATGTTGTTTGTCAGAAAGGGTTGATTTCTCGAGAAAGTAGTTCTTGCGAAATAAGTGAGTGGGAGCATAGTACAAACTCAACGAGATTAGAGAATCTTCGTTCTCATGTCAAGAGTAGCGCAACACTGGAAGTTGTTCCGGGGTTTCCTATTTTGACAAAGTAGAAGACACTACAAATGTTGTAGATACTTTAAATGAGTTTGCGAACTGAACCACAAAAGTCCTAAAACTTTGTACTTAGACCAACTTATGGTTTAAGAGTAAAGTGTTGTTTTGACAACAGAAGGACCTGGACCTTATAAAGGAACCAAATGATGGGCCCTGACTTCTTAAAATTGACTATGAGTCATTATATCCGCCATAGTATCCTTGTATGAATATCAAGTATGGGACTTGGTAGTCCTTTCGATAGGCTTGATGCCTAACGATAGCAAAAGGGTGTATATAGAGACAAAGACATGGATTTTTACATCCTTTTAAATTTTTACTTATCGAAAAGTTGTTTTCGACGAAGTTCAAAGAGTTGACTACTACAAGATTTTGATCTTCGGTAGTGATGCTTTGGTCTTTACGGATAGTTCTAGCAAAAAGTTACATATTATGATATGGCAGTTGAATATCAAAACCAACTCTCCTCTCGAGGAAGTTTGATCGAGGATGTGTACTTGACACAGTCTAAGAGTTTTGTAAAATTCAAAAGGTTGCTAGAAAGGTATGCACACTTCAATGGTTGAAATGAGCATAACGAATTTGAAATCTTTACCTTAATGAAGTTATCAAAAGAGTTTGATTCCATCATGAACGATAAAGATGCTTGTAGAGTTACAAGAAATTAAGTGGGAGCGCTATGACATATTTCCAATACTTTATGTAGATGACATATGGTTGATTCGAAAATATGTATTTTAAATTAACACGGTTAAGATTTTCGATTTCATATTGATGAAAGGCTTAGAAGATATTGGGCATCGATATCTATAAAAGATGGATTAAAGCGCCTGATATGATTGAAGCCAAATTACATAGATGAAATATTGAAGTAAGTCAATATCGAAATGACAAGAAGGATTTCTTGTCACATGGAAAATAATTGAGCAAGATTCAAGTGTTTTGACACATGATGAGCATCATTGAAATCGAGATTTCTAAGTCATGTTTCCATGCTATGACACAACCAGATGAGTCCTATGCTATAAAATGTTATAGCAGGATAATTCATATGATGATTAGACAAGAGTGGGAGAGATCCTTGTGTCATTTTAGAAATTCTAAGGATATGTTTTCCTATATAGTAATGACAAACTATTTGTTGTAACATGTTATACTAATAGTCTTGTCATCTTCTATCAAAAACAAAAAATAGTCTTGTCATCTATTCAAATAATTTTATCTCAATTAAAATATGTGATGAAGGGTAGCACAATAGGATGGAAGAAAGTTCCATGCTGGATTTAAAAGAGTTTCAAAATTAAAATATTGTGACAGCTACTACAACAAAGGCTAAAAGTATATCGTTGTGTTGACAACTGATAATAACGTATTTTGTGTCAAGGAGTTCTTTATTGAACTTGGTAAAATTCCAAGAATGCTGACACTATGAAGCTACATTTTCACAATGTTAGTAACATCAGTTTAAGCTGAGGAATTAAGGTTTCACCGGAACTTGGTGAATTTCCAAGAATGCTAACACTATGAAGCTACATTTTCACAATGTTAGTGACAATGGCTTAAGCTGAGGAATTAAGGTTTCACCGATTGACCATATATATACAAAGCCATCTCATTAGAGAATGAGTGATGCGTATAGACGCAAATAACGTGCAAATACAATAGGACCTGAAAAGTTCAGATCTTTTTGATGATGTTTACCACATGCGAAGCATGGAACACCATATGTGTTAAGTGCTTATAGACTAGATTATTGACTCTAGTGCAAGTGGGAGACTGAAGGGAATATGCCCGAGAGGCAATAATAAAATGGTTATTATCTTATTCCTTGTTTATGATGAATGTTTATTTCTCATGCTAGAATTGTATTAACCGGAAACGTTGATACATGTGTGTTTAATAAACAAACAATGGTTCCTAGTAAAGCCTCTCTTTTAACTAGCTCGTTGATTAATAGATGATCAAGGTTTCCTGATCATGAACATTGGATGTTGTTAATAACGGGGTCATGTCATTAGAAGAATGATGTGATGAAACATATACCCAAAGAGAATATAGCAATGCGATCAAGTCATTTAGTTTACATTGTTATATCAAACATACGAAGTAACTTATTCCTTAGACCATGAGATCATGTCAATCACTGATACCGTAAGGGTGCTTTGATGGCATCAAACGTCACACCATAACAGGGTGACTATAAAGGTGTCGTTAAGTATTCGGAAAGTATTAGTTGAGGATCATGGATCAAGAGTGGGATTTGTCCATCCAAATGACGGAGAGATATACTCTGGGCCCTCTCGGTGATATCACATCGAAACCTCTTGCAAGCACGTGATATGATCACAAGGATGTTATATCACGGGAACGAGAAAAGAGTACTTGTCAGTAACGAGATTGAACAAGGTATGGTTGATACCAATGATCGAATCTCGGACAAGTAAAATATCGCGAGACAAAGGGAATAATTCACGACGTTGTTGGTTCACACGATCACGAGATTCATCGTTGAATATATAGGAGTCATCATGGATCTCCAGATCCCGCTGTTGATTATTGATCAGAGAGGAGTCTCGATCATGTCTATCTTATTCGTGAACCGTAGGGTGACACACTTAAGGTTCGATGACGCGTTTGAGAGGATACGGAATATCGAAAAATATTTTGGGCAGCACCGAAATTGTTTCGGGGAAAATTGAAATAGTTCAAGGGGTTTTTTGTCGAATGGTTGTTAATAGAATTAACAAATGATTCGAGGTGCTATATGCAAAAGTTTGTTAATAGAATTAACTAATGCTGAAAGAAAGAAATACAAATGTTTTATTTATTTATTAAAATAAAACCTTTGGATTTTCCAAGTGGGAAATAATGGGAAAATGAGTGGAGGTGAGTGGAGTGTCCACTCACATGATGAGGGAAGAGGTGGGGTCACACCCATGGGCTGGCCGCACCCCCCTTGGGCTGCCTCCCCCCTCTCCTATAAAAGGAGGGTGAGAGCTCTCCCTCCTTCACACACTTCCCCACCTCATTTCCTCTCCACCGCTGCTCCATTCAATGGTCTCCGGCTTGGCGAAGCCCTGACCATGGGATTCTTCACCACCACCACGCCGTCGTGCTGCTGGAGTTCCGAGGGATCCTCTACTTCCGCGCCCCGCTGGATCGAGGGAACGAAGGTCGTCATCAACCGTACATGTGACCGATCATGGAGGCACCGCCGAATGCGGTGCACATCTTCTCGCTATCGGGATCGGTGTGAGTACGACTACGCCAACAACGAGATTTGATCTCGTAACGCTTTGTGTCTTCGAGGGTATGTGTTCTCCTTCACCCTCTTGTTGCTCGTTGCTCTTCGTCTCCTAGATTAGATCTTGGCCTTTCGGGTTTCTCTCGCGTAGGAAATTTTTTGTTTTCTATGCAACGACCCCTTCAATCCGTTTATTCCTCGAGGAGGATAGTGTTGTAGCAGCGCGAACCTGCAGTCAGGAAGTGCTCAGCCACCATGTTCCACACATGGACATGATTTTTGACTCTGATGAACTGGCCTACAAGTTTTATAATGAATATGCATCAATATGTGGGTTTTCAATCAAGAAAGAAAACAACTACGAAGGGAAATCAGAAGATAACAGTGCATCTACAAGGAAAACATATAGGTGCAACCGGGCTGGCAAGGTTGTGGATTTAGAAGAATTGGAGGAAAGAAAGAAGAGAAAACCGTTGAAAAAGCAAGAAAGGACAGGTTCAACTCCGCCAACTCAAACAAGGAAAAAAAGAATGAACACAATTGTGATTACAGGGTGCGAAGCAAAAATGGTGGTTACACTGAAGAACAGTAAATGGGTGGTGACAAGTGTTGAACTACAGCACAACCACGAGCTTAGCCCACCTGATGAGTCCAAGTACCTAAGATCACACAAGAGCATGACAGACGACGAGAAGTTGTTTATCCGCACATTTAATTATGTGAAGCTGCCTACAAGAAAGATATTTTCAATCCTAACCTATTTCAGAGGTGGTGATCAAAAGAAGGTTCCATACAACAAAAATCATGTGAGCAATGTTAGAACTGCAATTAGACAAGAAAACAGTTTGAATGACATGATGCAAGTTTTTGAATACTTAAGAAAAAGGCAGGCGAAAAATCCGCAGTTCTACTATGCTTTTAAAGTCACGCCACAAAACAACGTTCTTTGCATATTCTGGGCTGATGCTTTCTCAAGGAAAATGTACACCTTATATGGAGACTGCCTAAGTTTCGATACAACCTACAAGACGAACAAGTACAATCTTCCATTTGCTCCGTTCGTTGGTATTACTGGACATGGACAGAATGCTTTATTTGCTTGTGCGATACTACAGAATGAGACAATTGACACATTTGAATGGTTGTTTCAAACATTCTTGCACTACATGGGTGGGAAAGCACCAGTAACAATCATAACAGACCAGTGCGTGTCAATGAGGTCTGCAGTTCCTGCAGTTTCCCTAATAGTCGACACATGAACTGCTTCTTCCATATAAAAAAGAAAGCAGAGGGGAAGTGTGGATGATGCTTTTCAAAATTCCAAAGTTACATTCATTGAAAGTTGCTGAGTTTGAAATGTTGTGGCAGGAGATGATTGCAAAGTACAATGTTGGGCACATTAAATATTTTCAAGATATGTTGAAATACAGAGAAAAGTTTGTGCATGTGTACTTTAAGAGAGATTTCTCCCCATTCATACATTCAACGGCGAGGAGTGAAGGCACAAATACTATATTTAAAGATAATGTTTGCTCAACATTCATTGTCATTGGTTTTCTGGTTGAGGAACAAAAAAATATTGAAAACATTGAGGAAAGTGAAAGGGAACGGGATTCAATAACAAGGACAACTGACCCTTCATACTGGATCCGAAATGATCTCGAAATACAGGCTGGTCGCCTCTACAACTGGAAAATCTTTTATAGATTTCAAAAGCAAATAATTTTCAGCACAAAACTACACGTGGATGAGATTGAAAGACATGTTAGATATGAAGTGCAAAAGTCAAATATGGCTGCTATGAACGATTTCAGGATCCAGAGGTATGTTGTGATTGTTGACTTGGCAGCTCAGGATTTCAGTTGTATGTGTGGAAAATATCAAAAGGATGGCATTGTGTGTGCTCACATCCTAAGGGTTCTTGTACAAGTGAACATATCGGAACTCCCGGAGAAATACTACAATGAAAGATGGAGACCTAAGGAAATAAAAGATATTAGGGACAAGCAATTTAATGTTCCACTTGAGCTAATAGCAAGTAGTCGACACTTGAGATACACTATGCTCTCGAGAAGACTGAATGATATTGCTTCAGATGGTGCTGCTACTAATGAAAAGTACTTGTATGTGACTGAACAAAGCAAGGTCACAGAAAAAGGGCTTGATGACATGACTACAGCTGAAGAACTCAAAGAAATTCAAGAGAAGAGATTGGGCAAAAATCCAATTACTGCACAATTCGTGGATCATCCAGATGGTTATGGGAACTTTCTTCAGAATCCAGATGTAGCTCCTTCTAAAGGGCGGCCACAAACAGTAGGGAGACAAAAAAACTTTTATGGAGGAATAATTTTCAGAACAACAAATCACGTGTAGCCATTGTGGTTCTCATGAACACAACTATGCTACATGCACAAAGAAACACCTAGATAGAGCATTGTTTGAGAAGAAAACTCCTAAAAGGAAGAGTAAGAAAGGTTTGGTTACTATACTTATGTAGCCATATTTACAGAAAACATAATTAAGGTTCATAGTTCAATTGAATCAAAAAACATTTTGACGTTGTTGTATGCTTTTCCATGCAGGTACTTCTACCATGGAAAATAATCCAGTTGATGAGTCTAGGCCAAAAGCTCAAGCGAAGACGCAGAAAAAAAGAAAACATCAATTATCGGGCAATTGATGTTTCAAGTTGTATTAACATAGAACATAAAAGAGCATTAGTTGTAGGAGCTTATTGATATTTCAGAATTCATCTATGTGCTCGTTTTTATTTATTTAATATGTGTGTTCTTGTAGACACCAACATTGCTTCGTTCCCAAAAATGTAAGAATGAAAAAAAGAAGGAAATACTATGCTTAGAGTTGAAAAAAAAGAAAGTACCTTGTGTGTGCATGATGTTCTCTTCCATTATTTTTTGAATGCCTAATTGATGTTGTCCAGTGATAATCAATTCTGCCTTGTCTGAATGGATCAAAAAAAGAAAACATATAGGATAACAGAAAAAACACTACTATGGGGCATACTTGGGGCATCATCAAAACTTTTCTTAGTCACTTTGGCATGATACGACCATAATGCTATGAAACTGAAACCGAGCTCAAGGAAGAACAAACTTCGACTGAAGATTTAAATTAATGCAAAAAAAATCATAAACTCATAATTATGAACAGATGGAAGAGAAAAACAAAAAAGGTTTACAAAAAAAAAAGAATCCCCCTCCTCATTTATCCGGGCTTGGGACCGGCTACCATAGAAATGAAAAAAATGGTAGGCTGAGTTGCCTGCTCTCAAAAATAAAAAAGAATTAGATACAACTTACAGGAAAAGGAAAAAGAAAATAATAAAAACCTTGGATGATACACGCGGGCTCTATCCCCACACGGTTCGCACACGTAATAAAAAAGGGTACATTGACAAGTTCTCCTCGAAGACAAAATACAAAAAGTCTGGAGAGCGAAAAACAACACAAGCTTGATAGTCCACTTTGAAAGGAAAAAACATCTAAAAAAAGTTCAAAAAAATAGCGAACAGAAGGGGCAACACAACAAAGGATATGCCCCCTTATTTAATCTTGAAAAAATCGCACTTGCAAGAATTTGTCATCAGAAGCGGCTTTGCATGCCCTTACAGTTCACAGAACAGAACTGAAACGTTACGGTCATCGATCATCTGAAACAACATCAACATCACCGTCCCGAAGCGTAGTTTTGGTTCTCCGCAAACTCTAGCCAGCCACTTTTGAACCTGGTTCTGCCATCGGCACACCTAGCATATTTAGCTTCGATTGGAGCGTACCCCGCTGAAAGGTGCGCATACCCTTTCTTTTTAAGGTTCAGTGTTTCTGAAATGGACTTGGGTATCCTCTAAGCATAAGTAAAAAAAGTGTTACAAAAGCGAAAGCAAAAACAAAATAATGAACCATGAAAAAATGGGAAAAAATAAATTACCAGGTAACCATGTTCCATATCTGAAGATGACAGACAGTGAAGAAATGCAAGATCTGTATGCCAAGCACCAGCAAGAATTCCATTGTAATTATCGAGCTGCGTGCGAGTTAGCTCAACTCGGATCCCACTTGTGTTTTGGTTGCAAATTACAACTGTTGCATTTTTGGCTGATTAAAAAAGGAAAAAAAAAGATAAGTTCATGAAAGACACACATTTTACTAGAGAAAAAAGGGAAGAGACAAAGAAATTACCTATAACACGGCTCTTAGCTTGCCCATTTGCTGTTTCTGAAAAGATAGGAATGTTCTCAGGATGACCATTCATTTCCATCATTACTTGGTCCCCCACGTTCATGACGTAATCGGCTATGAAATTCTCGTAATCATTCCCTGCTAAACGAGTTGGCCGACCAGACTTGCTTATGATTTTAAAAAGATAGTCATTACCACAAGGGGCTTCTACCCGGATAACATTCCCGGTGTTCCTCTCAAATGAATTCTTGACATGGCGAGGCACAATCTGCAAAGAACACAGATTTTAAAAGGAAAAAAGTGAGAAAAAGGAGTATAAATAGAAATTACACGGGAAAACTAAAAAAAGAATATGAAGCAAGAAGGGAAATGTGTGATTAAACGATGTACGAAAAATCTCACCATGAACTTATCAAAATCAGAATTGAGATGCACGTAGAAAGGATCGTTGACACTCCTCCTTTGATTGCAGATCCCGCCATGAGTCCCACAGATCTCGCATGCCATCTGCAAGCAAAAAGAAAAAAGAAGAGAACGAACAAATTTCCATCAGTAAAAGATTAACAAACTACACAGTATCCGCTATATAGAATCTCAACCTTTGAGGATGCTGTGTGCAAAAAAGAGAACAGGACACTCTCAAAAAGAAGATATGAAGGGACAGTTGTTTGCTAGTATGTTGGTTAGAATGAAAGGGTGGGGAGGGGGGTTATATAGAAACCAGACATCATGCAAACAACGCACACACTTAAAAAACTATAACCAGGGAGTGTAAATGCAAAAGTAAAAACTAAAAACATGGTCCCAACAAGCTAAAACGGACAGTGACTGCAAGGCTATAAATAGGATGGCAAGTTGAGTCAACAAAACACAAGCTCTCTAGAAATAATTGTTTTAGGCTGAATCAGAACAGGCTGATTTAAATGCACACGCCCCCCACAGCACCGTAGCCATCAATGCATTCCCTACACCCCCTATAAATAGCTTCTGAATCAGCAGCCATCAATGGCTTCTGATTTGACTGAAATTTTGTTGCATGCATTTCAGGTGTGGAAAGATAATTCAGTGCACCAGCGGCGTGGACCACACTATAAATAGCAACTGAATCAAAAACAATAAATGCCTTATTCCCCCCTCCACCCCCTATACATATCTTCTGAATTTAAAAGCCATCAATGGCTGCTGTTTGACAGAGTCATACAACAAATGTCGAATGATAAAAAAAACTAGGAAAAAGACCTATCAATAAAAAGAAAGTGATGACATACGTGAAAGTAATATTGACAATTTAATATATAATGAGATGGATTCAGCCGAGCAAGAGAAGACATCTGTAAGCGCCAAGCTCAAACCAGACAAAATGAAAACTGAGACGAAAATTCACATAACTCAAAACTGAAGAAAATACAAAAACTATGGTCGACTGAGAGACTTAGCTACTTGAATAAAAATAGATAAGAAAGTGATGAAAGTACCTTGTGTGTGCATGATGTCGTCCACTGATAATCAATTCTTCCTTGCCTGTATGGATCAAAAAAAGAAAACAATATAGGATAACAGAAAAAACACTATGACCGCTCCAACCCCATATAAGAAAAGCTGTTATAAGAAACATTAACATAAAAGATTGCTTTGTCGCGCAAGAAAACAATCAAGAAATATAGTAAACTAAACTGGTGCTTCTTTTGTCTGAAATGTCATAGTAACTGTGTACACAGAAAAACATCTCTAAGGTAGCTGTTGCATTTACAAAAGCAGAGGATTACGGAAAAAACTAAAAACACCAATTTCTATTATATTCTCTTCGCTGATTCTCCTGTACTATGTCACTGTTCTTGTGCTTCTTCCCTGATGATTCTGTGGAACTGGCCATTGAAAATGGTTTGAATTGCTCAGTGAATATGCAACAAAAACAATAACCAAAATAAATATCTCTGCCGTCAGTGGCTATAGAATAACAAACGAACATTAAAAATCTTTGTTCTGTACCTTTGGGTTAAAATTTTGAATAAACCTTTTTGCTTCATGTTCACTGTTGTGTTGGTTGAACACAATGTCAACTGCTAGCTGTTTACGAAACCCGGGAATGTCAGCTGCTGAGAATGAGCACATCACTGGGTTCCTTGGGCACCAAAGTTCCATGAATTTGATTGCAAAAATTCCGCAATCATTACTCCAAAAAAACACATATAAGACAAAAGAAAGTAAACAAAAATGTTTGTGTAATAACTTCCAAAAACCGTGGAAGTTTTCTGAATATAAGATGAATTGTTTGATAATCACCCTGTCTTTTGCTTAGGAACATTTGGGTAAATATGCTCAAAACTGTTGAAGTCCTTTGTTTTCAGCCCAGCTTCATACCACGTGTTTACAAAATTCCTAACCTGGAAATGAAGGAAAGTTCAGACAAAACTTTCGAGTTGGTGACATCCAAAATGAATGGTCACATCGATAGTAGTTAGTTTCACGTGCAACTCGCAAATAAAAACAGAAAACAAAGAATAAGTGTTTAACTAGGAGTTGCGAGTGCAACTGACAGTCAACACAATTTTTAACTGAGCGGTTGCGAGTGCAACTGACAGTCATCACTCTGCAACACACAGTGAACAGGAAAAAAATGAACTACGTGGTCGCGAGTGCAACTGACACAACTCCCGTGAAAAATACTCAACACTCGGCAGTTGCGAGTGCAACTCGCACGAATTTAAAAACACGAAAAAAACCGGGGGGGGGGGGGAGAGTTGTACATGCAAACTCCGTAATTACTCGCACACTTGGCAGTTGCGAGTGCAAATTGACACACTACCTTGGGTGCTGGCAACAGTTGCACAAGTAAGCACGCCCGGCCGTTGCGAGTGCAAACTGACACAGAACCTTGGGTACTGGCAAACAGTTGCACATGCAACTCGAACTGAGAAAAATCAAAAAAATAAGGATGGGATTGGGAGTTCCAACATTATTTTGTATTTTCAACCACATTAAAATTCAGGCACGTAAACTAGAAAACATGAGTAAGTGAGGCGACAAGTGCCCACTCAAAAAATGAGTAGTTCTCTCCATACTTTCAACACTCGTAGTTTTGCGAGTGCAAACTGTCACTGTACACACACAAAAAAATTGTTGAAAACTCAGCAGTTGCAAAGTGCAACTGACACTGAACACATGGTGTGGACCTCTTGAAAAACTCGGCAGTTGCAACTGCAACTCACAGTATAAAAAACAGGATTGGAGCTCAGGCAGTTGCAACTGCAACTCACACTAAAAAATAGGATTGGAGCTCGGGCAGTTGCAAGTGCAACTGACGCTAATAAGAAAGTATTGGAGCTCGGGCAGTTGCAACTGCAACTGACACTAAAAAACAGTATTGGAGCTCGGGCAGTTGCAAGTGCAACTGACACTAAAAAAGACATGATTGGAGCTCGGGTAGTTGCAAGTGCAACTGACACTAAAAAAGACAGTGTTGGAGCTCGGGCAGTTGCAACTGCAACTGACACTAAAAAAACAGTATTGGAGCTCGGACAGTTGCAAGTGCAACTCACACTAAAAAGATAGGATTGGGGCTCAGGAAGTTGCAAGTGCAACTGACACTAAAAAGACAGTATTGGAGCTCGGTCAGTTGCAAGTGCAACTGATACTAAAAAATAGTATTGGAGCTCGGGCAGTGCAAGTACCACTGACACTGAACACAGAGTTGGATCTCTTGAAAAACTCGGCAGTTGCAACTGCAACTCGCACTAAAAAACACAGGATTGGAGCTCGGGCAGTTGCAAGTGCACCTCACACAACGCTCGGGGGGGGGGGGGGGTGGCGGCAGTTGCACATGCAAAACAAAAACATACCCCCCATTATTCTAGTGAGCCCCAATTGCATATGCAAAATACATTTTGAAACTGTCTCGCAGTTGCATGTGCAACTCGTGCATCCCACAAAAAAGAAAATATAAAAGAGACTACCTATCGGCGCTGAAAATCAAAAATAGCAGAGCGCTAAGAGAAGCATAAAAAAAAACCATCGACGAAATTTCAAAAAAAAAAAGACTTACGAGAGTTTTATCGCAACCCTTGTGGTACGAGCTCTCTTTTCCAAACAATGAATCAAGAAAAATAAACTTGTGGTTCTTTAGGTCTACGACAAACACAAAGTAATGGTACTCAAACAACCTTGGGAAGTACACCTGAAAAAATCAAAAAAAGGTGAAAAGGATTTGTCAATAATAACTAACTAAAAAACTTTAATCACAGTGCATTATTTTTCCGGTTGTGTGATAGTGGAGAAAAAGGTTACCCTGTCTGCTAGATGTAATGGCCTTGCTGATCCAGCTCCGTGGAATCCTTTAATGACATTTTGTTTCCACTTAATCCTCGTGTTCTCGTTACGCCATTTTTCAAGAAAGTATTCCTGTTTAATTAGAATGACAAGTTGTGAAAAGGTATAATGTATATGATCACATTACTACTAGAACCGGAAAACACAAGAATGAAAAAGAGTGATAGTACATACAGATGATGTATGGAAAAAGTAGTGTTTCTTTGATATCTTAGGGTGTTTATCCCTGAACATCTTACGGAAAAATGAATTGATCACATACGATTCAACCCATCCATTTTGTTTGAAGGATTGGCCGACTTGTAGTATTGAAGCTGTACAATTATCTATGTTTACAATCCATGTGTTGCATGAATGAAATCACAAAAAGAAATTAAAGTCTTACATAAATTTCATTTTGCTATGAATCAACAAATGGAAAAGTAGGAGCATATAAAAAAAGGTAAAAATATATAATAGAAAACAAATACACAACAAAAATATTTAAAAAGATGACTATGACTTACTCTCTGTGTTCTTCCATCTCTGACAGTGTCACAATTGAATCATATAGCTTCTGTGTGTTTGCTTGTATTACAGCTCTCTGGTTGTTGTCATATGGTGATGCGATATATCTGCTTGGATTCAAAGGCCTTCTAGGTTGAATGTTTTCTTTCCCACTTGATGAACCAGCAGTCCCCATGATTATTTTATTGTTGTAGTAGTTGTCAGCCTTATCGCCTAAGTTACTGCATCTGGTTTTGAACAAATTCTCTCCCAAACATTCAACCTCTGGTGATACCTATTTGGGAAAGTCATACTGTTTGTAATGTAGTTCTTGTGGAGACAAGAAAAACATCACGAAAAAATAATTAGAAATACAAAAAGGTACCCTCCCCGATCCACCTCCACCTCCCGCCCCCTCCTCGAACAAAAAGTAGATCTTACAAAAAAAAAAGGCTTACATGATTTGTGTGATGGTCTTGTCTCTTTTAATTATTGTTTTTGTTCTCTGATGAATCTACATCATCATCTCCAAAAAGCCTTCGACCTTTGATGTGTACAAAATGTTTCCCAAACTGCTTGAGAATGGAAAACATGTGTTTAATTTTTTAAACACATTTTAGGAAATCTAAGCAACATAAGCTAAAACAAAACTACGTAAAATAAAAGTAAAAGCAAAATGATGTATGAAAAAATGAGTCTGCTACTTACTGGCTGGTTGTTTTCATGTGATTGTTGACTACCATACAATCCTTCCTCTTTCATCAACCTACTGTGTGAGTAAATTCCACGAGTTGATTGGTGTGGAGAAACCTATATTGGATCATACAAAAATGCATCACACCACATAGGAAAAAAAACAGAGATCAAATAAGGAAAATAAATCATGAGACCGTGACGTGCGTCGATATTTTTACAATACCTACTAGGTTGACACATGAATTTCCATTGTGTTTATGTTCATCAATCGGCGAGTCCGGGGTGTATGTACATCTTGGGGGCTTTTGTGCACACTGTATGCCGATATAAAGCTCGCTTGAACTGGCAATCTGCGCAGGGGTCAAAAAATAAAACATTATTCCAAGAAATGCTGCATGGCAGTGTCATGTTTCAATTAATGTATACTATTTATAAACCTTAATGCTTGAAGAATTCTTGTCTAATTTCTTATCCTCAATTCTTGTGTTTCCATTGTCTGGTGCATCAATCTTTTCGTCTTCCTGCTTATTCGAAAAAGGGGGGGGGGTAGCAAGAATCAGAACATAGAAAATAATCAGTCACTTCATCAAAATGTTGCTATGCAGAACCAATAATTATGGGAGCAAAAATAGAGAAAAACATCATAGGAGAGAAGAAGGAAAATAACAAAAAACTATAAAAAAAGCCACCTCACAAAGGGCGCTTTGTCTTTCATTGTTTAATTCAACTGGCCGCCATAACTCCTTTTCAACAATATACTATCCATTGTCGTCTTGATATTCAAACAATCTGAAAGAAGGGAATTCTGGACTTTTAAAATAGTATTTCTTCGCAGCTTCTTTGAGATAATCAAGCCTCTTCGATGTGCTTCTGGAGCTAGCATCTGAACTACCATATTCCTCAGCTGTCATTGATTAAAAAAAAGGACATTAGACAAAAACAGAGAAAAATCATGCAGGGCAGTAGTAAAAATGAATTGCATAAAATACTTCAAAAAATATATATAAGTGGTAGTACTTTATGGGGGGGGGGGGGGGGGGATGGAAGGAATAGTGAATACCTATCAGCGACAAGCATCTGCCAGCCTTTATGGTATTCGATTTAATGTCTCCTGACCATCAAAACATTGCTTGTTACTCTAAAAATAAAATAAATAAGAAAAAACAATTAAAAACCTATTGGTATATCCAAAACACTTAGAGTAAAAAAGGGAGCCTGCTGAAAATTAAAGGAAATCATTATGGTAATCCGACTCAGGGGAATAGATATGGAAAATTACCTTCTCATTGTTTGTTTCCTTTGAGAAACCTGAAAACGATGTGTTAGCAATATCGCTTTTTTTAGCATGATTCTCATCTTGTTGTGTGGATTCAGTGAGTGATGTAACATCTTCAATATTGCAAGTCTACTGCTGCTCCCTAACCGAAAGCAAATAATCAAGGCTTGCAGTTCTGTCATGTACTTTTACATTATCCGAGACATTAGTGGCACCTTGCTGACCCCGTCATAAAAAAAGTTATTTGTGAAATAGAACACATAATTATAAAAAACAATTGCAGATGGAAAAGCAGAAGTAATTTAAATTTTGTGAAAAAGGACAATTCATGGATCAGAGAGAAAAAGAAAACCCACAAAACAGCTGAATGGAACTACTTTGCATACTGACCTGAATGTTATCCTTGCATGGATCAAATGTACGAAAATCCTCATGTTGTCCTTGTTGTTCTGAGCACAACTCATTATCTTTTACGATAGCATCAGATTTCGGTGTGGGGGATTCGGTGGGTTTGTTGTCCGTAAGTTTTGCCTTCTTCATCGTAACTAATTCTTCATCTGAACAAACCATACCAATCAACAACTACGCTATTAGGGACAAGTATTGTCAAAAAATGCACGCACACAAAAAATAGGGAAAACGAAAAAAGCAAAAATATTATAGTGCTTTTGTTTCTTCCTCACCTTGCAATTCTTCATCTTTGCGTTCCTGGTATTTTATTGTGCTCGTAGATTCATTACCAATAGTTTCATTTGAATTTTGATTTCTGCCAGAAGAATCTATTTTAAGTGTATCTTCAGAATAAAAAAGACTCTTCTTGATGGCTGCTAACATATGACGTAGAAACTCATGAAATTTCAACAGCAATTTTGGCTCCTGCTCTTTCATGTGACTTTGGAAAGATTCTATAATATCAACCTTGGCCTGTTTACAAACGAAAAGATGAAACACACTCAAAAATCAAAATCTGAATAACAAAACAAGAAAAACACACATAAATCATAGGTGATAAAAAATTATTTACCATTTCAGTGATAGAATTGCCTAATATTTCTTCAATGGAATTCCTTAGATCTTCGTTAGTGATTGATCTTTTATACGCATAACAAGTTTTGGTTATATATTTTATCTGGTGTACATAAAAAAAATTAGGCTACATAAAAACAAAAAACAAAAAAGAGCTGACATGAATTAAAAATTCAGAAATCAAAAAACAAAAAAACTTACTGGGCATGCTCCATATTTTCCATTTTTCGCAAGATCCATGTCGCTAAACTGCTTTATAAGGTTGCCTTTCCACAAACGAATTCTTGGCAGCGTGGTTGGTAAGTTGATTGAACCAAAATCCATGAAATCAAGACTGAAGGGAATATGCCCGAGAGGCAATAATAAAATGGTTATTATCTTATTCCTTGTTTATGATGAATGTTTATTTCTCATGTTAGAATTGTATTAACCGGAAACATTGATACATGTGTGTTTAATAAACAAACATTGGTTCCTAGTAAAGCCTCTCTTTTAACTAGCTCGTTGATTAATAGATGGTCAAGGTTTCCTGATCATGAACATTGGATGTTGTTAATAACGGGGTCATGTCATTAGAAGAATGATGTGATGAAACATATACCCAAAGAGAATATAGAAATTCGATCAAGTCATTTAGTTTACGTTGTTATATCAAACATACGAAGTAACTTATTCCTTAGACCATGAGATCATGTCAATCGCTGATACCATAAGGGTGCTTTGATAGCATAAAACGTCACACCATAACAGGGTGACTATAAAGGTGTCGTTAAGTATTCGGAAAGTATTAGTTGAGGATCATGGATCAAGAGTGGGATTTGTCCATCCAAATGACGGAGAGATATACTCTGGGTCCTCTCGGTGATATCACATCGACACCGCTTGCAAGCACGTGATATGATCACCAGGATGTTATATCATGGGAACGAGAAAAGTGTACTTGTCGGTAACGAGATTGAACAAGGTATGGTTGATACCAATGCTCGAATCTCGGACAAGTAAAATATCGCGAGACAAAGGGAATAGTTCAGGACGTTGATGGTTCACACGATCAAGAGAGTCATCGTTGAATATATAGGAGTCATCATGGATCTCCAGATACCGCTGTTGATTATTGATCGGAGAGGAGTATAGATCATGTCTATCTTATTCGCGAACCGTAGGGTGACACACTTAAGGTTCGATGACGCGTTTGAGATTATACGAAATATCGAAGAATATTTTGGGCAGCACCGAAATTGTTTCGTGGAAAATTGAAATAGTTCAAGGGGTTTTTCATCGAATGGTTGTTAATAAAATTAAGAAATGATTCGAGGTTCTATATGAAAATGTTTGTTAATGAAATTAACAAATATAAATAAAGAAATAATTTTTTTTATTTATTTATTAAAGGAAAACCTTTGGATTTTCCAAGTGGGAAATAATGGGAGCATGAGTGGGTGTGAGTGGAGCTTCCACTCACATGAAGAGGGAAGAGGTGGGGGCACCACCATGGCTGGCCGCACCCCACCCTTGGGCTACCTCCCTCTCCCTATAAAAGGAGGGTGAGGGCTCCTCTTCATTCACATACTTGTCCCACCTCATTTCCTCTCCACCCGCTGCTCCATTCCATGGTCTCTGGCTTGGCGAAGGCCTGACCGTGGGATTCTTTACCACCACCACGTCGTCGTGCTGCTGAAGTTCCGAGGGATCCTCTACTTCCGCGCCTCGCTAGATCGAGGGAACGGAGGTCGTCATCAACCGTACGTGTGACCGATCACGTAGGCACCACCGGATTGCGGTGCATATTTTCTCGCTCTCGGGATCGGTGTAAGTACGACTATGCCAACAACGAGATTTGACCTTTTAACGCTTTGTTTCTTCGAGGGTATGTGTTCTCCTTAACCCTCTCTTTGCCCGTTGCACTTCGTCTCCTAGATTAGATCTTGACCTTTCGGGTGTCTCTCGCGTAGATTTTTTTTTGTTTTCTATGCAATGACCCCTTCAGTGGTATCAGAGCCAGATCTATGCGTAGATGTTTTATACGGGTAGAACACATATGTGTATGTGGGCGTTGATGATCATGTTATTGCCTCTTTGAGTATTTTAAGATCTTAGTGGCATAGTAGGATGAAGCCGCCCCAGACTAAGTTTACGTGTACTATGTACGCGAGAATTGTCTCACTTGTGGCTAAGGGGGTGTCCATTTCTCCCACTATAGTTAAGGTCTAATCTACGAAGGGTTGTTAAAAATGTGTTTATCAACGTTGTGGTTGATGTTCGTAGGTATGAACGGTTCTATCCTCGAAAGCCCTAAGCCACGTAAAATATGCAAAAATAAATTAGAAGCGTCTAACTAGTTTTTGTTGGGCATGTGATGTGATATGGTCAATGTTACAAATTTGATTATGAGATGATATCTTTTGAAAAAAAATTATATACCGGAAGGTATCCATATTGTTGTCTTATTAGATGGACAATCAAGATTGGGATGCCATGGTACTTGGTACCACGCTGGTGGAATGATGGAGATCATACCATAATACACATGATGGCGATCAAGTGCAAGGAGGACCATATCATATCACGTTATCCTTATATGTGATGTCTGTGATGTTAATCCTTTTATGCATCTTGTTTTTCTTAGATATCGACGGTAGCATTATAAGATGATCCCTCTCACTTAATATAAGATAATAATGTGTTCTTCCTTAAGTATGCACCGTTAAGAAAGTTCGTCGTTTTGAGACACCACGTGATGATCGGGTGTGATAGACTCAACGTTCGCATACAATGGCTATTTTCAAGCCTAGCATGTACAGACATGGCCTTGAAACACGCAATACTACGGTTCTACTTGGCGATCCTAGCATGTACAGACATGGCCTCGGAACACGTAACCGAAAGGTAAAGCATGAGTCATATGGATGATATGATGAACATGTCAATGTTCGCCTTTGAAGCTACATCATCTCACGTGATGATCGGTTTTGGTGTAGTCAATTTGGTTCTTGTAATCACTAAAGACGACTAAGAGGGATGTTGTTTTTGAGTGGGAGTTCATAGCATAATTTTGAATTAACTTGAACTTATTTATCATGAACAACCAATCAAAGTGAATTTGCACAAATTGTAGTATTCATTGGCATCCACAAAACTACCTTACACTTAGATTGTTAATTGAGATATAACTGTTATGATTTGGTAAAAATCATTTAAGATTGGTACCGTATTAGTGAAATTTAAAAGTGAGTCCTATTGTAGATTTTTGGTATTTCCTACCTAGCTCCATATGATTAATGATTGGTTGATCTAGAGAGCAAATAATTCCTACTTAGAATCCAGAGTCGTGGTTGCCTCCATATTACTTTATCTTCAAAAGAATGTTTTGTTGATCAAGGTGATTTAGGAACTGAAAAGAGTTGTTTTCAGAAACAATCAAGTGAAAGATATATTGATATCTAGAAACTTATTTATGGCAACATGACTGAGTATAATTTAGCGTGACAATATTTGTTTATATTATCTGAATATATGTAATGATTGAAGACGCTACGCGTTTAAATATTCCAAGAAGTTGGGCACTAAAAAATTATCCTCTAAATTCCTTCCTTCAAGCTATAGTAGCTTAATCATAAAATTGTACATCTAACCTACAGAAAACAGTAAACATAAATCAAATGAATGCACAAAAGACAAAAAATCACGCAAACTCAGATATAAAATAAAATAAAATAAAGTAAATGAAATTTGGAATTATTCAAAAATAAACTTACTGATAGGTGGTAAATACAGCCGCCAAGTGTGCTAGACACACGCTTCTCTTTTCTTTTGTCTAATAGATATTTCTTGATGTACAATAACAACCACTCATGAACAAATTTGCACCAATTCCTTTCACTGATCTTATCGACATCAACCAGCGCACCGAGGTACTTACTCCCTATCTTTGTACTTGAGTTGGGACAGAGGAAAGTAGACAATGAAACAGCCATGAAACATCAACAGAAGTCAGCATCATCAAGCTCATCATCCTTAATCTTATCCCCAAAGAATTTGATTTTTGGAACTTCAGATAAACCAAACAGAGATAGGAATCTTGACTTTCCTTCATCTTCATCTCCATTAACATGGAGGCTGCCTTCTAATAAGTCCAGAACATCTTTGATTGACTGAATGTTGATTGGAATGGACTTGCTACCAAACACAATTGCTTCAGTTTCTGAGGAAAAGTGATCCGCTAACCACTGAGCCAGAGGTCTTATCCAGTCCTAAAAGCTCCCCAAAACCCATTTTCTGCACCAATCGTACCTTCCGATTGCTCTTACAGACATGTTTTATGATTTCATGGAAATAACGAATACTACATCTACTATATGCTCTAGTGACACCTTCATCTTCACTCTGTGTGATGCACAAATAAATTAAAAATTAGTTAAAACAAAATAATTGGAAACAGATAAAAATAGAAACGTCAAACAAATACATGCGCTTGCGGGTAGGTCTCCATTAAACACAAACCCAAAAAAGTGCAGGAGTTGTGCTTGTAACTATGGAGCACATACCTTCCTTTTGTTGGTTCTAATGGTTTGCCGCACAGATTTCCTCTTAACACTCTTCATCACCTAAAAACATAAAAACAAACGGGGGTGTGAAAAACAGAAATAGAAACAACAAGAAAACATAGTCAGTGCACTATTATGAATTTTTTTGGAAACAGACAAAAGCAGAAATGAGCAGAAAAACAGAACCATAATACTAGATTACTGATGTGATAAATGAATGTGACTTACAAGTTTCTTTATCCCTTCATAAAACATATCCTGTGACAAATCAGTATCAGTCAACTCTTGAATCATTATATCCCCGCTGCTGTCAGGCTCTTCAATATAATAAATCCTTTCTTGTGACATTACAATGCTACTGTCATATCCATTATTTGCCTCCATATTATCCATTGTTGTTTGAAAACCCAGTAAAAGAAAAATGATCAGTTACAACAAGTACTTACTCAAAAAGTTGACTGATAATCAAACTAAGCAACCAGATAAATAAAAAATAAAACGTTGCCCATGAATACTCTAAAACAACAAAACCAGCATGTTTGGTTGCTAACAGTTGTGTCATAAAACTCATAGTAATCCTGACAGATCGCATGGCTGAAAAATTTACACTGACAGACAAAAAAAACATGACAAAAAATTAGCCAAAACATAATTGCTAGAAGCATTCTATCCACTAACGCATCGCCAACACAATTACCTAGATAAAAAGGAATCACGTGGTCAAGCATAATCTCTGTATTTTGAATGAGCATTCTCAACCATAGACAAGCATGAGCAATGGACGCATCAGCAAAAAATAGAACTCATAAATCACAATCACCTCAACGAGAAAGGGGCTTCGCCTCACAGTTGCTCAAGCTACGAAAATACTCCTTGCTCGCACAACACAAATGGGTGGACAAAAGACAGAGGACCTCGGGTCTGCTCATACATCAGACAACTTCAACACAAACACAACAACGCAATCAATGGCCGCCTCAACGCAGCTCGCATCCACACGAATTCAAACCCCCTCCCACAAAAACACGTGGGTGCTCCGCTCCCCCCTTCCCCCTCCCTTTTCCAATGAAGCTGGCTGCCTCACCGCACAAATTCAAGCCTCTCTCATAGGAGATACGCGCGGGCCTTCCACTCCCTCCTCCCCCTTCCCCTTTCCAACGAACATGGCTGAACTTAGCGGTGAAAAATCAAGTAGCAAAACTCAATACCTTCGCCACCTGATGGATTCCGACGACCACCCAGATCCTCGGCCTTCACTGGTTCTCAGCTATCCCCCCAATCCTACCCAAACAGCAGCGCCCGTCGGAAGCCTAGCTCTCAGACGCATCCGCGAGGCGCGCAGAGCTCTCTCGCCCCGCTGCCGCTCGCCCGATGCCGCTCACTGATTCTCTCCTATCTCCCCGAGACAAACATACAGAGGCTCTAGGGGAAAAGACAGAAGAAAGGGGAAAAGCAAAAAAAAGAAAATTCAAAAAGACAGAGAAACCTCTTCGTATGGGTTAAATGTGTCTGGTCCCCGCTCCGGGGTGGATCTCGTGTGGCTTGTTACCGTGTGGTAACTTTTCGTGTGCACAAATCAACTACGAAAAAACAACGGAAGACACGAAAATGGGCCCAGCAAAACAAGTGAACAAACCAACCGTCGGTCCAGCCCCCCAAAAAAAGAGCAAGCACGTACATGGGCCGGATGTGGGCAAACAGCACCTCGCACACATCTTGGGCACGGATTAAAATCGAACGACTCAGGTGCGCGAGTGAGCGCTATCTTAGTTCTCACTTGAGTGAGTACCAGCAATCCCGTTATACTATATAAGTAATACAAAAATACGAGCTAAGATGAGCTTGACTGAGCTCATCGTAGATTCTGATTGCTCATATACTCTATCCATGGAAAACAAGATAACGGGGTTATTAGGAGATCATAACCGACCATCCATGATTTCAAAAGCTTATCTTCGCGGATAATAGTGGATGTGTGATAATTGTTGAAGTATTAAAAACAAAATAGGGATGAAGATGTCTTGATGAAATTTAGTGTACAGAATCTTAAAAGTTGTCTGGCTTATCACAACCAGTTGTTACATTAAGCTTTGTCTAATAACTTTTTCATGACCCTCTCCACGAATCGCAAAGTGTAATCTCGGTGGTGCTTTAGTATTTCATAGGTAGGATCATATGAAACCCATATCCACCCTTGGTCAATCAGGTGATATTTTCTCCCCGGTAGAGTTTTGGAGTTTAATTTCAAACTTGTAAATTATATATATATATATATATATATATATATATATATATATATATATATATATATATATATATATATTTAAATCGAACGCCGGAACTATACCAAACTTTTCCTCTCATATATAGCATGAATGACAAATCAATACCCACAAATAACATTATAGCAGTATTTTATTTTGAATAAGATAGTATTGTATTTCAGTTTCTTGTAGGAAAGGGAAAAAGTAAGGTATAAGAAACAAAAGGAATCAAATTGAGTGAGAAGCATCTATCCCTTATTCCTCTTCCCCAAGCGTTGTGGTCCCTGGCTCACTCCCCTCCACCCTTTTGCCAAAGTGCAGCATCTCACATCTTGCTTTCCATCATCTTCATCTTCCTCCTCGCCTATAAATAGGCCTCACCGCCCTGCCATTGTTCCTCAAGCCAACAAGAAAGCAACCGAGCAAGAAGCCAACCAAAGCATCTCCTCGGCCAACCAAGCCCCAACCAAGCTCGAAGATGAAGTCGCGCTGCTCAGAAAACTGCACCGGCTGCGACAGGTGCAACATGAAGCTGTATACTGACGTGGAGGCTTCCGGCAATGCCACCGTCCTCCTGATCGCCGCCGCCACCCACAAGGCGTACGTGCTTGTTATTCCTGCACTACTGGCCCATCAAGTATACGTGCGTGAGTAAGTCCTAACTTTGTTATGTTATATAATCTTGATGCAGGAGCGCTGGAGGGATGGAGATGGCCGCGGAGGCGGAGAACGGGGGGTGCACCTGCAGCAAGTGCAACTGTGGCGGCGGCAGCTGCGGCTGCTCCTGCTGCAGCTGCTAGATCGCCAAGCTGCACCGGCCGGCGGCGGATGTACAAGACTTATTTACCGCCATGCATGTAACGCTACTCATACCTGATCGAGGGCTAAGCTACACATGCTAGACGCCTCTGCCTGTACTACGCCTTTGATGCATGATCTGCGTGCATGCATGTTAAATAAATGCCCCGGTTTAACTACACTAGTAGCTAAGTTCTTAGTGTACGTTGGAACATAAAGAAATACATATCTACCCCCTCAAAATACGAGTCAACTAATTCCGAATGGAGCAAGTATTAATTTAAAGGGTAATTGGATAAACGCCACTGCAATTCGTGCGAAATCGAAAAATGCCACTCCAATTTGTAAATTTGAGAAATGCCACTCAAATTCTCCGTGGATGCCATTGTACTCTTTTCAGCTCGTTTTTGGTACAAAAACTGGATACGTATTTTATTTCGGACCATATTGCCCCTGGGCCCACCAACTAAAAACAAAGAAGAGCAGCTCTTCTTCTCCACTCTCCAGTCCCGTTCTTCTCGTATCCCCTGCAAGCACGAACCCTAGTCTTCCCCAGCCGCCGCCCTTCATTCCGCCCCGGCCGCGGCCTTGCAGCCCACAGCAGCCCCCCTCCCCAAGCCCCGTTCTACCTTCCCGGCCGTCCAAAAAGAGCTCAAGCTCCTTGCCCCTAGCTTCTGCAACTCGAGGTACTCGTTGGTAGGGATGTAAACGGGCCGATAAGTGGCGCCACCAAAGCCGTTTAATAAGCTTCAGTGGTTTATTTCGCCGGAGCTAAGAATCCACTTATTGAACTATTAGAAAAAATAAGTGGGTTTAAATGGGATTAAACGGGTCCCAGTTTTCATCCCTATGGGAGACCCTGGCGGCGACAGAACCTTGAACAGCGCATCCCCTGGATACATCTCGGAACAATGTCATCCCCATCGCCGAAATCGAAGTAAGTTTCCATATCTCCTCGAATTCCAACTGATTTGTGTGCTTAATTCTTCTCCATCTGATTTGAGTACCCATTGTATCATGGTAGGTGCAGCGGGAACCATGCTTTTAAATTAAAAATTGTTGTGAAGGCATTTTTCTGTACAAGTGTTGATGGTAGGAAGAATTATGTGAGGGGAAGGGCTTTGATTTGGACGGTAGACATAGAGAACTTCAGCCTTGATGCACTAACATGTCAGCTAGCTTTAGAACTGAACATTGGCAGCAATCAATGGGTGTCAGCTTGGTATTTTGACAAGGAGTTGGGGCAACATGTACGCCTATTGCATGATCAGCAGTCCAACTTGATGTTTGAGATGTATGTAGCCGAGATGATAGTGCCGCTTAGTGTGGTAGTGGTGGATGTATCAAATGATGTTGAAAGAAATGTAGAATTTGTTTCTATTAATGTTGTGGCTGCTGATGATCCATTGGTTATGGGCACTCAAAATTGCTCAAATAATGATCAGCCTGCACCAACTACACCAACTCAGCCTGCACCGCCTCCTGTAGTTGAGAGTGGGGCATCAGAAGTTGGAAGTACAAGCCAACCCAATACGACACATGCTGACCAACCACAACAACCTGCAAATCCTTCCGCTGATCCGTTTGATAGCGAGGAGGAGTATGTTGGAGTTGATGATGAACACCTAGTAGGTGTTAGCATTCCTGAATTTTTTGTCGAAGCATTGGCTGTTGCACCTGAGGAGGAAGCATCTCATGCATCTGTAGGCTGATGTTAAGGATCTCATGCGGCGGGAGGAGGAGGTTACTGACATGTATCTTCACTACAATGTTTCCAATGATACTTATAATATTTACATTAAAGTGGGGGCTATGTTTCCTGACATGGTAACATTTAGAAAAGCTATAAGGCATCATGCCATTGTAGCAGACTTTGAGATCGATGGGCAAAGTGAGAACTGATTCTACTAGATTCATTGCTAATTTCTTATATCTTGATTGCCCTTGGCGCATTCACGCTTCGAAGTTGCGTGATCAGCAAGTTGTCATGGTATTTCTTCTCTTTCTGGTTGTCATAATTATTTTTGTCCCTTTCTCTTATGGCTGTTACAGTGTACATTATCTATTGTTTTTTATCTTATTTTGGTCCCTTTATCTTTTTTTGTCCTTTTCTCTTATGGCAGATAAAAAGAATCTCCTTTGAGCATGTTGCCCTACTACAAAGCTTGAAGATAGCAAAATGGCAACACAAGTCTGGGTTGCAGAGAACCTTGCAGATTGGGTGAAGAAAAACCCAGGAGAGGGTGCAAAGGCAGCTAGAACAAAGTTGGAGGCTGATTTCAACTTTCAGCTGAAGTATTCGAAGGCTTGGCCAGGTATGAGGATAGCTCTAGACCAAATGCATGGTAAATATGAGGACAAAGCAGTATAGTTGAAATTGAAGTATAGTTGAAAAGAGGTTCCCTGGAAGTATAGTTGAAATTGACTTGGTGAAGAAAAAAGAGAAGTACTATTTCAACAAAGTATTTGTAGCATTCAAACCATTCATAGATGGTTTCTTAGCTGGTTGTCGGCCATACATAGAAGTAGATGCAACGGCACTGAATGGAAATTATGCGGGTCAATTGGCATCAGCTACTGCAGTAAATGGACATAACTGGTTGTATTGTGTAGCATATACTATATTTGATTCAGAAACAAAAGACAATTGGATATGGTTTATGCAACAGCTACATAGGGCTGTAGGATGTCCACAAGGGCTGGTAATTTCTACCGATGCTTGCAAAGGACTAGAAGTTGCAGTTGATGAAGTATTTCCCGAGTGCGAATATAGAGAGTGTGTGAGGCACTTGTACCAGAATTTTATGAAGAAATTTCATGGTAAAGTGTACACAGACCATTTGTACCCAGTAGCTAGGGGATTCACGGAGCACAAATTCAGATGGCATATGGAAAAGATATTTTAGGCTGATCCAAAGGCCATTGAGTTTCTTGAGACTCACCACAATAGGATCTGGTATAGGTGTGCATTTGGTGTGGAAAGCAAGGTTGATTATCGCACTAACAATATTTATGAAAGTTTTAACAAGCAAATCAAAGAGTTCAAAGGCCTGAACATTTGTGAGATGCTAGATAAAATTAGAGAGCTAATAATGTTGAAGTTCAATGTGAGAAGGCATGTTGGTAGGCTTTTGGCCGGTTACATCTTGCCAGATGTTTTCAAAAGGCTCAATGCACTTAGAAAGACAATTAGGCCGCATAAGGTTGCATGGAATACTGAACATGAGGTAAAAATCACACTATATGATGTGAAAACATATGACCAGAGGCACACCGTCGATCTGCAAAAGAGAACATGTTCTTGTCGGGTGTACCAAGTTTCTGGTAAGCCATGTATTCATGCATCGACTTTCATCCTTTCTATGAGGGACACAAGGATCGAGAACTTTGTTGATGATTATTACTTCGTGTCAAAATTTCGGGCTGCTTATGCTAAGGCAATGCGGACCATGACTGATAAGACACAATGGGAGCAAGTTGATCTTAGCTACTCGGTTTTGCCACATGTACAAGAGAAAAGGCCGGCTGGGAGGACTAGAAAACAAAGAATCAGAGGAATCCTTGAAGACCCAGGCATAAAACTGGTGAAATGCAAGAAATGTGGTGGGACAGGCCACTTTAAAAAAACTTGCAAAGAACCAACACCAAAGGAGCTACCGAGTGCCGGTATTGAAGAACCATCACCACAAGAGTTACCACATGATGATATTGAAGAACCAACACCCACGGAGCTACCACATGAAGATATTCAAGAACCAGCACCAAAGGAGCTCACTCCTACTAAAAGGTGTATTTTTGCTCAACTCACCTTGATTCTGAAATTTTAACTCGACTAACTTGGCACACTGCTACTAACATGCAGGAAGAGAGATGCTACTCCAACCAAGCAATATATGATAGAAGATGACGAACCTATAGAAAATTATAAGAGGTATCAAATTCATTTATGTTAATAGAGATGTCACTTCAACATGATTTTTCACACATGTAGTACATGTATTCGCAGACAGAAGATGCCACCGGTGAAAAAGAAGACGACTCCGCTGAAAAAAAAAAGACTCCGATGAAGAAGAAGACACCGGTGAAGAAGAAGACGTCAACCAAGAAAAATACACCGGTGAAGAAGAAGACGCCAACCAAGAAGAAGACACCGGTGAAGAAGATTTTCGCTCAAGAGAAGGGAAAACATAAGGTAAGTGAGAATGTTGGAAAGAAACCTCCAGCGAAGAACAAAGAAAAGCTTCAGTTTGTTACACCATCTACTACCGATGCTGTTCTCAAGCCAACTTTAGGACCCAAAAGAAGTTTGCTTCATTGGCTTCGAGGATGATTTTCTTGCTTGTAATATGTACCTTGCTTCATTTTCTTGTAATCTGGAGCATTTATGGTGTGTGTAATGCTCAACTGGAAATGAATTTGAGTGTGCGCGTTTGTGATGCTCAAATTGGAGCAGAACTTGTGTGTGTAATGGCCAGACTGAACCATTTTATTAAGTAACCTGGAGTTTAAATACTATTTTTTGGTTTATCTACTTATGCATAATATCATGCATTGTAATCTGCTGTAAATTAGTTGTTATTTCTGGCAAGGTCATGTCCATTTTTCTATAAGCTTTGCATTTTTAACAGACATTTATGGTCCATTTGTTCCGGTACAAGCTTGATGTCCATTAGTTCGGGGAAAATCTTATTTCAAACTAATACATAAGATTTATTTCAAACAAAAACACACACACAATTATTTTGCTCAAACAAACACATATCAGTACACGGTTTCCTCATACACACTTTATTTCATTCATACATCGGATTCGATACACAAGATCTAGCAAGAATATTGCATAAATTTCAGCACAACTTCTGGCCATGTTCTGAACATGTTTTGGCCATCAGCAATTGGCAGCATAAGATCTACCAACTAGCTGCAGTTAGCACATCAAAAGAGCAAAAAAAACGCAAGTTACACCTAGAGCTACAATGTTTCCAATCTGCCACTATTCATGTTAACACCAACAGTTTCTCCTTCCTTTCTATCTCTTTGAGATAATCTGCATACACCTCCTCCCACTTGTAGAATCGCTCAGGGCATCTAGAGTTAAACTAGCACATCAAACCGAACCATGTATCAGCTCATGCCAACATAATTTGGACAACAATATTGAGATTGCAAAAATAAAATTACTACCTTATGATAATTTGGACGCTGCCATTGTTATTGCTCGAAGAGGAACATCGGAGGAGAGGGAAGGGGAAACAGGAGGGAAGGCGCGGCGGCTATAGGGCCTGCGGAGAGGCCCGGCACGAGCTGCAGAGCCCTCGAGGAACGACGTCGGCGGTGGCGGCGTCGCCCTGCCCAAGGTTCTGTGTGCGGGCGAGAGGAGAGCCGGCGACAGCGGCTTCTTCGAGGAAGAATGCGGGAGAGGAGGAGCGGCTGGCGTGGCCTGCAGTGTGGTGGCGCTGGGGAGCGGCAGGGCGCACCGGAGTGACGGTAGTGGCGGAGGCGGCGCCCTGCTAGGTTTGCGTTGGAGGTCACAGAACTTTTTCAGTATGTGCACTTAAGTCCATGAAGTGGAAACGTGTGATGAACCCGTCACAAACTAGACACCCGTGTGCACTTTAGTCACTTTGACCGGTTTTTGACCAAATGCATACTGTATTGGACCGTTACTTTTGCTAATAACCCCTCCAATTTAAATGGTGTTCCCAGTCTGTCCTCGCCTGTCAAGTGGGACCTACCTGTCAGTCAGACGGAACAAATAAAACGTAAAATTAAGTCTGCACGAGGGGACTCGAACCCGGGACCTCTAAGTGTAGCAGCACACGCGCTAGCCACCAGGTAGCTCAGAAGTAGCTGGTTAGATTGTAGACGGGATATACTTATATATTAATAAACACCGCAATGGCTAGCCGACATCTGACCAGCGGGTCCCACTTGTCAGCGAGAGGGCACAAGTAAGCAAAGTAAAATTATGTGCATATTCATGGAGAGGTTTCGTAAGAGATCCGAATATATGCAAAATTCATGGAGAGGTTTCGTAAGGACACAAATAAGCAAAGTAAAATTATGTGCATATTCGTGGAGAGGTTTCGTGTGATTTCACGCACGCAGGGGAATCGATCTCGGGACATCACGCTTGAGGGCCTAGCGTTTTGGCCACTAGGAACATTACGGATGGTTGTTAAATAACTAGCCTCACGTCTATATCCTAAGTATAGGCGTGACTAGCTAGTTAGCTTTGACCACTGGGCCTGGCTGCCTGCGTGGCAGGCTGACGTGGCACATGGCCCACGAGTCAGTGACCCGTGTTAGGCCAGCATTTCAGGCTAAAAAATCATAGGTTTCTTTTTCCCGGCTAAAAAATAATTATTAAATCTAAAAAATTGTATAAATATACACATCATGTAGGCACGCACAAAATTTGATGAAAAATTCTTTATATTTTGTCTACGCAGAAAATATTTTTTAAAATAAAATACACCTACTATTTATCCTATATTTGGTTCGCTCAGAATACAATTATTTTTATGTATATTCAATACTGCATATACGTATAAAAAGCGCAGTTTCAATTTGATACACGTACATATGCAATCCTCAGTGGCTCGTTGGTGCGTTGATGCAGTTAGAGATCATGGGTTCGAATCTCATCAGCCAACATAATTTTATTCCGTTTACGTATGCCCTGCCACTGACACGTGGGACCCACTCGGCAGTAATTATTCAGCCACGCAGGTAATTGTTCTTTTATAAATACATATCATATACATAATGGGACATAAGATCCGTTAGTTCTTTGTGGCTAGCTCGTCGTTTCTGCCTGCCACACTTAACAGATTAGGACAATCTTGATGAATCAGTTAGTTGAAGGGGTTATTTGCAAAAAAATAACAAGCTAACGTGAGCCACACGTCATCATTTTGGTCAAGAACCGGTCAAAAACCGAAGATGTGACCAATGTGCACGCGGATGTTCAGTTCATGACCTGTTCATCACCACTTTTCAGTTGTGGGACTTAAGTGCACCCACCGAAGCAGTTCTGTGACCCCCAGTGCAATTTACTCCTCGCGAGGACAGAGGAAAGAACGGGAAGAAGGTGGAGATGAGCTGGGGCATTATCTGCTATTTTTTTAGTTGGTGGGCCCATGGGAAATATGGTCCGAGACAAAATACGTATCCAGTTTTTTTTTACCAAAAATGAGCATCCATAGACGTATCAGGGAATTCGAGTGGCATTTCTCAAAGTTTACAAATTGGAATGACATTTTTTGATTTCGCACGAACTGCAGTGGCGTTTATCCAATTAGGTTTATGTCACTGCTGGCTAGTTTTTTGCACATTCCAAGTTTAAGTGACATAAACCTAATTGGACTTAAACTTGGTGTTTATCCAATTAGGTTTAAGAACATACCAAGTTTAAGTTTATGTCACTGCTGGCATTTCTCCAGCGGTCGTGTGGCTCAGAGTTGCGAATGCTCTCTCTCTCCGGTAGGCGGGCCATGGGGCAGCGCGGCCAGCGGCTGGGATGACAGGGGCGGCAACATCGAGCACCGGTTCCTAGCAGTGTGTTCCTATTCGGGCAACGCAAGGAAGGGCCGGATTTGGGCTGCAGAGGGCCACTACGGGCCTGCAGCGGCCTGGACCTGGCATGGCCAGCGCGGCACCAGGAGGCGCTGACGGAGCTGTGGTGGATGTGCGGGGCGGCTGGCAGCCGTGCGCGTGTGGGCCGATAAGGCGGGCCCAGATTTGGTGGTGCCGTCCTGAGTTCGTCTTGTCAGATTCTTGGTGGACATCCTCTTTTGCTCTGGAAATTAAGATGGCTAAAATATCTTGTACAATACTAGAGAATTCGAGAGACAAAGTAGTCTTGCCTCTATCGTTTTTGGGTTTAAAAATAATGATCAATATCATCATTAACCTTAATAACCACACAACCTTTTTAGATGATTTGTTCAATCCAAGAACACCATTTATCATCGAAGCCTTTTATACGAAGAACTTATTCCAAAAGAAAGGCCACTTGACCTTATCGTACGTCTTCTCAAAGGAATTTTTAAAGACCACCCCGCCTCATGGATAGTATCATGAAGCACCACTACTCCTTCTAGTATGTGGCGCCTTGGCATAAACGATGTTTGCATTGGCATGATCGCCGTATGTACAATTTGTAAGACATGCAAAGTAGCCACCTTAGTGAAAATCTTAAAACTGACATTAAGAAAACATATTGAATTTGAGCCGCATCTTCATTCTTGGGAAGTATAATAATAGTACAAGGTTTAAGGAAAATAGAGGCATATACCCTTGAAATTATTTTCTATTTACCCCTCCCCCCCCCCCCCCCCCCCCCCCCCAATTTATTTTCAGAACTCAGCAGGGAACCCTTGTGGTCTTGGTGCCTTATTCTTCTCCATTTGCACGAGTGATTCATACACCTCCTTCTAAGTGAACTGGGAAGTCATAATATTATTCTCTTCGGGAGATAATTTAGGGGTATCCACTGTTTGATACTCTATCAAAGAGAAACTATTTGTGTCCAGTGCCCCAAACAATGTCTTTCAATTTTCATGAAAGTCCTAAGATTTTCTTCTCCGACAATTGTCCCTTCTTCATCTAATTGAATTTTATATTATTTCTTTCATATTTGCCATTCCCAATAAAATGAAACTATTTTATAGTATCCCTTTATTGAATAAATTTTACTTTATCCCATTGTGCCCAGTTGCACTCCTATGTTCTACGAAGTTTTCTTACTTTATTGTTGGCTCTATTCAAAGCTTCCCGCTCAGAAGAAGATAGAGGTGAAGATTATGCTTTATGATCTAAATAATCAACGATATATAACATACGATAATATTAATTCTTACAAATGCTATTTTGAATACGCGCTCATCCCCGCAAAAACTAGCAAGTGTGACGGATGTTCTTCTGTCACACTTCCATAGGACAATTACCTACGTGAACAATAGGCCACTGTTTGACTACCATCTCGTAAAAACCCTCCTCAAAGAACCAAGATAATTTAAAGAAAAAGATGGTTTTAAGCACAAGATGAGCCTATCCCCTGAATCTAGTAACAAGGCTGTATGTTCTAAACTAGACATGTTTAAAGCATGAACTGGTGCAAGTGAAAACTTTTTTTCCTAGCCCACGCTTACCAAGATTTTGTACAACTTTTTGAAAGTTGGAATATCCATACGGTTAGCCAAAGTATATTATCTTCCTATAAGTTCCATCTCTTTTAAGTCGAGACTATTTATAATTGTGTTAAAACTAAAAGGCTAATGTGGGTACAAATTAAAAAAAATCTTAGATAAAGGTCACCGCAAAGCTCGGTGATCCTTGATTGTGATAGCTCTGCCAATTTTTTAATATTGTTATATTTTTATGAAGAAACAGGGAGCTTCATTGATTACTCATAATTCCTAATACTATTTAAAGAAAGATATGAAAAACTATTGGACCACACTGGAACCACATAATTATATATATTCAATAACTGTCATATTTTCACCATCTACGAAGATATAAGGTTTTCAAATCATTGTCCAGTTACATATTCTTACAGACCCATTTTGGTTTCCTAAGATAGAGTATATTCTCTGAGACCCGTTTTGTTTTCCTAGTATAAATTTACCAAGCCATCATAGGGGTTATGTAACCTTGGCCGGATTCTTTCTTATTTCTCATGGTTTCAAATTTTCAGGATTGAGGGTTATCTATGCTCACAAAAATATTTTAATTTCTATGGCGTGCAAATATATAACATAAGTCAATATATAGAACATACGTGCCAGCATTTTTTCAGCCCTACTCATTCTTGGTATTTTAGCGCCAACCACATATATCACTTTTAGGTAGAATTCTGCACTTGTCCATTCTAACGTGGATGTATGAGATTTTTACACGAATTGCTTGAATCCTGAAAATATAAATTTCAAACAATTCTTTAGAAATAAATTAAATGTGGCTAACGTGTGCCATGCAAAATATCGTTGATATTTATCTCCACACAAGTCACATCAACTTCTTAAGAAAAAATTAATAAGCCAAGAACCGTGTAGCCGTACATATAGAGCTTTCCGCAGGGTGGACGAGAATTGGCACCACCCACTAAGATCCCTTTCACCTTTTTTGCATCCCTTTCATTTGTAAATTAATAAAAAAGTTGGATGGATGATACGGGCTCTTTTACAAATATAATATCCTCGCTTGTATGAAACAAGAAATAATATTTGGTTGTACGCATCAAATGATACAGAGGCCGGTCGAGAGTGATTTTCTCTCCCCAGCGGAGTGTTTCGACCAAAGTTTGAAATAAAAACTAAAGAATGAACTAGAAGCGGGATATTGGCATGGTCGTTTAATTCTGGACCATTTCTTGACAGTCATCTAATTATCTATTTGTATTACATTTCTGCATAACTTGTATTGAACTTGGGCACATATAAGTACTAGCCACAAATATTTCTGTTTAAGCACCTCTCATTGATCGAGTCCTTGCATTCAGTAAAAGCAAAATTCACTTTTGGCACTATTTTATGTTATATAAATTTTCTAGCAATAATTCTTGGCCGAATCTATCTGCACCATTATGACTTGTCTTGTTGCATCTAGCGGCATTGAGAGTGCTTTAAGATGTCTTATCTTTGAGCTGAAACACTTTTCTAAATTGTTGTAAATATAATTCACCTCACTTAATTAACTCACCAGAATTGTTTCTAACCCATAGTTTTGTGTGATGTTCTTTAATGTATTATTTCGGCTTTGGCCAGGAATGAATGTTCTGAATTGATCTAGGATGTCTGCTTAGGGTTTATTTGATACTTGACACAAATTTTCTTCAAATATCTCGACTTTTAACTTCTTCATGAAGTTTACAAAAAGGTGTCTCATGCATACTCTATGCTTAACCCTAGAAAAAACAACGCTAACGATCAGGAGCGGAGCTTCAAATTAACAAATCCTTGGACCGGCCATGCCCAACGATATTCTGTAGCTGCTGAAATTCGGATGGACCTATGTGGCCCATTAGCCAATTTCCACTTAATCCCAAAGGCCCATGCTGCCATAGCAAATGGTGGGAGTTTAGTCCCACATTGCTAGTTGGGAGAGTTTTGCACCAGTTTATAAGGTGAGCTCTCTCCCCACTGGTGTGAGTTGGTATGAAGAGAGAGGAGTAGTGGAGGTGTTCCACACGCGCGCTCCTCCTCCTCCGCCGCCCGCCTCGTCACGCCGCGCCGCGCCGCGGGTTGCGGGAATGAGCCGATGCCTTTATTTTGGCAGTTGGAAACGGAGAGTCAACAATAATATGAGACGTCATATTGATTGCTGTCTATTGCGTCACATTTATTTTGGTAACAGCCGCGCGCAGTAAAACGCCGCATTGATCACGTGGTAACGGCTATAGTAAACGCCAAATGAATTCGTGAGCTGACCGTTCTCCTACCCGGCCGTGCCTATATATTAGGGGCGCAGGGGCGGACACAAACATACAACTCATACCCTCTTTGCGCCCACTGTCGTTCCACCACCTGTTGCTTCCTCCGGTGATCCCATCCCGTCTACCGCGTACACGGCCGACGGGAGAGCAGGCCTCCAAAACCCCGCCTCACCAGATCCTGTACGGGAGAGGGGTGGTTAGGTTTTTGGGGAGCGTCTCCTACGCGACTGCTCGCTGCTGCTGTACGTCTACTTCGTCTACTACCGCGTCGCCTTCGTCATCAACATGGCATCCGAAGCCGAACGAGATGCTGCTGCCGCCGCTGCTGCCGCCGAGGCCGCTGCTGCTGCTGAGGCCGCCGCGGCCGCCGCCTCTGCTACGACTACTGCCAATTGGCCAAGTGCAGGGTATAACACGTTTATCCCTGCCCTTGTTATTTCCATATGTGCGATACTAGTAGTTTGCGTAGATGTGTCTACTGTCAACCTAGTATGCATGAATATGGTTAATTATCAGTATGCTTACGTCATGATCGTGATTTATACTTGGATTAATTTAATCTGTAAATTGCCTAAATTCCTAACAGTAGCTCCTTAAATGCATCAGTGTGTATCACCAACCATGGAGGGGGACAAATATGTGATGATGATGGTGGTTGTGGTACTCACGTAGTCTACTACCGCCATGGTGGGTCCTACCTATAAGGAAACGAGTAATTTGTGGTGTGCCCCGCATGGAAGCGTCAAACAAAGAACAAGTTGGCTTGAGCTAATGGCAGCCGACATCAACAGCCTTCACTGATGTAGAAGTTACAACGTCGATAGCTCATAGCCAATTCAAGGAAAATTAGTTGCACATATCAAATTTCGACCTAGAGCGCTAACGTAGTTGTAATTAACCCTTTAAATTATCTTTTCAATCATGAAAGTAAAGAAGAGACGAGTGCAGTACTCTCTCCGCATTTAAATTACCTGTGTATGTAAGTAAAGAAGAAATTGGTATATATAATAAAATCTTTGTTTCATGAGATATGTATCATTTCTCAAAACAAGTAATAATATTTAGCCGAGCGAGTCTCTTATCGTGAACGGTTGGATCGGCAGTGGCTTTTTCCGCCCGGAGCGCTTAGGTGCAGCGATAAAAGTTTAAGGATATTAGGATATACCATGGCAAACTCATTTTACCTCAAATGTGAATCAAATGGTATACTGTTTTGACGTATAGTTTATATTGGAGCATCTATATCTATATAAACTAAATAGGTCATCCCCACTAACTATTTCTCTTGACATGCAGCCTATCCACGTCATCAAGACTCTAATTGGTCCACGTCATTCAAGTCCTCCTACCTTTTCTAAATATATTTTCCATATTTTTTCTTGAGGTACCATCGTCTTGTCCGCTGACACGGTTGGTCTCCTCCCACGTTAATTTCCCCAAGACCGCTGTGGGTCTCTTTTATGGCAGCATTGTTCTAATAAATCTAAATTACTATCCACTTAATTATTTCTCTGTTCCTCTTCACCTTCCAATTCCTCCGCTGCCCACCACCATTATGTAGAAGATCCGATTGATTTTTTTTCCCCTCCTCTTCTGCATGCAGAAAATGCACAACTAACTGACGCACTGGCTCTCCCTATTAATCATGGGAGATGCTTCGTTCTCATCATCAGCAGCACAGCTTCTTCCCCCCGCCCCTGCTGGAGAGTCGCCAGGACTCTTCCTGGGGAACATGAGATTACGTGGCGGAACTGAAGTCAGCACTGTCGACATCGACCTCTCCTGCTGGTTTCGTCCGAGCTAGCCGAGACACATCAGCAACCCTTTTGGTTGCTCGCGACCTTATTCAGTTCCCCTCCCGTCCCAGGTTCATCCTAATTCCCGCATGCCTAATTTTCATACCACGCTGTTTCTGTACTGTAAGATTGTTCTTCTGCAGTTGCATGTTTATTATTTTTTACATCCCTTGCTTGATTAAGTTCAGAGACGAGACACCCATCTTTTATGCAGTTTACACAGATTAATGTGTCTGTAGCTTTTATCCAGATCTCATATTCCTGCCGCCGAGAGTCCTGTTTCCACAGGTCAGTGTTGTTCAGCCATGGTTTCTTCCTTGGTGAGTTCCTATCTATTGGGGGCGCAAGCAGCTAGAAGCTTCAGCGCCAGGAATTTCAATGGCAGCGTTTTCTATTAGCACCAGCGGCAGCTTAATACGGCAGCATTAGCGATTGAGCATGAGGGCAAGCAAATGAGATGGATATGATTGATGATTGTGGACACGAGTGGGTCCTCTATTGTTGGATAGGGATATTCTTTGTATAACAAACCGAGATAATAGCATAAAACTACCACTTTTCGCGTTAGATTTCGAAAAACTACCACTAGACGTTTCAATCGCAGAAACCTACCGGATTTTTCGCTGATTGTCGCGGAATGCACAAATCTCTGTCCGAGCGTGAATTGACACCCAAAATGACAGGTGGGGCCCAGTCGGCAGGATGGAGCCGTTAACGCCCGTTAACGCCGTAATAGCATAGAACTACCACTTTTGACGCTAAATTTCGAAAAACTACCAATCTACGTGTCAATCGCAAAAATCTACCACATTTTTTGAAACCTTTCACAATAAACACGAATCTGTATCTGATAACGAATTGATACGATTTCTGACAGTGGGGCCCACTTGCCAGGTCAGTTAAGAAAATAAAAATAATAAAGAAAATACCTAATAAAAATAGAAAAGGTACAACTGCAGCTCTTCCGTAGCGCGCACCGCCCGGCTGCTGCCGCACCTGCGCCGCCGCCCTGCAGCCGACAGCCCGCGTCGCCCGGTGATACTCCTGCCGCACGAAGCTTCCTGAAGTGCTCCGGCTCCCCTTGAATCGTCTTCTCCGCCTCCGGCCTACGAGATGTGGTCGTCGATCTGTTCGTCAACGCGCGCCTAGGCCATCGTCATGTGTGCCGGGTCGCGCCGCCGTTCGGGTGCCATAGCTAGAAGAGACGTCGGCCTCCTCGAGCAACCGCCAGATGTGGGCCGCGTCCCCATCTTACTCTCGGTCGAGGCACTTGGGACGTTAGCAGCCGCCGGGCGCCAAGCGCGGACGCCCAGCTTGGCGTTCGCACGGGGCTGCAGGTGCTTAGGGCCAGCACATGGACACGGAGCAGGAAAGCCACCGTCAGGGTGCCCTGTAAGATTTTGGCGGTGCAGGCGAAGCAGGGGAGGTCGCGAGCGAAGCGCGCTACGGGTTTGTGGTGGCGCACTCGGAGCAGAGGGACCGTCGGCGGCCTGCACTTGGTCGGTAGCTTGGGACGGCGGTAATCTACCTGCGGCGTCGACGGGGAGCCATGGCACGCGGTAGCAGTGGAGCGGTGCGGGCTGCCAGGAGCGAGCGGCAGCTGCGGCGAAGGCACGCGACAGTAGCGGGGCGACGCGGGCTGCCGGCTGCAGGGCGGCGGCGCAGGCGCGGCAGCAGCCGGGCGGTGCGCGCTACGGAAGAGCTGCAGTTGTACCTTTTCTATTTTTATTAGATATTTTCTTTATTATTTTTATTTTCTTAACTGACCTGGCAAGTGGGCCCCACTGTCAGAAATCGTATCAATTCGTTATCAGATACAGATTCATGTTTATTGCGAAAGATTTCAAAAAATGTGGTAGATTTTTGCGATTGACACGTAGATTGGTAGTTTTTCGAAATTTAGCGTCAAAAGTGGTAGTTCTATGCTATTACGGCGTTAACGGGCGTTAACGGCTCCATCCTGCCGACTGGGCCCCACCTGTCATTTTGGGTGTCAATTCGCGCTCGGACAGAGATTTGTGCATTCCGCGACAATCAGCGAAAAATCCGGTAGGTTTCTGCGATTGAAACGTCTATTGGTAGTTTTTCGAAATCTAACGCAAAAAGTGGTAGTTTTATGCTATTATCTCTAACAAACCCAACGGCTCCTGTAAGGTTTGGTACCTACGACCAACTTTTTTCTACCTGGATCTAAATTTCATTTCCACACTATGAACACACACTTTGCTTTGGTTCATAGGCATTTGATTCTCTATGTTTGCTAGACAATCTACAAGGACATCTCGATGCAGCCATACAGACCCAGTATTTTGCAAATACTTCCTCTCATTGTTGACATATGACTTATGGGAAGGCTATTTATCTCACTGGAATAGTTGAGGATTGCTGAATTGATATTTGACGCTTCAAAATTTTAACACAAATTTTCGCCTTTTTGTTAGGATAGATATCGAAATCTGTCCAAACTAGAAGTGGCAAGCAACTTTGTTGGCTGATCCTATAGTGTTTTTTTATTTGATTAACTAAACCGGACCAACATAATATATATGGCTATGATTCATGTAGATTTTTACCAGCAATATAGAGAACTCACCTTACTCCATCAGTTAGTTGGCCATAAGTTTTCCACGAAACAGGCTTTCGCCCCGCTATATAAATATAGCAACCACCCGATACAACTGTGAGACCGATGCTGGGGCAAAACAGCACAACTCATGCCCAAAAGAAAACGACAAAGAAAACAAAAGAGAAAACAACGCCGATAATGGCGGCTCGACGAAAACGGAGAAGACTCTCCACCGCCGCGTCCTCCGAAACAATCCACCTCTCCCCTAGCGCTCCGAAGCGCTGCGAACCAAGCAACACCACAAGCGGGATGCGACGATGGCGACGCTGCTGCCCGGACCGTTCCTAGGGTAATCCCCGGAACCATCCTAGGGTTTCCCCCGACCCGCATCAGGGGGGTGGAGAAGAGGTATACCCAACGCCCCTCAAGAAGGAAGGCCACGCCCGTAGGCGTCACCGCGTAGGCGCCGAACGACAAGGATCTCTCCCAACCCCCAAAACTCCACACCCCCAAGCACTCCGAGACGCTCCACCAAACCTACCGCCCACCAGCACACGCCACCACGGTGAAGACATCAACGCCGCCATCTCACCGAGGACCACCTCGCAACGTCGAAAGGAACAAGAAGCAGAAGCGTCCACAAGGAACAACGGCACAGTAGCACCCGGGAGGGATCTGCCTCCACCGCCGGAGAGCGGTAGCCGGCCGGATGCAGCAGCCGGACACACCAGACCCTCCTGGCCCGGCCGGGCCCGACTGGGCCCGTGAAGTCCAGCCACCGCACTGCAGCAGGGGCACTGCCGACGCCATCGTCCCACGCAGTTTCCTCTTCTCGTCACCCACCCGAAGGGCGCCACCCTGCCTGCTCCGGTGAGCCGGACTCTCCGGCCAAGCGCAAGCAACACGCCACCCTGCAGCCAACGACTGCCGCCGCCAATGTAGACCTCCCGGACGCGGGATCTCACGCCGCCGATCCGGACCACCGTCAACGGGTGGAGGGGAGATGGGTCAACGGGGGTGGCGAGCAAGGCGGCAGCGGCGCCTCCGCACCGCCCACAAGCCACCCGCAGACCGGCGGAAGGGGAGAGGGTGCAGCAGCGGGGGCGGCGAGCATGGGAGATGCAGCACCTCCGCATCTCCGGCAAGCCACCCTGCACACCAGGAGGGCCCGTCTGGCCCTGGATGTGGCCCAGACCTAAGCCCACCGGCCCAGATCTGGCCGTCTCTGCTCTCCTGCCTCCGGACGCCGCCGGCCGCCCCAGCCAGAAGGGCCATGGCCGTTGGGTTCCCAAGCTCAACACCCTGCCGTGGAGCCGCCCCCAACCATGGCCAGAGGAGGCCCGGCACGACTAGCGGTCCACCGGCCGACCGTCGCCACGCAGGGGCCCGAAGCCACTGCCGGAACCACCACCTCGAGCGCCTCCTCCCGCCGACGCCACGCCCGGCCGGCCAGCACCGACCGACCCCCAGCCGCAGCACCGACCCCTCGCGCCGCCATCCAGACCCGACGCCGAGCGCCCGAAGAAGAATCCCCGCCGCCACCATCCTAGGGGCGCGCGCGGGATGTGCCGGCGGCCCCTCCGGCGGCGACGAGGAGGAGACGGAGGCGAAGGGAGCCCCGGCGGCGGCAATTTAGGGTTTCCCCCCGTGTCGCCAGAGGAGGGCGACGCGGGGGTCTCCTCTGGTTTCCAAGATGATTACCCTGGCCATAAGTTTTAACATAGATTAAACTGAAATCATGCATGATACCAGAGTCACAACGCTCATGGTTATATGATCTTCTGTAGTGCACGCCCTGAAGATAATCTGTATTTTTCAAGTTTCTGATGGTTTTCTTTTACATTAATTCTCAACGTCTATGTGTTTTTCCTTTCTGTACATCTGATTGTGCAGCGATCTGAGTTGCATAATTTAACTACTCTGCCACAATTTTTACCATACAGTCCAACCTTACTCTACAATCATATTCAAGAAGGTGACATAAGTAATACTTATTGATTTAGCAATATTTTCCCCAGTACCAATGTGGTTTAACAATTTCGACGTATGCATCTCTAATTGCACACTGTTCTATTTCTTTAATAACAATTTGTATTTCTCTGTATCAAGTGATTTGCAGACAATTGTCACTACAGTAAGTTTCCATAGTCAGTTTCATCAGTACTATGAACCAGATATCTTTACTATTAAAGCTCACTTTGATGTGTCCGTGATTGCGGTACGCGGATCGCCCACTCCCGCAAAACAAATCTTCCGCAGCCATGTAAAAAAAAAGTTCCGCGGCCATGTAAAAAAAAGAGCTTCTGCAGCCATGCAAAAAAAAAAACTTTCGCAGCCAATGCATCTATCACGAAAAACCGGTTACATACGCACGACCTCGTCGACTTCTCCTATGCCCCCCACGACTCATCCTAGGCGCTCCGTCTCCAACTCTATGCTTCTCGGTAGCAATAGGAGTTTCTGGCAGTTGTGCCCCCATGAGCGCCTCCCTCTTGATTTCCTAGGGGGCAGCCATTGCAGAGTGGTGATGTGACGGCGCTGAGGCCGTGGGTGGCTTCCATGCTCCCGCCGGAGCTCGCCTTGCCGCAGGTGGTGTGGTGACCCGCGCCACTGCCACTGCCCACGTGGCCAACTTCTTATCCTTGCCCCGTGGTCCCGATCCGGCGGGATCACCGCTGCCCAAGCCGCCCGCCGTTGGTTAAGGTCACGCCAAGATGTTCAGTGAGGGGCGGCCTGACTCCGGTGGCGCGATATCACTTGCCCGCCGGACCATGGGCTGTTAGGATCATGCAGGTTTATTCAGTATTAGTGTTTTCATGTAGTCTTGTTGAGATGAAATCATATCGGTAAATTATTTCCATTTGAGAAGAGTAAACTATCATCGGTTAACCGTCAAAGTAATAAACTGTCACGACTTACCATAATTGCTGAACGTGTGATGGATGATTGAATTTTGCAGGGCGACGATTTGAGAAGTACAAGGGCGCTACAAATTGTACGAGGAAATAGCAGAGAGATTCCTAAGGAGGAAGGGGGAAGCAGTGATGCCCAATTCAAACAGCGAGAAATAGCTCGGCTATGCTGATGGTTCTGTTGGGAGCCAAAGAATAGACCTAGACACATGGGTTAGATCGGTTTGTTATGGGACCAGATCGACATGCTGCAGAAACAGCTGCTCGAGAAAGAGGTGCTTAGGTATGCTGAGAGTACTATGAGCGAGATGAACATGGTGTGTTCGGCCATTGATTTAATGAGACGCCAGTTGGTGAGAAACCGACTTTCATGAATTATACGAATTCTCAATTGCACAACATAAAGGTTAGTATAAATGTATGGTTCAACTTCTGATGCAATATTTACTAATCACTTTCTTTGGTATGTGTCCTGGTAGTTTCAATTCCCTGAGTCTCGTGTGTTCCGAATGATCCTTAGGCGTATTATATGAAAATCGCACTGTTTGGTCCTCCTTGAGTGGCTTCTTTCTTCAGAAAAAATTCACTCCAAACCAAACAATTTCATATGTATATATCAGTATCTAGAAAGCAATGAACCTGTCACCTCAGGTAAATCAATTCTCGTACGGAGGTCAAAGCTTGTACTAATTGCTGAACAACGAAAAATATTGAGTCTTAATTAGTAGAAGAAACTCTCAGCACAAACGACTTTAGCTATTATATATATCATCAGCAAACAAAATTTGGATTTTAAATGTGCTCTCTTGACTTCTAGAAATTTCATCCGGTTGCCGCTCATTTTAATTATTTCCGATGGTCGTCGTCACCTGTGCAAGTCCTCGTACATTTCCTCCCTACTGTATGAACTAACCTTCCTCCTTTCCCATTCCGGTAAACCGATTTCAAGGTTCAGAGCCCTTAGCTCTAACCACCACTGTATGCTTGGCCTTATCCCTCTCATCTCTCCTTCATGGGCTTTCGCTCCCCATTTCATGTGATCTTTCTCTTTCATTACACTAACCCAAGTTCTGTTTGGAAGTTGGAACTAGAATTGTTACTTTACTATCTATTGATGGATTTCCCCTCATCCTTGATTGGACGAAGCTTGGATTAGAACATCCTTGGGGTTTCTGTTAATTTCTGAGTGTGGTGTTTTCAAAGAAGTTTATGTGTGGCTGCAACCGTAATATAATAATAGTGATGTTTTGTCTACCGGAGTAGTGATATGTTTAGCTGTGCAGGTTTACTAAGCAAGGGTTTTTCAGTGTTAGTGGCGGAGTCCTTGATGCTTAATGCTTCCCATTTGGATCTTACCCCTTTGCTATTTGAGGTGGAGTCCTTGATGTTGTCCCGTATCATTCCTATTTTCTGTATTCCATTATAATAGCAGCAAGTATGTCATAGCTATTGACTGATCAACTGCATGCATGGAGAATTCTTTATATGACAATACTTTACCATTCCTTCTGTATCTGCTGGCTGGTGCACACATATTTCTGTTTTGGTTTCAAGAAATTAAAGATAATATAGAAAATTATTGTTATTTAACTGTGAGAAGATGCATCTTTCTGCTCAAAGGCTACAACTAAAGGATGAATCAATGTGGAGTGGACCAGAATAACACCAGAGCAGTGCAATGGAAGGGGAAAAGTTAGAGCTGAGAGGTGAATGTAGAGTTTCGGTGGCTAAAAAATATACCTATCTTCTTGTGGGGCAGACTACATCAGGTGTGCTTTAGAAAGAAGATAGCAAGTTTTCGAGGAAAAGCGAGACCACAAGTCTTCGTTGTTTTGAAGGGAAAAAGATCTTCGACTAGAAGGATTCTATTTTTAATTCCTTGAAACACCGAATTAATTTATAGAAATTTTTGGAATGGCCTGAATCTGACTTTTTTCTAAGAAACTGGTTTTGTAGTCATCATTTTATGCTTCATTATCTGGTGCACTACTTGAATAGTTGAATATATAGTTTTTTGTGTTGCTTGGGATAAATTCCTCTTTGTACCAAGGATATGATATTTTTTGTAATTACTTCATTTGATTGCTCGATGCAGGAACGTGAAGATTTCACCTAGCAAGGTATGGTCAAGTAATCAGTTTAACAAGTTGATGGGTGAGATAATTTAAAGTGATATTTATTTACAGCTAAACGTGGCTAAAGTTTATTATAGTGCACCGTGAAACACATTATGTTTAAAATTTGGCTCCGATGTTATTTACTTTTTAACATGCATGGAGAAAAAATATAAGCCAATGTAATAAATAATATGTAGTGTATGTAGATTGAGACAAATCTACTATTCTACCTCTAAGTTAATCCCTCATAGGACTTTGTGTTATTTATTTAACCATTAAAGTCTTAAACCCTACGAACATGTATTCATTTGAAACCTTATGGTGTATTATGAATGTTTTTCTTCAGATATGGAGGAAGATGACACCTCAAATTTCTGTTAGGGTATATTTTCAAATAGTTTGATCTTTATTTTTGCGGTCTTTTGATGAAAACCTTTTTTATGTTCAATACTAATGCAAGGTCACAAATAAATATTTCATGTGAAATAAGAAAGAGGGGTCGTTGCAACGCACGGGCACTCAACTAGTACATATATAATGTGCAGATTAGTTTGCACCCATGTTAAATCTATGTAGTGCTCAATATAGGACTTAGTGACCTTCAACGGATATCAAATAACATCCCAACCAATGGATCTATGTTCCATTCCTGGAGTGTGTTACCACTTCATACCAAAAGTCCTTAGCTACAAACTTAGGTGAGTGTGATATCTCAAACTGATGTAACTAAAATGTGTTTATTTGTAACGTTCAGTCAGATTTTACTATAATTAATTATATAATCTAATCTTTGAAGTTGGATACAGAGTGCTATAACATTTGTTTTTTAAACTCTCACTCAAATATATGTGCAAGTACTTAGCAACATTTTACCAATATCATAAACTACTGATATGTTTTTAGGACTACAATTCTCTAATGATGTATCTACGAGTCCCGCAGCAACGCGCGGGGCATTATCTAGTTTGTCAAATCCATGGGCCAGACTCAAAATTAAGGCTGTCTCTTGCAACACATGAAACGGAGGGAGGACCGAGGGAGTATAGTTAAACCGGGAGAGATTTATTTAACTCGAGGCGGACATGCATAGCATGCACCTGCTGCTCATGCAGAGCAGAACGGATGCATGCATAGTACAAAGGCCCTCGATCAGGGTAACATTATATGGTGCCAAATAAGTACGTCATAGACGATGCACCAGGCCGGCGGGTGCAGCTTGACGATCTAGCAGCTGCAGCAGGAGCAGCCGCAGCTGCCGCCACCGCAGTTGCACTTGTTGCAGGTGCAGCCACCGTTCTCCGCCTCCGCGGCCATCTCCATCCCACCGGCGCTCCTGCATCCATCAATGAATCCCAATGCAAGGTCAACATATTTATACAATTAGCACTTGCCACATGAGGAAATTACTAATTAACAAGGACGTACGCCTTGTGGGTGGTGGCAGCGACGAGGAGGACGGCGGCGTTGCCGGCGGCCTCGACGTCAGGGTACATGCCGCAGCCGTTACAGCCGCTGCCGCAGCTGCAGGAGCTGCCGCATCCGCACTTTCCTGAGCAGCACGACGACATCTTCGGTTCGAGCTTGGGAGATAGAGATGGAGGCTTTGGTTGGCTTCTTGCTAGACTGCTTGCTTGCTGGCTTGAGGAACAATGGCCGTGCGGCGAGGCCTATTTATAGGCCGGAGAAAAAAAAAGATGGAGATGAGAGATGCTGCACGTAGCCGCGAACTTTGGCAAAAGAATGGAGGGGAGCGAGCTAGGGAAGAGGAATAAGGACAGGGGCCTGCCTCTCACTCAATTTGATTCTGTCCCTTCTATCTTTCTTTCTTCCTTTCATACAAAGAACTGAAAAGATAATAGAGTAGGTATAACATTATTCTCGCAAAAAAGGAAACACAATTTTACTATCTTCGAATAACATAGACTTAATGTTATTTGTGGTGGGATTTTGGGTTTTTAGGAAAATGGTTTTTTTCTAAAATTTGGTATCTAAGCCAAATTAATCTAAAATAAATGCCAATTTTTTTTTGAAAAACTATAACATCGGTTAATAATTTTAGAGCCTTTCAATTACAAAGGCAGGAAAGGGCTTTCCTTTTTATCCAACCTCCTGAGTAGTAAAGGAGTAACCATGATTATACTTTGTGATTCATTGTGGAAAACTTTTTGGAAATGAGGTCAGCGCAAAGCTATCTCGGTAGCACTTGGTTGACCTATGCCTATCAGTTTTCTAAAATTATATACGCTCGATTTCAGTTTCACACTTTTACTCTTTTCTAAGATTTGGGATTTTATATCATGGGTTCTGGTGGTCAGCTCTAAGACCCCCTTTTTGTCCGGATATGATATATACGTAATTGATTCCAATAAATTAATATTGAGTTTGATCTTGCCAATTTTCGCTCGGCAAGACTTTGTTAGTTTATCGGGCCTTCAAGAAGAAAGCATAATATCATTTCTGGTGAGTTGTAATTCATGTTAAGAGGATTTCTTACTCGAGTTTAGTTTGACTAAACAACATAATATTAACAAAAGTGCCCCTCTTCCAAATATAGGCTCTTAGGGGATTGTGACATGGAGAAAATACTGGGTAATAACCCTCGAGCTTCTTTTTTCTACAAAGTGTTAAATTATCTTTCCACCTAATCCTACCTCTAGAGTAGTAAAGGATAATCGTGGTTACATTTTGTGTTTCGCGATGCAGAACCTTGGTAAGTTCTTGATAGAGTTCACAACAAAGCTGGGTAACCCTTTGTTGCGATATGTCTTTAATTTGTTTAGATTTCGTGCAAAGAATTTCATTAGCATATTCATTTCTACTCACTCCATTCCATAATTTTTGTGGTTTGAGTTCAAATTATTGAACGGAGCTAGTAATATATCTTTCAATAACCGTCACACTTAGTATGTTTTTTGGAAGATAAGATTTTTGAGTCGAGGTTGGCCGAATATTTGTCAATTGTTTTTCCTGGATAGGGATATGAGTGTTCCGTACAGATAAATTTAAACCAAGCACGATCAGGGCCATTTTTACGGTTGGCTGTATTTTTTTTTTATTCTCATGCCTTCAAAAAGTTCAGAAAAGATCTCCACTATGGATAATTAACTATCATGTGTTCTCGTATTTTTTTCCTGCAGTAAACTACAGAATTTTTTTGTTCGTTTATTTATTATCCTATTTACGTGGATTGTTCCTTATTATTGTCATTTTAGTGAAGATCACAGATCAACTCAGTTTTTCACGAAACTTTGCACATAAACAGCGCATCCAAATATTTCCATGTGAGATTTTTGTATGAATCTTTTTAAGTTTGAAAATAAAGTTTTTCAATTACTTTTTCTAAATGAAAATAGCGGAAGTGGGAGTGAGCTGCCTTTTTCTACAGAGTAAAGCAATGTGACGAAAGCTGAGAGGGGGAACTGGGTGGGTGGTGCTGATTCTTGTCCCCTCCTGTGGAAAGATCGATCTACGATTATTCAGTCCTTGAGTAATTTTTTTCTTGCAAAAACTGCTATGACTTGTATGGAGACAAATACCATTCATGGTGTGTCTTCGATGCTCCACATTAACCATGTCTAAATTTGTGAGTTAAATTTTGACATCAATTTTTTTGAGTTAATAATATTGTAGTTGAGTAATTATCTATTCTTGCATACAAATGTTTAAATTTAGTCAAAAATATGTATATGCTATAGTTGGACTTGGATTGCACAGTAGATTATTAGGTGGTGACGTAGTCGAACACTTGTACCATGTGCCTAATATATAAATTCACCATCGGTAGTTAAAATAGATTTAACAAACCTTATACACATTAGACACGAGATTACAAGTGACGGCCAGCGCCTATACAAGGGTGACCGTACCAGCGTGAAGTGTCTAATGGTCTCAACGGTCATGTCATCTACTGTACTATATTGGTTAGTAGGAGTACATAAGAAGAAGCGTTGGTCCGTATGCATCAAATTGATGTAGAGACCGTGTCTCCTTCCCCTCATCAAATGAAAACATGGGGAGAAGCACCCGTTAAACGTACCTTGGGATGTAGGCATTAACTGTAGTGTATAAATATTGTGTCCGTCTAATTTTTTTTAATGATTCGAATCACATGCTAACACACTAGTTTTATCCTTTTACTTCCATGAAACAAAGTAAAGAGAGAAGAAAGCTAGAAGAAACAAAAGGAATCAAGTTGAGTATTTTATTCCTGTTTCTTCAAGCACGCAGTGGTCCCTAGGACGCTCCCATCCATCCTTTTCCAAAGCGCGCGAACGCACATGCAGCATCTCTCGTCTTCATCATTCTCCAGCGGCCCTCAGGAAGTGCTCTTTTTAGCTGAAAAAGGGTACCGGGGGCGAAAGGCTGAAGATGCTCTAAGTAGACCACGCCGCCTTGCCATTATTTCCTCAAGCTACCAAGTAATTAATATAGCCCCCTCCCTCCCGAACCCTAGAAACACCCAGCCATCTCTGATCCGTTGTCGTCGCTGCTGCTGTCAACTGCGGCGGCGGCAGCTCCCGTCTCGTCGACTTGGCGGAGGGCTGGTGGTGTTCTCGGCAGCGCATCATGGGAGAAGGTGGGGCACATGCCGAGGACAAGTGCGGCGCGGCTGGCCGGCCTGCCGGGGCCTAAGGTCTTCCAGCGGGAGGGTGGTGAGGGGAACAACGCGCCGTCGACGGCCGCTTTTGTCGGTGGTGGCATTTGGATTCAATCTGGGCCTTGAGGGTTCCGATCTAGACCCAATTTTGAGCAGATGGGGCGGGATTTTTTTCTTGGTAATCTGCATGGTGTTGCCATCTCCTCTAATGCCTACCTGCTAGAGGGCGGAGCCGGGGTGGCGAACTGGAGGAGGAAGTGAGGCCGTCTCTTTCGGCGTGGCTTTTTCGACCAATTCCTTTGCTGCTCTGATCGGTGGCGTGGGGGCTTTCCGGTGTGCTCAAATAACGGTGGCGGTCCTAGGGTTCCAACTTTAGCAAGGATGAAGATCTTCCTAATGCATGTCCTCTTCGATCTGGCCGGAATGGCGGGTTCCGGAAGGCTCCGTCGGAGATCTTGAATGGACGTTATGCCTAGAGATTGCTGGATCGGGTGGTATTCGGTCGCAACATAAGAGTGGAGCGAAGCTCTGCTCACTGGTAGAACTCCCCCCCCCCCTTTATCCCTGTTTTTAGTGCCTTTATCCCGGTTGCACAACCGGGATGGGGCAGCCGGGACAAATGTCCCCCCATTCGTCCCGGTTGTGTTAAGAACCGGGATGAATGGGTCGTCCACGTGGACGCTGAGGGGTGGCCTCTGGCCAGGACCATTCGTCCCGGTTCTTAACAGGAACATGATGAATACCCCCGCTGCCGCGACAGATTTTTTTTCCTTCTATTTCTTGTTTTCTTTTTAGGGTTTGGTCTATTATATTCCATTTTATTAGCGAGCACTGGGGGGGGGGGGGGGGGAAGAAAGTACTTTTCCCCTCTGTCGTTGTTGTCCCAATCAATAATATGTACAAGAGCCCAACCTCCGCCGTAGTGGGCACCGGGGAGAGGAGGCTGCCCCCTCCGATCGGTAGGCGGGCGCGACGCTCTTTTTCTCACTGGTGATCGCATTAGAATATACTTGAAAAATATACAAGTAAGTACGCACCATGACTCGAATATACAAGTAAGTACTATGCATCAAGGTACTGTTTCCCATAAGTACTCGAATACGCCACCACATGCACCATGACTCGAATATGGAGGTAAATACTATGCATCTAAGAATTCGAGTGTCAACTTATGAAAGAGTAATAGTATTCTCCTCCTGGCTTTAGGACTTCTGCATCCAAGAATCCGCAAATTTCTTCTTGAATTGCTCGTATGCGATCCCTTGGGAGAAGACCGCCCCGCATCTGTTCGATCTAATATAAAGAAGAGTGGTCAATACATATATAAGGTACTGTCAATAGATGGTAATTAATAAGATAAGTTATTGTTGACGTACACGAAGTTTTTTAAAATTCATGCCCTTGTCGCAGGTCGTCTGACGAATGAACTCGCAGACATAGTATCCACATAAGTGGTTCCCGTCTCCCTGGTCCAAGAACTTTACAAGAACATGGTTTCAATAAAAATAAGGAAAATCTGGCTCTTTCGGCGCCTTCTCCTTTGATTTCCACGCCTCGTATTCAGAATGTGCGATCCCCTTGGTTTTCTCATCAGTATAGTGGTAAGGTAACTTGGGTAGATTCTGATGAGGTACTTTTGGTAGAGCGACAGTCGACGCTACGGCGATGCGGTGGTTCTCGTCCGCTTTTGGCTGCCCTGAGAGGTCGTGGATGGAGACGGCTGACGCGGCAGCGTAGACACACGCGCTGGAGACGGCGCGCGAGGCGGAGAGTACGAAGACAACGGAGACCGGTCTTGAGGCGGCGGAGAAGGATGCTTTGGCTTCCAATTTGGAAGCATGATGTGTTCCTTTGGCCATACAATGGCTAAGTTCTTGGTGTCTCCAAGTTCAGTCACCTCCCCGTCTTCACCTTCAGGATAGTCAAGCTTTACCGTCGAAGAAGAGGGGCCGCCGCCCCGATTCCGGGCGCTACAGTGAGCACCCCCCGCCGTGGCAGCCGTTGTCGCTGCCCATACAACTACAGCCGCTGCCGCGACCGTCAGATTCGGACACAAGGATCCGAATCCCTCGCGCGCCGCCACCTGGTTAGCCGCGCGCGGCCGCTCGTCTTCGCTGACGAGCCAACCACCACCAGATCCTCCGCACGCCGCAGCCCGGTTGCTCCACAAACCCGCTGGTCTAAGGAGTCAACTGCCACGCCGTCGGCACCGCCGCCCGACCAGCTCCGGCTGCCCACGCAGACCCAGCCACTAGCCACCGCCAGAAGAACCAGGGCCGCCGCCCCGGTGTCCGTACTCCGCCGTCCGCGCCATCCGTCCAGGGCCGACCAACACATCTGGCCGGAGGCCTCCCGCCGCGTTTGTACTGAGGAGGCGAGAACCCGCCGGCCGTCATACACCACGTGGAGGGTTGTGCCCCCGGTGGCTTCCTCCGCCACGAGTTCCCAGCTTGCAGCCTCACTCCCATAAACAAAGACGTTATACAGATGAGACAATCTGGCAAAATAGCTCACCACCAGCTAAATAGAATCCTTGATTGTGGCCTCCGACCTTCTTGTCGACGAGACTCAAAATATTTGATTTATGTAACGGACTTGTCCACCATTCGATAGAAATATTCACCGTGGGGGAATGAACGATTCAGATAGTCAGCAGCGGCATGAATATATGTGAGGGGACAGTTTTAAATCTTGGGACTAAAGTAGCACAAGTCTAAAATACTCTCTGAAGAAGAATGACAGTTTAAAACTGTCAGTTTTCATACAAGTCACGATGCTAATCTCCACTACTAATAAAAGAGCGTTCTCCTAAAGCCACCAAACTCTGTGTACACAGGTTATTTAGAGCCATACGATCTGTTTTCCGTTAATCAAATCCAACAATCCAAATTATCATAATGGTCTGCCACACGGTTGAACAGCACAGATTCGATGTTCTGCCTTGGTCTGCCATTGCTTTTATCGCTACGCATCCCCCACGATCTGCTGAGGCTGCTGTGATACGATCCCTGAAATCACGCCTGGCTCCGCTCACTCGCCCACCATCATCGCATCCTGTGTGGTGCACGAGGCGTGGGACGTGGCGGCGACACTGCAGGGTGGGCCTAGAGATGCCCGCATCGTTTCTATCGTTCTCGCAACGCCGCCAGTCTGCACCGTCCTAGCTTGTGCCTCCGTCTCCACACTGAGTCGCCTTGATCTGCGCCACCACCTCCACGGCCGCGCTCCCCTGCCCTGCGCCACCGTCCCCATCGGACGGGTGCGCCTCCTCCTCGATCCTGCCACATTTCGTCGCCTCCCTGTATAGCACCCTTCACAACTGTTGCCTCGCCGCAGCCGCCGTCGTGGGCTCAGCATAGCAGCGCGCCCGCACGTCTACGTGATCCGTAACGAGCAAGGCCTCAATCACACGGCCGTCCTCGCACGTCCCCCTGCATCACACTTCAATCAGCCACCGCCCCTGGAGGATCGTGCCTTGCCGCCGCTGGTATAGACAACCAGGTAATCAGGTTGTTTACAAACGACATCCCCTGTAGGTGCACGTAATTCCCAACTGGACGGATCACACTCTGACTCTTGATACCCAATAGATGTGTTCCTCATCCATGGAATGGTTGTGGTGATTTCTTCAGTCAATTAGTATGTCGACCCTCTGCAGAAGCTCGGGAAAAAAGTACGTGTGATTTCGTTTTTAATCATGGTCCATTTATAAGTTAGCTATTGTCTGCATTTCTCATTTGGTCTCTTTCAGGGATATCAAAGCATAGATGCTTTCTTGAGGTCGTCAGCTGATTTATAAGTTATAACCTTCCTTCACTACATGTGAAATGCTTTGGTACAGGTTTTCTCATGGTAATTGGCAGCTCTATGTATTAAGAGGTGGCCAACAGGTGTTGGCATATGTTCTGTGCTTTGCTCGAGTCATTTACCGTTATGTTCCTACTATCGGCTGAAAAAATGCACTTACATGTTCATTTTTCTCTATATCCTGTTATATTATGTGTTTCGTTGACACCAAGCCAGCTTTGAGTATGAACACAAAGACAACGACATTAGTTGTGAGTGGAATATCATTATGACTTTTGATTTGGCAGGATGAAAGATGGCTTGATAGTGGATACCCTCAGTTTTGATCCCCATTGTTTTCTTCATATTGTATGGCTTGCACCTTCAAAACAGTGGTAGATTGTTAAAACACAATTTTCGTCATGTCTATAATATGTATACTATTTATATCGGCCACCTACGCCTTTCTGAACTCAACCTTTAGAGTATGGTAACTTGTTTGGGGGAATAAAATGTAAATCAGTTTATTAGTTGTTAATTAAACGTCTCCACTTATGGAAAGGCTTGTATATTTAAAGTAAAAATTGAACAACTATAAGGGATAGACAATTTTACATCTTTCGACTATCTTGGGAACACGTGCGTGTACGTGCATGTTAACTAGTTCATTAAGGGACACTTCTTTTAAGTTTCTGCTTATGCAGAAGCCAGTTTCTGGATTGTGGTGGGTAGAAACTGTTGTGGGGAGAAACTCTAGAAACTCCCCAGGAGACTTCTTTTAGGCTTCTACAGATTTCGCTTATTTGCTTGGTTGGGTTGTGATATGTCCGATATACCCCCGAATTTGATATGTCCACTTAAGAAACGGATATGTATGTATCATACGCTATGTTTAAATAGAAAATGAGCTAGATATTAAAATAAGATAATATAAAATGGTCTAGTTATTTCAGAATTACAATAAAAATAGATTCATTTATCCAGTACATGCCAAAATAATAGAAATGTTATAGTGATTTTGGAATAACAATAAAAATAAATGCTCAAACTACTATTGCTTCGGCGATGCTCTGTCGTAGTGCACCCATGATGGTATCAGATGAAGAGGGGGCGGATCCAGCAGTCCAAGATGCGCTATCCTCGTGAACATATGGGCATCGCTCGAAGCTATGGAAATGTTGATCATACAGCTTACTGTCACGGATGAAGTTATGCAAACACATGCATGCAGTGATGATCTTCGTTTGCGTCAGAGCCTCGTGGAAATGTGGTATTCCAAGCAGAATGCGCCACTTCATCTTTAGAACGCCGAATGTTCTTTCAATAGCATTTCGAAGACATGAATGAAGATGGTTGAATCTCACCATCATATTTCTTGGGGGTGCCCCTTGGAAATCAGGAACATGATAACGCTGGTTTTTGAATGGGGCGAGATAACCAACTTTGTTAGGATATCCAGAGTCAACAAGATAATATTTTCCTGCAGGTAGCAAATAGGATATCAGAACATAGCACAAAATAATCATGAGAAAATACATATGCGAAGATATTACCTTCAGGAGGGTGTGGATAATTGTCGAAATGGGGCTGAGCATCAGTCCATACACGTGTGTCATGAACAGATCCAGCCCATCCAGCAACAACAAATGTAAACCTCATGTCAAAATCACATATTGCCATCACATTCTGACTTGTGTAACCTTTCCTGTTAGTGTATTTTACTTTACTTGTCTCGGCAACCACGACAGGAATGTGTGTTCCATCAATTGCTCCAATGGCATCCTTGAAATGAGGCCAGAATCTAGGTTGTTGCAATTTCTCATGAACTTCGGTGAAAGTAGGATCATTGGGTCTAATATAATCACCCGCCATACGGTCTACACAGTCTAACACATGATGGAACTTGTTGCTGATGGTGGAAACACTACGCTCAAAACGATCTGCAGCTTGACTATTGGACGCAGGTGCACCCACCATATACAGAAATAGAGCAAGTGACTCTATACTGGACATCTGTGTAATGGACTCGAGGCCATACTTATCAACAAGAATGTCATGCAACATTGTAAAAACTGACCTCCTCATTCTAAAACACTTGTAGAATTTTTTTGGATCCTTCATCCTCTCCTGAACCCACTATATCCCTGTGAGCAATGGCAATCTTCTAGCCGCATAAGGAACCTTCTCATTCTCAGCAGCATATGCCGCAAGCAGAACACACATGTCAAACTCCTCATCCGAATCATCATGTGCGAAAATTATCTGTAATCGGACAAGTAAACATTCATAAGCAATAAGTTCAACACACATAAAAATTGGAAGAAAATGACATAGTTGACCACACATCCAGGTTCTAAGCAAAATAACATAGTTCACCACACATCCAGGTTCTAGGCAAAATAACATAGTTCACCACACATCCAGGTTCTAAGCAAAATAACATAGTTCACCACACATCCAGGTTCTAAGCAAAATAACATAGTACACCACACATCAGGTTTAAGCAAATAACATAGTTCATCAACTACTTCTCCGACTTGTACTCCGCCCATGTCATCTTAATCCACTCAATCCTCTGGCTAGGCGTTGCATCCTCCACCAAACAAGCAAACATCTCATGGTACTCCTGCAAAAGGAAAAGCTGTGTGGCCCTGAAGTACTCCAAACTACCAGGGACAGCTCCATCTTCATAGACTATTGCAACCAACCGCCTAATCTCATCCCTCGAGGATTCCTTAGCTTTTGCCGGCGATGTAACTGTCACAGAAGCCTTGCTCTTCTCTTCCTCCATCATCAGAAACTTGGACCTTTCTTTCTGCCTCGCCTCCATCATCTCCACCATACGGTCCAAAGCACTAGAGGAATTCGTCTTTGGTGTGGACGAGGGAGAAGGTGAGTAGGGGCATGCTCTCTTCCTCTTGCCATGTGCACGCACAGGTGTAACAAGAGGGTCATCTTCAGCTTCACAACCCGAGTCTTCGACCTCCACTGTATTGTTGATTCTGGAAGAAGTGGGAGGCACCCTCGCCTCACTATTGGTGACCACATTCTTGTCAAAGAGTGTCCTGTAGTCCTCCTCATCTTGCAGTGGAGCTGTACGAAACTTGGCTGCCTCTGGACACATCTGCATATCACAAAATATTGTTAGATCATACAACAACAAAAAAAACAATTGCCAAATAATACCAAAGTGTTATCATTACCTGTATCTCCTTCTCCCACCAATCATCAGATGCATCAATGGTATGTGTGATAGGATCCCTACCCAAACCAGATGCGTGTTGACACAATCCCTTCCAAACAGTGTTCTTTTTTGAGTGTTTCCCACCTATTTTTCATTTGTCTCTGATCATAGTTTCTCTTCGTGCGCTCATTGAACTTCTTAACCAAATTTTCATAACCAAGTCTAGTCAAAACTTGCACTGGACGATTGTTTGCATTAACCTCTTCAACACACACATCAAGAAATACGCGATGCGCTACCGCATCCCAATGAGCTTTCAAATGTTTAGGCTTCACAATCTAGATGCACAAACAACAAAATTATCGACCATCTCTACAGCAAGAATAGCAAGTACATACAATAACTACAGCAAGCACTTGGTTTTCTGTTGTGTGTACCATTTCTAGATGAATTTTCATACCTACATCAAGTACACCAAGCACTAGCTCAGGCTCTCTGTTGTGTGTACAGCAAGCATTGGAAGCATACAAACAACATTCATACATACATCAAGCACATACAGCAGCATGGCAGATTTTTTTTGCTAAATGACTCTCTGTTGTCTGTACAACAAGCACATACCACTAGTAGAAAAAAGGCCTTCCATACGCCCCCATCAGTCCCCAAACGTCGCGCACCGTGACTAATGAGTCTTTAGTCCCGGGTCGGGAGGAGACCCGGGACAGAAGGTCATACGTCGCGGGTTGGGAAGCGCGTTGAGGCGCGTGGGGGGCATTAATTCCGGTTGATCTGGCCGCCCGGGACTATTGGTCCTTTAGTCCCGGTTGGCGTGGCCAACCGGGACTAAAGATCAAACTTCTCGCCTCCTGCGCGGCGGTTTTTATTTCGCGAGCGAGGCAGAAGGGCGCCATTCCACAGCGCGCGTCTCGGAGTCTCTGTTTCTCTTCCTCTCTTCTCTGTACTGTGTCTTCCTCCTCTTCTCTTCGATCGATCTTCACCAAGCACACACCATGGCTGAAGTTTGGGAAGAATACAATGGTCCCACACCATGCGGCAAGGTTCTCGACGTGTGCTACACCAACAGTTGTGAGAGGCTGCCCGGTGCTCTTGGTTATTTGACCGATCTCTATGACGCCTCTCCCGATGAACACCGGTTCTTCGGGCTTGATCTGGAGTATACGGCAAATCAGAGGGATGTTGCCGTCATCCAGATTGCCTTCAAGGAGTCCGTGTTGATCTTCCAATGGTCAAGGTAACGCACACGTACAATCTTGCATCTTCGATTTTTTTGTTGCATGTGAAGAATACATGTGTTGCAACATATCTAACACGTATCAATTTTTTGTTGTTGCAGTAGTTCAAAGTATTGTCCGGCCCTTGTTGATTTTCTTGTCAACAGGGGGTTTGACTTTTGCAGCGTTGACATCATGCAAGACCGTCCGAAGTTGATGCGCTTGGGTATTATGATACTTGAAGATCACTACATTGATCTTCAGAATCTTATCCAGTTGAAGGGGCCAAAGACCGGGATGGCTGTCATGGCAACTGCCTTGATCCACGAGGGCTACGAAAGGATGAAGTCTGATTTCCCCTCGAAGAATCACCGTTATTGGGAGAAGACCCCACTGGACTTGACGAACGTCAAGTATGCAGCCATAGATGCATATGTCTCCTACGAGTTGTTCCGCATCTACTCGACGGAGCCATAGATGTATGCATGTAATGGGTTATCTTAGTATATATATGTAATGGATATCTTTTGTTATGTAAATGTTCCGTATTGTGAGACTTATGTAATGGATATCTTTTGTTATCACTTGTCTTTTGTTATCACTTGTCTTTTGTTGTTCATAAAACTATGTGTGAGACTTATTTTATTTGTGATTTAGTTATCACTTGTCTTTTGTTGTTCATAAAACTATTTTTGTTTCCTATAGTTTTAAATGACTTGGATATTATTCCTAAATTAATTCCTAGCTATACTATTTCTATATTATGTCAAACACACGTTTCAAAACAAGCAAAAACAAAAACACATCAAGAAAACAAAACAGAAAAACTACAGATTCTATATATCTGTTAACAAAAAATTAGTATTATTGTTCTTCATTTTTTGATATATTATTTGTATTATTACGATTTTAAAATGAATTAGTATTATTGTTCTTCATTTTTTGATATATTATTTGTATTATTAAGATTTTAAAATGAATTAGTATTATTGTTCTTCATTTTTTGATATATTATTTGTATTATTAAGATTTTAAAATGAATTAGTATTATTGTTCTTAATTTTTTTGATATATTATTTGTATTATTAAGATTTTAAAATGAATTAGTATTATTGTTCTTAATTTTTTGATATATTATTTGTATTATTAAGATTTTAAAATGAATTAATATTATTGTTCTTCATTTTTTGATATATTATTTGTATTATTAAGATTTTAAAATGAATTAGTATTATTGTTCTTCATTTTTTGATATATTATTTGTATTATTAAGATTTTAAAATGAATTAGTATTATTGTTCTTAATTTTTTGATATATTATTTGTATTATTAAGATTTTAAAATGAATTAGTATTATTGTTCTTCATTTTTTGATATATTATTTGTATTATTAAGATTTTAAAATGAATTAGTTCTATTTTTCTTAAATTTTTGATATATTATTTGTATTTTTAGAAATAATACAAATTAATAGTTAAAGTTTACTTATTTATTCAAAATAATTAATTACATCATTACTTTTGTTTATTAAAAGATTTATTTGAAATTCAGACAATAAAGAAATGTGGCATCGAGTCTCATGTTAATAGGATTGATATGATACTAGTATCACATACATGTGTGCGAAACACTTGGATGCGGGACGGGATGGAACTCGGAAGTTAAGCGTGCTAGTGGTAGAGTAGTGGGAGGATGGGTGACCGAGCGGGAAGTTTGACCATGAGTAAGTAATTTGACTAGAGATAATTGTAGTTAGACACTAAGCAAATAATACAAATTCTGAAAAAAAAAAGGGAGTGAAAAAAAAGAGAGTGAAAAAAAGGTGCGAAAAATAATTAGAAACCAAATGAATTAAAAAAAATTACGAAATAAATCTAGTCCCGGTTCATGTGGCCAACCGGGACTAAATGTCCTCCGCCTCCCGGCTCCGCCACCCGCCCACGTGGACGGGCCTTTAGTCCCGGTTCGCAGTCGGCGCGACTATAGAGTGGGGTCTGTAGTCGCGCATTGCTAGTCCCGGTTGCTGGGTCGGGACTACAGGCCCTGGCGAACCGGGACTACAGCCCTATTTTCTACCAGTGTACATACAGCAGGCACATACGTACAGCAAGCACTTGGCTTCCAATGAGAATTTTTTTGCTAGATGATTTTTCATTCATACAACATTGGAAACATTTTCATACATAGAGCAAGCACATACACATAGCAAGCACATACAGCAGCCCGAGCACATACAGCTGCCCGAGCAAGCACATACGATTTTTTTTGCTAGATGATTTTCCATTCATACATAGAGCAAGCACATACAGCACCACGTACGCATTGGAAACATTCAACATTTAAGGAAAAAAAATCGCAGCTTTGGAAGCACATACAGCACCACAACAGCACGGCAGCATTCGGAGCTTTGGAAGAAATCCTCACCTGGGCGGCTGAGGTCGACATGGTGCAGAGGATGAGGTCGGTCTCCTCTCACGGAAGCAACAGCAGCTCGGGCGGCGCGGCGGCGGGATCTGGCGGTCGGTGGCGGGATCCGGGGCGAGCAGGGAAGGAGACTCGCGGCGGCGGAGGGGCTGCGTCTATCCGGAGGCGAGGAGGCGCGCGTCGGTGGCGTACCGGCGGCGGAACCCTGCGGGGAAGGCGCCCAGCGCCGGCGGCGGATCCGGAGGCGGGGAGGCGCAGGATCGGGGTCGGGGCAGCGAACCCCTCTGCTCGATCTATTTCTTTTCTCTGGTTTCGGTGGGTTGACCGACCGGTTGGACTCGGGAGAAGGGCTGGGGGGAGGCGGTGGCAATCACCCGTAATTATCCATAGGGACATGTCCTTTTCCGAATACCCCTTCGCGGGTTGAGCTCAGAAACTCAGGAAACTGCTCCCGAGCAGATTCTGCAAGTATGTACAAAGTGGGTTTCTCGGTGGCTAGAAACTGGGTAGAATTTGGAGACTTCTTTTGAGTTTTTGCTTATTTAGACCCAGAAACTGTCTAGAAACTTAAAAGAAGTGTCCCTAAGTTGCTGAACATGGTATACTTAAAAAAAATTGATGAACATGATATCGTATTGATGGACTTTTTGTATAGACGTTGATGCATGCATGAACAGAAACAGAGAGCTGTCTGATCAGGAAGCATGATCTGGATACGCACATCTGAGCATGTCGGTTTTTTCCGGATCGGGGCTTGGCACGATCGGCGAACAGCAACTAACCATACACGCTGCGATAGTGACGGGATTCACGAGGGCTGCTTGTTGAGATGGACTGAACGCCGGATGGATTCGTTGGTACCGCGCCTCGTCGCCTGGTTGCTCCCGCTAGCGACCTCCCTGACCCCGTCGCTCCCGACATCTCTACTCTCCTTCTCCCTGTCACCTCCGGCGGCGGTGCGTCTTCTTCCCCTGCGCGTGGATGGGGCCTCGTGGGGCGGATCGTGTCTGTGATGGTGTGGCTCAGAGTTGCGAATGCTCTCTCTCCGGTAAGCGCGGCCAGCGTCCGGGACGAAACATCGAGGACCGGTTCCTAGCAGCGGGTTCCTAGTCGGGCAGGATGGCCGGATTTGGGCTGCAGAGGGCCAGTGTGGGCCTGAAGCAGCCTGGACCTGGAATGGCCCGCGCGGCCCGAGGAGGCGCTGGCGTAAGTGTGGTGGATGTGCTGCGCGTGTGGGCCGATCAGGGGGCCAGATTTGGCAGTGCCCTCGTGAGTTCGTCTTGTCAGATTCTTGGTGGCCATCCTCTTTTGTTCTAGAAATTAAGATGGCTAAAGTATCTTGTAGATTAAAATAGGACGGAGGGAGTACAATATTATAGAGAATTCGGGAGGCACAGTAGTCTTGCCTCTATCGTTTTTGGGTTTGAAAATAATGATCAATATCAACACTAACCTTAATAACCACACAACCTTTTTAGATGATTTGTTCAATCCAAAAACACCATTTATCATCAAAGCCTTTCATACGAACAACTTATTTCAAAAGAAAGGCCACTTGACCTTATCGTACGTCTTCTCAAAGTAATTTTTAAAGACCACCCCGCCTCATGGATAGTATCATGAAGCACCACTACTCTTTCTAGTATGTGGCGCCTTGGCATAAACGATGTCTGCATTGGTATGGTCACCGTATGTACAATTTGTGAGACATGCAAAGTAGCCACCTTAGTGAAAATCTTAAAGCTGGCATTAAGAAAACATATTGGACAATATTTCTGAATTTGAGCCGCATCTTCTTTCTTGCGAAGTATAATAGTAGTACAAGGTTTAAGGAAAATAGAGGCATATACCCTTGCTGAAACTTAGTAACTATTACCATAAAATCATTTTCTATTTAACCCCCCCTCCCTGAATTTGTTTTCAGAACTCTGTAGGGAACCCTTGTGGTATTGGTGCCTTATTCTTTTCCATTTGCACGAGTGATTCATACACCTCCTTCTAAGTGAACTCGGCACTCATAATAGTATTCCCTTCGGGAGATAACTTAGGGATATCCACTGTTTGGTACTCTATCAAAGAGAAACTATTTGTGTCCAGTGCCCCAAACATTGTCTTTCAATTTTCATGAAAGTCCTAAGATTTTCTTCTCCGACAATTCTCCCTTCTTCTAATTGAATTTTGTTTTATTTCTTTCATGTTTGCCATTCACAATAAAATGAAAGTATTTTATAGTATCCCTTTATTGAATAAATTCTACTTTATCCCATTGAGCCCAGTTGGACTCCTATGTTCTACGAAGTTTTCTTACTTTATTGCTGGCTCTATTCAAAGCTTCCCTCTCAAAAGAAGAAAGAGGTGAAGATTATGCTTTATGATCTAAATAATCAACGATATATAACATATGATCATGTTAATTCTTACAAATGCTATTTTGAATACACGCCCATCCCCGCAGAAACTAGCAAGTGTGACAGATGTTGTTCTGTCACACTTCCATAGGACAATTACCTACGTAAACAATAGGCCACTATTTGACTACCATTTCGTAAAAACCCTCTTCAAAGAACCAAGATAATTCAAAGAAAAATATGGTTTTAAGCACAAGATGAGCCTATCCCCTGAATCTAGTAACAAGGTCGTATGTTCTAGACTAGACATGTTTAAAGCATGAAATGTTGCAAGTGAAAACTTCTTTTCCTAGTCCACGCTTACCAAGATTTTGTAAAACTTTTTGAAAGTTGGAATATCCCTACGGTTAGCCAATGTGGGTACAAATTAAAAAAAAAAATCTTAGATAAAGGTCACCGCAAGCTCGGTGATCCTTGATTGTGATAGGTCTGCCAATTTTTTAATACTGTTATATTTTTATGAAGAAACAGGGAGCTTCATTGTTACTCATAATGCCTAATACAATTCAAAGAATGAAATGAAAAACTATTGGACCTCACTGGAACCACATAATTATATATATTCAATAACTATCATATTTCCACCATCTACGAAGATATAAGGTTTTCAAATCATTGTCCGGTTACATATTCTCAGAGACCCATTTTGTTTTCCTAGGATAGACTATATTCTCTGAGACCCGTTTTGTTTTCCTAGTATAAATTTACCAACCATAATAGGGGTTATGTAACCTTGGCCGAATTCTTCCTTATTTCTCATGGCTTCGAAATTTCAGGATTGAGTGTTATCTACGCTCACAAAAATATTTTAATTTCTATGGCGTGCAAATATATAACATAAGTCAAGACATAGAACATACGTGCCAGCAATTGTTTTCAGCCCTCCTCATTCTTGGTATTTTAGCGCCAACCACAGATATCACATTTAGGTATAATTCTGCACATAGGTTGTCCATTGTGAGATTTTTACACGAATTGCTTGAAGCCTGAAAATATAAATTTCAAACAATTCTTTAGAAATAAATTAAATGTGGGTAACGTGCCATGCAAAATATCGTTGATATTTATCTCCACACAATTCACATCAACTTCTTAGGAAAAAATTAATAAGCCAAGAACGGTGTAGCCGTACATATAGAGCTTTCCGCAGGGTGGACAAGCTAGAATTGGCACCACCCACTAATATCCCTTTCACCTTTTTGCATCGCTTTCATTTGTAAATTAATCAAAAAGTTGGATGAATAACACGGTCTCTTTTATAAATATAATATCCTCGCTTGTATGAAACAAGAAATAATATTTGGTTGTACGCATCTCATGATACCGAGGTCGGTCGAGAGTGATTTTCTCTCTCCAGTGGAGCGTTTCGACCAAATTTTGAAATAAAAACTAAAGAATGAACTAGAAGCGGGATATTGGCATGGTGGTTTAATTCTGGACCATTTCTTGACAGTCTCCTAATTGTCTATTTGTATTACATTTCTGCATAACTTGTATTGAACTTGGGCACATAAAAGTGCTAGCCACAAATATTTCTGTTTAAGCACCTCTCATTGATCGAGTCCTTGCATTCAGTAAAAGCAAAATCCACCTTTAGCACTATTTTATGTTACATAAATTTTCTAGCAATAATTCTTGGCCGAATCTATCTGCACCATTATGACTTGTCTTGTTGCATCTAGCAAAAGAAACATTGAGAGTGCTTTAAGATGTCTTATCTTTGAGCTGAAACACTTTTTTAAATTGTTGCAAATATAATTCACCTCACTTAACTCACCAAAATTGTTTCTAAACCATAGTTTTGTGTGATGTTCTTTAAAGTATTATTTCGGCTTTGGCCAGGAATGAATGTTCTGAATTGATCTTAGGATGTCTGCTTAGGATTTATTTGATACTTGAAACAAGTTTTCTTCAAAGATCTGGACTTTTAACTTCTTCATGACGTTTACAAAAAGGTGTCTCATGCATACTCTATGCTTAATCCTAGAAAAGACAACACTTACGATCAGGAGAGGAGCTTCAAACAAATCCTTGGACCGGCCATGCCCAACGATATTCTCTAGCTCCTTAAATGCATCAGTGTGTATCACCAACCATGGAGGGCCACAAATATGTGAGGATGATGGTGGTTGTGGCTGGAGTAGAGAAAAAATAAATGGAAAAATGCCCCATCAAAAAGGCTGTGGTACTCACGTAGTCTACTACCGCCATATGGTGGGTCTCCTACCTATAAGGAAACGAGTAATTTGTGGTGTGCCCCGCATGGAAGTAAAACGAGTCAAACAAAAAACAAGTTGTCTTGAGCTAATGGCAGCCGACATCAACAGCCTTCAGTGATGTAGAAGTTACAACGTCGATAGCTCATAGACAATTCAAAGAAAACTAGTTGCACATATAAAATTTCGACCTAGAGCACTAACGTAGTTGTAATTAACCCTGTAAATTATCTTTTCAATCATGAAAGTAAAGAAGAGAGGAGTGCAGTACTCCTCTCTCCACATTTAAATTACCTTTTTATGTAGGTAAAGAAGAGATGGGTATATATGATAAAATCTTTGTTTCATGAGATATGTATCATTTCTCAAAACAAGTAATAATATTTAGTCTAGCGCGTCTCTTATCGTGATCGGTCGGATCGGCAGTGGCTTTTTCCGCCATGAGCGCTTAGGTGCAGCCATAAAAGTTTATGGATATTAGGATATACCATTCTAAACTCATTTTCCCTCAAATGTGAATCAAATGGTATACTGTTTTGACGTATAGTTTATATTGGAGCATTTGTCAAATCCATGGGCCAGACTCAAAATTAAGGCTGTCTCTTGCAACACATGAAACGGAGGGAGGACCGAGGGAGTATAGTTAAACCGGGAGAGATTTATTTAACTCGAGGCGGACATGCATAGCATGCACCTGCTGCTCATGCAGAGCAGAACGGATGCATGCATAGTACAAAGGCCCTCGATCAGGGTAACATTATATGGTGCCAAATAAGTACGTCATAGACGATGCACCAGGCCGGCGGGTGCAGCTTGACGATCTAGCAGCTGCAGCAGGAGCAGCCGCAGCTGCCGCCACCGCAGTTGCACTTGTTGCAGGTGCAGCCACCGTTCTCCGCCTCCGCGGCCATCTCCATCCCACCGGCGCTCCTGCATCCATCAATGAATCCCAATGCAAGGTCAACATATTTATACAATTAGCACTTGCCACATGAGGAAATTACTAATTAACAAGGACGTACGCCTTGTGGGTGGTGGCAGCGACGAGGAGGACGGCGGCGTTGCCGGCGGCCTCGACGTCAGGGTACATGCCGCAGCCGTTACAGCCGCTGCCGCAGTTGCAGGAGCTGCCGCATCCGCACTTTCCTGAGCAGCACGACGACATCTTCGGTTCGAGCTTGGGAGATAGAGATGGAGGCTTTGGTTGGCTTCTTGCTAGACTGCTTGCTTGCTGGCTTGAGGAACAATGGCCGTGCGGCGAGGCCTATTTATAGGCCGGAGAAAAAAAAAAGATGGAGATGAGAGATGCTGCATGTAGCCGCGAACTTTGGCAAAAGAATGGAGGGGAGCGAGCTAGGGATTCTCTTTGTCCCTTCTATCTTTATTTCTTCCTTTCATACAAAGAACTGAAAAGATAATTGAGTAGGTATAACATTATTCTCGAAAAAAAGGAAACACAATGTTACTATCCTCGAAAAACATAGACTTAATGTTATTTGTGGTGGGATTTTGGGTTTTTAGGAAAATGGTTTTTTTCTAAAATTTGGTATCTAAGCCAAATTAATCTAAAATAAATGCCAATTTTTTTTTGAAAAACTATAACATCGGTTAATAATTTTAGAGCCTTTCAATTACAAAGGCAGGAAAGGGCTTTCCTTTTTATCCAACATCCTGAGTAGTAAAGCAGTAACCATGATTATACTTTGTGATTCATTGTGGAAAACATTTTGGAAATGAGGTCAGCGCAAAGCTATCTCGGTAGCACTTGGTTGACCTATGCCTATCAGTTTTCTAAAATTATATACGCTCGATTTCATTTTCACACTTTTACTCTTTTCTATATTTGGGATTTTATATCATGGGTTCTGGTGGTCAGCTCTAAGACCCCCTTTTTGTCCGGATATGATATATACGTAATTGATTCCAATAAATTAATATTGAGTTTGATCTTGCCAATTTTCGCTCGGCAAGACTTTTTTAGTTTATCGGGCCTTCAAGAAGAAAGCATAATATCATTTCTGGTTACTGAGTTGTAATTCATGTTAAGAGGATTTCTTACTCGAGTTTAGTTTGACTAAACAACATAATATTAACAAAAGTGCCCCTGTTCCAAATATAGGCTGTTAGGGGATAGTGACATGGAGAAAATACTGGGTAATAACCCTCGAGCTTCTTTTTTCTACAAAGTGTTAAATTATCTTTCCACCTAATCCTACCTCTAGAGTAGTAAAGGATAATCGTGGTTACATTTTGTGTTTCGCGATGCAGAACCTTGGTAAGTTCTTGATAGAGTTCACAACAAAGCTGGGTAACCCTTTGTTGCGATAGGTCTTTAATTTGTTTAGATTTCGTGCAAAGAATTTATTAGCATATTCATTTCTACTCACTCCATTCCATAATTTTGTGGTTTGAGTTCAAATTATTGAACGGAGCTAGTACTATATCTTTCAATAACCGTCACACTTAGTATGTTTTTTGGAAGATAAATTTTTTGAATCGAGGTTGGCCGAATATTTGTCAATTGTTTTTCCTGGATAGGGATATGAGTGTTCCGTACGGATAAATTTAAACCAAGCACGATCAGGGCCATTTTTACGGTTGGCTGTATTTTTTTTTGATTCTCATGCCTTCAAAAAGTTCAGAAAAGACCTCCACTATGGATAATTAACTATCATGTGTTCTCGTATTTTTTTTCCTGCAGTAAACTACAGAATTTTTTTGTTCGTTTATTTATTATCCTATTTACGTGGATTGTTCCTTATTATTGTCATTTTAGTGAAGATCACAGATCAACTCAGTTTTTCACGAAACTTTGCACATAAACAGCGCATCCAAATATTTCCATGTGAGATTTTTGTATGAATCTTTTTAAGTTTGAAAATAAAGTTTTTCAATTACTTTTTCTAAATGAAAATAGCGGAAGTGGGAGTGAGCTGCCTTTTTCTACAGAGTAAAGCAATGTGACGAAAGCTGAGAGGGGGAACTGGGTGGGTGGTGCTGATTCTTGTCCTCTCCCGTGGAAAGATCGATCTACGATTATTCATTCCTTGAGTAATTTTTTCTTGCAAAAACTGCTATGACTTGTATGGAGACAAATACCATTGATATTTCATGGTGTGTCTTCGATGCTCCACATTAACCATGTCTAAATTTGTGAGTTAAATTTCGACATCAATTTTTTTGAGTTAATAATATTGTAGTTGAGTAATTATCTATTCTTGCATACAATGTTTAAATTTAGTAAAAAAATATGTATATGCTATAGTTGGACTTGGATTGCACAGTAGATTATTAGGTGGTGACGTAGTCGAACACTTGTACCATGTGCCTAATATATAAATTCACCATCGGTAGTTAAAATAGATTTAAGAAACCTCATACACATTAGACACGAGATTACAAGTGGACGGCCAGCGCCTATACAAGGGTGACCGTACCAGCGTGAAGTGTCTAATGGTCTCAACGGTCGTGTCATCTACTGTACTATACTCCCTCCGTCCTCGAATAAGTGTACCTCTAGAATTGGCTTGGTCAAACATTTTAAACTTTCACCAATTTTATACAAAATAATATCAATATATATGATATAAAATCCATGTATTATGAAAGTATATTTCAAAACGGATCTAACAATACCAATTTAGTATCATAAATGTTGGTGCGTTTCCCAATAAAGTTGGTCAAACTTTAAAACAATTGACTTCCATAAAAGGAAAATGTACACTTATTTGAGGACAGAGGGAATATTGGTTAGTAGGAGTACATAAGAAGAAGCGTTGTTCCGTATGCATCAAATTGATGTAGAGACCGTGTCTCCTTCCCCTCATCAAATGAAAACATGGGGAGAAGCACCCGTTAAACGAACCCTTGGGATTGTAGGCATATAACTGTAGTGTATAAATTTTGTGTCCGTCTAATTTTGTTTTTAATGATTTTGAATCACACTTGGCTAACACACTAGTCATACTCATTTTACTTCCCTATGACAACAAAGTAAAGAGAGAAGAAAGCTAGAAGAAACAAAAGGAATCAAGTTGAGTATTTTATTCCTGTTTCTTCAAGCACGCAGTGGTCGCTAGGACGCTCCCATCCATCCTTTCCCAAAGCGCGAACGCACGTGCAGCATCTCTCGGTCTTCATCATTCTCCAGCGGCCCTCCAGGAAGTGCTCTTTTTAGCTGAAAAAGGGTACTGGGGGCGAAAGACTGAAGATGCTCTAAGTAGACCACGCCGCCTTGCCATTATTTCCTCAAGCTACCAAGTAATTAATATAGCCCCCTCCCTCCCGAACCCTAGAAACACCCAGCCATCTCCGTTTCGTTGTCGTCGCTGCTGTTGTCAACTGCGGCGGCGGCAGCGCCCGTCTCGTCGACTTGGCGGAGGGCTGGTGGTGTTCTCGGCGGCGCATCGTGGGAGAAGGTGGGGCACATGCGGAGGACAAGTGCGGCGCGGCTGGCCGGCCTGCCGGGGCCTAAGGTCTTCCAGCGGGAGGGTGGTGAGGGGAACAGCGCGCCGCCGACGGCCGCTTTGGTCGGTGGTGGCAGTTGGATTCAATCTGGGCCTTGAGGGTTCCGATCTAGACCCAATTTTGAGCAGATGCGGCGGGATTTTTTTCTCGGTAATCTGCATGGTGTTGCCATCTCCTCTAATGCCTACCTGCTAGAGGGCGTAGCCGGGGTGGCGAACTGGAGGAGGAAGTGAGGCCGTCTCTTTCGGCGTGGCTTTTTCGACCAATTCCTTTGCTGCTCCGATCGGTGGCGTGGGGGCTTTCCGGTGTGCTCCAATAACGGTGGCGGTCCTAGGGTTCCAACTTTAGCAAGGATGAAGATCTTCCTAATGCATGTCCTCTTCGATCTGGCCGGAATGGCGGGTTCCGGAAGGCTCCGTCGGAGATCTCGAATGGACGTTATGCCTAGAGATTGCTGGATCGGGCGGTATTCGGTCGCAACATAAGAGTGGAGCGAAGCTCTGCTCACTGGTAGAAACCCCCCCCCCCTTTATCCCTGTTTTTAGTGCCTTTTATCCCGGTTGCACAACCGGGATGGGGCAGCCGGGACAAATATCCCCCCATTCTTCCCAGTTGTGTTAAGAACCGGGATGAATGGGTCGTCCACGTGGACGCTGAGGGGTGGCCTCTGGCCAGGACCATTCGTCCCGGTTCTTAACAGGAACCAGGATGTATACCCCCACTGCCGCGACAGATTTTTTTACTTCTATTTCTTGTTTTCCTTTTAGGGTTTGGTCTATTATATTCCATTTTATTAGCGGGCACTGGGGGGGGGGGGGGGGAGAAAGTACTTTTCCTTTCGTTGTTGTCCCAATCAATAATATGTACAAGAGCCCAACCTCCGCCGTAGTGGGCACCGGGGAGAGGAGGCTGCCCCCTCCGATCGGTAGGCGGGCGCGACGCTCTTTTTCTCACTAGTGATCGCATTAGAATATACTTAAAAAATATACAAGTAAGTACGCACCATGACTCGAATATACAAGTAAGTACTATGCATCAAGGTACTGTTTCCCATAAGTAATCGAATACGCCTCCACATGCACCATGACTCGAATATGGAGGTAAATACTATGCATCTAAGAATTCGAGTGTCAACTTATGAAAGAGTAATAGTATTCTCCTCCTGGCTTTAGGACCTCTGCATCCAAGAATCCGCAAATTTCTTCTTGAATTGCTCGTATGCGATCCCTTGGGAGAAGACCGTCCCGCATCCGTTCGATCTAATATAAAGAAGAGTGGTCAATACATATATAAGGTACTGTCAATAGATGGTAATTAATAAGATAAGTTATTGTTGACGTACACGAAGTTTTTCAAAATCCATGCCCTTGTCACAGGTCGTCTGACGAATGAACTCGCAGACATAGTATCCACATAAGTGGTTCCCGTCTCCCTGGTCCAAGCACTTTACAAGAACATGGTTTCAATAAAAATAAGGAAAATCTGGCTCTTTCGGCGCCTTCTCCTTTAATTTCCACGCCTCGTATTCAGAATGTGCGATCCCCTTGGTTTTCTCATCAGTATAGTGGTAAGGTAACTTGGGTAGATTCTGATGAGGTACTTTTGGTAGAGCGACAGTCGACGCTACGGTGATGCGGTGGTTCTCGTCCGCTTTTGGCTGCCCTGAAAGGTCGTGGATGGAGACGGCTGACGCGGCGGCGTAGACACACGCGCTGGAGACGGCGCGCGAGGCGGAGAGTACGAAGACGACGGAGACCGGTCTTGAGGCGGCGGAGAAGGATGCTTTGGCTTCCAATTTGGAAGCATGATGTGTTCCTTTGGCCATACAATGGCTAAGTTCTTGGTGTCTCCAAGTTCAGTCACCTCCCCGTCTTCACCTTCAGCATAGTCAAGCTTTACCGTCGAAGAAGAGGGGCCGCCGCCCCGATTCCGGGCGCTATAGTGAGCACCCCCCGCCGTGGCAACTGTTGTCGCCGCCCATACAACTATAGCCGCTGCCGCGACCGTCGGATTCGGACACAAGGATCCGAATCCCTCGCGCGCCGCCACCTGGTTAGCCGCGCACGGTCGCTCGTCTTCGCTGACGAGCCAACCACCACCAGATCCTCCGCACGCCGCAGCCCGGTTGCTCCACAAACCCGCTGGTCTGAAGAGTCAACTGCCACATCGTCGGCACCGCCGCCCGACCAGCTCCGGCTGCCCACGCAGACCCAGCCACTAGCCACCGCCAGAAGAACCAGGGCCGCCGCCCCGGTGTCCGTGCTCCGCCGTCCGCGCCATCCGTCCAGGGCCGACCAACGCATCTGGCCGGAGGCCTCCCGCCGCGTTTGTACTGAGGAGGCGAGAACCCGCCGGCCGCCGTACACCACGCGGAGGGTTGTGCCCCCGGTGGCTTCCTCCGCCACGAGTTCCCAGCTTGCAGCCTCACTCCCATAAACAAAGACATTATACAGATGAGACAATCTGGCAAAATAGCTCACCACCAGCTAAATAGAATCCTTGATTGTGGCCTCCGACCTTCTTGTCGACGAGACTCAAAATATTTGATTTATGTAACGGACTTGTCCACCATTCGATAGAAATATTCACCGTGGGGGAATGAATGATTCAGATAGTCAGCAGCGGCATGAATATATGTGAGGGGTACAGTTTTAAATCTTGGGACTAAAGTAGCACAAGTCTAAAATACTCTCTGAAGAAGAGTGACAGTTTTCATACAAGTCACGATGCTAATCTCCACTACTGATAAAAGAGCAAACATTAGTTCTCCTAAAGCCACCAAACTCTGTGTACACAGGTTATTTAGAGCCATACGATCTGTTTTCCGTTAATCAAATCCAACAATCCAAATTATCATAATGGTCTGCCACACGGTTGAACAGCACAGATTCGATGTTCTGCCTTGGTCTGCCATTGCTTTTATCGCTACGCGTCCCCCACGATCTGCTGAGGCTGCTGCGATACGATTCCTGAAATCACGCCTGGCTCCGCTCACTCGCCCACCATCATCGCATCCCCGAGGCGTGCGACGCGGCGTGGGACGTGGCGGCGACACTGCAGGGCGGGCCTAGAGATGCCCGCATCGTTTCTATCACTAGTGGAAACAGGGCCATTTGTCCCGGGTCGTAAGGGCCAATTGTCCCGGTTGTGCAACTGGGATGGGCTAGCCGGGACAAATGGCCCTCCCCCATTGGTCCCGGTTGTGCCAGGACCCGGGATGGTAAGGCTGGCCCACGTGGCGACTCTGGGCCAGGGACGGCGAGGGAGTTCGTCCCGGTTCGTTTTAGGGACCGGGATGGATGCCTTCTTAAAAAAAAAATATTCCGCCCTTAGGGACGGGGACGGCGAGGGAGTTCGTCCCGGTTCGTTTTAGGGACGGCGAGGGTTTTTTTTTGGTTCGTTTTTTTTTTTTTGCTCCTACCTCGCAATCGCCAACCGGCCTCCCCTTCCCCAACCGCGTCCAGGCCCACGTCTTTAATTAAGCCCACATTGTTGGTCAAAAGGGCCCACTGGCCCGCGTCTTTTATTATATACGGTCAACGACTCGCGGGGCCACTCGCCAGCGGCCTAGTGGCTGGCCTTCCCGGTCCCTTAAATTAAGACCACGGACGGTCAAAGGGCCCACTCCCGCCTCGTCTTCCCGCCCCTCCACTTCCCCACGCGCGAGTGGCCAGCTGCAACCGCCGCACGCCTCGGCTCCCACCCCGCATTCATGGCCGCCTGCAACCGGCGCCACGTTCCGGCCGCCGGTTGGCATGCCAGCCCCCCCGGGTCCTTTTTAAAGAGTCCCCGCCGCCCGTACAACCCATCCACCCCGGCCGCGTCCCAGCCAAAGGAACCCTAGCCGCCATGTCGTCCCGCTGGTTCGGCAAGCGTCCACGAAACGACCACGAATCCGGCTCCTCGAGCGGCGCCGGCCAGAGGGGCTCCGGCGTCCCACCCCCGCCGGCGGAGGCCTTTGGCTTCGGCCCTGGAGGCGTTCGCATCGGCGGGGCGCCGCACGTCCCCGCGCCACCTCCGGCGGCACGCCCGCCGCCCCGCGCCGCGCCCAAGGGCAAGCGCTTCCGCTGATACATCCGGAAGGAGGAGGCCGAGTGGCACTGGGACCACGCCACGCCGGTCTTCTGGCCGGACGTCCACCTCCCGGAGGGGTGGCACCTCAACCCCCAACGCATCCCCGTGCCGCCGGCCCCGACCAACGAGGCCGCGCTCGAGGAGATCGACCGCCGGCGCCGTCTCCTGCCGGCCCACCTCCTCAGGGAGCGCGCGTACGCGCGCAGCTCCCCCTACTGGGCCACCTGGTTCCAGCAGGAGCACGAGCAGCGCCGGCGCTCCTTCATCCCCGTCCCCCACGAGGAGGTGAACGTGGACGACTACCCCGCGCCACCGCCCGGCCGGGAGAAGGAGCTGTGGCTCCTCGAGGATATCGAGGACTTCTCCGAGGAGGAGGACCCCGAGCTCCGGGCCAGCTTGGAGGAGGCCTGCGAGGCCTCCCGCCGCAGCCTCATCGAGGATGAGGTCAATCGGTGGGAGCGGGTCGTGGCCGCCGCCGCCGACGCCAACGCCATGCCGCCGCCCACTACCGAGCCTACCCCCTGGTGGCACGCGCTGTACGCCGAGTGGGAGGCGTCCGAGGACCAGCCGCCCCCGCAGCCGCTCCCCCCCGGCGTGGAGTACGGCATGTCCTGGGCCTGGGACCGGGGGCGTCTGGTCGCCAGAGGAGCTGCCCCCACCACCGCCGCTGCAGCAGGAGGAGCTGCCCCCGCCACCGCCGCTGCAGCAGGAGGTGCTGCCCCCGCCACCGCCGTACGCGCCCCCGATGCCTCCGCAGCCACCGGCGGGCCCGCCCCAGCTGCCTGCCCACCTGTGGCAGGCACCCCCCTACCAGTGCATCTCCTCCGACGAGGAGGACTAGGCCGGCGCCCCTCCCCCCCCCCCCCCCCCCCCCCCCCCCGCTAATATACTAGGACCCCCCCAAGAAACGGCCGGCCGCCTGTGGCCGCGCCGCCGCCCCTAGATGTAAGCACGGCCGGCCGCCTGTGGCCGCGCCGCCCTCCCCCCTATGTAAGCACGGCCCTCGGGCCTTTTAATATATGTTGTTCGTGTCCAGTAACGCGTCCCTAGTTCACCCCCTAGTCCCGCCCGCGGAACCAGCGCCGGCGGGATCTTCCTACCCCCTCGCCGGCAGGGCTTCGCCAAGCCATGTCCGCTGTCCTGTGTGGTCGCTCGGCCTGGAGAGAGGGTCGAGATATTTATACAACCGGGCCTCTAGTCCCGGCCCGTGCCACCAACCGGGACTAGAGCCCCTTTGGTCCCGGTTGGTACCACGGGCCGGGACCAAAAACATATTTCGAATTTTGAGGGTGGCACCCTGCGCGCCCAAAAGTTTTTAGCGCCAAAATTTGAAAATTGTTAAGTTTGCACAATAACAACTTCTATATACTTTCGAATTTTACAAAAATTCCAACATGAAAAATACTAGAATTTGCATAACCAATTTAAATCCATTTTTCGTTTAACTAAATAATTTTTCTAACTATTGAAACTATTAATTATTTTACCATTTGTATATAATTTGAATATAAAAATGTTACAATTTTTGTTTTCTCTCGTGATCTTCCGAGTTAGTCCAGAGCATACAAGGCATCCCGGGTGATTTATATAAAATTCGACAAAGCGAGTTGTACCTTATTGACACGGTGAATTTGAGATCTTTGTCTAGAACAGAAAAACCATAGTTTTTCTTCGAAGGTTTACTCTGCGCATCCACACGTATTTTCCCTGTTCGTTGTTCAGTTAGACGTTTCTCCTCCAAAAATTTATCATATCTGTTAAAGAAGTACCGAAGCTCAAATTGTACTTCGCCAAGACCTACTAAAATCATGAGCGAAAGTTTCCGAACAGTGCAATATATCCCTTAATACTTTCGTTGCATTTTGATATATATCCGAGCGGTGGACAGTCCCTGGCCAAGCAGAAGCAACTGCATCCCCTATCGATGTAAAGCAGTCAGTCAAAACTGTTTTCGGCTGTTTATGCTGGTTAACTCCAATGAATAACAATAGAGGCCTGCCATAATCACTTGTTCTATACCGTGTGTCAACACATACTACATCTCCAAAGTAGTTATAATCCTGCAATATCTGTCAGGATTGTATCCGTACTATCACTTCGAAGTGTTCCTGCAATATCTGCCTACAGTTATCTCATACTCGGATATGGGTCATAGTTGTCAGCTTTTTACCGGTCAATACAAAATACTGATCAAACAGAACTATATGATCATGTATTCCACGCTTATTATTACACATCACCAACAGACGGAGGAGAGAGAAACAGAAAAGTGGGTGGGTGTGCCGCTGGTTGGAATAATAATGAAGTCAGGCTGGTCATAGTTGTCAAGCACTCAATGCTTGCCAGCTTTTGACCGATCAATACAAATTATTGGTCAAACTTGCACCTACTCCATTCATAATCACAGAATATGTATAAATATCATTTTGGCTAACAAAATCTCGTTCATACTGCGTTATAAGAACTATGATCATGTATTCCACGTTTATTATTACACATCACCAACAACATCCCTATCTAGTCTTCTGAATTTTCTTCGTGTCCCTTGCTTATGATCGCTTCGGCCGTAACCATGGAGCATCTTCATTATTTAACGGGATGGTGGGGTCAGATTTCACTGTGAAGGGTGGAATTTCAACAAACTTATTATAATCTTCTGACATGTCTGTCGTGTCCTCGATTCCCACGATGTTTCTTTTCCCTGAGAGAACTATGTGACGCTTCGGCTCATCGTATGATAAATTTGTTTCCTTATTTTTTCTTTTCTTCGGTCTGGAAGACATGTCCTTCAAATAGAAGACCTGAGCCACATCATTGGCTAGGACGAATGGTTCGTCATTGTAACCAATATTGTTGAGATCCACTGTTGTCATTCCATAAAGCGGGTCTACCTTTACCCCTTCTCCATTCAGGTTGACCCATTTGCACTTGAACAAAGGGACCTTAAAAGAAGGTCCATAGTCAAGTTCCCATATCTCCTCTATGTAACCATAATATGTGTCATTTTTTCCATTCTCGTTTGTTGTATCAAAGCGGACACCACTGTTTTGGTTGGTGCTCTTCTTATCTTGGGAGCTCGTGTAAAATGTATTCCCATTTATCTCGTACCCTTGAAAACTCCCAATAGTCGAAGATGGTGACCCTGCCAACATGTATAGCTGATCTTCAACAGTGGTGTCATTTATAAGACGTGTTTGCAACCAACTTCCGAAAGTCTCCATGTGTTCGCGTTTAATCCATGAGTCATCCTTCCCCGGGTTTGCAGACCGTACAATATTCTTGTGTTCCTCGAGATACGTAGCCATGAACATAGAATTTTGTAGAACTGTGTAGTGTGCTTTGGTCAAAGAATGCCCGTCCCTAGGTATCATTGTTTTCTTTCCCAGCGTTCCTTTTCCCCTCAGTCTCCCCTCATGCCGCGATTCAGGAACACCAATTGTCTTAAGGTCAGGAATAAAGTCAACACAGAACCCAATGACCTCCTCTGTTCCATAGCCCTTCGAGATGCTTCCTTCTGGCCTAGCACGGTTATGAACATATTTCTTCAAGACTCCCATGAACCTCTCAAAGGGGAACATATTGTGTAGAAATACCAGACCAAGAATATGAATCTCTTCACATAGGTGAACCAGGAGATGAGTCATAATGTTGAAGAAGGATGGTGGGAACACCAACTCAAAACTAACAAGACACTGGACCACATCCCTCTGTAATCTTGTCAGACTTTCTGGATCGATTACCTTCTGAGATATTGCGTTCATGAATGCACATAACTTCACAATGGGTACTCGAAGATTTTCTGGTAGAAGCCCCCTCAATGCAATCGGAAGCAACTGCGTCATAATCAGGTGGCAGTCATGAGACTTCAGGTTTTGGAATTTTTTCTCTGCCATGTTTATTATCCCCTTTATATTCGACGAGAAGCCAGACGGAACCTTGATACTGTAAAGGACTTCAAAGAATATTTCCTTCTCTGCTTTAGTAAGAGCGTAGCTGCTTAAGTAATGGCGCCTATCTGTGTGCTTGTTGCTTGGGTCTTTCATACGTTGCTGGTCCTCCCGTGCTTCTGGCGTATCTTTGGACTTTCCATACACGCCCAGGAAGCATAGCAGATTGACACAAAGATTCTTTGTCACGTGCATCACGTCGATCGAAGACCGGACCTCTAAAACTTTCCAATAGGGTAGCTCCCAAAATATAGATTTCTTCTTCCACATGGGTGCGCGCTTATCAGGGCCGTACGGAACTGGTTGGCTGCCAGCAGCCTTACCAAAGATTACTTCTAGGTCCTTGACCATATCGAATATATCATTACCACTACGCAGCTCAGGCTTCTTCCGGTTATCTGCCTCACCTCTGAAATGCTTCCCTCCTTTCTTTCTTACGGGATGCTTGATCGGAAGAAATCTACGATGCCCCAGGTATACAACCTTTTTACATTTATCCAAAAAAACACTGTCAGTATTATCTAAACAGTGCGTGCATGCATTGTATCCCTTGTTTGTATGTCCGGAAATATTACTAAGAGCAGGCCAATCATTGATGGTTACGAAAAGCAACGCCCGTAGGTCAAATGGCTTTTGTTCGTTTTCATCCCACACACGTACACCTGGTTTGCCCCACACTTGTAAGAGTTCTTCCACTAATGGCCTTAGATACACATCAATGTCGTTGCCAGGTTGCCTCGGACCTTGGATGAGAACTGGCATCATAATGAACTTGCGCTTCATGCACAACCAAGGAGGAAGGTTGTACATACATAGAGTTACAGGCCAAGTGCTATGGCCGGAGCTCTGCTCCCCAAAAGGATTAAAGCCATCTGTACTTAGGCCAAACCATAAGTTTCTCGCCTCTCGTGCAAAGTCTGGAAAGTCTCTCTCGATCTTTCTCTACTGCGATCCATCGGCGGGGTGCCTCAACTTTCCGTCTTTCTTACGGTCTTCTTTGTGCCATCGCAACAACCTAGCATGCTCTTTGTTTCTAAACAGACTTTTCAGCCGTGGTATTATAGGAGCATACCACATCACCTTAGCAGGAACCCTCTTACGGGGGGGCTCTCCGTCAACACCACCAGGGTCATCTGCTCTGATCTTATACCGCAGTGCAGTGCATATCGGGCATTCATCCAAATTCTCGTACTTCTCACCGCGGAAGAGGATGCAGTCATTAATGCATGCATGTATCTTCTGCACATCTAATCCTAGAGGGCAGAGAGTTTTCTTTGCTTCGTACGTACTCTCAGGCAATTCGTTATCCTTTGGAAGTTTTGGCTTCATTAGTTGAAGTAAACTCTCAAATGCCTTGTCAGTCACACCGTTCTGTGCCTTCCATTTCAGCAACTCCAGTGTGGTACCGAGTTTTGTGCTACCATCTTCGCAATTTGGGTACAACAATTTTTTGTGATCCTGTAACATGTTGTCCAGCTTCAACCTCTCCAATTTATTTTCACAGTCTTCCCTTGCATCAGCAATAACTCGGCCAAGATCATCATCGGGCTCTTCTGATGCCTGTTCTTGATCACCTCCTTCTTCTCCATTCTCTTCCATTGCAGTATCGTCGTATTCAGGGAACAAAGGATCTTCTTCTTCTTCATCGTCTTCCATCACAACCCCTCTTTCTCCATGCTTCGTCCAGCAATTATAGCTGGGCATGAAACCTCTCCGAAGTAGATGGCCGTGAATGATTCTTTCGGAAGAGTGCTCTCTGACGTTCCGACAATCAACACATGGGCAACACATGAAGCCATTATCTTTGTTCGACTGAGCTACAGCAAGAAATGCATTCAGGACTGCCATATACTCGGAAGTGCGTGGGTCACCATACATCCATCGCTGCCGTGCATCCAGATGCATCGTATAATTGAGTTTATCAAAATACATTACAATAACATATTAATACGACAAATACTACTTTTTTATGTATCAGTTACAGATGAAAAAGATAAGTTTGTTAACCTCGGTCGAAGATACCATTTTCAGTGAGCTTATGTGCGGCTCGGGAATTTCGTCGAACACCTTGTGTGCATAGTAAAATAAAACACACTAACACCACACTCTCTCACACCTCCAAGCAAAAAAAAAGATGGAAGGGGGAGGGGCTGGGGCAGTATATATAGGGGAAGGGGGGCATTGGTCCCGGTTCGTGGACTAAACCGGGACAAATGTTCATGCGCGTGCCACGTGGCATGTGGCTAGGCATTGGTCCCGGTCCGTGGCACGAGCCGGGACCGATATGTCCCCCACGAACCGGGACCAATGCCCCCAGGCGATTCCTGTTGCCCCGGGCGCACGAACCGGGACCAAAGCATGGCATTTGTCCTGGATTCGGTTGCAACCGGGACAGCTGCCCCTGGCCCCCTGGACGAGAGGGGTTGTTTCCACTAGTGTATCGTTCTCGCAACGCAACCAGTCTGCACCGTCCTAGCTTGTGCCTCCGTCTCCACACTGAGTCGCCTTGATCTGCGCCACCACCTCCACGGTCGCGCTCCCCTGCCCTGCGCCACCGTCCCCATCGGACTTATTTATCATTTATCATCAAAGCCTTTCATACGAAGAACTTATTTCAAAAGAAAGGCCACTTGACCTTATCGTACGTCTTCTCAAAGTAATTTTTAAAGACCACCCCTCCTCATGGATAGTATCATGAAGCACCACTAATCTTTCTAGTATGTGGCGCCTTGTCATAAACGATGTCTGCATTGGTATGGTCACCGTATGTACAATTTGTGAGACATGCAAAGTAGCCACCTTAGTGAAAATCTTAAAACTGGCATTAAGAAAACATATTGGACAATATTTCTGAATTTGAGCCGCATCTTCATTCTTGGGAAGTATAATAGTAGTACAAGGTTTAAGGAAAATAGAGGCATATACCCTTGCTGAAACTTAGTAACTATTACCATAAAATCATTTTCTATTATACCCCCCTCCCTGAATTTGTTTTCAGAACTCTGTAGGGTACCCTTGTGGTCTTGGTGCCTTATTCTTTTCCATTTGCACGAGTGATTCATACACCTCCTTCTAAGTGAACCCGGCACTCATAATATTATTCCCTTCGGGAGATAACTTAGGGATATCCACTGTTTGGTACTCTATCAAAGAGAAAATATTTGTGTCCAGTGCCCCAAACATTGTCTTTCAATTTTCACGAAAGTCCTAAGATTTTCTTCTCCGACAATTGTCCCTTCTTCTAATTGAATTTTGTTTTATTTCTTTCAAGTTTGCCATTCACAATAAAATGAAAGTATTTTATAGTATCCCTTTATTGAATAAATTCTACTTTATCCCATTGAGCCCAGTTGGACTCCTATGTTCTACGAAGTTTTCTTACTTTATTGCTGGCTCTATTCAAAGCTTCCCGCTCAAAAGAAGAAAGAGGTGAATATTATGCTTTATGATCTAAATAATCAACGATATATAACATATGATCATGTTAATTCTTACAAATGCTATTTTGAATACACGGCCATCCCCGCAGAAACTAGCAAGTGTGACAGATGTTGTTCTGTCACACTTCCATAGGACAATTACCTACGTAAACAATAGGCCACTATTTTACTACCATCTCGTAAAAACCCTCTTCAAAGAACCAAGATAATTCAAAGAAAAAGATGGTTTTAAGCACAAGATGAGCCTATCCCCTGAATCTAGTAACAAGGCCGTATGTTCTAGACTAGACATGTTTAAAGCATGAAATGTTGCAAGTGAAAACTTCTTTTCCTAGTCCACGCTTACCAAGATTTTGTAAAACATTTTGAAAGTTGGAATATCCATACGGTTAGCCAATGTGGGTACAAATTAAAAAAAATCTTAGATAAAGGTCACCGCAAGCTCGGTGATCCTTGATTGTGATAGGTCTGCCAATTTTTTAATATTGTTATATTTTTTATGAAGAAACAGGGAGCTTCATTGTTACTCATAATGCCTAATATAATTCAAAGAATGAAATGAAAAACTATTGGACCTCACTGGAACCACATAATTATATATATTCAATAACTGTCATATTTCCACCATCTACGAAGATATAAGGTTTTCAAATCATTGTCCAGTTAAATATTCTCAGAGACCCATTTTGTTTCCCTAGGATAGAGTATATTCTCTGAGACCCGTTTTGTTTTCCTAGTATAAATTTACCAACCATAATAGGGGTTATGTAACCTTGGCCGAATTCTTCCTTATTTCTCATGGCTTCGAAATTTCAGGATTGAGTGTTATCTACGCTCACAAAAATATTTTAGTTTCTATGGCGTGCAAATATATAACATAAGTCAAGACATAGAACATACGTGCCAGCAATTGTTTTCAGCCCTCCTCATTCTTGGTATTTTAGCGCCAACCACAGGTATCACATTTAGGTAGAATTCTGCACATAGTTTGTCCATTGTGAGATTTTTACACGAATTGCTTGAAGCCTGAAAATATAAATTTCAAACAATTCTTTAGAAATAAATTAAATGTGGGTAACGTGCCATGCAAAATATCGTTGATATTTATCTCCACACAAGTCACATCAAGTTCTTAGGAAAAAATTTATAAGCCAAGAACGGTGTAGCCGTACATATAGAGCTTTCCGCAGGGTGGACAAGCTAGAATTGGCACCACCCACTAATATCCCTTTCACCTTTTTGCATCGCTTTCATTTGTAAATTAATCAAAAAGTTGGATGAATAACACGGTCTCTTTTACAAATATAATATCCTCGCTTGTATGAAACAAGAAATACAATTTGGTTCTACGCATCTCATGATACAGAGGTCGGTCGAGAGTGATTTTCTCTCTCCAGCGGAGCGTTTCGACCAAATTTTGAAATAAAAACTAAAGAATGAGCTAGAAGCGGGATATTGGCATGGTGGTTTAATTCTGGACCATTTCTTGACAGTCTCCTAATTGTCTATTTGTATTACATTTCTGCATAACTTGTATTGAACTTGGGCACATAGAAGTGCTAGCCACAAATATTTCTGTTTAAGCACATCTCATTGATCGAGTCCTTGCATTCAGTAAAAGCAAAATTCACCTTTAGCACTATTTTATGCTACATAAATTTTCTAGCAATAATTCTTGGCCGAATCTATCTGCACCATTATGACTTGTCTTGTTGCATCTAGCAAAAGAAGCATTGAGAGTGCTTTAAGATGTCTTATCTTTGAGCTGAAACACTTTTCTAAATTGTTGCAAATATAATTCACCTCACTTAACTCACCAAAATTGTTTCTAACCCATAGTTTTGTGTGATGTTCTTTAATGTATTATTTCGGCTTTGGCCAGGAATGAATGTTCTGAATTGATCTAGGATGTCTGCTTAGGATTTATTTGATACTTGACACAAGTTTTCTTCAAAGATCTTGATTTTTAACTTCTTCATGACGTTTACAAAAAGGTGTCTCATGCATACTCTATGCGTAATCCTAGAAAAGACAACACTAACGATCAGGAGAGGAGCTTCAAACAAATCCTTGGACCGGCCATGCCCAACGATATTCTCTAGCTCCTTAAATGCATCAGTGTGTATCACCAACCATGGAGGGCGACAAATATGTGACGATGATGGTGGTTGTGGCTGGAGTAGAGAAAAAATAATTGGAAAAATGCCCCATCAAAAAGGCTGTGGTACTCACGTAGTCTACTACCGCCATGGTGGGTCTCCTACCTGTAAGGAAACGAGTAATTTGTGGTGTGCCCCGCATGGAAGTAAAACGCGTCAAACAAAAAACAAGTTGTCTTGAGCTAATGGCAGCCGACATCAACAGCCTTCACTGATGTAGAAGTTACAACGTCGATAGCTCATAGACAATTCAAAGAAAACTAGTTGCACATATCAAATTTCGACCTAGAGCACTAACGTAGTTGTAATTAACCCTGTAAATTATCTTTTCAATCATGAAAGTAAAGAAGGGAGGAGGGCAGTACTCCTCTCTCCGCATTTAAATTACCTTTTTAGGTAGGTAAAGAAGAGATGGGTATATATAATAAAATCTTTGTTTCATGAGATATGCATGTATCATTTCTCAAAATAATTAAGTAATAATATTTAGTCGAGCGAGTCTCTTATCGTGATCGGTCAGATCGGCAGTGGCTTTTTCCGCCCGGAGCGCTTAGGTGCAACGATAAAAGTTTATGGATATTAGGATATATACCATTAATTGCAAACTCATTTTCCCTCAAATCTGAATCAAATGGTATGCTGTTTTTACGTATTAGGATATTAGGACCGAGGGAGTATAGTTAAACCGGGAGAGATTTATTTAACTCGAGGCGGACATGCATAGCATGCACCTGCTGCTCATGCAGAGCAGAACGGATGCATGCATAGTACAAAGGCCCTCGATCAGGGTAACATTATATGGTGCCAAATAAGTACGTCATAGACGATGCACCAGGCCGGCGGGTGCAGCTTGACGATCTAGCAGCTGCAGCAGGAGCAGCCGCAGCTGCCGCCACCGCAGTTGCACTTGTTGCAGGTGCAGCCACCGTTCTCCGCCTCCGCGGCCATCTCCATCCCACCGGCGCTCCTGCATCCATCAATGAATCCCAAGGTCAACATATTTATACAATTAGCACTTGCCACGTGAGGAAATTACTAATTAACAAGGACGTACGCCTTGTGAGTGGTGGCAGCGACGAGGAGGACGGCGGCGTTGCCGGCAGCCTCGATGTCAGGGTACATGCCGCAGCCGTTACAGCCGCTGCCGCAGCTGCAGGAGCTGCCGCATCCGCACTTTCCTGAGCAGCACGACGACATCTTCGGTTCGAGCTTGGGAGATAGAGATGGAGGCTTTGGTTGGCTTCTTGCTAGACTGCTTGCTTGCTGGCTTGAGGAACAATGGCCGTGCGGCGAGGCCTATTTATAGGCCGGAGAAAAAAAAAAGATGGAGATGAGAGATGCTGCACGTAGCCGCGCACTTTGGCAAAAGAATGGAGGGGAGCGAGCTAGGGAAGAGGAATAAGGACAGGGGCCTGCCTCTCACTCAATTTGATTCTCTTTGTCCCTTCTATCTTTCTTTCTTCCTTTCTTACAAAGAACTGAAAAGATAATAGAGTAGGTATAACATTATTCTCGCAAAAAAGGAAACACAATGTTACTATCCTCGAAAAACATAGACTTAATGTTATTTGTGGTGGGATTTTGGGTTTTTAGGAAAATGGTTTTTTTCTAAAATTTTGGTATCTGCCAAATTAATCTAAAATAAATGACAATTTTTTTTGAAAAACTGTAACATCGGTTAATAATTTTAGAGACCTTCAATTACAAAGGCAGGAAAGGGGTTTCCTTTTTATCCAGCCTCCTGAGTAGTAAAGCAGTAACCATGATTATACTTTGTGATTCATTATGGAAAACTTGTTGGAAAGGAGGTCAGCGCAAAGCTATCTCGGCAGCACTTGGTTAACCTATGCCTATCAGTTTTCTAAAATTATATACGCTCGATTTCATTTTCACACTTTCACTCTTTTCTAAGATTCGGGATTTTATATCATGGGTTCTGGCGGTCAGCTCGAAGACCCCATTTTTTTCCGGATATGATGATGAGCCTTTTTACGGTGATCGGGACGGAACCACGAGTTCCGTCCGGTTCCTTCGAGGGCGTTTTTTTCAGACCGTTCATTTTAGCATGATTTTTTGTAACCGTCGATTAAAACTAGATGAAGTCTTTTTTTTTTCTTTTAACACGTGTTGGTACCGATCTGGGTTAGGCTTTTCTTTTTTCTTTTGACACGTGTTGGTACCGATCTGGATTAAAACTAGATGAAATCTATCGTACAATTAATATTGAGTTTGATCTTGCCAATTTTCGATCGCCGAGACTTTTTTAGTTTATTGGGCCTTCAAGAAGAAAGCATAATATCATTTCTGGTTACTGAGTTGTAATTCATGTTAAGAGGATTTCTTACTCGAGTTTAGTTTGACTAAACAACATAATATTAACAAAAGTGCCCATGTTCCAAAAATATAGGCTCTTAGGGGATAGTGACATAGAGAAAATACTGGGTAATAACCCTCGAGCTTCTTTTTTCTAGAAAGGGTTAAGATATCTTTCCACCTAATCCTACCTCTAGAGTAGTAAAGGATAATCGTGGTTACATTTTGTGTTTCACGACGTAGAACCTTGGTAAAGTTATTGATAGAGGTCACAACAAAGCTGGGTAACCCTTTGTTGCGATAGGTCTTGAATTTGTTTAGATTTCGTGCACAGAATTTCATTAGTATATTCATTTCTACTCGCTCCATTCCATAATTTTCATGCATTGAGTTCAAATTATGGAACGGAAGATAAGATTTTTGAGTCGAGGTTAGCCGAATATTTGTCAATTGTTTTTCCTGGATAGGGATATGAGTGTTCCATATGGATAAATTCAAACCAAGCACGATCAGGGCCATTTTTATGGTTGGCTGTAGTTTTTTTATTCTCATGCCTTCAAAAAGTTCAGAAAAGATCTCCACTATGGATAATTAAGTGTCATGTGTTCTCGTATTTTTTTTTCTGCAGTAAACTACAGATATTTTTTGTTCGTTTATTTATTATCCTACTTACGTGGATTGTTCTTTATTATTGTCATTTTAGTGAAGATCACGGATCAACTCAGTTTTTCACGAAACTTTGCACATAAACAGCGCATTCAAATATGTCCATGTGAGATTTTTGTATGAATCTTTTTAAGTTTGAAAATAAAGTTTTTCAATTACTTTTTCTAAATGAAAATAGCGGAAGTGGGAGTGAGTTGTCTTTTTTTCAGAGTAAAGCCATGTGCCTAATATATAAATTCACCATCGGTAGTTAATTAAAAAGAAACCTCATACGTTAGACACGAGATTACGAGTGGACAGCCAGCGCCTATACAAGGGTGACCATACCAGCGTGAAGTGTCTAACGGTCTCAACGGTCGTGTCATCTACTGTACTATATTGGTTAGACTAGCCACAATGGTGGTATCATAGGTAGTATCATGCATGCCATGTTGGCAAAAAGCTGAGGTGGCAGTACAATTAATGAGGAGAGAGGTGATGGTGGTATCATAGATAGATACCGTAACATAACACATTACGAGACGAGATGAGTCTAGATCACAATAAATGCAACACTGTATGATAGCACAAACATATTACTACCCATTGTGGGAGTAGTAACATAGACTAGTATCATGTGCATGATACCAGTGTATGATACTCCCCATTGTGACTAGTCTTAGTACATGAGAAGAAGCGTTGGTCCGTATGCACCAAATTGATGTAGAGAACGTGTCTCCTTCTCCTCATCAAATGAAAACATGGGGAGAAGCACCCGTTAAAGGTACCGTGGGATGTAGGCATTAATTGTACTGTATAAATATTGTGTCCGTCTAATTTTTTGTAATGAGTCGAATCACATGCTAACACACTAGTATTATCCTTTTACTTCCATGAAACAAAGTAAAGAGAGAAGAAAGCTAGAAGAAACAAAAGGAATCAAGTTGAGTAGTTTATTCCTGTTTCTTCAAGCACGCAGTGGTCCCTAGGACGCTCCCATCCATCCTTTCCCAAAGCGCGAACGTACGTGCAGCATCTCTCGTCTTCATCATTCTCCAGCGGCCCTCCAGGAGGTGCTCTTTTTAGCTGAAAAACGGTACCGGGGGCGAAAGGCTGAAGATGCTCTAAGTAGACCACGCCGCCTTGCCATTATTTCCTCAAGCCACCAAGTAATTAATCCAGCAAGAAGCCAACAAATGCTTTCATCTACGGCAACCCAACCAAGCTCGGCGACCTTGTGCTAGCTAGCTACCATTACGTATTCTTTTAGATATTATGATGTTTTTTCCCAGCTAGCTAGCTGGCGCATACGCACGAAAAAAGAAGGGTTTGCCACGTACGAAAAAAATAGTTTTACCAAAAAAAAAAGTACTTCCCTGGAACAGAGGGTATATGTTGCAGCTAGCTAGCGTAAGAAAAAGGTATGTATCTGCCACGTACATGGCAGCTAACTACTTTTTGCAGCTAGCTAGAGTGTACTTTTTTTATAATTTTCTTTTATTTTTTATATTTTTTAATTATTAATTGGGTTGGTGTGTGGGTCCGGATTGTCAGTTCCCGTGTCAACACACCGCCACGCCACACTGAAAACGGGCCCCATTATCCTACTACAGAAGTTCCAAATGTTGGTTCAAACACACACAGAGAAACATAAGAGCCAAATCCAAGGATACCTCACATTAAACTGAGCTACTACTATTCATAGCATAGGTATATATGCGTGTCTCCTCTTTTTTTCTCGAACCGTAGATTGACCTTGCAATGAGACTCTTTTAGGGCGATAGGTACTCATGTATCCATAACGTGAAACATTATTGATTGCGATACGTTTTCATATCCAACCATTCATAAATATGTTTTAACATCTTAATTATAATATGGAATAGAGGCACGCCTAGACTGTGTAGTTAGCTAACTCAGCTGACTACACAACATTTCACAAAAAAGCTTTCATATATAGAGTAAAAATAATGCAAAAATATATATGAAATTCATACAAATATATGTATTTGATATCATAATTTTAACTTGACATCACAACTTGGTACTTTTCGCTCTGCCACTAAACAGAGGAATATATGATAAAGAAATACAGGAGAGGCAAAACATGCCTCGCATATGTCTATGATTGCATCCATCTAAGGGCTAGGGTTGAAAGACTCACATTCAACCTCCGCATCATCATATACACACAACCCAACTAAATTCCTATTTTCGCGGCGTAAGCCGTAAGGTCCCTCTCTTCTTACCCGCACCAAAAAGGTAATGTGGATACAGCTAACATGGAGCACCGGGGAGACCATGCGAAATACCGCTGATATTTATCTCCACACAAGTCATAGCCATTTTTGATAAGAAATAATTAATTCAAGAATTGCGTAGCCGCAGATGGAGCTTTCCACAGGAGGGGACAAGAATTGAACCATCCACTCACTTCCTTCTCACCATTGCATATTCTTTCTTGTGAAAAACAAAAGTTTGTGTCCTGAACGAGATATGGACATGTACTCCCGACGACATCTTCTTCTTTCTCATTTTGGAAAAATAATTCAAAAACTGTATTTGAAACTTCAAATTATTCTGAGAAAAATCTAGCATGCACATGGTTGAATACACTACGTATGTGCAAAGTTCTATGGAAAAAAGGTGAGTAGGTATATTTCTGTATGACAATATAATGGACTATTTATCTATCTATTTACACAAGCCATGCAAATATAAAATAAAATGAAATGAATACAAATTTCTAGGCGTTCTATTGCAGGGAAAAAATACGAGCACACATAACACCCAATCATCCATAGTGGTGATTTTACTGAACTTATTTAAGGCCTGGGAAATAAATAAAATACATACAAGCTAAAATATGGTCCAGATCGAGCTCGGTTTAAATTTAACGGTAATGGATGCTCATATACCCATCTAGGAAACACAATATTTTGGGTCTTTGAGAATCTGTAAACCGCCAACCATGATTTAAAAATCTTAACCACAAGAAACAGAGTAACTATGAAAATAATTGAGATATATAATGTAAATAAAGATTTTAATGAAATTCAACCTATGGAATATAAAAATTTCTGGACCTATCACAAGAAAGGGTTACCAAACTTTCTCCACGTCACTATCCCCTCTTAACCCTCGATGTGGGATCAGGGTGAAAGCCCTTTTAACCCTTTATAAATAAAATAGCTCAAAGGTAATCTCTAATACTTTCTCCATGTCCCTATTCCACAATGGCATTTTTTGGAACATGCATACAATTTGCTAATATTCTGATGTTTAGTTAAGATTTGAAATTCAGTACAAAATATCCTCTCATAACATAAACTCAAATCAGTAACCACAAATGATGTTATATTCTCTTTTTGGCGCCATGAGAAACAAAAAATACAGCCGAGCGAAAATATGATCAAGCTCAGTTAGAAATTATCGGTGGGGATTTCCTAAACAATATATATTTCTTATATAGTATTTGGGAAAACAATACAAGGGTCTTCCATACCAAAATTTTACCCAGAAAATCCATTTTACGAACAATCCCTAAATCCTACCCACAAATAAGATTATGTTTATTTTTTTCGAAGACAATAATATTGTGTTACTTTTTTCGATAATAATAGTACTCCCACCAATCCATCTTAAATATCGCTAGTATAACTGTGTACTAAATCAACAAAAATGAATGGGAAGGGGGTACTACTTTTCAGATTCTTACATTTCAGTTTCTTGTAAGAAATAAAATAAGATAGAAGGGACACAGGGAATCAAATTGAGTGAGAGGCAGGTCCTATCCTTATTCCTCTTCCCCAAGCGCTTGCCCTTGTGCTGTGGTCCCTAGCACGCTCCCCTCCATCCTTGTGCTGGAGTGCGCGGCTACGTGCAGCATCTCTCATCTCCATCTTATTTTTCCTCCTGCCAATAAATAGGCAACGGGGCACTGCCATTGTTCCTCAAGCCAGCAAGCAAGCAGTCCAGCAAGAAGCCAAACCAAAGCCTTCATCTCCAGCTCCCAAGCTCGAACCGAAGATGTCGTCGTGCTGCTCGGGAAAGTGCGGCTGCGGCAGCTCCTGCAGCTGCGGTAGCGGCTGCAACGGCTGCGGCATGTACCCCGACGTCGAGGCCACCGGCCACGCCACCGTCCTCCTCGTCGCCACCACCCACAAGGCGTACGTCCTTCTCAATTAATTTCCTCATACATCATGCACCAACTAATCATATACATGTGCGGCATGTTTTAATTCTGTATGTTATTCTTAATGCAGGAGCGCCGGCGGGATGGAGATAGCCGCGGAGGCGGAGAACGGCGGTTGCACCTGCAACAAGTGCAACTGCGGCGGCGGCAGCTGCGGCTGCTCCTGCTGCAGCTGCTAGATCATCAAGCTGCACCGGCCGGCCGCTTGCATCGTGTACCACGTCTTTAATTAACACCATGTAATGCTACCCTGATCGAGGGCCATTGTACGAATGCACCTGCTCGCATGGATGAGCAGCAGGTGCCATGCATGCCCGCCCCGAATTAAATAAACCTCCTCCGATTTAACTATATACTCTCTCCGTTTTCAGTTTTTGCAAGAATTTTCAGCCCAACTTTGATGATGAATTTATTAACAAACAAAATATAAACTATATGTCAAACAGTAAACCATAGAATTCAAATAAAAAAAACACTTTTTAATGTTATGTATATTCATAAACGACTATATATAGTTGCACCTATGCACCCGGGCGTAAAAACCACTCTCGATCCAACTCTGCATCACGATGCACACAGCTAAATGTATTCCTTTGTTTCAAACCTGATACGATGGTTGAACATAGCCCTGGTAAAAAAGATAATGTAACCGCCGAGTAAGGAGTTGAAGATATCATATTATAACATATCCCTCCCATCTCTTCTATACCTCCAAAACAGATAATTAAATGCGGCCATGGAGAAGCGCTGTGGACGCCATGAGAAATACCGATGATATTTATGATTTATCTCCACGCAAAGTAATAGCCGCTTGTGTAATGAATAATTAACTCAAGAACTGCATAGCCATAGATGAAGCTTTCTACGGGGTAAATTGGCACCACCCACTCAGTTCCCTCTCACCCTTTTTGTTTTTGCATTGCTTTCGGCCGTAAAACAAAGTTCATGTTCCGAATGGGACATGGAAGTGTTGTTACCAAGCATATGAGCTTTATTCATTTAAAAACACAATTCAAGATGTGTATTTCACGCTTCCAAAATTTAATATAAAAATCCTAGATGCACTGCCTATGTGTAAATATCTGTGAAAAGGAGAGTTTATATACTATGTGCGCTAAATTTTTTTTTTTTTTTTGAGAAACACAGTACAGACGCAAACGCTCACATACACGCGCATACACTCTCCCCTATGAACGCACACACGCACACCCTACCCCTATGAGCACCTCCGAGAGACTGAGTCGGCTGGTCTTGAGATTGACGAACTCACCACAGGCGCCTCGCTGTCGACGGGAACGTCGCCTCCCACTGAAAGAATATTCCGCCTAAATGCGACACACAAGTGTCAAACCTGGGGTTTGAACTCTGGTGGGCTGGGGGTACAACCACCCTCCTAACCATCCAACCACAGGTTGGTTCGCTATGTGCGCTAAAATTATGATAATGAGGGGGACACAAAAAAGCATCGCCCTCGCGTATGTTCTATTTATTCACTTGCATTAATTATTTTCACATGCCATAAAAAGGTTAATTAATTTTTGTGAGCACGCCACTCATTGATCCATATGGACAATTGTTTCTAAACATTTTGAAGGAATGAGAAATATAAAAATCCAGCCAAACTAAAATGAGGCACGGGTAAAATTTATTTCTCTAGCCAAGGAGAACAATAACGAGTCTTCGAAAATGTGTAATGAGCTAAAAAAAATTATTTTAAAACCCTATATATTCAAAGATGGTGGAAGTACTACAATTATTCAAATATATATGATCGTGCGGGTTGATCGAGTTCCATGAGATCCACCAATATTTTTTCATTGTCACTCTTAGAATTTTGTAAACACTATGAGTAATCAATTTATATTAAAAAAAATACAAACTGTCAAACCTATCAGAACAAAGGGTTACCGGGCTTGGAGTGTCATATGTGTATCCAACAACTTCTTCATGAGACCTTTGTCGTGAATCGAATAGTCTAACCACGGTTACCCGTTAATACCCGAAGTTGGAATCTTGAGGAAAGTTGTGTTCCACTTATGTTGATCAAAATACTTGAAATTTATGAGCCAATATTTTTCTCCCTTAAATTATGCGTTGTGATCTTATTTGGAATACGCATATTCTTTTTGCGGAAATTTTCTTGTGTTTACTTAATATATGAATTAAATTAGTACCAATTGTTTTCTCGAGGGACACCATCCTTCCCCCCCCCCCCTCCCCGCCCACACACACACAACAAATCCTAAATCATATGTAAAGCATTACCATTGCTTATTGGTGTGAGTTTATTTCTTCTCGGAACATGAATTAAAATTCCATCTCAACCACTAACATTATATTTGTTTTAAAGCTAATAAATTTATTTACTTACTTTTTTAAGATAGTGCTAATATACTTTTTAGTTCCTGTGAATAAATATAGCTAAAAAGGAACAATTAATTGGATCATATGGAGTGAGGGGATTATAAATAAATTGTTTTCTCAAGGAACACCATACCCCCCCCCCCCCAACAGAACCTAAATCATATGTAAATCATGACCATCTCTTATTGGCGACAGTTATGTACTCTCATAACATGAACTAAAAATTCATCTCCACCACTAACATTATCTTTGCTTTGAAGGTAATAATATTTTTTTTACAATAGTGTGCAATTATAATTTAAGTTCTTGTGAAGAAATTAAGCTAAATAGAACAAATTTATAGAACCATGATTAGTAAGAGGCTGACAAATAGTATATATATAACCCATCGCTTAGTGGTGCAAGATATTTCTCTCATAAATTGAATGAAAATCGATATCCACAAATAATAGCATCTTCTTTCAAAGCTAATAAAATTATATTTCCTTTTGTGCGTGAATAAATTGTTAATAATTTTATAGTTCCTTGTAGGAAAAAACGAGCTAGAAACAGAGCAAATCAAATTGAGTGGGTGACTTTATACAATCAAGAGGGTTGGTGAGCTTTTCGATGACCTCAATCCAACAAACTTCTCTTTAACCCTTCTTTTATGATCATAGAGTATAACAACTCTTACGATTTACTACTCTAGAGTTAGAATCGGAATGAAAGTCCTTTGTAAATAAAAATTCTTGATGGTCATTACCTAATATTTTTGGGCTTGTTTGGAACATGGACGCTTTTTTGTTTGCTAAAGTTATGTTGATAAAGCATTCATAATTTGTGGGCACACGATATTTTCTCATAACCAGAACTGCAAATCAATTCTCACAAGTAACATTATTGTTTCTTTTGATGCTAATAATATCGTATTTTTTTGCAAGAATAATAGTTATATTATGTTTACAGTTCCTTATAAAATGCCCCCTTAGTCCCATATTAGTTGTGGAAGAAATGGACGTATCTAGTTCTGAAATATGTCTAGATACATATGTTTTAGTGACAACTAATATGAGACGGAAGGAGTAGAAAGAAGCAAATCTAGAATAAACAAAAGGAACCAAAACTAAAAAATGAATGAAAGAAAGAAAGAAAGAAATCAAGCTAGAAAGAAAAAAGGAATCAACTTGAGTGTGAGGCCCCTATCTATCCTTATCACTCTCCCCCGAGCGCGGTGGTCCCTGGCTCGCTCTCCTCCATCCTTTCCCAAAGTGTGTGCCTATGTGCAGCATCTTTTATCTTGTTTTCCATCATCCTGGTCTTCCTCCTGGCTTATAAATAATGAGGGGGACGAAAGATCTCATATGTTCTATTTATTCACTTATATTATTTATTTGCACATGCCATAAAAGATTAATGGATTTTACGAGCATGTATATCACTAAATAATCCACTTTGGTAACTGTTTTGAACATTTTGAATGCATAGGGAATTAAAAAAAATCAATCCAAGCTAACATGAGCCACCGGGCTTGGTTTAAATTTATCGATCTATCCAAGAAAAACAACAACAAGTCTTTGAGAATGTGTAACCAGCCGAGAATGATTTTAAATCCTGAAAAGACGATGCAAGTGTGAGAAATACTACTATATGATCGGATAAGTCCAGTGAGGCCTAACTTTCATGAGATCCACCGATAATTTTTCATTTTCTTTCTTTGAATTGTTGTAGACACTATGAGTGATCAGTTCCCATAAGAAAAGCTCAAAAAATATCAAACCTATGGCAACCAAGTGTTATGTATCAAGCTTGGGTGACCTCCATATATCCAACAACTTCTCCATAACCACTTAGTTATGAATCACATAGTACAACCAAAACTACGCTTTACTACTCCAGAGGAAGGATCGGGAGGAAAGCTCTTTTCACCCTATGTCAATCAAATGGCTTGAAATTCACCAACTCATATTTTCTCCTATGCCACGTGAGTTTGTTGAAATTTGTGTTTTGTTTGCTGAATTTTTAGTGTTTAGTTTAAATGCGACTTAAACCAATACCAATTATTTTCTGAATAAACAGAGTTCCGGTCAGACAAATGCTAAATCATATGTAAACCTGACCATCGCTTATTGGGACGAGATATTTCCTCTCAGAACATGAATAAAAAATCCATATCTATCACTAATATTATTTTTCTTTTGAAGCTAATAAATTTATATTTTCATTTTTTTGTGACAATAATTGGGCTATTAAATTTTTTGTTCTAGTGAAGAAAGATATCTGAAACAAACAAAATAATCAGATTGAGTAAGGGGCCCACAAATCAATGATGACAAATAATATATGTAACACATCGCTTGTTGATGCAAGATATTCCACTTGTAACTTGAATGTCAAATTAATACAGTCAAATAACATCATATTATTTTGAAGCTAATAAAAATATATCTTCTTTTTGTACGATAATAGCAGTACTGTTATCTTTTGAGATCATTGTAATAAAGAAAAAACCTAGAACCAAATGAAAGGGAATCATATTGAGTGAGTGGGCCTATCCTTATTCATCTTCCCTATCCCAACAAAGGGTTGGAGAACTTTGTGGTGACTTCTACCCAACAATCTTTGTGATGACTCATCGGCCCTGAATCACGGATTATAACCACTCTTACGCTTGACTAGTCGATTGTTATTACCTGATATTTCTTCATGACAATATCCCTGGAGGGCCTGTTTGAAACACGGGCTCTTTTTTTTTTGGCTATCGTTCGGTTGTTTAGTCAAAATAATACAAAATTGCACCCAAAAAAACACCATATCCCAACAACCCTAAATCTTGCATACAACATGCATAACCCATGTGCACGAGATATTTCCCCACATAACACGAACAACAGATCAATACCCACAAAGAACGTTATCGTTTCTTAATAATATCATTTTGTTGCAAGAATAATACTAGTGTAATGTTTGCAGTTCCTTATAAAAAAGAAGTAACAGCAAAGCTAGAAGAAACAAAAGGAATCATCAAATGTAAAAAGAGAGAAAGAAACAAGCAAAGCAAGCAGAAGAAACAAAGGGAATCAACTTGAGTGAGAGACCCCAATCTATCCTTATCACTCTCCCCCAAGCCCGGTGGTCCCTGGCTCGCTCTCCTCCATCCTTTCCCAAAGTGCGCGCCTACGTGCAGCATCTCTCATCCCGATCTCCCAACCTCTTCTTCTTCCTCCCAGCTTATAAATAGGCCTCGCCGCGCTGCCATTGTTCCTCAAGCCAGCAAGCAAGAAGCCAATCAAAGCCTCCAATCCATCTCCGGTCTTCAGTTCCAGTCCCAAGCTCGAACCGAAGATGTCGTCGTGCTGCTCAGGAAAGTGCGGCTGCGGCAGCTCCTGCAGCTGCGGTAGCGGCTGCAACGGCTGCGGCATGTACCCCGACGTCGAGGCCGCCGGCAACGCCACCGTCCTCCTCGTCGCCACCACCCACAAGGCGTACGTTCTCCTAATTCATTTTCTCATGCATCCTCGTATGCATGCACTAGTCTATCATGTATATGCAGAAAAGAAGTGTAAATTAATGGCATATGTTGATCTTTGCATATATGCAGGAGCGCCGGCGGGATGGAGATGGCCGCCGAGGCGGAGAACGGCGGCTGCACCTGCAGCAAGTGCAACTGCGGCGGCGGCAGCTGCGGCTGCTCCTGCTGCAGCTGCTAGATCATCAACCATCGAGTTGATGCCACTGGCGGCCGGCTTGCATCACTACTTTAATTACAACCACCGTGTAACGCGACCTGATCATCGAGGGCCGTTGTATGTGTGCACCTGATCGATCTGCATGAGCAGCTAGCAGGTGTCATGCCATGCATATGTTTGCCCCGAATTAAATAAATCCCCCCTCGTTTAACTATATTACTAGCACGAGTGTGTTATCTCATTTTCATGCCAGAGCTAATATCCTGAATTACCAAGACTACTACAGTGTTGGGATTCCGCACAGGATCGATCACATACGAACTAGACGAACACACACACGCGAAAAATCCTTTTGCCAAGGGCGCTTGTCGCACCCGTGTTTTTTCTCTTTATCTCTCTGTAGAACTCGGTACAAGTTCTCTTCTCACGGTGTTACTTGTGGTACAGAATCTGTGTGTATATATACACAGGAGCAACCGACCTATGACTAAAACCTAATAGGACTTGACTCGGGCTCTTACCTAAACTTACTTAACTTGGAGTACTAGGACACGGACAAATCCTAGTGTTCTACTACTATGACACGACTCACCAGCATACAAGCCGGCCAGACATACCAAGTCCCACGTACACGTACTCCTACTTGGACTAGTACTAGGACCATAAACATGCATCGCTAGCGAAGCAAGACATGCATGCTACTTAGCATACTACTCCGGCAAGATTACCGCTAACAATCTCCCCCTAATCTTGACTCGTCATCTTCTCGTACTCGTTCTGATCTTGGCTCCTGTCAGCTTCACGACGATTCCTCTCGCCGAGACTCCTTCGTCTGCGCGCACGTCCCTCGTCCTCGGTGACAACTCACTGGAGTTCCTCGACTACGATGTCTCACGTCTTTGCTCCTTGGAGATACACCTTTCACCGTCATGTCCGTACATTAAGTATGACCACGCAGGAAACATGCAGTGCACCTCGCCCTGCTATGCTTTGCCACCGCCATTGCTTGGCCCCTGCCATGCACTCGGTTCGCACCTCTTGTGCCACCGCCATTGCTAGGCATCCTCGCACTCGGTCCGCACCATACTTCTCTGTACTTGCTTCCAGTAGCCTTCTACTGGTCACACACCTCCTCGCTTTACGGTAGCTTTTCTTACCACCGTCCGCCTTCGGCATCGCACCGAATCACACTGGCCGCAACCAGGACGCTCCACGAGGACATGGACACAACTCACGGAAAAAACCGTGCACACCTCAACCGTGACGCGCTTCAACTGCAACGGATCCTCACAGAGACAAGCATTTGGAAACAACGACGACTCACTGACACGACGCCGACCACACGTGCAAACATGCACACACGAGACTCCCGGAACCACACCTCGGCACCACCTCTCCATCAACGACCAGCCACCTCCAAACGCCTTGCGAACGACAACTCCTCGTAGTCTCCTCTGTGTCGCTTCTCCGAACGACGATCGCCCGCCCCGAGGCGCTAGTACGGACCGCCTCCCCGGGGCAAGCGTGGCCTCAAATCCTTGACCTCGCTCTGATACCAAATGTTGGGATTCCGCACAGGATCGATCACATACGAACTAGACGAACACACACACGCGAAAAATCCTTTTGCCAAGGGCGCTTGTCGCACCCGTGTTTTTTCTCTTTATCTCTCTGTAGAACTCGGTACAAGTTCTCTTCTCACGGTGTTACTTGTGGTACAGAATCTGTGTGTATATATACACAGGAGCAACCGACCTATGACTAAAACCTAATAGGACTTGACTCGGGCTCTTACCTAAACTTACTTAACTTGGAGTACTAGGACACGGACAAATCCTAGTGTTCTACTACTATGACACGACTCACCAGCATACAAGCCGGCCAGACATACCAAGTCCCACGTACACGTACTCCTACTTGGACTAGTACTAGGACCATAAACATGCATCGCTAGCGAAGCAAGACATGCATGCTACTTAGCATACTACTCCGGCAAGATTACCGCTAACATACAGAAGGAAAAGATGAGATAGGCAGACCGGCCGTACATGAAAGTACTGAAACACTAATCAATATAGTACTCGCCAAAAAAATACTACAAAGATGTATAAACAATTGAGAACCAGAACGCGGTCTATTGAAGTCAAAGATCGGTAGATGAAAAGTATCGACGAAGAATATGGGTCATAGTTTCAACTTCAAGATTTTCAGTTTTCTATGATGAGAAAGCTGTGATTGGGCACCTTTCCATGATATAATTAAAGTTGAGAGGAGGAGGATGGAGAGTTCGAGCTATTAAGTCAACAGAAATATGGGTATTCCCTTATGAAAAGTGGCTTTAGACCGCAAGCTACATAGAGCATGGTTTTAATCAAAAATAATTCAAAAAGACCGCAAGCTACATGGAGCATGAAAAGTGGCTTTTCTTATTCTTTCGCACAAAGTAAAATATACGAATACAACAAGTGGATGCGCATACAAACAATCGGTAATAATTACTCACTCCGTCCTAAATTAGATGTCATGGATTTGTTAAAATATGGATGTATCCATACACTAAAATATGTCTAGATATATCAATATTTTGACAAATCTATGAAAACTAATTTGGGACGGAGGAAGTATTATTTTAGCATGACACAACTTCTCTAGTGCCCAATAAAATATCACCGTCTCGAGACCCAATCATATCAACATGATCCCGTAACTGGACCAATGAACTCCTCTTGTCTCACATCACAAAATTCGAAAACCATTAACCTCTCTCTCACACGGATCCAGCCATACCATTGGTCACTATATAATTAAAATTTCATCAAAACTTCCAAATCTTCAATATGTATCGAAATATTTGTATGGAATTATATACCAAAATCAAAGTTATTCCAAACCTCATAAAATTTTATCTAAAAGCTAATGAAATCACCAAATGTCAGTCATTTCAGTTGGAACCAAATTATTTTGATATTGTAATATAATGTTTTGTAATTTGAAAATATTAATTATTATTACACTTCTGAATCGCGGTGTTCAGGGAAGGAAATAATATGTGTAAAATGTGGCCCCTCCAACTATTAAAATCATGGATTCATAAACCCTCAAGTTTTATCTGGGGTATTTGTTTTTTGTGTCTGTGTCAGTTTCTTCGATCTCATGTAGAATATCTAGTCAATTATTACAATAAAATCTTACTAGAAATGTTTATTTTGAAAATAAAAATTGAAGGTGTAGTGTAGCCCAAAGTGTACACATTTAGAACCTCCAATTCTTCCATAGATTCGATCGTGATTTATTTACAATTATAACTTCCACACCTATTCATTTGTCATTTGGGAGAATTTCCCATATAAAGAAAGAAAAAGAGTCAAAGAAAGGATGGGTCAAATAAAAAAAAAGAGGTCAAAGATACCATAACAATGTGTATCAGACTGCATGTTTTCTTGTAGTTGGATCTCCCACTATTTGGAATGTTCCCAATTCCACTTGGGCATCCAAATCTAGATCAATACCAGCAAAAACATCTCGGAACAAGGTTCTAGCGCCATGCCAAATGTGTCCGAAAAAGAAGAGCAAAGGAAAGGTGCATGACCAAAAGTGAACCAACCCCTTGGACTGCTACGAAAAACACCATCTGATTTCAAAGTAGCCCGATCTAATTCAACAATTTCCCCTAATTGAGAACGTCTCGCATATTTTTTTTATAGTAGCAGTATCTGAATAACTTACTCCATTAAGTTCGCCACCATAGAACTCCACGGTAACGCCTACTTGTTCAACACTATATTTGGATTCTGCTCTTCTAGAAGGAACATTCGCTCTCGCAATTCCTCTTCATCTACCAAAACAACCGGAAATGTTTCCAAAAAAGTAGGCATAGGACATACAAAAAGCTCACTTCCTTCTTTATCTCTAAAGAGAGGATGTCCTAACCATCCAACAGCTATTCCATCCCCATTGTCCATTGAGCCTGCTCTGAATAATCCCCCTTTTGCTGGATTGTTACCAGTATAATCATAAAAGGCTAATTTTTCGGGAATTTCAGACCAAGCTTCTGATAAAATAAGATTTTCAGCTAAACCATTGTTAACTCTTCGATATGTTTTCTTGCTGAAAGTATCCCTGATCCCACTGAAAACGAGTAGGTCCAAATAATTTGATTGGGGTCGTTGCTGACCCATACCACATAGTTCCAGCAACTACGAAAGCTGCAAAAAAAGCAGCGATACTACTAGAAAGTACAGTTTCAATATTGCCCATGTGTAACCCTTTGTTCTTCATGTAGCATTCAGATCGAATGACTATGAAATTACGTCAATACTTCCACATGTTATGGGTAACGTAGGAGATATCCCTACTTTCCCCCGGGGGGTCTTAATTACCACTTCTTAGCTTTCAGTTTGCCTCTGGCCATCAAATTAAATATTAATAACCCGTGCTCCTCTCTTTGAAACAAGGAGCGCTTCCGGTTCTGTGCGTGCTTCAAACAATTTTGTCTTCTCCATATTACCATATCTCTAGAGTCAATAATTTGCTATGAGGAACTACTAAACTCAATCACTTGCTGCCGTTACTCAACATTTTTTTGTTGAGGTCTATCCCGTAGAGGTAGTAAAATTGGATCAGTGATCGATTTCTAGGTTTCGTCGTAAACCTAATTGGTTACTTCCAATTACATAAATCAATAGTTCAAAACGCACTCAAAGGTAGGGAATTTTCCATTGATATAGGAACTTTTGTACCAGAAACAATACTATCTCCAATTATAGCCCCTCTGGGATGTAAATATATCTCTTCTCACCATCCCCATAGTGTATGATACAAATGTATGTATATCGATTAGGGTCGTATTCTATGGTTACGATTCTACCATATATGTCTTTTTGATTCCGTCTAAAATCTATTTTACGGTATAGGCGCTTATGACCTCCCCCTCTATGCCTTGCGGTAATGATTCCTCTGGAAATACAACCTTTACCACAACGGTGTCGTCCATGGATCAAACTATTTCGTGGATTGGATTTCACTTTTCCTCGTCTCCGCGTTCCCTTGCGTAGTGCTCGATAGGTGTTTGATTGTATAAATGTTTTTGCTGTATTATTAAGTATTCTCCTTAGTTTTTTTTCTCTATCTACAAGTGGAATAGAATAACCCGGTTGAAGGGTAATGATCATACGTTTGTAATGCATTGTATGTCTCATAATAGGTCCTATTCTTCTACCTTTTCCAGCTATTCGATGGCTATTCACAGCTACTACCTTAACACCAAAGAAGAGTTTGACCCAATGCTTTATTTTTGTATTAGTGAATCCCGATTCGACATTAAAAGTATATTGATTATTTCCCATTAAACGAATACTTTTTCTGTAAATACTGCGTATTTGATTCCATCCATAAATCGACTTTCCCTCCTATGCTCTGAGTTCCAGTATCGATAAGAATTCGAGTTCTTATTGTTCTTATGTTATGGTATGAATATACCATACCAATTCGTTATGTATGGATGATGGATGAGATTCCATGGATAGAGAACCAGTTCCAATAGACTTATGGAACGTTCTCGTTCACGTGCATCCAACAGGAATTGAACCCGCAAATTTACCAATTATGAGTTGGGCGCTTTAACCATTCAGCCATGGATTCTTAACAGGGATCATCGTACATCGTAAATAACCAATTTTCATATAGAAAGAGATATCATAAAAAAATGAAATCGAAAATATTCGGAGATGACTATGAAAACACCTCTCTGGATCCTCAAATTGAAAGAGAGATTGAGAGGGATCAAGAATTCTAATTCTCTCTATTTGGAATGGATCCAATTCTATTGAGTCTGACTCATAGTGATCATTTCTCTTTCGCAAAGAATGACCTTAGTTATCAAAGGATTGAACAACCGGTATTCATCTACTTATGATACCTAATTGGCATTGCTAACAAGGATCTAATGAATTATGAGTTTAATAAATAGACCCCCTTTAGCAGAAAGACCTATATTCCTTGCTCCTTATCAGACAATCACTTTCTCATGGAAAACCCTTTTCGTTCCGCTTAGCTCTATTGGGAATTTTAGTGATAGGTTCTATAGGAACTGGACAATCCTATTTGGTCAAATACCTAACGAAAAATTACGATTTTTCTTTCATTAAGGTACGAGGGCTTGTTATTCCACGAGAACGAAAACACCTTTTCATTCTTTTATATACTGGGGGTTTTTACTTGGAAAAGACAATGTTCCATACTAAGGGATTCGACTCCATAACCACGAGTTCCAGTGCACTAGATCTTGTAGCACTTAGCAACGAGGCCCTATCCATTAGTATTCCACATAAGAAATCCATTATAGAAAAAAATACAATTAGATCTCTTCATAGACAAACTTGGGGTTTGCGAGCCAAGGTAAGATCGGCTCTAGATCATGGGACCCTTTTCTATCATATAGGAGTGGCTCTTGTAAAAAATAGACTTATAAGTAATAACCCCATCGAATCTATCTATATAAAGAGGCAATCGTGTCAGGAAGCGGGGTTTTCTTTTCTTTGGCCAAAAGGTACTTCGAACTTAGAACGGGCATGAAGAGATTAAGGAGACTTATTTCTCTTTTTAGTTTTTTGGCGGACCTGTCACGCAAGATCTTTGGTCTTCCCCTGGAAGCGATGAAAAAAATTGGATCGCTTCTTATGTACTCTATATTTATAGTTCATGGCCTATTAGAAGTAGAAGATGCTTTGGTGCAATCCTTACCGACAGAAAAAGATTTCACTCAGGTTGATAATAATCGAGTGTCATTAAATCGTCGGTCTGAACCAAGGAATCAGTTCGAAATGTTTTTAAATTGATATTGTTCTCTCTTTGATACGGAATTGCTATATGAAAAGAAGTGGAGTTTGAAAAAGGGAACGAAATCCTCAAATCGGAACTGCTAGAGGAACGAATTTTCAATAGCATAACTTGGGCTCCTAGAATATGGCACCCTTGGGACAATCTATTTGATTGCAGGGTTTTGTTTTGTTTGAAGCAAATATATCCGCGGGTCCAGTTCATTCGTCCTATTCTGATATTAAGGACAAAGAGGTACTGGATTCTCTTTTGTATAGGCCCTTAAAGGAGAAGAAAGGCTGAAATGAGAACGGACCTTTGTCTATTCTCTAATTCACCTGATCCGATAGTACCCGTTTTTGGAACAACCAGTGCCAAAGTCACTGAATGGGTAAGTCACCAATCCAATACCTTTGACAAATAGGGTTTCATATTAGATATCATATTCTATATATATAGAAATATCAGCGAATAAACATACAAAAATTTTGGTTGGTAAATTAGAATGAATCATTGAGTGAAGAAGGAGCAAAGAATGACAAAAGACGAGACTCTACTAGTCTTCACTCTTGTGGTTTCCTTGGTTTCTGTTTTCTTATTTGGGATCTTGTTTTCATGGTTCTCATCTCTGCAACTCGCGATTTTTGCGAGAGAACCAAATCCAAATTGGTGAAGATCATGATTTCGGCTGGCATAGTAGTTATTACATTTGCAATTGTGATTCGAATCTATCTGATCTTTATCTTCTTGCTCAAAGAATGAAGAAAAGTCCTTGTCGAAGCCCTTTATGATAAGCTTCCCTAGATCCGGGAAGTTTATCTTTCACGGTATTAGGATCATTTGATCGATTTCCTTGATTTGATCGCTACTTATGGGCGTGCGCTTAGAGGATACAAACAGGGATTCGCAAACAAAAAGGGGAATTCATAGTCATTAGTTCCTGTCGCGTAAAAGAAATTCTTTACGCGAGAGCAATAGCGGTTGGGATACGTCTATCTCTTCTGAGAAACCTCTTTTGGATTCTTAAGACCACCCTTGTAGTAGCATACCATCCGCTTTGGGTTCTTTATTATCTCCTTCGAGGGATTTTAAGGATCGTTAAGGCTATATTTAGTCAATTTTGGCTTTCACTGCCTACTTTTGGAGATGGTTAAGGACCTCAGAAGATAGAGGAGAGCGCCAGACGCTGATTTTCGGAATACTTCTACGGGGAATGCTGATTGAATGAGAATTATCCATATTATGCCTTGAAGAGGACTCGAACCTCCACGCTCTTCAGCACGAGATTTTCAGTCTCACGTGTCTACCATTTCACCATCAAGGCATCTTGAAAGTGAATCGTATTCCATGAATACGATATCTATCTAATTTGATATATGGAATATATGACAAAGGTGGAGTCTTGGAGTATTTCGACCGATCGGTCATATAGACCTGAGTCAGACATAAAATAGCTTCGATTTGCATTATCCGTAGGACACCTTATATGTATACAAAATCAATATCAAAATCAAACAGATGAAAGATGTACAATCCAATTTATCGATTCAATAGAAGCCCAAAGAGGTTCATATGGTACCCAACTAAGAATAGGATAGATCTGTCAAAAGCAAGTTTGATTACACATATTCCTAATCCTAAATAGAATATAAGAACGCAGGGATTTCTATGTAAACAGAGTATGGAATGTGCACGGTCTGGTTTGGTATGGAATGAACTTATAATCTGATGATCGAGTCAATTCCATGATTATAAGTTCATAACCCTAGCGCCCATTCCCATTTTGGACGGAACAGATCTACTAATTCTTTTATTCCATTTAGTAAGAGGGACCTTGAACTAAGAAAGAAATAGACCTAGCAGCTAAAAGAGGGTATCCTGAGCAATTGCAAGAATGGGGTTCATTGATATTCCTGGTATTGTAGATGCTATCACACATACAGTCATACTCAATTCGATGGAATTGTTTGATCTTAAAGGGAATCTTCTATAATTTCGCACATAAGGGGTAATTTCTTGGTTTCTTCCAGTCATTAATAACTTGATTATTTTTAGATAACAGTAGATAGAAAAAAACGCTCGTAAGGAGTCCTATTGAAACCAAGAAATATAGGCCTGCTTGCCATCCACATCAGAATAGATAGAGTTTTCCGAAGAAACCTGCTAGTGGAGGAAGGCCCCCTAGGGATAAGAGACATAGGGCTAAAGAGAGAGCCAAAAAAAGGATCTTTCGTGTGTAATCCTGCATAATCACGAATGTTATCAGTTCTGGTATGTAGAACAAATAATAGAATGCAAGCAAAAGTTCCTAGATTCATGGAGATATAGAACAACATATAAGTTATCATGCTTGCATATCCATCATTTGAGTCTCCAACAATTATTCCAATAATTACATATCCGATTTTCCCTATGGACAAATATGCAAGCATACGTTTCATGCTTGTTTGAGTAATAGCAAGGATATTCCCCAAAATCATGCTAAGAATAGCTAGTATTTCCATAAGAAGATGCCATTCGTTTGATGACAAATAAAAAAGGAATATCGAGAATTCCCGTGGTTGAAGCTGAAACAGCTACTTTCGAAGTAACATAAAGAAAAGCAGCTATCTTTTCTGTTAATTGAGGAATATTTCTATTTTTTCTAGGTCTAGAACCCGTAATTATAGAAATAGACTAGGCTTGAAATTGCTTTTAGTTTTCATAGTTACGAAACGTTAAGAAAGATAAAATACGAGCATGTTTTATAGCAAGAGTAATTAATCGTTGTTGTTTCAAGGTTAATCTATTTATTCGTCTAGAAAATATTTTTCCTTGTTCACTAATAAATCTATTAATTAAACTCATATTTCTATAATCAATTCTATCTTTTGGTCCAATCTGAGGATGTGTACGAAAAGGTTGTTTGAATTTACGAAAAGTTTGCTTGGATTTACGAAAGGTTTGCTTGAATTTATTAAATGTTTGCTTGGATTTACGAAAAGGTTGCTTAGATTTAAGAAAATGTTGTTTAGATGTATACATTATTTATTCCTTATTTAAAAATTGAAAAAAATCATTTCTTTATTTTATTAATTTAGGATCCAGTAGTCTTTCTTTGATCCATATCTTATTTTAATTCATATTATAGTATATGAATAATCTCTATACATATGAAATAATATCTACCGAAAATCGGATGAGTTGATTTGTATTTTATACTTTTTATACTATAGTTTTTTATTTATATATTAAATAGGAAGTTCTTAATCTTTTTGTTCTTTGTAAAAATAGAACACACGATGTTCCTATTTCTTTATTTCGTGATGAGTCATATGCTTGCGACAATAATGGCAAAAAAAATTGAATTCTAATTATCCAGGTGTATTGTGGCGATTCTTTTGGGTACTATATCTAGAAATCCCCGTCGATTCCTCATTGACACATTTTCGAAACAATTAATGCATTCCAAAATAACTCTGATTCTAACATCTTTCCCCTTGACCATGAACCTCCTTTTCTTTTTGGATTGATTTAACTTAATTCTTTTATTCTCCTATTTTGAATCCGAAGAAGAAGAAGAATAAAATCCATTACAATAATTTATTTTTTAATTCTTATTTAATTAATACAAAATAAATAAATACTTAAATAATACAATCCTTTTCGGATTAGCAAAGATTTTTCTTAGAAATATTTTAATTAGTCAGCCCAGACTTTTTCTATGCTCTGATTTCTGAGGCTTGTCTATCTTGGATACCACTTTAAATTGAATTTCCTTTTTCCAAAATAGAATTTATCAAATTTTTAATGACTCTGAGGTTCACCCTAGTCCATCTTTTCTTTCTTTTTCCTTCCGCTACCAATAAAAGGATTGAAAAGGGTCAAATTTTGTCATGTCACAAAGAATTCTATTCCTGTATAGCAATAACTAGAATTTAAAAAAAAAGAATGACAAAGCATCCCGAAATAAACGATTAATTTTTATCAATAAACCTGCACCAAACCATAGAGTACTTAGCACGGGTGCTACGGAGAGATATGGTTTTATATCCCGCATTGAAAATCCTCCTTACTTGTCCCAAGATTGTTATGCTATATATAAAATGAACCATATAGATGAAATTAACCTATCCCTAAAAAAAGAAAAAGATGTCTCCTTCTTCCTATATATTACAAAGAAAAAGTAATATTTTAGATGTATATAATTCCTTAAATAGGAAGTTCTTATATATTACTCCCTCTGTTTCAAATTAACCGTCACAAATATAGATAAAAGTTGATGTATCTAACACTAAATTATGTCTAGATATATCCATTTTTTCTATTTTTGTGATAATTAATTTGAGATGGAGGGAGTACTAGAAATGCTTATTTTGAAAATAAAAATTGAAGGTGTAGTGTAGCCCAAAGTGTACACATTTAGAACCTCCAAAATTGTTACTCGGTCGGTCACTCACTCGCTCCACAGGATAAGCTGAGCTGAGCTGAACCCATGCCCGCCGCCGTCCGCCTCGCGCCGCTCCCCACTCGCGGCCAGCAGTACGCAAGCAACCCACCTCTGCCGACGTCAAACCCCACCGCGGCCTCCCTCCCGCAATGGAACGCCCTCCTCGCCGACCACTCCCGCGCCGGCCGCCACGCCGACGCGCTCGCGCTCCTCCGGCCGCTTCTCGCCGCCTCCGAGGGCCTCGTCCCGGACCGGTTCACGCTCCCTCCCGCCGCCAGGTCCTGCGGCTTCTTCCGAGACGGCGCCGTCGCGGGGCGCCAGGTCCACGCGCTGGCCACCAAGCTCGGCCTGGCCCCCGACGACCCATTCGTCGCCAACTCACTTGTCTCCATGTACGGCCGGTGCGGCCGCGTAGAGGAGGCCCAGAAGGTGTTCGACGGGATACCAGCCGCCTCCAGGAACCTCGTCTCCTGGAACGCTCTCATGGCGGCGCTCTCGGACAACCCACGGCGCGGCCTCGAGGTGTTTCAGGACTGCCTGGTGTCTCTCGGCGCTGGTACGGAGGCGCCGGACGAGGCGACGCTGGTGACGGTGATCCCGATGTGCGCGGCGCTCGGGTGGTCGGGGATGGGCAGGGCGGTACACGGCCTCGCGGTGAAGTCCGGTTGGCACGCCGCGGCGCGGGTCAGTAACGTACTCGTCGACATGTACGCCAAGTGCGGCGACCTTGCCGATGCTGAGCGCGCGTTCCTCCAGGCTCCTGAGAGCAACATCGTGTCCTGGAACGTGATGCTCGGCGGTTACGCGAAGAACGGCGAGGCCGGCGCGGCGTTCGGGCTGCTGCGTGAGATGCAGACGGACGAACAGTGTGTGCTGGCCGATGAGATCACCGTGCTGAGCGTCCTGCCGGCCTGCTCAGGGCCGCCGGAGCTGGCGAGGCTGAGGGAGCTGCACTCCTTCACTGTCCGGAGAGGCCTGGATTCGACCGGCGACATGGTTCCAAATGCTCTGATGGCAGCCTATGGGAGATGTGGGTGCTTGATCCATGCCGGCCGTGTCTTCGCCGGCATCCGGAGCAAGACGGTGAGCTCATGGAACACGCTCATCGGCGCACACGCCCAGAACGGCGAGGCGAAGGCCGCGATCGAGTTGTTCATTCAGATGAACAACAATGCTTGTGGACTAAAGCCTGACTGGTTCAGCATTGGTAGTCTGCTCCTGGCATGTGGTGGTCTGAAGCACCTGCTGCATTGCCAGGCCACACATGGATTCATCCTCAGGAATGGACTGGAGAGTGATTCCTTCATCCAGGTCTTGCTTCTCTCGGCGTACACCCAGTGCGGGAGGGTGTCTTCTGCTCGAACACTGTTCGACGGTGAGTCAGCAGAGGGAAACAACGATGAGGTCTCATGGAACACCATGATCACCGGTTACTCGCAGAATGGACTACCCGATGAATCCCTCCAGCTCTTCAGGGAGATGCAATCAAAGGTAGGAGGAGGCCATTGTCCATCAGTTATTTCAGCAACAAGTGCCTTGATGGCTTGCTCAGAGTTATCGGCGGTCCGATTAGGGAAGGAGATGCATTGCTTTGCGCTGAAAGCCGACCTCTGCGACGACTCGTTTCTGTCAAGCTCGATGATAGACATGTACTCAAAGTGCGGATTCGTGGACGACGCCAGGGCGTTCTTCGATCAGTTGCAGGCGAAAGACGCGGTGTCATGGACAGCGATGATCACCGGATACGCCGTCAACGGTCTTGGGAAGGAAGCTGTTGCGTTGTATGGCAGGATGAGAAATGAGGGGTTGGAACCTGATGGATTCACCTACCTTGGCCTACTGATGGCATGTGGCCACGCTGGAATGTTGGAGGAGGGACTGTGCTTCTTCGAGGAGATGATGAACCATTACGACGACATAGAGGTGAAGCTAGAGCACTATGCCTGTGTTATCGGCATGCTGAGCCGGGCAGGGCGCTTCACCGACGCGATGGCGCTCATGGAACAGATGCCGGAGGAGCCTGACGCCAAGATACTGAGCTCAGTGCTCTCTGCCTGCCACATCCATGGAGAGGTAGAGCTGGGGAGGAAGGTTACTGAGAGGCTGCTTGAGCTAGAGCCTGACAAGGCCGAGCACTACGTCCTTGCCTCCAACATGTACGCCGGGTCCAGGCAGTGGAACGAGATGAGGAAGGTAAGGAAGATGCTCAGGGATGCCGGCGTCACCAAGGAGCCGGGCTGCAGCTGGATCGGTCTCGCGGGCAAAGTGTACAGCTTCGTCGCTGGAGAAAACTCGCTCCCTTCTGAGATGGACGAGGTAAGGAGGATGTGGCATGATTTGGAGGAGAGGATAAGTGAGATAGGCTACACTCCCGACACCTCGGTCGTGCTCCACGAGCTGGAGGAGGAAGAGAAGGTGGAAGTGCTGCGGTGGCACAGCGAGAAGCAGGCCATTGCGTTCGGGCTGCTGAGGACGTCAGGGCCCACGAAGGTGAGGGTGTTCAAGAACATCAGGATGTGCAAGGATTGCCACAACGCCGCAAAGCTGATCTCCAAGGTGACGGAAAGGGATATCGTGGTTCGGGACAAGAAGAGGTTCCATCATTTCAGTGATGGCATCTGCTCCTGTGGAGATTACTGGTGATTAAATAGAATTCAAGTTTTGAAAGCCAAGTAGTACTTCCCTGACGGGAGTATTAGATGCAGTCCAAAAGCCAGATATCTCTTACACATGACGAAGCATTTCGAAATGAGGTGTTTGGCTGAAGGAAGGCTGCCAGTAGGCGACACTCGCAAGCAAGCCAAGGACAGATCCTGGACAGTTTTCAGTTCAAAATGTCTCTGAGCTCCTAAACCCCTTGAGGGGTGGCTGGGATGTGCCGCTCTTTAATTCTCTGTTTGATCCTGAAGATGCCAAAACTTGGAGGACATCCCTGCATGGTATTTTTACCTGAGAGGTGCCTTTCCTGTCAAGGCGGCCTACAGCCTGGATATTATGATCACTGACCGGAAGAAGAGGGATGCTGCAAGCTCAAGTTTGGCTGGAGAGTTGCACATAACAGCCTTGCTAGCAGAATGAAGATATTCAGAGGATTGACGTTAAGCTTGATGCTAGATGCACTGTTTGCAACAGATTGGACGAGTGTTGGAACATCCTGGGGCTAAGCGAGACAAGAGAGAAGCTGCCGGAATGCAACTCAGCTCATACTATGCCGGAACGCCTCTAGACTTGCGATGAAGATGTCAAACTGAAAGCCCTTCTTACGTGGGAGTGGTGGGGCGTACACAGCAAGGTTAATGTTGGGGATGCTATCAGGAGCGCCATGGAAGTTTGCTAGTGTGGAGAGGCACATGATGGATTTTCTATCGCTAAACCATCCTAGAACCTCCAGATATATCTACAAGGGAGAAACAGGAGAGTTTTGTGAAAGTGAACTTCGACAAATTTACTGGCAATGGTCGCTGGGCCTATATTACTCGAGATCATAAGCACGGGTTTGTTGCAACAGAGGCCGAGAAATCGTGTCATCTCCGGGACTCCCTGCATGCTCAAACTGTGGCCTCTATTGCAGCTGCTGAGGGCGATTGGGTGCAAATTTCAATATCTTTGAATCAGATGATTCAGATCTTGTATGAGCGTTAAATAATGATGATTTTTATCGATCTACCATTTGTGTGCTGGTTATGCAAGCAAGAAATTGTATGCTGAGCTTTTATTCTGATCTAAACAATGATGATTTTTATCGATCTACCATTTGTGTGCTGGTTATGGAAGCAAGAAGAAATTGTATGCTGAGATTTGATTCTTTCCAGTTTTCTTTCTGCCGCCCTGCGTGTAATTCTGCAGCTCGTGAGCTTGCAGTTTAGTGTAGACGTCAGATATGTCTTGACTGCTTATTGGAGGATTCTGTCCCCCAATTGTGTAACAAACACTGTTGCCAGCAATTTGGCTGATCTTGTTACGTAATATAATGTCATACTCCCATTAAAAAAAGAATTCAAGTTTTTGAGAAAGATATTTCAAAACCATCAATGTCGAATTTAGCTAATGACCACAAATTCTTCATTATGTTGTACAAAACAGTAAAGTGTATGAACCAGTGAGAGCAAGGAAAAGAACAAACCGTCCGCGGAGGCAAAGAAGAAAGGGCCAAAAAGAAGGAACACACCCAATGAAACAGGAACAAAACATAGAAATTCTCCATTTCGCTGTAGTACAAAACAGTCAGTGACAGTTCAGGCACATGGTATAGAAGAGATGCGAACAAAATTGTTTTTGTTCACCCTACACATTTACACTTAGCCCAGTACAGATCTATTAACCCAGAAGACTTGTCAAGAAGTTCAATGTCAGTTCACTTCCAGATCCCAATTACAAAGCATACAAACATTTATCTATGCCTTCCGTTATCGAAAGAGGGCCAGGCAAAGCAAACACACATACAGACTAATGGCTACCATCATTGGACCGGGGTGCCTCACAAAAAGAAGTTGCGCCGGCTCGATCTCCATGCTGCTTTCGAAAATTGCAGCTGTAGGAAGCTTATCAACACCATCTCAATCCTAACTCCATCAGGAAGTTTATAACCAGATTATCTCCATCTCAGTCTTGCAAATGACAGTGACTCTTAGATGATTCGGACCTAATAATAAAGAATAAAGAAATTCTGAAGCATGTTCATGCATCCAGCAGAAGCGGTAATTTACATGATCTCCCCTCAAAACACCTGTAAATAAAATTTGCCAAAAGCCATTAGCAACCTCAAAGTAGAGATAAAAGGTCAGACTCAACTGAGTGAAGATCGGGGTCGAAATTTAACTGAACGCACCTTTTCATGTTAAGAGCAGATGAATTCAGATACAAACATGATTCTCATTGAAAGCTTTGTACATTGAAAAAGTCAAACTAGAGTGATTATTGAACTCCTAGGTCATTTGACAACTGCAATATTCCTCGCATTTGAAGGTATGGGTTCTCCAGAAGTTTCTCATTGTTACACTGGAGACAACAGAAGAATAAAAAGTCAGTGCCAACTTAATCTAGACAGCAGATACATGCGTGGAGCTAAATTTATTGTCAGATTTTGAACTGCCTGAATATTCGAGTTAAACCCAGACAAGATGAGATAGAAAAGGAGCATCGACCTGTTGAGCTTTTGAAATGAGACTTTGAAGCATTCTTTGGTACATCTCTGGTTCCTCTGTCATCATCCTCTGCAAAACCACCAAATTTTATCAGAGGCGAGTGCAACAGAACTATCAGCACAATCAACAACTGCAACAAGTGCATACCTTCAAGAGAAAAGCAGCAGAGTAATATGCTACCCTTGAGTCAGTATCATCTAGAAGCCCCCTGTTGGTGTGAAGCATACAAGGGACAAACATCGAGCATTAGCAATACGCCACACTTTAAACCGAGATAACAAGTCCACAAGAGATTACCTGAAAAACTCGTTGCCTTCTACCTCCGTAAGTGCTTCCTGGTCAGCTGTGCATTTACCAATCAAAAGCAAAAGAAGCGCTGCTCTAATATCTGATGTAGCGCCAGGAATATTGCCTCTTCCTGTGCTACCGACAGCAATACCCAGCGCAATATCATCACTGGCCGCGCCTTCCAGTTGCATCAGTGGCCAGAAAAACAAGGAAGTTGGTACACGGGCTACAAGCTGCATCGGAGCTATTGCAAGACCTTTCAGAAGTAGTGCTGCCATTGATGTTTCGCAGAGCAGAGTGGATTGAGTGGATTGATTCATGCTTGTGGTATCTTGCAACGTCTCGGTCCTGCCAAAATTCTTCGTTCCTACAGTTTGGTGCGATGCACGGTTCTCCAAATGGCTCTCTATGTTTTTGGTTGTACAGCCAAAGAGTTGACCAAGGGATTGAAGGCCGCCCAGTTGCATCACATTTGTGGATGGAAGCCGCAGACATAGTTGTGAAAACAACATGTCACACATCTGTATGAGGAAATTTCGAATTAGGGAGGCTAAAATCATAAACTCAAGAATGCTAATGTTTGATTTAGACATGTCATCTAACAAGGTATCCAAGATGTAAGCAAGTACCATGGAAATTAAACTGGTTATGGATCAACGAACTATTATCAGTTAACTGGACGTAGAGAACACTATAATGTTGTATCCTGGGAGTCAGGTACAACATTAACTACTCAGTTTCAGCAGGAACTAATCCAGATGATAAATTGTGCATATGAGTAATTAAAAATTTGCAAATAGAAATCGAAACTTGAAGGCTTGATGCTCAGTTTCAATTTCCTGCAGAAACCTTACACTGAGATTTCCATAGGAACCATTTGTGAAGTTCTTGCATGCAAAAATACTTACAAAAATATGGTTATCGTAATTGCTATAGACTGAAGAAGATTTAGAACCAGGCAGGTCATTGCTGTCATCAGTGACTAAATATGTCTACCGCATATTAACAAAGAGAGGCTATCTAGTTAATAACACATTAACAATAGATAAACTTATGACCTGGCAACAGAAACTGCTATTTAGGAACTTCTTTCTCAAATACAGATCTAAGTATGTGGTCGTTATGTATTAGAAGAACACCAAAGACTAAATATCTCGGTATTTCAAGTTACAACTCCTAAGTAGTGATCAGTAACGAGTTGTCAATGATCAACAAACATTATGATATATGTAAGTACATTTTCTTCTAAATGGAACTGATACCATAGATCAACTTTTGAAACACTTTCATTTGTCAGTGTTAACTTTTAAGAAAGCAACTTTAACATTCACAGACAGTGCTAACTTGTAGCAAAGGTCAAATGGTTGCACTTGGGTGAAAGAAAATCACCTTTAGGATGTTGATATGGTCTGTCTCGTTATTTTGAACAACAAGTAACAAGGCAGTACTCATAATATCTATAACCGCAAAAGCTTTGTCCAAACGGTTTTTGCTATGATAAGCAACTGAGTGCTCTTGCATGTCACTGTCATCCAATAATAATTTGCAGCGCATCAGAAATTTCTCTAGAACATATAGAAATCCCCATCTAATGTAGTTGTGTTTTGATTTCAGAAGCCCACATAGCAGACAAATAGGCAGTGAAACTTCTGAACATGACATGTCTTGGCTTCCGGCATCTTTAATCTCCTCTTGGAGCGTTTGGATTTTAGACCAAACAGAGCCATCGGTTTCTTCACTGATTTCCGAGAGGAGCAATTCCACTAACCAAATATATCCATGGTGTCTGTATGATGAAATTTGCGAGTGAAGAAGCGAGTGCAAAGTAGCCCAGAAAAGGCTTGCTCTACATTTGTCATCACCGTCTTCAGATCCATCTTTAATGCTGCTGAAAGACTTGAAAGATTTTGTTACTTGGATCATATTAGCAAACTCGTTGTCTATCCTTGAAAATGTGCTGACAGTTCCATCAAGTTTCCTGATAACCTTGTCCAGAAGCTACAAATATTGAAATTTTGATCAGAAACAATGTGTAAAATAGTACTTCAAAAACAAAATTCAAAATTTCATGCTGCTTGCATAGTGTTTATCATGACATGAAGTCAAACGGAACATAATAAATACGAATAGGACCATGTTGCATGATCTATCAGTTAATTAAAATAAGAATGGGGATTTTTGGTGATGAATGCTGGCTATTTATGTGCATCTATACTGATTACATGAGCCCTAAATGTTGTGGATACAGCTTACTGAGTGCAAATTCGAACATGATGATTTACATTTGTTCTATTCTGTGACACAAAAGGAGCAATATAATAAATGCTCTACAACTGTAGTAACTACTAACCACGTGACATACGTGGTAAGCAACCCCAAACCGGGGGTAGGGGACTGTAGTAACTACTATTTTCGTCTCTAACACTGTCTACTCCCACATATAAAATACACTGCCCACTCTTAGCTTCGTAAAACACAGATAGTTAATGGGGAAGACCGGGGGTAGGGGACGTTACCACATTTAATTGTTCGTATTCTGCTGACTGTGATAATGCCGCAGATATAGCTTTTGTAAGCATGTCCCCAACACCTTCAACACCATGCTTCACGGATATATAGAAGGCCTCTGGAGCATCAGCAGATGCAAGAAGAGAAGCGAGAGGCTGAACATCATCATAAGTATATGTTGAAAGGCCACCAGACAAGCATGTCTCATTTATTTGATGCACTACATAGTCAAAAAGAACAAAAAACAAATCCCGCTTCTCTTCCTTTGAGTTGGCTCGTGAATACTGTAAAATAAAAAGTGATACGGATAAATCCACTGAATTTACGAACACTTGGTTATAATACAGTACACATAAAAGAAAAGCATAACCAAAAACCTAACCATTAAGGCAAAGAAACATGATTAATTGGAATGAATTCTGAAATGGGTTAGCATTGCATGATAATGATCAAGATTTAAGGACCATCTGTTATCGCATATGAATTTGTTGGTTCGAGGTAGTAGTGACCATTGACACTTGGATTTATGATTGACGTTTGGTCTCACATAGAGAACCCAACACCTGACCAGTTTTTCTGGGTTACCCATCCTACCATCCACATGAGGAACACTAGATGCAGACAAAATTTCATTACAAGAATGAACTTATGCTGAGGTATTGTCCGAGGTTCTGGGAGCTTGGAATAATGGGTGGTGTTGCAAAGTATGCTGAATTGGGGTTTAGTGTGAACCTACGAGGAAAGAAAAGTCGGCATATGGTTGAAGTTGCTACTCGGTACTTATCCCTTTACGTCTGGACAATATTGACCAGTATTCTGAGACAAAATGAAATTTGAAATGGAGTCTTTGATAGCCAATTTTATTGAATGATCCAGCCAGTACCAGAATGGAAATACCGAAATAAGAGAAATTTCCTTCAGAAGGACACAAGCTATATAACTACATGACAGTGCAATAGTTAGTTTACTTACCTACTGAGCAGGTGATTCATTACCCTATGGGTCATCTTCTCGCATATTATTATTTATTTGTACTTTGTGAGAGATACTACGATATTGCAGTTGGATAGACAGAAAGCTCAGCTGTTAACAGCCATCAATAGCCATGTATGAAACAGCATAGTCAATCTAAACGTAACAGGAACACTAACCTCAAGACAGATATAGTCAATTCCACCAAGAAGATCTATTCGCTCAGGAACAAAATGTGTATCAAGTGCACTGCTCTGAGTCCCATCTGGTACTTGGTACAGCATATTTGTCAGCGTGCAAATGAGCTTGCTGTGCACTACTTTTGCCCACGAGTGTTCCACACTAATCTCAAGAAGAGTCTTCACGACCTGTTCACAATTTAAAATATGATGAGTGGTTCTCAGACCCTTCTTTGACAGCAAGAAAATAACAGTCTACATGAATTGCTATACACTACTAAACGCACTGTATGCTACATTGTTTTAGAAACCTAAGCCAGATGAAGGTCAAACAGGCTCATATGTCAAATATACGAGAAAAATGCATCACTAGATACATAAAGAAGCAGTCCAAGTGCATTTCACAGCTTGCTATGAAAGAAAAATCTTGGCGCTGGAATAGCATTCGACACCCATACATTAGAAGCACATCAATACCTATAGCAACACACTCCAACCTGTAGATTCAACTCATTTCACATCTATTTTGCACTTTACGTTTGTGAATACAAAATAATAATAAAACATGCACATCTTGCCTAACAATCAGAAATTCATACTACATGCTCAGCTCATATAAGTTCAGCGCTAATGGGACACAGACGTGTACAGTTTACACTATGATATCTATATTAATGCAATGTCCTCAACACTGTTATATAGTCCAAAGGCAGATGAATAACAGTTTGACAAAAAGTTGCAGATAGAGTCCAAGGACACTAAATTAGTGAATAACTGAACAAAGACACGTTTGTTTACCCTTATGTCCAAACCTTCAAGTCTGCTCCTGATGATTTTACCTCCATCGCAAATAAAATAAAATAGACAACTTAAAGCTGATGCCCACACAATCTCCTGCCGCTCCTCCATCTACAAGACCAAAAATAACAAATATCGCATTAGCCTACCATAAAATGGAGCAGTCTATGTAAACATACTTTCACATATGCATAGATAAATATAATGCAGACACATTGCCCTGGTCATAAAAAGAGGATCCATATAACTACCAAAATGCACATCAAGTTCAATATTCGATAAGTAAGAATCACCTGAACTAAGAGAAGGAGAACTTCGAACAGTATTTTCAGAAGCCATGACTCAAACTGATCAATAGCAGGACTAATCCTCTGCTCTTCTTTAGGTTCTGAATCCCTCTGTTCATCCATACTTTGTCCATACTCATTATTCAGGTAAGAGTTATTTGCAGCTTCACTTTTTTCAGTAACTGGTGCATCTTCAACTATCATAGGCTCCAATAGGTGTGCATGAATCCCAAGGTTTAGTATCAGATCAAAAGCCTTTGTTCTGGCAGGTGATTTTTGAGAGCTTAACATGCCCTGACATATAAATAAATGTTAGAAATAGTTTACGTGTTCTGTTTGGGATACAGCTGAGTAGAGTATACCACCTCGAGCATATAAAGTGCCAGAGGAGCAGCAGCCTCAGGGTCCATCATATACCTGAACCAAAGGAAAGAAACAAAATCATCAAAAACCCTAAATAAGTTAGTTCTATGGTGTCAAAGGGAAGCTTTAGCAATCAGCACCAAGCCCGAAATAAGCGTAGTTCTATTTTTCTTTAACAAATATTTGCTAACATCTGGCAACCATTGTTCTTTGATGCACGCACCCTTGTGCCACGCAACTCATCACTCGAACTACTAATGTGATAACAGAAATTTACAGCAAACATGTAACTTTAGTATGCATGCATCAGCCTAAAATTGCATCTCATAGAAGCAAAGCGTACAGCCTGCTGACTAGCCAAGTAAAACAGAAATACGGTTATAAAAGGAAAAAAAAAGTGGCAGAACAATAGGCAATTCAGATCAATAATGACAATGTGGCATGTCAGATCACAAAGATGGTCATGTACTAAAATACTTGGCATTAAAGCAATTTTGCACTTGAAATTCAGCCATTAGTGAAGAAAATATACTGTCATTTAACTAAAGGTTGTTCATGCCTGATATTATCAGGTATAGAAGTACAAAGAGTCATGCTGCAACCATACCACCAATAATGGAGCCAGTGGTAGAAAAAACTAAAAAAATAATCTGCAATCACAATGTATGAACTGGAGGTAAAAAGAATGAAAAGGGTGCAAGATTACAATACATGTCAATGACAAGTTTAATGAGGACGCTGAATGCCACATCTGCTGAAGGTTGCCGACTCTGGGTGGTCAATCTTGATGGAGCATTGGACTGATTTGAAGTTGTTTCTGAGCAAACTTCAGCTATGACTTCAGAAATTTCAGCCGGATTCAATCGTAAGGGTTGCTGCTCACTATTGAAAGAGGATGCCAAAAGGAACAACAGATTTAAGTGAGCACATCCTTAGGCATAATGCAACACAATAAATGGTTTACACAGGACTACAGGAGAATTATATGTATGATATACCATAATTTACTTCAAGGAATACCATAATTTACTTCAAGGAATACTTCCATAAATAGGCAAATGTTCAACATCAAGGCAAATGAGAGTTACTTCAAGGAATACAATTTGGAATCTCTCCATGGCTTTGATAATTAATTAAATATTTTAGTCAGAATCCCATCAAATGCATATCAAGTTATTTTCATCTTGATTTAATATGGTGATAGGAAATTATGCATACACAATCAACTTAGGATATTTCAATTACTGTGATACAACACTGAAAGTACATGTACAAGATTCCTATACAAAATAATATATTAGATCATATGCAAAGTAAATAAATGAAACAAGGGAATACCTGTAGTGTCTATACTGAAATAGGGGACGTGCTCGAGGCTGGAATGTGTTTGCAGGTATGTTCATCCTACAGAAAAAGTACATGTTTCCACACGTAAGCCCATGACCAATTATTGATATCTATAACAAAGAAACAGGTATATAAAGAGTTGGTTCATAATGAACAAAGCGTACGCTCAGGCGCGCTAAAGCGCTGAGCGACGGCCTTCTGCTTCGCTTTCTCGCTAAGCGCTCAACTAAGCGACGCGACTTCCTGGCATCCGAATCTGCTCTCCTTTCCCGAACTCACTGCCGGAACTGCTCCCCTTTCTCCACCCCGATGTCCTCTTCCCCTGAGCTAGTTAGAATGTGTGGTGCTTGCGCTGCTCCCTGCTTCTTGAGACGGAGAGAGAGAGAGAGGAAAGAGAGGCGGCGTGATTGGTGCCCGGAAGGGAACAGGTGAGAGAAAGATATTTAAGAGAATAGATGGACAGTCAAGATCAGAGGATATATATGGTTGAGATTGGCCAGGGCAGGCTAGGGTTCCATATGGGCCTAACTGGGCCGATATTGCAAGAGGATTAGAGCCTATATGCTCTGAAAAATGCAACCAGCTGCCCCCTCCTGCTGTATCCGTACAGAACGCTTAAGCACGCCTAGGCGCCGCTTAAGCGATAATTGCCCTAAGCGGAGGCCTACAGCTCGCTCAGCGCCTAGCGCTTATTTGAACCTTGGTAATGAAATGGCAAACGTCAGCAAAGATGCAGAAACCTGTTCATCAGGGAAACTGGAAATGAAATGAGGCAAGGTAGGGAAGGAGAATGTGCTTCGTGAGTATTACTAGTACGATGCATGAAACAAAATATAGCCCAAAATAGAAGAACTTACCAAACTTGGCTTGGGCCCGATTTCATGCGTTTTGAGGCAGTTATTGCTTTCAGATGACCCTGTGATGACGCAAAAGTGCTAGCTGTAGAAGTTGAAGGTTGCAACAAATCAATATCAGGAAATTCCTGTATAACAGAATATTTCCATTGTTGATCATTAATCTTTGCCTCCATATCCCCTACTAGAAGAGCTGCAGCACCAACTTCAAGAAAACCCTGTGTATGAAAATCTTGAAGGCCCGCAAAATCACTGCTGGTGAGAAAGGAAATAAACAAAGCTGTCAATGTTTGCAAGACTATCAGTATCATACTTTTTTATTCCATTCCAGCCAGAATGACTGGGACGCTCCAGCATGAAAACATAACAGGTACAGCACACATTGTGCTCTCTACTGGCAAAACATTCAGGTCAACCAAAGCGAACAGACAGTAAACAATGGACACAAGAGAAATACCTTTCTTTGGCAGAACTTGATGCTTGTCGTTCACCATATACATGCCATCGCCAATGTAGAATGTCGAAGGATATATACTTGATATCATATCCCTGCTCTCCCCCATCTACCTTTTCACTTGCCAGTGATATTAAATCAGATGAAGTATGGCTTTCCTTTGATTCAAGATGTTCTCTGTTGGGAACAACTTCTGGATTTAACTGAGGAATTAGAGACCTATTCAAAAACGATGAAAGTGAAGGGAGAGACTGTTTTGTAGAGGTTGATGAAACAGATTGCGGAATTGGTTGGAATGACAACTTTGGAATATGCCTCGCGACTAATGAGCGGACATAATTTAAAGACTTCACAAGAGATGCTGAAGCAAAGTTCGATATTGGTGGGGCAACAAGAGAGGAATTTGGCAAAGCTGCTGATGATCCAAAGTTCTGGCCCAATGATGATGCTCTGTGACTTGCCCCCGGGTCATACTTTGCTATCGTATTTGCACAAAAGATATCAATTTGACGCAGTGTTTGCACCCTTGGAATATACCTTACAATGCAAAGATGTATAGTGCATTAGTTTAAGCGCAAGAAAGTTTCAAGAATAAGCATGAGACGCTGACAAGGTATACTCAGCTCACCGGATAAGGTATCTCTTTAACAACGCCACACATCTTGGGACAACTGCTGGGCTGGTTGAAAAGATTGTACACGTTAGGGAAAGGATGAAAAATCAGAATATTTAACATTTGCAGAAAACACAGCTAAAGAAATCAAAATGCATCAAATAAATTGAAAGTATACAAGATCCTCATGCCTACTTGATTAATTACTGTATGTCCTATGGAAAGAAGTGAAAGAGATGCAGCTTATAACATAGGAGCTGGATAGGTTTGTCACGAGAGTGTAGATACATAAGCACATTATGCTGAAGAATCAGAGTTCTTTACCCCTTGTGCAAGTGGTACTATGGGGAAAATAGCCAGAAAAGGCATTGGAATATGAAAGCTAAAAACATACCTGCGATCTCTTTCTGCAAGAGCGTGGTCAATGAGGACATTGTAAGCCATATCGATTGTTGATAAGTTGGCTATATAATCCTGCCAGCGTATGAGGACCTCATTAAGAAATGGCATTACAAAACACGAACAGCCAGAACAGCAGTAACAGAGAAAGCAGAGAAGCTAAATATGCTCAGCAGTGATGAAGACCACTATACCAAACAATTAACAAATCAAACAACCAAACCTCGCTATTAACAAGAGTCAACAAGGATTTGACAATTTTCTATAGTGGCCAAAAACTTCACATTAGATGATGTGCATTTGAAATTGGTAAAACAAAAAGGTCTGAACATAATATTGGTGTATCTTACATGTCATGATAATAAAATTTCCTTTCTAGCTTCTTTGACAGGCACCTTAAGCGTATGTCATATAGGTGGCCACGTAAAGAGACCTAGTCAACATGTTTATCTACCTTGTGCAAAACAATGCGGTAGCGCCCTTTTATTTCGAGCAGAGCGACACGTGTTCCCTTTCGTCTATAAATCCTGAAACGGTATGTACGCACTGACGTCATTTGTGGACATGAACCCATTTCTTGGTGCCACCGAACTAAGTCGGAGCTCGCTTCAATTAATACTATGGGCGCCAGTTTCGCATACTATCATTCAATGCAGTGTGCAAAGCGGCATATAAGAAGCAAGAACGGTGTAGCCAAACAAGTTGCTGTCACTCTGCTATTGGGGTTCAGAACAGCAAACAGCGCAGCCTCGGCAAATCTAACCGTTGGTAATTGCGCCGTCTGAGGATGCCACTGAAGCGAGTCGAAATGCGCTTGAATTAATACTATATGCGCCAACTTCGCGGTATCGGTTGCTGAACACAGTGGCATACGAGAAGACGGGTGAATCAAATACATGTTGCTGGTTCACTCTGCAATTAGGGTTCAGGACAGGGAATGGCGGTCACTTCCCAATTGGATTAGCAGGGGCAAATCAGAATCGAGCATTTCACAAGTCACTTAGCAGGGGGGCAAATCAAACGTGATCCAAGCAAGAGCTATAAGCCGGGGGCACTGCGAGCGGGTGAAGGACTAGAGCTACATGTGTCGTGGAGGTTTAATAGAGGGAGAGATGGCGTGGGCGGAGGAAGGGAGGGAGAGGGGACTGACCCGGAGTGTGCGGGATGCCTCGGTGGCGGCGGAGGCGGCGGCGGCGGCGGGCCCGTGGGTGTGCGGCGCGGGCGGCGAAAGGCAGTCGGCGACGGCCCGGCGCAGCGGCTCGGGCGGCTTCCGCGCGGTGGCGGCCCCGGAGAAGGAGGGCGCGGCGGACATGGAGCGCGGCGGGGGCTGGCCCACGGCGGCCGCGTGGCGCGCGCTGGGGACCCGCTTGGAGGGCGCGTCCCCGTGGAGCGGCATCTGGGCGGCGGCGAGATCTCCGATGGGCGCGGAGGCTGGCGAAGTGGGGAAACCCTAGGCGCGGCGGAGCATTCGGGGCAGCCAGGTTGGGGCAGGGGCTGGCAGTGTCAGCTTCTGTCTCTCTGGTGCTTCGCTGTGGCGCTGACTGCGGACGCTTTTCCTCGTGGAGGGATTCGAATCGGAGGAACAGAATGGTTTGGTTGGGGGGTGGTGGAGCCTGGGCGTCTGAGGAAGAAGACGGCCTGGCTGGCTGACTGACTCCACCACTCCTCTTTCTGTGCTGGCTCATTCATGACTGACTGCCCACTCGATTCTTCATCATCATAAATAAACGAACCAAATGCCATTTCTATTTTCCCTGGATGATAACCCTCCCATGAACAAAAATTGTTCCCATTGCCATCTAAAAAAAACTTGCTCCTATTTCTCACATATTTCTCTAGCAAAGTGATTCCACTCCTCTTCGTTGTTTTACGTCCGGTTCCTCTCTCCGGAGTCAATAAATGTCACATTGTTGGTGTTGGATCTGTTCAGATCAAGACCCGTAATTGAATGATACGCACGCTGACGGGAGTAAAACACATACCATCCATGACGAGAAATTTGATATTGTTGAGTACCCTTGACCGTGACGTTTACAAGTATGCCGGAGAGAATAAACGCCTGAAGGTATCAAAAGGTTCTCTCGTTGTTATGATTGGTGATATCAATTCTGTCGAGTTATATATTATTAGAGGTGACACTTTTTCTGGTATTGCTGTTGTTATTACGAAAGATGATACAAGTACAACTAACTTTTGGCATAAGCGATTTGGACACATGAATGGACATGGTATGGAACCATTGGTAAAGAGAGAACTTCTGAAAGACTGCAATATGAGTAAGCTGCCGTTCTATGAACACTGTGTGTTTGGTAATCATTCATGACTGACTGCGCATCGCCCACTCGATTCTTCATCATCATAAATAAACGAACCACATGCCATTCCTATTTTCCCTAGATGATATAACCCTCTCATGAACGAAAATTGTTCCCATTGCCATCTAAAAAAACCTTCCTATTTCTCACATATCTCTCTAGCAAAGTGATTCCACTCCTCTCGATTGTTTCATGTCCGGTTTCTTTCTCCGGAGTCAACAAATGTCATATTGTTGGTGTTGGATCTTTTCAGATCAAGACCCATAATGGGATGATATGCATGCTGACGGGAGTAAAACACATATCATTCCTGGCGAGAAATTCGATATCGTTGAGTAGCCTTAACTATGAAGGTTACAACTTACAAGTATGCCAGAGAGAATAAACGACCGAAGGTATCAAAAGGTTTCTCATTGTTATGATTGGTGATATGATTTCTGCCAAGTTATATATTATTAGAGGTGTCACTTTTTATGGTACTGTTGTTGTTGTTATTACTAAAGATGATCCAAGTAGAACTAACTTTTGGCATAAACGACTTGGACACATGAGTGAACATGGTATGGAAAAATTGGTGAAGAAAGAACTTCTGAAGGACTGCGATATGAGTAAGTTGTCGTTCTATGAACACTGCGCGTTTGGTAATCATAAGAGAGTTAAGTTCAACGCGTCTGTTCACACCACTAAAGATACATAACATTATGTGCATGCTGATTTGTGGGGGGGGCTTCACGTAAGCCCTCTTGTGATGGTGCTCGTTATATACTTACTAGTATTGATAATTACTCTATAAGATTTGGCCTTACTTCCTGAAAACTAAAGATGATACTTTTGCTGCTTTTAAAGAGTGGAAACTTATGACTGGAAGCCAAATTGAGAGGAAGGTGAAGTTGCTTCGTACTGACAATGGTGGCGAATCTTGTTCACATGCTTTTGATGATTACTATGTGCAGGAAGGCATTGTTACGCATCACACCATCCCGTACACACCTCAAAAGAATGGTGTAGCCGAGCGGATGAACATGACGATCATCTCCAAGGCTCGCTGAATGTTGTCCAACGCCCATATATATATGGACATGCGTTTTGGGGCTGAGGCTGCCAAGACTGCTTGCTACTTGATCAACAGGTCACCGTCCATCCCACTTGATAAGAAAACTCCTATTGAGGTATGATCTGGTGAGTCGACTGATTATTCATAATTGAAAGTTTTTTGTTGCACTTCCTATGCTCATGTTGATAATGGAAAGTTAGAGTCTAGACCTATTAAGTGCGTGGTTCTTGGTTATGTTTCTAGAGTGAAAGGATATAAGTTGTGGAATCTGGAAATCAAATAGACTTTCTTTAGCGGGAGTGTTGTGTTTAATGAATCCGTTATGTATCAGGACAGTTTGTTGACTAATGTTGTGTCGAATTCTTCTAATGAGGACGGACCACAAGTTCGTTTACATGTGTGGAGCAGGTGGAGAACCTAAATGAGGAGGAAAAGGAAATTGATGAGGAGGATATTGTGCCACCCTCACCTCCTGTTTTGCAGCAACCATCAATTGGTGTTGATCGGCCAAGAAGAAACATTGTTTGTCCTACTCGTTTAATTGAGGAATTGATACGTCTCCAACGTATCTATAATTTTTGATTGCCAGTTCCTGTTTTCTGCTTTTTTTGTTTCAGAAAAGTTGTTCTGAAAATATTCTCAGAATTGGACGAAACAAAAATCCAATGACCTATTTTTCTGTCACGTACACAAAGTCCGGAGGAGACCCGGAGGGGGGCCACGAGGTGGCCACACCATAGGGCGGTGTGCCCCCCCTTGGTCGCGCCACCACGTGGTGTGGGACCCTCGGGCGCCCACCGACATCGCCCTTTCGCCAATATAAAGTAAACATCTGAGCCTCCATCCACGAAAAGTTGTGTACCTGCCGCCATCGTCAACCCTAGTTCGGGAGGGTTCTGAAGCTCTCCCCGGCACCCTGCCGAGAGGGGAAATCGTCACCGGAGGGCTCTACATCACCATGCTTGCCTCCGGAGTGATGCGTGAGTAGTTGATCCTTGGACTACGGGTTGATGGTGCAGGTCTTGCACTCGTTGGGAAACCCCGAGAGGAAGGTATGATGAGCACAGCATCAGTTTTCCCTCGGAAAGAAACCAAGGTTTAATCGACCAGTAGGTAGAAGGAGTAACTTCAGAAGGTTGATGCAGCTGAGATGGCAGGGCGCACTACTGGTTCAGCAGCAACGTGGAAACTACACAACACAATCAAATCACTTTGCCCCAAAGAAGCAGTGAGGTTGTCAATCTCACCGGTTTTGCTGATAACAAAGAGGTTAAATGTATGGTGTGGAAAACAATATGAGAATGGTATGAGAACAGTAGCATCAGTATGAAAGCAGTGGAAGAAGTGTGTATTATCAGTATGAGAAAATGGACCGGGGTCCACAGTTCACTAGTGGTGTCTCTCCGTGAAAGATAAATAACATGTGTGGTGAACAAATTACAGCTGGGCAATTGACAGAAATGATGGATGCACCGTAGTGCATATGCAAGACATAAAGATTACTATGTGATTCATGCGGTCATTACAACAAGATACATAGACCGTCATCCAACTGCATCTATGACTAATAATCCACCCTCCGAATATCGTCTGAACAAACGTTGGGTATTAAGTTGCAAGCAACAAATAATCGCAATAAGAAAAGTGTGTAATGTAAACAATGTAAACATCGTTCTTTTCTCCCTAATGGCAATAGCACATCCTCCATTCATCACGTTTCTGTCACTCGAGCATAGATGCAAAGGAGGCATGAACCCACTATCGAGCATAAATACTCCCTCTTGGAGTTACTAGCATCTACTTGGCCAGAGCATCTACTCATAACAAAGAGCATGCAAGATCATAAATAACATATGCATGAAGATAACATGATAAACTGATAATCAAAAGACATAGCATTCAACATTCATCGGATCCCAGCAAACACAACATGTAGCATTACATAAAGATAATCTCGATCATGTAGGGGAGCTCACGAGATCTAAACATGAGGCATAAAGGGGAGAAGACAACCATCTAGCTACTGCTATGGACACGTAGTCCAGGGATGAACTAATCACGCATCACTTCGGAGGAGGGCATGGTGGTGCAGCCCCCTCCGGTAATGAATTTCTCTCCCGGCAGGGTGCCGAGCAGAGCTCAAGAACCCTCCCGATCTTGGGACGACGATGACGGCGGCCTCGGGTCTTTCTCAGGGAAAGTGGTATACTTTTAGGGTTGATATGTCGGGGGAATAAATAGGCGAAAGGGCGATGGCATTGGGCGCCCGAGGGGCCCACACCACACCCAGGCACAGCCAGGGGGCGCGCCGCCCTATGGTGTGGCCCCCCTCCGGGCCTCTTCGGGACTCCATGGAACCTTCGGTAATTCTAAGACTTCGGGCTTTGCCGAGAATATTTCCAGAACAACTTTTCTGAAACTAAAAACAGCAGAAAACAGAGAACTGGTTCTGTGGCATCTTGTCAATAGGTTAGTCCCGGAAATCGATAAAAATGACATAAAGTGTATAGCAAACATGTTGGAAATAACATGAAAACAGCATGGACCATCAGAAATTAAGGATACGTTTATGACGTGTCAACATCCCCAAGCTTAGTTCCTACTCGTCCTCGAGTAGGTAAACGATAAAAACACAGAATTTCTAAGGTGACATGCTACCAACATAAACTTGATCATCAATAATGTAAAAGCATATGTAAGGTGAGATCATAGTACTTTAAACACAAGCATGATACATATAATTCTAGCAATAAAACATAACAATCACTTTGCATCATGAGAAGTAACACAAATAAAAGATCACGAATAACAATGCATCAAAAGTATATGTTTGTTTCAAGTATAGAGAAAGCATGGCAAAGTGATATTTCGCTTGTCCTTAAGAGTGGGGCAAAACATAAATGCCAGGACACCTTCAAAGTTTATGAGGAATAATAGAACAAATAATTTGAGAACAAACAATAACACATCATGAATCAATTACCAATGTTTCTGGGACAAATGCACTTAAACTTGGAATGGAAACTATGCTCTTTCAACTGTGCATAAAGTTAGAACATGGAGACTCAACATAAAACTAAAAGAAATGCCCTTCGTGGAGGGAAGCATGGATCACTCTTGTGCTATTTTTTTTTTATTAAATAGAGGTATAAAATGTTTGACACTCCTCCCATCCATCTTACACAAACCATGGCTAATCGAATCCTCGGGTGCCTGCAAACAATCACATACCGTGGAGGAGTGTCTATTTTTAGGGAGGTGTATGCTTATGTCAACGAATGGTAAATAGAAAATACAGTACGTCACAAGCTAACTTTACTTCACAAGAGCGGATCCCATTGAAGGACTCAACTAGTATAGAATGTCATCCCTCTTTCTCTTTTGTTTGCATAATTATGATTTGACTGATAAATCAGGGGCAAAAATAGTGAAGAGAATTTGTTTGTATTAATTTGGGGCTGGGCACCCCGCTGCCAGCTCTTCTATCAATTGGATAAGCGGATGAAGCCACTAGTCCGAGGTGTGAAATTCCAATCAACAAGTGAGATAAAGATTCTCTATTTACGTCCTCATGAGCTAAAACAGGAACACAAAACAGGAGTAATTTTGAAAGTTTTAAAGGTAACACATGAGCAATTTACTTTGGAGTGACGGTTAAATACCACATGTAGGTAGGTTGGTAGACAAATTTGGCATACTTTGTTTTTTGGGAGTTGGATTGCATGAGTAGAGCTCATACTCAGTACAGGTGGAGGCTAGCAAAAGACTGGGAGCGACAAATCAAGAGAGCAATAATGGCCATAATCATGCATAGCGACAACAAAATCATTAATCAAAGCATAAGTGGTACCACAAGTTCAAAAAATAAATGATTATAGAGGCTATAGGTGACTGGTTTGTAGTAAAAACATGGTGTAAGCATGCGCCAAGTCAACCAAATAAAACATTCAAAGGAGAACACCACAATGTTTTGCTTCAATATGACAAGAACATCTCATGATTCTTTCAATGGCACATTAAACACTCTCAGCTATTTGAGACAAATCATGCTACAAAATAACCACTAGTATTTACAATTAAAATAACATCTAGCCTAATATGAAAAAGTCTAGCCACAGTCTATACAAGCTTCTATTTGCATCGTTATAAATTCTACCAGATGGAGCAGCTTCTTTTCCCAACAAGCACCATACAAAATATATTTTAACAAAAACTCTCTAAATGATACAGCAAGCAAACATGATAGTACTCACATAACACTACTAAAACTAACATCTCTGAATAAGAGATGCATTGAAAACAAGAGCTAAACAGGAATTTTTGCGGCATCTAGAAGAAAAATTAAGAATACGAGCATAACGAGTATTCAAATGAAAAGGCAGATCGTGTCTCTCTCCCAAACAAGGATGCTAGGTTCCAATGCTATTATTACAACAAGGAAAACAAAAGAAAAAAATAAAAGACACTCCAAGTAAATTTCATATGATGTGACCGAATAAAAATATAGTTTCACTATAAGTGAGCTGATAAGTTGTTGATGAAGAAGGGGATGCCCAAGGCATCCCCAAGCTTAGATGCTTGAGTATTCTTATAATTTTCTAGGATGAATCACGGGGGAATACCCAAACTTTGACCTTGCACTCTTCTTGATCACATTATATCATCCTCTTCTCTTGACCCTTGAAAACTTCCCTCACACCACACTCAAAGAGTAATTCGCATTAGAGGGTTAGTGAAACAAAGAAAAATACATGGGTTCTATATGGGAAAAAGTGCTATTGATAATTTTAAACATTAGCTACAGCCACTGATGTTTCGTGAAGAAAATAAATCCACTTGACATCGTAAAAGAGCAAATGCAAGAAAAATGGCAGAATCAGCCAAAACTAGAATATTCTATAAAGACGATTTTTTTCGGGGCACTTACATTGCTCGAATCAAAAAACGTAAAGAATGAAAAAGATTTGTAATTATCTGAGGAATAAGCACAAAAAGTTTTAGGTCATTTCGATTTTTTATGTAAATTATATAATTTTTTTACGGTGGACAGCAGAAATATGTTTCTTGCGCAGAAATCCAAAACCAACTCCAACTTTCGTCAGAAAATTTTACTTGGCACAACTAATACATGAAAATAAAGATACAAAGGAGTTGCTACAGATGTATACAACCCCTTGACTCAAAGAAAACAGAGAAAAACAAAGCAAAAATAAAACCATGGGTTATCTCCCAAGAAGTGATTTTCTTTAACGCCTTTTAGCTAGGCCGAGAAAAGTGGAATCAAGTATTTTCAAATGGACAAGCATCCAAATTGTAATGTTTTCGAATAATAAAGTCAAAAGGAAACTTCGTTCTCTTTCTAGGAAAGTGTTCCAGACCTTTCTTGAGTGGGAATAGAAATTTAATATTCCCCTCTTTCATATCAATAACAGCACCAACAGTTCTAAGAAAAGGTCTTCCCAAAACAATTGGACAAGAAGCATTGCATTCAATATTCAAGACAACAAAATCAACGGAAACAAGATTATTATTAACCATGATAAGAACATCATCAACTCTCCCAAAGGTTTATTTCTAACATTATCAATAAGACGAACATCCAAATAACAGGGTTCCAATTGTGGTAAATCAAGTACATTTTTAATTAAAACAAAATTGATCTAAAACTTCAAAAATTCATTTTGTTCTATAATTTCAAATTAGATCATCATGGACTTTTTGAATCAGCTTAATGTGTAGATTAATCTAAGCCAATAATATTTTAATTTTATAACATGCACTCACATGTTATTTGTATATCTATTTATATCACTATTTTGGGCATATCTTTTAATCTAAAAATCCTTTTATGGTGAATCACAATTTCTATGGTTATTTTTATATTTCCCCTATCCGGTAGAAACAAAAGAAATTCATTAAGAAACTTTTCTCAGCAAGACAAGAGATTTGCACTTATCGCCCATATTTGACCACTATTAATGTTTAATTTTGTTTTATGATTTTTAAATTGTTTTCCATGCATCATGACTAAGTTATTAACACCTAAAAACAACTTTGCTAGTAATCTTGCTTCTTGTAATTTTGGTGCATCGGTTTTTGAATTTTCTGGAATTTTCTATCCCGGTTTCAAGAAAAAAGTCAATACGGCATGCATGACCGTTCGTGGCTAAGGGTGTAATATTGAGAAAATCTTGGTGTATCTCTGATGGAATAGATAGTTGTGTACCTTAAATCGGCTTAGATAAATTCTAGAAAATTCAAAAAAAAAAACATTTCCACCTATATCGGCAGAAAAACCCTTCGTAGCTAGGAGTTGAATATTGAGAAACTCTTGGTGTATCTATGATGAAATAGGTATTGTACCTAAAAATGATTTTTGCCAAAAAGAACATGAGCAAACTACGAGGCACATGTACATCAAATTTGACCCGTTTCCACCTATATCGGCAGAAACTTGTGTTTTTCAAAAGAGCTGGATGGAAACCTTTTCATAAGCAAAAAGTTGGTTATTTATGCATACAACAAGGTCTACTATTTTCAAAAATGCAACTGCCAAGATTTGCAAGATATTTGTGGTAGGTCCTTCACAAAAAAACCCATTTTTGACACTTGAAAAATGGATATTGTTATTTTATTCAATGAAAAGGAAAACTTTCCGAGTCAAGATTGTTCGTGCTTCTAAGATGCATGTTTTTGTGGAATATGGGCATATTTAAACAAATTATGCCATGGATTTGGCCATAACACTCATCATTTGGACCGAAATGCTTGAATGTTCGGAGGAGATAGCTCATTTATGTGAACACATTTTCAACACAGCCGTCGTATTCCAAGTTTAAAATTTTTGGTGGATACTAGGACATATATAATGACACCACGCGAAGGTCTTGGATCATTTTGGGTTTTTTTATAAAAAAGATTCTAGAAGTTTTCTAAGCCGATTTAAGGAAAAAAAAAGTCAAGACTGTGGGCATGACCGTTCCTAGCTAGGGGTTGAATATTGATAAACTCTTGGTGTATCTCTGATGAAATAGGTAGTTGTGTACCTAAAAATGTTTTTTTTCCAAAAAAACATGAGCAAACTACGAGGTGCCTATAGATCAAATTTGACCCGTTTCCACCTATATCGGCGGAAACTTGTGTTTTTCAAAGGAGGTGGATGGAAACCTTTTCATAGGCAAAAAGTTGGTTATTTCTGCATACAACAAGGTATAGTATATTCAAAAAATGCAGCTGCCAGCATTTGCAAGATATTTGTGGTAGGTCCTTCACAAAAAATAACCATTTTTGACACTAGGAAAATGGAAAATGTTTTTTTTATTCAATGAAAAGGAAAACTTTCTCCGTCAACATTGTTCGTGCTTCCAAGATGCATGTATGTGTGGAATATGGGCACATTTAAACAAACAGTGCCATGGATTTGGCCATAACACCCATCATTTGGCCCAAAACCCTAAAATGTTCGGAGGAGATAGCTCATTTATGTGAACACATTTTCAACACAACCATCGTATTCCAAATTTATCATATTCTTTCTGATTTTTCTCGAATTTTGTAAGCCGGTTTCAGGAAGAAGTCAAGACGGTGGGCATGGCCGTTCGTAGCAAGGGGTTGAATATTGAGAAACTCTTGGTGTATCTCTGATGAAATAGGTAGTTTTGTACCTAAAAATTATTTGTGCCAAACTAATGAGCAAACTACGAGGCACCTGTAGTTCAAAATTCACTCATTTCCACCTGAATAGGTAGAAACCTGTGTTTTTAAAGAGGTGGATAGAAACCTTTTCATAGGCAACAAATTGGTTATTTGAGCATATAACATGGTCTAGTATTTTTAGAAAAAATGTAGCTCCCAAGTTTTGCAACATATTTGTGGTAGGTGCTTCACAAAAAAACCATTTTTTACTTAGTGAAAAGGAAAACTTTCTCCGTCAACATTGTCCGTGCTTACAAGATCCATGTTTGTGTGGAATATGTGCACATTTAAACACACTATGCCATGGATTTGGCCATAACACCCTTCATTTGGACCAAAACCCAAGAATGTTCGGAGGAGATAGCTCATTTATGTGAACATATTTTCAACACAAATGTCATATTCAAAGTTTATTATTTTTAGTGGATACTAGGACATATATAATGACACCACGCGAAGTTCTTGCATCATTTGTTTTTGAATTTTCTGGAATTCTGTAAGCCGATTTTAGGAAAAGGGCAAGACGGCTTGTGTCGCACCCGGACTTCTAGAGGATACACACAACCCGCTAAATAGTAGATAATTGGCTTACGGGGCCTATCTGCACCCGCATCTCAATATGAGTAGGCCAACACGTAAACGTGTGACAACCATCCTCTACTATTCATCGTCTGTGAAACCATCCAATAGGAATCCGAATACTTCCATTGACATACTTCATAACATACACACATGGTACGTCAACGGCATTTGAACAAGTGATACCACAACAAATCTCTAAGACACAAAGAAATAGAAATAAGTGGCAAAATCTCTCACTAGAGCAGAGATAGCAAATTCAGTCATGCAGAGGACACATGTCCCAACAAGTCATCATTACATCACAGCGGAAGCATCCAAAGTGTCTGAGTACAAACAAGATCCAAATAGGCCTAAGAGGCCGGAAACGAAAAAGAACGGAGCCCATCCACGAAGTCTCGGATCCTGCCCGGGTCCGCTATCTACTCATCAGCAGTCTCGTCATACTCCACGTAGTAGCCACCATGGGGATCCTCGGAAACGTAGTCTGCAGAACCAGCAGCCCCAAAGTGGTCAGTACGGACGAGTACTGGCAAGCAAGACGCACAAGATACCAAAGTGTACCCGACAACACCAAGTACAAATGCTTTGGGTTCAACGGAAGATAGGTGATACAAAGGTGCTGCAGCGGGCTGCACTACCCAACTACAGAGACACGCTACAACATCCGGCTAAAAGAAAGGGATAAGATAGCGCATCGGAGCCAACTACCACTAACCTCAAACAAACCCATCCTGAATCTCGCCCCTTATCCAAAGAAGCAATCCGAGGATAACCCACACAGTTGGATTAATGAAGGTTCAGGTTATTGTGACAATATGCCTATTACTAGTCAAATTATTATTAATTAGGTGCAAGTTGTCTAATCCTTGTTAGCCAGCCCTATCACCAAGTCATCCATAACCGCGGACAACACGGCTTCTCGAGAAGATTTAACCCTGCAGGGATGCACCAATTTGGCCGTACACATAAGAATGACCCGCCAGATGGAAATGCACTTCCACCAAGTAAGGCACTCAACACAACCCAACTCTTTTTCGCATCAAGCCCAAAGAAGCACGTGCAATTGAGCGCACAACTAATCAAGCCCCACGAAGAAAAGGGTACCCTAATAGCACTCTAAGAACGTGTCTTCCTAAATGCCGACTACAAAAGTTCCACCCTGGCGCCAAGGGTTCGCACCTGCATATGCATGCGGCAAATGGAAAACCCGAACTAAGTGTGGCGATTTGGACGAGATGCGAATCGAATCAAAGTTGCGGGGGGCGCCCATACACGCTTCCCACATGCGGTTAGCGCGCTCATCATGGATCGGAGGACAAGACCCTTTTCCTAATTAAGTTCGACACTAGCAGGCCTCAAAACCACGCCGGGCCTCCTGCCGGTGCCTTATCATCAAATTATTATTATCCCAAACATTAACATGTTGTTGATTAAGTTGAAACCCAACTATCAAACTAAACAGGTGATAGAACAAAGGACAACAGGACTAGAGCGCAAACAAACCTAAGCATGCTAGTACTACACAGGCCAACAAACAACAGGGTTATAGGTGTGGAGGTAAGGCAATATCGTGGCAGCAGGGTAAACATGTGATGGGATCGGAACACAAGCGTCGAAAATACTAGGCTAGCATAAAGACAACGGAAAGAATCGGTAACAAGTGAGGAAAAGGCAACATAGGTAGCAAGCGAGTATACTTGCCTGAGATCCAGCAAGTAGAGGTACATCCGCAGAACTTGTTGGTGCTCACATCATCTCAACGTCCTATCCGCGAAGAAGCAAGTGCTAGAAGAAACACTGGATGCAACCAATTACTACTACGGTAGAAGATCCGGCATGATCCTATTTTATATGCATGACATGCGAGATGCAATTTAACAAATTTAAGTGGAATCGGAAACCCAACATCTAATTTAGGAGGTTCGAGTTATTTATCTACCCATCAATATTAAACGTTGAGTTAACATGGCGAGGTAACATAAAGATGAGCTATGCAATTTTAAATGGAACCGGAGCAATATTTAATTATCCCAACTCATTCCATATTTAATTATTAGATGATATTACTATTACCCGCACCCACAAGATGCAATGCAACACATGAATGCGATGACATTTATAAAAAAAAGATTGTATTTAGAAAATACGCATATAGAGGTTAGGGATTGGGTTCGCACGTTGGAAGAGAGGGTCTTCGGATTCGAAGGTAGCATCTTCGGACGTAGAGGAAGTAGCCGAAGTAGTCGTGGTCGAGGTACTCGTCGCATCCATGTAGGAGATCATGGCGGTTCCCGTCTTTGGGGGTCGAAGGGGATCTTGTCGATGTGGAACTTGGCGTCCCGGTCTTCAGACTTCATGGCGCGCACGAAGGCGACCAACGCAGAGATGACACGGCGATGAGGTAATTGAGGGAAGGCCGTAGTCGTGCATGGTTCCTTGCAGGTCTTGTCGACGGTCGAGGTAATTGTCGGTGAGGAACGTGGAAGTGGCGCCACTCCAGCTCCACACGAGCACCCTCGTGGTGTCGAACTTGGCGACAGGATCTCCGGGACACGCACGAAGGCGGCCAACGCAAGGCGGACATGATCGAGCGGTGACGGGTAGACGTTCACGGTACAGTTTGTCGGAGAAGTTCTTGGCGATGAGGTACTGGTTGGTGTAGGTCTTGGCACAATCGTGTTACTCATTCACGGCAGAAGATCTTGTCGATGGTTCGTGCGTTAGCGATGGAGTACTTGGGTCGGTAGCAGAACATGACAATGTTGCACGGCACACACAGATAGATACACCTCGGGAGCGCACACAGGCAAGCAGCGGTGATCACACGCATGAGCTGGACTTGGAGAACTCGAGTAACAGGGGAAGGTCGACGTCCACGACAAGCAGGGCTCGAGAGCTGCCGTACTTGACGAACCCGTCGGTCTTGAGCTCGAGACGGTGGAAAGTCGAGGTCGCGCGGCCGTCGATGGAGAAGGACCAGGTCATCGAGGTGGAGCTCATGCACGCCGACCGAGCCTGCCATGGAGAAGGTCTGGAAGCAGTAGGCGGCAGCACCGATGATGGGGTCCCCGGACGGAGGCGTACCAGAGGACGACGGAGGCGGACGGGTTCATGTGGAGCGGTGACGAGATATGGCGTCGTTGGTTGTCCATGGAGGTAGAGGGCGGTGTGGTGGTGAAGAGGACGTCGACGACGAGCATGGCATGGTCGTTGACGGCCAGAGCACGGCCTTTGCCGGCTGCCGACGAAGCAGAGGGAGATAGCAGCGCGGTAGCGGGCGTCGACCATGTTGCCGATCTTGGAGAAGAGGGCGCCGAGGTCCGCGCGAGGTGCTGCTGGCAACGACGGCGTGGTTGGGGGCGGAGGAAGTTAGTAGGGGCGATGGGGGCACTAGATGCAGAGGACGGCGCGGTGAAGTGGAGGGGACAGGAGGCGTCGGGCCTATCATGGAGGCGCTCAAGGGGAGGCACCCATGGCGGCGGCGGACAACGATGGAGGAGGAGGACGAAGCGATGGGAGGGAGGAGCAGGGGGATCGAGCGCTGCTCTCTCTCCCGTGTGTGTGGTGTGGCTGAGAGGTGAGATGGGAGGGACCTGATCGCGAGGAAGAAAAGGCGGCAGGGAGGTGAGTGCAAAAAGGCCAAAGGGGAGGTGCGGCTGGGAGCTAGGGTTTTCTAGGGTTTCGGGTGGGCTGGCTGGCTGGGCCTTACTAGGCCGAGTTTGGCCTGGCTTGGCTCGGTTGGCCACCAAAACATTTCTTTGTTTTATTATTTTCAGAAGGTGTTTTGGTACTATTAGAAATTGATTAATCAATTAAACAAATTTTAGAAAAGTAGGAGTTGATGAATTTTAAACAGTGTACAAGTTTTAAATGCATGATGATGCATAATGTTATGAGATGCAAAAGAAAAACAAACAAACAAAAATTTATTAGGGGAAAAATCCCCCGGGCGTTACAGCTTGCATGACCGTTGGTAGCTAGGGGTTGAATATTGAGAAACTCTTGGTGTACCTTTAATGAAATAGGTAGTTGTGTACATAAAAATGATTTTTGCCAAAAATCATGAGCAAACTACGAGGCACCTGTAGTTGAAATTTGACCCATTTCCAACTAGATCGGCAGAAACTTGTGTTTTTCAAAAGAGGTGGATGGAAACCTTTTCATACGCAAAAATTGGTTATTTCTGCATATAACAAGGTCTAGTATTTTCGAAAAATGCAGCTACCGGGATTTGCAACATATTTGTGGTAGGTCCTTCACAAAAAACCCATTTTTGATACTCAGAAAATGGAAAATGTTTTTTTTTATTCAATGAAAAGGAAAAAATTCTCCATCAACATTGTTCGTGCTTCCAAGATTAATGTTTGTGTGGAATATGGGCATATTTAAAAAAAACTATGCCATGGAGAATTCCAAGTTTAATACATTATTACACATCACCAACATCCCTATCTATTGATTTTTGTTTCTTCTGCGTCGTAGCCATGGAGAGTCTTCATCATTTATATGATGCTTTGGTCAGTTCTTGATGGCGTGTGGACACACGTCCGTTAGGAGACCCCGAGAGGAAGGTATGATGAGTATCAAGATTTCCCCTCAGTAAGAAACCAAGGTTTAATCGGACCAGTAGTAGAAAGAAATCTCTTCTGCAGATTGTTGACAGCTGATGTTGGCAGGGCGCACTACCGGGCTCTGCAACAAGATGGAATCTGCACACAACACAACAAAGATACTTTGCCCCAAATAAACACTGAGTTTATCAATCTCGCCGGTTTTGCTGAAAACGAAGGATTAGATGTATAGTGTGGAAAATGATGTTTGTTTGTAGTGAATGAAGTGAGAACAATGTTTCCAGTGAAAAAAGAACAATGTTTGAAGTAGGTTGTATTATAAGTGTAAAAGAATGGACCGGGGTCCAAAGTACACTAGTGGTGTCTCTCCATAACACATAAATACCATGCAGGGTGAAAAAATTACAGTTGGGCAATTGACAAATAGAGAATGCACCGTAGTGCATATACATGATATGATGAGTACTATGATATTCATTTGGGCATTACAACCTTATACATAGACCATTATCAAGCTGCATCTATGGCTAATAATCCACCCTCGGGACGTCATCCGAGAAAATTTGGGTATTCAGTTGCAAGAAACCGATTATTGATTAAGTAAAGTGTGTAATGTAAACAACACAATTATGCTTAGACAAAGCATTGTTGTTTTACCCCTAATGCCAATAGCACATTAATATCCCACAAGTATAGGGGATCGTGTGCAACCTTTTCGATAAGTAAAAGTTTCGAACCCAACGAGGAGCTAAAGGTAGGATAAATATTCTCTCAAGTTCAATCAACCACTGATACAACTCTACATACACTAAACGTTTGCATTATCTAGGAAATAAAACTAGAGCAAGAATACGGGTATGAGAGATAGCTTTGCAAGATAATAAATACAAGAAAGTAAATGTTAGGGCTGCAACAATAAAATATACTAAGTAACCATAAACTAACGGCACCATGAGTGTGGAAAAGTGGTCGTAATTGTGGTGGATTTGTCCAAGATTAATTAGTGAAGATATCGGGTTCACTGTCTTCGATGCAGTTTTCCATATGGGAGAGGCAAAGCTAACAAGCTCTCACTATCCAATGATTGCAAGTACTTATGATTGGAACTCTAACAAACATCCGTAACTACTAGAAGATACATTAAGGTAAAAATAACCAACCATAGCCTTAAGTTAATGGTCATCTTACTCCCATAAGTGCAACTAACCGGTTTGAGTCCTTAGGTTTGTGTCACTCCGGCAGAACTACGCCCATTCCTGTGCACATACTACTAACTCTATGGTGTTGATCCAAGCGCGCACAGATATAATGGACACCAAAGGACAGTACCATATCAACATACAACTCTAATGAAACAAAGACATTCAACCAAGTAATCAAAAGACAAATAAACTACACAAACATGACATAGATCATAGGATAAATATTATAGAATCAAACACCATGTTTACATAGGATGGTACAAAGGTTTGTGGGAGGCTGAACCACTGAATACAAGGAGGAGATGATGATGGAGGTGTTAGTGAAGGCGGCATCATGGCGGAGAGGATGGAGAAGGGGAATCACGTGAGGTGCAGGGCGGCGCCGGCGGCCATCGGCGGCGCAGGGGGCTCCTCCTACGCCGGCTGGTGATACGTCATAAACATATCCCTAATTTCTGATGCTCCATGATGATATTATGCAAATTGCTACATATTTTCTCCCTTCTTTATGTCATTTTTATAGATTTTCCGGACTAACCTATTGACAAGATGCCACAAAGCGAGTTCCATGTTTTCTGTTGTTTTTAGTTTCAGAAAAGTTGTTCTGAAAATATTCTCGGAATTGGAAAATTCGAAGCCCGGAAGTACTATTTTCCCCGGAAGCATCCAGAAGACCGAAGAGGAGTCGAAGAGGGGCAACAGGGGGCACCATAGGCTGGCGCGGGTCCCCCTTGGTCACGCCAGCTATGGGTGTGGGGCCCCTGGAGCTCCACCGCCTTTGCCCTTTCGCCTATTTAAGCCCCCGGGATGGAAAACCCTAAGCACCTGATCAAAATCCCCAAAAAATCTCCGCAGCCGCCGTCACCGTCAACCCTAGATCAGGAGGGTTCTCGAGCTTTTTTCCGGCACCCTGCCGGAGAGGAAATCATCACCGGAGGCTTCTATATCACCATGCCTGCCTCCGGAGTGATGCGTGAGTAGTTCATCCCTGTACTACGGGTCCATAATAGTAGGTAGATGGTTGTCTCCTCCCCATATGCCTCCATGTTTAGATCTCGTGAGCTTCCTATCATGATCGATATTGATCTTATGTAATTCTATATGTTGTGTTTGCTGGGATTTGATGAATATTGACCTTATGCCAAGTTGATTATAGTCTTTATTGCGTATGCTATTTGTGATCTTGCATGCTTTCCGTTGCTAGTGGTTGCTCTGGCCAAGTAGTTGCTAGTGACTCCAAGAGGGAGTATTTATGCTCGATAGTGGGTTCATGCCTCCTTTTCGCCTGTGCTCGAGTGACGGAAACGTGACGGGGGAGGATGTGTTGTTGCCACTAGAGAGAAAACAGCGGTGTGAGTGCCCGCGTGTACAATCATTGCTTACTTTATACACATTGTTTAATGCAATTATCTGTTGCTTGCAACTTAATACCTAAGGGAGGTCAGATGATAACTTGAGGGTGGATTATTAGTCATAGATGCAGTTGGATAATGGTCTATGTATGTTGTTGTAATGCCCGCACTTAATATCATAGTAGTCATCATGTCATGATTGTGCACTACGGTGCAACCTTTATTTGTCAATTGCTCGGCTGTAATTTGTTCACCCAACATGCTATCTATTATGGAGAGACGCCACTAGTGAACCTATGAACCTCGATCTATTTTTTACACTGTTAAACAAACCCTACAATTTCCTGCTTTCTTAACTTACTGCAAGCATACACCATTTCCACACTATACGTCTAATCTTTGTTTTCAGCAAGACCGGTGAGATTGACAACCTCACTGTACCGTTGGGGCAAAGTATTTTGGTTGTGTTGTGTGCAGGTTCCACGTTGTTGCTGACACCGGTGAAGCGCCAGCACCACCGTCAGTGGCATCAACCTTCCGAAGGTCCTCCTTCTCCTACTAGATTGATAACCTTGGTTCTTAACTAAGGGGAAAACTCCTACCGCTGTGCTCATCACACCCTCCTGTTGGGGTATCCCAACGAGTGCAAGATCTGCAACATCATCCGGCCATCATGGGGGACCGCCGCCCCTTAGCCCCCTTACTCCATGGATTCTTGGTGCTATAGATGAGCCCTCCCCCATGGAGATGAGACCATGGGGGAGGAAAAATTCATGGCTTTTGGTGGATGCCCAAGAATTAGGGTTTTCCTCTCCTTATATGTGATGGGACAATGCTCTCCAGGCCTCCGATGGATGGCCCCTTGATCCAAAGGATCTTGGGCACCTCTAGAACCTTCCTAGGGACCCCTCTCAGCCCCAAACACTACAGCGGAATCACTCTATTGCAACGAAACTAGTCGTTGTAAAAAGTGACTTATCGTCGCAATAGGGTTCTGTTGCACCGAAATAGGGTTCGTTGGGAGGCGTCGCGAAAACCTCCGTGGTAGAAGGCTGTCTCCGCGCACTTAGAATCGTCGCTAAAAAATAATCCAGTTGCAACCATTTCCTAGGCCAATTGCCACGCACGTTTCCGTCGCGTCTCGCACATAACGCAACGTACGTATTTCGTTGGTACACCTCTAGTGCAACAAATACCCAAACGTGGCGACTGACCAATGTGGCAACGGCGAGTGTTCCGTTGCGCTTGTTCATTCGTTGCAAAAGTCGACTTTATTTGCCACGTCCAATTGTGTGGCAAAAAACTATGGCAACAAACATTATACGCGTGGGAACAACTTTTTGCCACACGCAATCAATCGTGGTAAGATGATTTTGAAATAGTAATCGCAACGGCCTTCATATTAGTAGCAATAGGCAATCGCGACAATTTCAACTATTCGTGGCGCCATTCAATTTCTACAAATTTTAGTTTCGTGGCGTGATGTAGTATTCGCAACATCCACATTTTATGTTGCTAGAAGCAACTGCGACAATAACAACTTTTCGTGGCGCCATTGTATTTCGACAAAATTTATTTTCGTGGCGACATATACAATTCGCAACGTACAAATTTTAGTAGCTAGAAACAACTGCGACAACTTTAACTATTCGTTGCGCCTTTCTATTTCTACAAATTGTAGTTTCGTGGCGAGATGTAGTATTCGCAACATCCACATTTTATGTTGCTAGAAACAACTGCGACAATAACAACTTGTCGTGGCGCCATTGTATTTCGACAAATTTTATTTTCGTCGCGACATGTACTATTGGCAACGTGTAAATTTTAGTAGCTATAAACAACTGCGACAACTTCAACTATTCGTTGCGCCTTTCTATTTCTACAAAATTTAGTTTCGTGGCGAGAAGTATGGGAATTCTGTATTGCAACGAACATAGTTTGGTGGCGTGAATGAACTATCGCAACAAAGTTAGTTTGGTGGAGAAAAAATATTGCAACGATGTCTCCCTCATGGTGGTGAGAGTCTATTTCAACAAAACACTTTGTTGTGGCGACTGAGGCTTCACGCAACACTACAATTATCGTGGTAAATTACCTATTGCCACGTTATAGAAAAAAAAATAAAAAAAAATATGGAAACAAAAAATACGGGCATTGAATTAAAATGTTCAAAAGGGTACGTAAAATATGTTTATTTACACAAAATAATAGTTCTCCTAGCTATTTTTAATATATACAAATGAAATTCTCGTACAACATGGATCAAATCAAGATCAAATCAAACTGAAATATCCAGTGCAGCTATTTGCTGTTTCCATCAGAAGTTTGATTGACGTCCTGCAATCAATTGTAAAAACAAAAAAAGGTGTGAGTCTAGTCAGCAATAACACATGCTGAAACATAAGAACCAGCAGACTATAGTGTGTGGATGAAGCAAAAACGGTTGTTGTAACTCAACGAAGCCACAACCCATAGTGAAACATAAACTGAAGCAAGTATAGGGTGGGTGCAGCAACGCTATAGTGTGGGTGAAGCAAAAAACAGAATGTACTAGTACCGAACTGTACAAGATTGTGACTTACAAGTGCGCAACTATACATTCGACTTTTCTGTAAAGTGCTGTGCGGAGGAACTATTTTCTTAGCAGGACTGTTGGTAAGTGATGGTTGCTGGTTCGGCTTCTTAGACGCCTGGAAAAACAAAGTGCACTGTTAGCAACGCAAGTAAACAACTAAATCTTACTAGTTCGCAATTGTATGACTATCATCACCTGAGGTGTAGTCGTCTTCTGCTTTTCCATATGTGCGGAGAGCTCTTCAAACTTTGATTGCATCCGTGAGTTAAAATGTGCAATCAAGTTATTTTCAAATTCTATTCTTGAGATTCTCTCCGACTCCATCAGTTGTTCCCTTTGAGAGAGCTCGTCCATTAATCTCTTCTCAAGATTTTCTCTCTCAGCCCGCTCTGTATTAATCTTCTCTTCCATGATTGCACGTTCATCTAGTAACTTCTGTTCTAAAGTACTGACCTTCGTGGTGAGCTGGGAGTTAACTTTTTGGGTCTCTGCCGCAGCCCGAGCTTGCTCCTCTAACAGCAACTTAGACCGCTGAGAACTAGTTTGCACCTGGGCCATGTATCCGAACCCACGAGGCTGCGATGACTTGCATTGAACTTTAGATTTATATGCTTTCTGGAAAATATTGATTCTTTGTTCAGCTGACAATGGGACATCAGTTTCCTTTAATCTGTTTTCAATCTCTTTACATGCTGTTTCCTGATTAGGAAAAAAAATCTCAAATCAGATGTAATATCATCCAAGAAGGAGAACAGTAAATATGTTTAGAGTAGCTTCTAAGTTAGTTAACTCACGTAAACATCCTTGGACTCTTCTGTAGTCCATGTTCCATTCTTTGTGTGGGTCAGTCTCCAGAGAGCAACACAGTCTGGCTCTTCTCCAGTTTCCGAATTCCTCTGCAAGTAGTGCAACAATTAGATACTATAAACATTAAAGCAAAGTGAACACCGACGCATGCATAGTGAGTAGGCCCATACATTCTCAAAACTGACTTGAGAGTAGGATTTTGATCCTGCTCTGTGTTGTGTCTTCATCTTCGTACGGTTATTCTTGTTCTTTTGGCTGAGTTCCTGGTCATTCAATTATAAAAAAAAACTTGTCAGACAAGCCATTTGATGATAGTACAAAATTCACAAACAGGTAGTATAGAAATAACCAGGAATTTCTTATCAGTGCCAAAGTACTCGATCAACCATTCCCACTCTTCTTTTTGTAAATCTTCTGGGACAACTGCCCTTCTGGCATCATCTGTTTTGTATGCCTTGTAAGTGCTGCTTAGGTCTCCTCGCCAGCCTCTGTAGCGTTCTTTTGCAATTTTAAGAATTTTTCCGTGTGTTTCGTCTGTATCTGGCATATCGTATCTGTCCTGTAATGCGTAGAACAAACAGATAGACTTAGTTTAGTAGTAGTACATTAATTATGGACGAAAAAAAAGCAGACAACACATGTGAGAAAGGTTGTACTCACCAAGATATCTGTGACGATCATGCGATGGATGTCAGGGTGAATGTCTGTCCACCTCCTCACTCCAATAATTGGTAACCTTCTTTTCATTATGATTACCACCTCATCCTTGAATGAACGGTTGTTCAATCCTACTGGACCACCCAATGTTTCAGAGAAATCAACACCTAGCTTTGCAGCTCCATTGGCATGACGCTTCTTACTGGCTTTTAAACCTTTCACTACACCTCGCCCTTTCTTCTTCGGTATGTCATCACCTACATCCCAAAACACACACAAAGAAACAATTTATTTTGTAGTTGATTGAAAGAAATTAGGACACAGCGGTAAAAAATATAGCTAGTACCTTCTTGTAGTTGTAGCTTCGGGCGATAGCAGCGTGCATGGGAAGGCCAATCCTCAACGGAACACATGTCAGTTTCAGACACATCAGTGTTAGGTTGAGTTCCTGTTTCAGGGTTAACATTTGTACTGAATCAGCAATCCTAGATTTTATCCATTAAAACAAATATTAGACAGAGCTTAAATGTCAAAAATAAATTACCACGTCTACGTTTTCCCTGACTTTTTTTATATTGTTGTATACTTTCAACCCTTGTCATGCAGACAGATCCTTTCTTTATTACTGAAAATGTTAACAATAAATGGACAAAGCATTAACATTGTGCATAATTCAGAAAGCTGATTAAGAATTAATGAACTTGTGTACCATCCTCAAAGGAGTAATCTGTATCTTCTTCTTCGTTTGAAGCTTGTTCCTCTTCGGTTGCATCCCTAACTGCATGTTTATCAAAATTGTGGATTAGGTAAGGAATGCATAAAATAGTTACCAGGGAAAATATTTATTAAAGTCTGTATTGAAGGAGTTGCGAGTTGGAGATTTGGCATGAAAGTATAACCTGTGATACTGATCTGTCGCTTTTTTCTGGTGGATCCAGTTGCATCATCAAGCAGAGACTCTATTGATGCAATATCAACCGCAGTGGCCTCCTCCTTAAACACATACAGAGAGATCTTCTTATCATTAGAGTGCCTGCGTTTCAATAGATGGAAATCACTACCAACGTCTATTGGAAGAAGTTTTCCTTTGCCAGGGCCATTATTTAGCCTGCAGTACAGGTAATCACGCGCGCCACAGAAGCCAACTTTTTCAATCAAATTGATGAAATCCATATAGCAGATTTCATCCGGTTCCATGTCTGCTACCAAAACTTTTTGGTTCTTTTGACCGTCCTCATAGAAAAGTCTAACTTTCCAAATCGGTTCGGTCGTCTACAATTAGATAGAAAGAAAAAATGAGAACCCATATAAGAGACGGCGAGATCACGGAGATGGACGAGAAGAAGATTAGACAGGAAAACCTGGGATGATTCGCGCTCCATGGAGTCCGATCGCGACATCGACATGTAGCTCCGAACGTGATGAGGGCGAGATGCGATCTAATCTGCAATGGCGAAAGAGTTGGCCGGTAGATTGTGCTATGGCGAAACAGGAGGGGCCGGGCATCGTGCACTTATACATACACGCGGGAAATTTAAAGTGACCGCTTTAATTTTTTGGTGGGAACACAAAATTTCGCTACACTTGGCGTTTTAGCGGGAGGATTTAATTTTTTTTGGTGGGACATCGTATTCGAGCAACCTTGTCGACAATTTAGGCGCTAATTGAGCAGTTAAACAATGCATGCAATCGCCGGCTGCCTAGAAGGCATATTTCGCATTGATTTTCAAGACGTCAGGCTCTTAACTATCGAGGGAAAACTAATCGGATTTATTCCCTAGCGCTTACAACGTAGGATTGAAAACATGTGGAAGTCTCGCATGAGTCATGTAATGTCACTGAACAATTATTGCATGCAACTTATTAGCTGCCGCCGCCTTGTTTATTTCTGCAAACTTCAAATTGCCACTGAAAATATAAACAAAACAAGTAATCTTCACTGCAGATGAAGGTTTGGGTGATCAAACCACTGAAGCACATCGCTGATGGCAGTACAATAATTACATACATCCATACGTTCATGATCCGATGAGAATGTCCAAGTTGGCAGACTACGTACTACAACCAGGGCGACACCGCCCGCATCACGATCTTCACGTCCAAGTGGCGGTTACGGGTGCTCCTAAGTGTAATGAGAATAGCTTGCTTTTCATATAAATGCTTGCCTTCAAGGAATTCCCGCCATGCATTCCTGCCAAACATAATGCGGCCGTCCCTGTCCGTGTTGTATGGAACGGTGGTGAACGACTCTGATGATCCGAGGCATAGCCCAGCATGGCCTGAAGACGGAATGCCAGCACTGTCCGCTATGGACTGAGGTAGTTTCTGGATTTCGAACGTGTGGATGACATACAAAAAGAAGTAGGTCATAGTAAGGCACACGTTGTAAGCATAAAATTGCGTTGAAAAACATAAATAGCATTGGCACCTTACGTACCATCTCATATCTGGCCACATTTGTCCACGTCAAACGAGTCACGTATGGCACTCCAATGTACTCATCTATCGTGGGTAGAAGCTCACGAACGTGGTCCTTCTCATCGTCATCAAGATCAGCTCTCTGGGAGAAGATGATGGAAGAGTCGAATGGGTCATCCTCATCCATGGACTGCTGGTCCGTGGACTCCTCATCCGTGGACTCCTCATCAGTCCTGGGATCTGGGTCATTTTCATTGCTTGTAGTAGCGTCGTGGTCGTACAAGTAGTGCCTGCGGCACATGTCGAACTTGAACACCTTGACGGTGAGCAAGGCGTCGCCGTCGTAACTGAAGAGGAGGAACATGCCGCGCTGCAGGAAGTAATATTGGGCGAACTGGTCCCAGCCGTGCCCGAGGAAAATGCGGCCAGCTTCATCGAAAAGCACATCCATGTCCCAGTTCTTGCTACTCGGATCGTCCGCCTCACGCACCTTAAGTTCACGTGGTTCACGGCCCTTCACCAACTCCACAAACTTCTTAGGCAGCACCTGCAGCAATATGAAAGTTAAATAGATAGAAAAGAGTGCTTACTAGAAATAAGTTTACTGTTTGATGATGGATGAGTACTATAAAAATGTAAACAAGTAGTACCTAGTAATCAGTTATACTAAATCTTAGTTGAGCAATGAGGGTGTTTGCCACATTAATTCAAAAAGATGAACTTTCAGTGGGAGCTGAAATGTACCAAATCGAGTGAACATATTCACGTAGAGCAATTGAGCTACTAAAACCCATCTACTAGACCTTAATTTGATTCACAAATTTAACTAGCTACAGGATCATAGCTCAGACACTATGTCAGACTAAATAACTGAAGTGGTGGTGTGGGTCGATGAAGCGTACCAGTTTGTCCGATGTAGCGTCTACTACGAGGGAGTAGAACTCAAAGTCTGCCAACTCCATCTTAACAGATCCCTCTGTTCATCATATAATAGAAATGCAAATCAATTTCCGGCTACATATATAATCGAGAATTAACATTTTGGTGATACAGTCCACGTACTGAATGCCGCGTTGTATTGCAAGCGGCAACTGCTTAGGTCGAACATCTTTACTGTGATGACATTGCGGCCGTCGTAATTGCAGATCAGAATAAAGCCTCTCTGCAGTTTGTAGGTCCGGGCGAAACACTCCCAGCCGCGCTTTAGGAACATGCGGCCAGTGCTGTCGAACCACACATCAACGTCCCACGTGGTGCTACGCCGATGGCCGACCTCAAGCAGCTTCAGTGCACGGGGTTTACGGTCCCCTAGCAACTCTGCGAACTTCTTAGGCAGTGACTGCAGCAGAGGATAGAGCAAACCATGAACATCATTCCACCTATCTGACTAAAATGACAAGTAAAATGAGTACAATACCTGTTTGTCCGATGAAGCATCATCTACGTAAGCGAGGAACTCGTAGTCCATCGTATGCAAACCCGCCTGTAGATCGTACTAAAAAGTATGACTTCAGTTACATTTAGCAGACGTGCCAAAACAGCAGAGGTTAAGAAACATGAAGGTTCACTACAAATTTAGGACTAAATGCAGTCTAGCAGCATCATGGTTCAGAGACATTCATACACAGGTGCAATTTAAATTTGACATGCATTCAAGAATTTCATGGAAGTACGGAACTTCAGAAAAGAAAATCTACTAGTATGTCAAGGAAATGGTGTGCCGACAATCAATTGTACTGCTTTAGCAAATTAATTGAAATAGCTACTGCTCCTAAAAAATGGCTCACATCTATTGTCCTGCTGAAGATTAAAAATGGAAATTACTAAAAATAGCTAGTGAACCTAAAAAGGGGTAAAGTCAACTGTACTTGTGAATAGTAAAAAGGGAAATTACTAAAAGTAGGTACTGGTCCTAGATATGCCAGTGTGAGTACCAGAGGTCTTACTTTCAACATCACTAATTACCTACCTAGAAAAAGGCACACACACAACAACAGCTACCAACATCAATTGGGCACCTGGAACTATCAAATTTAACATGAAGGTATAGTGCAACATCTCAATCAGATGCATGTAAGTACCATTTACTTTATTCATAAACGTGTAAAAGACAAATCAATCATGAATGACATCGAACATAAATACGTGCTACCATCTATATGTAGCACAAGATTTCACATTTCTTTCCTGTCTAGACAAGTAGGACACTAGTTACCTTATAGAAAATGAGTGTTTGAACTTAAATCGTTTTGCAACCCACAAGAGGTGAAGTTCTAACCTGAGTGTCGCCCGCGATGGATCAGTGGTGAATCGACGCGCCGTGGGTCAATCTACAGCGCGATGAAGAGACTGGCGACGACGGCGGTCGCGAGAATGCGGCGGCCCAGAGAGGGATGCTGATCGAGGGGCGGCGAGGTCGAGAGATGGATGGCGGCGGCGGCGGCGGCGACGTTGTCGGTGAACTGCGGAATAAGGGTTTTCTCGGAGCAAATAACTGTAGGTACACAAAGAGGAGGAGTGCGAACTTGACGTGACAATACGAGAGGAAGACGGGAAGATGATACTTGGGCCCACCTGTAAGTCTGTTACCACCAATGGTGGGTACATTACCGCGGGGCAGTTGCCATTTTTATGGTTCCTATCTGAAGTGCCACCGAGCGTCTCCCCTCCCCTCCCCAGCTTTCTCCTCTGTTTCTCCACTGACGATCTTCGTCCTACTCCACGCCATGGAGCAGCCAGACCAATGGTGTGTTCAATTTTAGAAATGTTGGTACAAAAGTATTCCATTCCCAATTATTTTGGTAAACAGCCGCATTGCCCGCTTGTAATAACCGCGCCGCTTCCAACCCATGCCCAAAGTCGAAATCATGATGCATTCCAAGAACCTCGCTTCATTTCAGCAACATTGCACGTGTGGGATCTCAAAAAGCAGCTTCCATTCTCAAGTTGCCTACCAATCTTATGTCGTAGCCGTTTCCGGGCACTTTCGGTCCAGAACATTGTTCCCTTCCACCTACGATGCCTGGAAAGCAGCAGAGAGATGAGAATGTCAGCCACACTTGGCAATGTGGGCCCACAGAAATAATGCTTGAACCCCATTGCAGGACTTGTATGGTGCCGCCGTTGCGCTGGGTGGCGTCGGACGTTAACCGGGACGATTCTCGCCGCTTCTCGCTCTTGCATGCCAGCCTCCACACCTGGGGCATCCTTACAACCCACTCCAACCAACTCACTCCACATGCAACACTGCACCTTGTTACCCCTGCCCATGACTGGGCGATGCGTGATCTGGCCTTATATTGCCTTCGAAAGCGGAAGGATCGGCCGAAAACGGGGATTTCCTTGGCCAACTTGTTGTTTCACATGCCCATAGTCGAAATCATGATGCATTCCAAGAACCTCGCTTCATTTCAGCAACATTGCACGTGTGGGATCTCAAAAAGCCGCTTCCATTCTCAAGTTGCCTACCAATCTTATGTCGTAGCCGTTTCCGGCCACTTTCGGTCCAGAACATTGTTCCCTTCCACAAACAGCAGAGAGATGAGAATGTCAGCCACACTTGGCAATGTGGGCCCACAGAAATAATGCTTGAACCCCATTGCAGGACTTGTATGGTGCCGCCGTTGCGCTGGGTGGCGTCGGACGTTAACCGGGACGATTCTCGCCGCTTCTCGCTCTTGCATGCCAGCCTCCACACCTGGGGCATCCTTACAACCCACTCCAACCAACTCACTCCACATGCAACACTGCACCTTGTTACCCCTGCCCATGACTGGGCGATGCGTGGTCTGGCCTTATATTGCCTTCGGAAGCGGAAGGATCGGCCGAAAACGGGGATTTCCTTGGCCAACTTGTTGTTTCCCATGCCCATAGTCGAAATCATGATGCATTCCAAGAACCTCGCTTCATTTCAGCAACATTGCACGTGTGGGATCTCAAAAAGCCGCTTCCATTCTCAAGTTGCCTACCAATCTTATGTCGTAGCCGTTTCCGGCCACTTTCGGTCCAGAACATTGTTCCCTTCCACAAACAGCAGAGAGATGAGAATGTCAGCCACACTTGGCAATGTGGGCCCACAGAAATAATGCTTGAACCCCATTGCAGGACTTGTATGGTGCCCGCCGTTGCGCTGGGTGGCGTCGGACGTTAACCGGGACGATTCTCGCCGCTTCTCGCTCTTGCATGCCAGCCTCCACACCTGGGGCATCCTTACAACCCACTCCAACCAACTCACTCCACATGCAACACTGCACCTTGTTACCCCTGCCCATGAGTGGGCGATGCGTGATCTGGCCTTATATTGCCTTCGAAAGCGGAAGGAACGGCCGCAAACGGGGATTTCCTTGGCAAACTTGTTGTTTCCCATGACCATAGGTCAGAAATCATGATGCATTCCAAGAACCTCGCTTCATTTCAGGCAACATTGCACGTGTGGGATCTCAAAAAGCCGCTTCCATTCTCAAGTTGCCTACCAATCTTATGTCGTAGCCGTTTCCGGGCACTTTCGGTCCAGAACAGTGTTCCCTTCGACCTACGATGCCTGGAAAACAGCAGAGAGATGAGAATGTAAGCCACACTTGGCAATGTGGGCCCACAGAAATAATGCTTGAACCCCATTGCAGGACTTGTATGGTGTCGCCGTTGCGCTGGGTGGCTTCGGACGTTAACCGGGACGATTCTCGCCGCTTCTCGCTCTTGCATGCCAGCCTCCACACCTGGGGCATCCTTACAACCCACTCCTACCAACTCACTCCACATGCAACACTGCACCTTGTTACCCCTGCCCATGACTGGGCGATGCGTGATCTGGATTTATATATTTTTTTTTTTGAAACATTTTCTACTGCAGGGGAGTCCACCACAGCTCTTTATTACCAACCACAAGCGTTACAGTTACAAATATGTACAAATATACATGGAATTAGACTAAGACAGTCTATCCCAGGCTAAAATAAGGAATTAATCCATAAAGCTAAGTCAGCAGCTACAGCAGCACTCAACCTAGATCAAACATGAAGCCCACTTTCCATCCCATAAAGGAATGTCTTTCTGATTTAAAAATGACTCCATTCCCCTGCTTCCAAATATTCCTGCAAGCAAGAATCACAATTTCAGTGAAACATGGCCCCTTGAAAGACTTTTTGGCAGCAGCAAGATTTTGCACAAGTGTGTTGTCACTCCAACTGATTTGCAAATAATTCCAAATTCGAGAGCTAAAAACATATTGAAATAACAGATGTATCCAGTCCTCATTGCACTGTGTACAACAAAGAACACAATGATCTGTACCTTCAATCTGGCCAGAACATGAGTATTCCAAATCTTAGTCACAAGGTCCATGAAACCAGGTTGCTTAACCCAATGATTTTCAAACCGAAAAATCTTTGCCTTTGGGATGTTGGTTCCAATTTTAACCATACAAGGCAAGTGGTCAGAGGTTATTTTAGACATGGGTAACACCATGGTATTAGGGAAATCTAGTGTCGACTGGCATGAAGTAAAGAACCAATCCAATTGAACCAAAAGTGGATCATCCAGTGATCTAATGAAATTAAAATCACCAAGAATCATCCAGTTCTGATTAATCGGAATGGAAAGATTATATAACCAATTAACAAAATCTTCTCTTTCCACCCCATTCTCCACTGAAGATGAACTACTAACAATTCTCCACTGAAGATGGACCTGTTCCATAGTACAATTAAACATCCAGAAGCTCCAACAGAGGGAGAGAAGACAAATTGATCAAATCTTTTAGGGCAGAACGACCTAATAAAGGAATGATCAAAATATAACAGGAAAACCCAGCAACAACTCCAGGGACCAAACAGGCCCAAAAGATATAAAGAAGGCCCACTAATAATCAGAACTTGATGGAGTGGTGGGCTTCTTTGGAGCAGCTTCAAGCTTCTCCACCGTTAATTCCGAATCTTCTATCTGGAGGATGGTTCCCGCCCTCTGCAGAACAGCAACAGGAGTGAAAGGAGGTACTCCCCCTGTAGAGTCTTGAGGACGAGCAGACTTGGCCTTTTTCCTAGGTTCTGGCTTGTCTGATGCAGGCAAAACCCTGAACCCAGCATTCTTGGCAAGGCTACGCGTCACTCTACGCTCCTCAATGGCAAGTGGAGTAGACACCTTCCTGGTCCTCTTCTTGGTAACCGGCTCGGGAGTCAACGGTTCAGTAGCAGGGCATGAATCCAGCAGCAAAGGAACAGGAGCAGCAGAGGTAACTGGCAACTCGAAAGGCAGCAGAGACGACAGAAATTCAAATCTTCTGTCAAAAATAACCCGAACTTTGTGCTCCAGAAAATATCTGGACCACTCCACCACAGGATCAGGCAACAGGACTTGAAGAATCCGCACTTCATTGTTCTGATCTGCACCAATTTCAGGGGGTGGTGGAACAAAAGGAACCATAGCCAGTTGGTTATGTTCCACCTGTTGCTGCATCTCCACAAATTGTTCCGGGCCCTCAGCTCGTGCAACATTCATGGAGTCAATGGAAGCGCCAGAGAATTGAACAGATACAGAAGACTGCACCTGCTCAGGTTCCGGTGCCTGATCAACAGGCTCCTCCGGCGCAGCATTCTCTCCCTGCTCCTCATTGTTCCACTCTCCCCAACCATCTTGATGTGGTTCAGGCTGAGCCGGTGGAGCCCAAGCATCTGGAATTGGGGCCTCTGGAGCACCAAAAGCTGGGTGTGGATTGTCCCCAGGAGGGAGAAGGTCTTCCTCCCCCGGCAAAGCATCAGCAGCATCACTGTCCAGAATAAAAACAGGGCAGGTCCAGGAAACAACGTGACCACCGTAACGCTGAACCTCCCTAATCACAAGCGAGCGGGGAACATCAGGACCGCCCCCATAAGTAACCTTGAGCAAGGTGCGAACAGGAGAAGCGTCCTCCCTCCACCAGGTCTGGAGCTTGCCAAACTTGGACACAAACTCTCGAAGAAACTCATCGGTGCGATAGTCCAAGTGCAGATTCAGAATCATAATCCACCCAGTCCTTGTATAAGTTGTTGATCTAACATTATCTCCTTCATCATGCCTAACGAAGGATAGCATCCTACCATCAGGAAAGATAAAAGGAGGAGAGTGTACCAAACAATCTCTGGCAACTTGATCCGCCATGCGGAACATGCCAATCCCACAGCGCTCTCCGAGAAGGAGGCAACTTGCAGATGTAATTCCTGAAAGATGTAATCGGCGATTTGCTGCAGGATATCGTCGAGCTCTTCTACCGGTGGCCGCGGAACCAACCGAGCAATGGCCCAGGATTCATGGCGGCGAGGTGGAGCCGCAGAGGAGGTGATGAAGAGGCGAGCAGGCCGCTGCTCGGCCGCCCATACCTCCTCAACATGCATCCCCGCCGGGACGAACCTGGTCGGATCACAGGGGAAGTTCGCCATTGCAGGAGGTTGCGATTCGAGCGGCGATTCCGACGAGGGTTTTCCAGGAACAGTGGCAGGGGCAGGGGATAGAGCTGAGGCAGGGGCAGGGGATAGAGCTGAGGCAGGGGACTCCTCGGTTCCAATAGTCGACGATTTAACTACCCAGCGCAGAGTTCCATTAATTCCCGGGCAGTTTCTACGGATATGCCTATACCAATCTTATGTCGTAGTCGTTTCCGGGCACTTTCGGTCCAGAACATTGTTCCCTCCCACCTACGATGCCTGGAAAACAGCAGAGAGATGAGAATGTAAGCCACACTTGGCAATGTGGGCCCACAGAAATAATGCTTGAACGCCATTGCAGGACTTGTATGGTGCCGCCGTTGCGCTGGGTGGCGTCGGACGTTAACCGGGACGATTCTCGCCGCTTCTCGCTCTTGCATGCCAGCCTCCACACCTGGGGCATCCTTACAACCCACTCCAACCAACTCACTCCACATGCAACACTGCACCTTGTTACCCCTGCCCATGACTGGGCGATGCGTGATCTGGCCTTATATTGCCTTCGAAAGCGGAAGGAACGGCCGAAAACGGGGATTTCCTTGCCAAACTTGTTGTTTCCCATGACCATAGTCGAAATCATGATGCATTCCAAGAACCTCGCTTCATTTCAGCAACATTGCACGTGTGGGATCTCAAAAAGCCGCTTCCATTCTCAAGTCGCCTACCAATCTTATGTCGTAGCCGTTTCCGGGCACTTTCGATCCAGAACATTGTTCCCTTCGACCTACGATGCCTGGAAAACAGCAGAGAGATGAGAATGTAATCCACACTTGGCAATGTGGGCCCACAGAAATAATGATTGAACCCCATTGCAGGACTTGTATGGTGCCGCCGTTGCGCTGGGTGGTGTCGGACGTTAACCGGGACGATTCTCGCCGCTTCTCGCTCTTGCATGCCAGCCTCCACACCTGGGGCATCCTTACAACCCACTCCAACCAACTCACTCCACATGCAACACTGCACCTTGTTACCCCTGCCCATGAGTGGGCGATGCGTGATCTGGCCTTATATTGCCTTCGAAAGCGGAAGGAACGGCCGAAAACGGGGATTTCCTTGGCCAACTTGTTGTTTCCCATGACCATAGTCGAAATCATGATGCATTCCAAGAACCTCGCTTCATTTCAGCAACATTGCACGTGTGGGATCTCAAAAAGCCGCTTCCATTCTCAAGTTGCCTACCAATCTTATGTCGTAGCCGTTTCCGGGCACTTTCGGTCCAGAACATTGTTCCCTTCCACCTACGATGCCTGGAAAACAGCAGAGAGATGAGAATGTAAGCCACACTTGCCAAATATACCATCACTCTCTGTGTTGGGTCCTCACCGGCGTCGGATTCCCTCTCGCGGGTTCCAGGACTGCTCACACCCCGAAACTCCTGGATCTGACGTAACGAGGGGAATCTTGCAAGGAGGTGGCCCTAACATTGTCAAGGGTGTTCCTTGGGCCTAACATGACACAACCAAGCAACTAGTTCCACCTTGCTACCCACTTCCGGCTCACGCAGAGGGGGCTAGACGCCGGTTCCGTCTTTTTCTACACCGGGGCTAGGGTATCTCCTGAGAGGGGATCCGGAGCGTCGGGATCCCACCTAAACCAATGTTTTGCCATGCCATGTGTGTTAGAGTGTATCATGTATGTTGGGTGACAAAGATACCATCACTCTCTGTGTTGGGTCCTCACCGGCGTCGGATTTCCCTCTCGCGGGTTCCAGGACTGCTCACACCCCGAAACTCCCGGATCTGACGTAACAGGGGGAATCTTGCAAGGAGGTGGGCCCTACCACGTTCCTTGGGCCT